>BQMI01000577.1:2400000-3600000 GCA_026005395.1 Asobara japonica
CAACAAAAAAAGTTTACTCAAAGGAGTTTAAAGCTTCTTATCATTATTACAACTTTTCCAATATTCTGGAATTTTTTTTAATTTCAGACTTGTTTTGATTTTCTATCCTTTCGGAATGTATCCGATCGATTCTAAAAATGATAGTTATAGCTTTTGACTTTTTTTCAAATTTTCGAAGCGGCAGGAGATTTTGATAAGTTATATTTTTTCATTTCCTTTTCTGGTTTTGTTTATATTTGAAACATTTAGAATATTGGTTCTGTTAACATTCGAAAAGAAAATCCAAAAATACCTAAAGATTTTTTTTTCTTGATATTAGCTACTTCCGAAACCTCGTTTTGGAATTTGCACGTTTTCCTTTTAAATTAGTTCTTTTATAAAAACTTCAAGTTTTCAGGATATTTCTAATTTCGGGCATTTTTTAATTTCAGAGACTTTATAAATTGTGAGGTCCTGGCAATTTGATGGTTATGGAGCGCCATCAAGCGAATTACTCGGAAGGCTCTCTAAAAATATCACGTGATCGATTTGACGTTGGAATTTGGCGTCAATCCTTCAATTTCCCCGAAATAACTCCAGGGAAAAATTATAAAATGATTTTGTTTTAATTTTCTGGTATGAAAATTGAAAAATCATCAGCAAATCATGAGTGTAGCCGAAGCAGAGACGGTCGGCGACCTAATCCAACAAATGATAACGTCAATGTGTGGCGATCAAAAACCAGGTGAGGTTAACAATTGGCAAATAACACAATTCGCTCCATAAACAATATCAATCCATCAATGAAAAAACTGGTAATTGATCCATGATATAAGGATCCAATGAGCAATATTAAACATTTCTCGTAATTTATAAATATTTTTGAACCAGCACCAATTTTAAAATAAGCAAATTTTCTCAAACTCTCAATCTAAAATCAGTACTACTTCATTACTCAATGACATTCTCAGAAATTGTCAGTATATTGACTCTGGCTCTTTCAATTTATCATCAAATAAGGTTATGCATTTTGGACGATTCATACAATTACTAATATTCAATTTATTTGACATTGACTCACGTAATTGACATTGACAACCATAAAATTATATATTACCTCATTGATCGTTAATGAGTATCCAAAATTGGCCATTAACGAAATTTATTTTGTCATCATTCCAGATTTATATTTACTAACTCGGAATTTGAGAAAATTAACTGTCAGTTGTAATTCAGACAATGATTGGTAAAAGTGTCGTTGTTGAGAGCCTGTAATTGTTGTAACATCGTATTTTACAAAACCATTCTCACCTGACGGTACTCCCACAGCGTTATCTTTATTACAAAATATATACAAAAAATTGCATTGATTCGTTGCATCTACGTTGCTCCTTTCCCCTAAGAAAATTAACAGATGCAATTTTCATTCCCAGAGGTGACTCGGAAATTCTTGAGATTTTCCCTGGGTCTGCTATCCTCAACTCAGGGGGTCGAAGTGTTCTCCGAGGATGAGATAACTGTCACGAACCACATAAAAAGTAAGCTTCGTACACGAGATAACATTTACCTCGACAAATTAATAAATGATCTCAAGGACAATCCGCTGAGAAATCGAGTTGGCATTTTGGTATTCCTACTGCACATGAGCCAATCAGGTGAACGGGATAGATTTTTCCTTCATGAAATGCGATTGGGTTTGCCTTCACCAGCACCATCAACAAGTGCCCAAACCCCTTCTAGCGCATCACAAGCCCAAATTACATCTCTCAATACTCCCGATGGTAGCAATCAAGGTGGACCCCTGAATACCAGCAGAATATTCAACGATGATTGCATTTCAGAGGATTCCTTAGTTCAAGAGCTTATCTACTCATTCCAAGGCATCGAGGGTATGTAAAATCTCTCAAATTTTAGCAATCCTTACTGCAAGAGAATTCCTAAGATTAGCCCAAGTTTATCCAGCTACAAACACTGTGCATAGCACAGTCATGAATGAGAGACTGACAATATATCAACAAACTTTTGAAACAGGTCTTTTTTGTGTTAAATACGCATAGGGAAAATAAATAAATCAGCTGAAGACATGAAGGGAAAAACATCCGTCTGATACAGTGTCTATGTTCTACAGCCTTTCACTCAATGTTCACGTGTTGTTCAGTTTAGACTGAGAAAAATAATTCTACATTTTTTCATAAATACATTAGTCAACAATTCGTGAACCATTATCATCATACAATCTCTTTCTTGCGTTGCTCTCGTAATTTCATCAATAAAACTGCAAAGAGTAAAACTTCATTGTTTAATATGTGTGTAATGGCTTGTCGATGACTTCCGGTCTGTTCTCTCCATGTCTTATTCAAATACACATGTATCCATTACAGGTAGATTATTGAAACTGGACAGAACGGGCGGCTTTCAAATACTCCATCAACCAAGACTGAATCGTTACCACCATCAAGCAGTACTTCGTTTGAGTGAACTTGGTTACCTACACAATGCTGTTCGTCACGGCCTGGACAGAATATCTCCTAAAGGTGGTGGTAGAGTTTCAGATAGTCTTGTGGCAGCTCTGCATAAAGAGTTGTCCGAGTATTATCGGCTAATCGCTATGATGCAGGAGGAAGTTAACAGAGCGCATGCATCACAGGGATTCGAGCCTGTAACCCTTTCTCACCTCCATCTGTGGGCATATGACCCCTTGGAAACCCTCAAATGGCTCGCCAGCATAGTAAGAGCATGTCAGGATCAAAAAGGCGGTGCTTTAGCATCAGTTGTCTATGAATTCAGTCATCATGGAGATCCTAGAGTACAGAAGGTCGTCAGAAGAATTTTGGAGAGCGTTTGTGAGCCACTCTATAATATGCTCATCAGGTGGATCACTGATGGCATTCTTGATGACCCATTCCAGGAATTCTTCATTGAGGTACGTTGTGATTGTTTTTTTACGTTTCGTTGAAACTCGACCTCCATTATTAATGATCGATATTGCTCTTTCAAAATTCTTTTATTAATGAAGAATTCTATATAGCCTTGTAGCTCCTTTTGACAACCATAAAATTCAAAGGTCTGGATAAAATTGGAAAATCTGGATAAAATTGTTTTAGAAATCAGGAATGCAGAACTTTTTAATTTAGTCCCAACGGGTAAAACTTTTTTCGCAGCACATGTTCACTCCTTTTTTTTCTCACTCCCCACATAAACATTTACATATTTTGAACCTTGGTTTATTACAGGCAAGGCCAAATGTCAATGATGATAGGATGTGGCACGAGAAGTATCTAGTTAGGGATGCTATGGTTCCCAGTTTTATCAGTAAATCTCAGGCGAGGAAGATTTTAGGTACGGGAAAGAGTATTAATTTTTTGCGAGAAGTATGCAAGGATTCAGCGCCACTTTGTGGAAGGGAGGGTGAGATATTCAGTAATGGACCAGGGAAATGCAATGTTGAAGCTTTCTTCGATATGGATCCCGATGGACCATTGCAGAGTGTAATGGAGGCTGCGTATAAGGAGACATCTACAAGAGTTGTAGAAATGCTCACCAAGGAATATCAATTGATGGATCATCTGCAGGGAATTAAGGGATATTTGTTATTAGGACAAGGACACTTTATTCAGCATCTTATGCACTTGTTGGAGCCACAATTAGCTAAACCAGCCAATTCTCTGTATCCCCACAATATATCATCCGTTTTGGAGACTGCCATCAGGGCTACTTGCACCAAAATTGAAGACATCGATGTGCAGAGAAGGCTCGATATTAGAATGCTACCTCCATCGGAGAATGAAACTGGATGGGATGTTTTTATGTTGGATTACAACGTCGATGGCCCTATTGGCACTGTAAGCTTGTTTACTTATTGGCATAGTGGGGTCACCTCGGTGAAATAGGAATTTCTTTTTAAATAGGAGTTTGATCAAATTTTTTCTTTCAATTACAGTGGATTCATTTCGTGTAAACTATGACATGAATTCGAAATTTTGAGGGCCCCTTAAATCTAATCCTTTTTCTATTTTAGGAAACATATCCTAAACCCTAGTAATGTATTTCAGATATTGGAGCCATGTCGAGGCACCTACCAGGCTGTCTTCTTCTCTCTATGGAAAGCAAAGCGAATGGAGTACATTCTTTCGACAATTTGGAAGCACGAAATAACATCAGCAAAAATTTTACGAAAAATCCCAGAAGTCCTTCCAATCCAGAATCTCATTCACTTAATAACCAGTTCAATGGTCCACCTTGTTCATCAAATGCAGTATTATTTCTTATTTGAAGTAATCGAATGTTCTTGGGATGTCTTTGCAAATAATTTGCGCCAGGCCACATCATTGGACGATATAATTGTCGCCCACGATTACTTTGTAGATTCCGTGAAAAAAGGTACACTTTTGGACGAAAATTCTGAGGAATTGCGTGATCAATTGCGCACTGTTTACAGTCCAATTTTGAGCCTCCAAAGTATCGAAGAAACATTTCTGGCTAGAGCTACAGTTGAATATGAGGCGCGTATGGCCTCAAATAAATTTATCAACGTACAGAGTGAAAAGAACAAAACTTGGGGACGTACAAACACAACTGATGCCGATTCAATTGAGAGAATGAATGCCTTTTCAAAATATCTCACAACATTATCAAAGCAACTCAAGGTGTTATCAAAAACCTACCAGGATCAAGTGAAGAAATTCCTCCTAATGCTGGCATCAACGGAGGATGTCTCTTTGCAATTACTCAGTGTTAGATTGGATTTTAATGAGCATTATAAAAGCAAAGACAGTAGTTTACTTGCACCACTCATGTACCAACATCGTCGGCAAAGTGATCACACTTTTATCGTGAGCAAGTGACAGAAGATCGATAATCTTGTGGAAAAAAAGAAAAGACTGCTTATCGAAAATCTCGATAAATATCCGTCTAAAAATACTCAATTGATGAGGGTGCAGAAAAAAATAAATTTAGATTGCATGAATAAATCACCAATAAGAACTAATTTGAAACACATGGATGCTAGTAAAAAAGCCCTACGATTATTTCTCGAGAGTGAAATTTTGGCACAAGCACAAGTGGAATTTTCGAGTAATGCTACTGAAACTACAACACCCATGACACCATTTGCTTATCACGACATTGATTTTTCACTGTGTCCTCAGAGATTTAAGCTACTGCCTCTGGAAGGACTATCCCACTCAAAAAAATCTTATGGCTCTATACATTCTCAAAATGGGCAAAATTCCAATTTTGTTAACATAAATATTCACGAGAATCACTTTTTCAATCATCAGGGTAAAGTACAAAATGAAAATTTGGAGGAGACTCTTGAAGTTGGAAAGTGCCATGACATTTATGATAAACAACAAGATTTTCTCAACTGGCATAGGAGTTCGAGTTTTTGTGATACTGCGTCTATCGAGGGCTCATTATCAGGTGAAAGCCTCTCCAATACTCCACTTTGCAATGAAAATCAGAGGGACAGCCCGTTTCGGTGCTGGTGGAAGAAGACGAAATCAATATTTTGCTGTGTCGGTTAATGTTTCACTTTTCTTTTATATGATTATCATTAACACAAATTTAAATCTATTTAGAGTACTGCTTTGAATGGAGTGAACAATAATTCCCAGTGTTCACTATATAAAGATCATGCACCGCATTATGTTCAATATGTGATGAGGGAAATTACTTTGTTGGAATAAAAACGAATTGTTGAGAAGAATGTCATATAGAAAATGTTCTGTTAATGATTATGAGTCCCTATTTTACATGAAGTTTACGTATGAGATTGTCCACAAAATGTAAAAAATGATTTTACCTTCTTTACATAATCAATTACAGTGATAAGAGAAACTCATAATATAACTCGACTTTTTTCTCATGGGAAATTCCCTACTCATACACAGCTTCAGGGGTAACTTATGCAATGATCGGATCGGTGTTACAGGCTTGCAATCTAGCTCGCCGAATGTTACGTTCGATCTCTCGGTTTGCGTCTAATTTTCCTTGGGCGAACCGTTAGAACCAGTGCGGTAGAATGAAATACGAAGAAGAAGGCGAATGGGAAAGTTGCATGGGGCGCATGCGCTAAGCAGCAAGGTGGGGAGCGTGACGGAACGCGTCACGCGGCTCGTTTGTTACTGAACTGTTTTTCACCATTTCACTCCCCAGGGTTCTTCTTTCGTTCATAGGTGTTCCTAACATTTCGAAACCAATTTTAGTATGATGTCTGTATATGGAAGTGTGTGTGTTCGTAACGGTTTATGTCAGAAAATTTTCCGACAATGATTGTGCAGAAATAGCTGATAGAAATTGATAATGCCATCAAGATATATATAGTGCAATATTGAAGCGTTTTTCCTTAATCGGAATCTTATCACTTTATCCTTTGAATCGGATTGTAGCGTTCTATTCCGGAAGCTACTGAAGGTAAGAATAAAGAAAAGTGCTCAATGAATGATATTCGTTTTTTAAAAGCTCATATTTTATGTTATATCATATCCTTCCTTAAGTTTCGAAATCGAGCACATCAGAGTTAGTGGTTCGGCTCAAGATCTTTTTCGATCGTTTTTGTGAGAAATAAAATTTTCTACAAGAAAGTTATATATTTTCTATTCTTGACTCAATATCGATATCGTTTTCAGTCTTCGAGATGCTGAGCCGCAGAACAAAAATCTACGAAAACACCCTGAAAGTTCGAACCCTAAATCCGCAATTCGTGCAATGACATGTCCATTAACTGGGCCATGTTCACTAACTGGATCCACCGTTTCCAGTTCTAGTGCGCTCATAACTGAACACCAGAGAAACAAAACCCGTACCGAAAACTCGAATATTCCAGTTTACTTTTCATTAAGTGACCTACCTACGTTCACTAACTAGTTCATTTACAGTATCAACAAGTACAACACCTTGTATGTATATATATATATATGGGTATAACTATAGTGCTCGATTGACACAGTTTACTGTTTATATTTCGCAGGATCAATCTTCAACCAGTGTGCTTTTTCTCCTTCATTCAAATTTTCGATAACATCTTGTGTTTATCGAATGACAAGGGACTTTGACCAATCAGCTGATGTCCCGGAGATGACTTTATTAGCCGCCTGGTTCAAGTTTATTATCAACATTCATTCAATCGAAACATTGGTGAGGTTATGTTTGCGTAATTTGCTACCAGCGGATCAAACTGGTCTCACCTGGTGATAAAATGTCAATTGGGGCAAATATGGTGCCCTCAGGGGGTTGTTCTGGAGACAATTTGTAGAAATGTAAGGCAGTTATGATGGTGATGTCACAGCGGAAGATGAAGCAAATTGGATTCTTCGTCTTCTGTGTTTTGTTGGGTGAGTTGGCTGTTTTATTAAGGGGTTATTAAAACACGTTGTATCGGGGAGACTATTGCTGTTTTTTTAAGCTTTGAGATTTTTGAATAGGATTCTTCAAATTCTCGAATTTGATCCCTCGTGGAAAATCGATCGTCATATTGTGTGAAATTTCGTTATAAAATAAGGATTAAATCTGTCAAAACAATACATTGAAAAACAATGTCAAATTTCGGTAAATTTGAGGAGAATTGTCATTCGCCTAACGAATAGTTGCTATATTTAGACAGGTATGTCGTAGTCAATATTTGTAGTACATATATGTTATTCCAAGTCGACTCAGGCATCCTCACAATTTTTTTATGTTTTCACTCTCAATTTATATCTTCAGAATTAAGTACTATTTAAATTTAAGAAAATTATGTGGATTTCTGTCGCCTTACAATCACTCGTTTGTCTAAATAGTCTTGATGAAAGCTGAACTTTTCAGACATATTTATCGTGAGAAAATAAATTGAAGTGAATGGAATCGACAATGAGTAATTGAACCGAATAGTTTAGGATAACGTTTTTCTAGGAACAAATTTTAATTGTCTATTCTTTTCATCCGCTATTGTAATAATTACATATGTGAACTGAAAAAAAGATTGCTATGAAAGAAAAGCATTATAAGACCAGTTTTTGTGTTATAAGACAATTCACATTTTCTTATTGTTTAACAGTGACAGTAGTTGCACAATATATTTTTTCAAAAGTATCGTTGAAAAATGGAATATTATTTTTTCACAACTCATTTCGTTTTATCAAATTTAAAATTATAGATTAAAATATAAGTGTAAACAGACGGGGTATGTTAATTCATTAAAAAATGTATCGCTCGCCTTATCTTGTTTACGGAGAACGTCACAATTGGATTTGATATCATTTTTCGACGATAAAACCCATTATACATATCAAAGTGACAGATATTCAGGCCGGGAATTCCCAATCTTTCGTTCTATTCTTTGCCCCTGTATTCATATATCTGAACATCAATTATTCATCTGCTAATGCTTGGAGCCATGCGTCTAATACCTGCAAACATTTTGAGTCCAAGATCAATTGCCCAGGAAGCAAATAGAGGGTGAAATTTAAATTTGAGTAAACCTCTGTTGAAAAAAAAAGAAAAAACATATTAATTATTTTTTTATTTATTATAACAATTGCAAAATGTTTGTGGGGTCCCGCGACTGTAAAATATTAGGGTCAAATAACTGCTTTAATGTTGTGTGAAAAATTTTGGGGGAAACCCCACCTTCTTTCAAGTTCTCCGCTTTGGGGATAAGGAACGTTTTAGTTTGCAGGGTTGTAAAAACTTTTACACACCTCAGTAGTTAGAAAAGTTTTTCGGATTTACGGATTTTCGAAAATGTGTATATTGAAAAAATCTGAAACACTTCAAAGTTGTCGAAAATAAAAGAAACGTGTGATTTAAAAAAATTCCAAAAATCGAAAAACCCATTTAAAATTTTTTTTTATTGTTGATTTCTGAAAACTTCAAATATTCCAAAATTTATTCAACAATTAGAAAAATTAGACAACAATTACGCTGCAATTTCTCATATTAATATTACGTACAAAATAGTTATTTTCCACACATTGTGAATGATTATACATATTTTTCCAACATAATATCTCGATGAAAAAAAGGGATCTATCATGCATTGTATTACTTTAACTTGGTATCCAAAATGAAAATTTTCGTTATGAGGATCCATAAATTTCAACCGAGCTCGAGTTATAAACTATTAAAACTGCTAGTTCTGTCCTACATTCATCTACATCAAATACTCATCAATGAGTATTACTCAATTGCCAAATCGCACATGAATACGTAATCCTTAAAACTTTTCAGGAACACGAATACGGCTTATCTCCGGTTTTCGGAGCGTTCCATAACTGTAGTTTTGCGCTAGTTTCCCCGAAATTCAATAGAAAAACTTTTACGTTAACACTTTATAATGTATGCTGAAAATAATGACGCACCGGCGAATGTTCCAGAATACACTTTTTAGTATAGAGAAATATGGTTTTTGGATAAAATTAAAATTGTCTGGTGTGCGTCAAATATTTGATCTTGAATTGAAAAACTTCCGGGGATGACATTGGAAAACCTTTACTTTTTTCAACTCGCTAACATTTTAAAAATTCACTCTAATTAAACCCAAAAAACTCTTCGTAATTACAGTGTTTGGATTCTACGAGACAGTCGTAAAAATGGAAGACGTTCCCCAACAAAACACTCGCAGTCGCCTTCTGCCAAACATCGATGAGAGACCTGTGCCAGAAAGGCTGGACAACTACGAAGACTCATCCGCTGGAAAGGCTGAAATTAACGATCTTGCCGAAGCCAAGAGACGAATCCAAGAATTGGAGGAAAAGTTGCGCAATATAGAAGCTAAAGTCAATGATAGAATTCCAAAGAATTTTCCAACGGTTAAATTTTTAAATTACAAAAATCGTAAACGAATTCTTGTGACCGGTGGTGCTGGATTTGTGGGCTCACACTTGGTGGATCGTTTGATGCTAGAAGGACATGAGGTTATAGTAGCGGACAATTTCTTCACGGGAAGAAAGCGAAATGTGGAACATTGGGTGGGTCATGAAAATTTCGAGTTGGTGCATCATGACATTGTTAGGCCACTTTATCTAGAGGTTGACGAAATTTATCATCTAGCCAGCCCAGCCAGCCCACCTCATTATATGCTGAATCCCGTGAAGACGCTGAAAACCAATACCATTGGGACTATTAATATGTTAGGTATTTACAGAATATTTTAAATAACATTTATTTCTTTTAATTTTCAGTAGGGAAAGTTGGGGTCATCATCTCGAAAATTAAATGTGTCAGATCCATGAAATTTTCACTTTCCTCAGTTCTTTTAGACGAGTCAACCTCAGATCTCGGTTATTTGAGCTTTCCCATAGATATTTAATCAAGTCAAATACATTGAAAAATGCCGTTCTTCTCAGCGAGGGCCACCCGTCAAAGTTCGAAAAATAAAACAAAATTACGATTCCAAATCAAGTTTCCTTGTAAGTTCTGTCAGTTCTGGAAATTGTCAATTTAAGATGACTGGCTTGCTTTAATGGTTGATATGTATATTACTGAGTATTACGTTGACTCGATATGCGGAATATCGTCTGTGGGAATTGTCGATTCTTATCGATGGCAAATATCATTTACTGGTATCACGATGTCTCGAATGGAATTGCGAAATGCCATAAGTCAAATTCGGTGAGATAACAGTTTGTAGATTGTAGCGATTTGGGAAGTTTTATTCTTTATGATATCTCGAATTTGTTTAGAAATTATGGAGTATTCGCTGTTGGGGATTAATGATCCGCAGATTTCTCGTATTCAAGATAGCCAATATTCAATGTTTGTCTACTTGTGTTGGATGTAGAGAGAGGGGTTGTACTTGAGCTGCACATCAGGCAGGGAGTGCGGGGAAATTATTTTTTTTTTTCAGTCATTCTTAACAGCAATCTTCAAGAAAAAAGATGAAATTTCGAGATGAAATTATCAGGAAATTTTGCAAAAGCACATTCTTTGACTTCGCTGAAATAAGAAAACAAATTCGTGAATTTTAGGTCTCGCAAAACGTGTTGGCGCTAGAGTGTTAATCGCAAGTACTTCTGAAGTCTATGGAGATCCGATGGAGCATCCACAATCGGAAACATATTGGGGTCACGTGAACCCCATTGGTAAGTGAACAAACCCTGCAAAGAATTTTGTTTAAGGTACTTTCCCAACATTGGCTTTATGAAGAACTATATAATAAAATTGCGATGATTTCAACTCATGACATTTTGAGTATATGTTTTAGGCCATAACGAAAACTCATTCTCGAAATTTCAGACTATTTTTCAGGCAAGTATCGTCAAAAATTGTCAACAGGGAATGAAACACATTTCCGACTTTGCATATCTCCCAAAATTGTGGAAAAAACTGTAATTTGGTGACATCGAATCATTATGAAGTTTTTCCAATTTCGTTTTATGAAGCAACTGTTGAGGAAGCACATTAGTGCAAGCCTACTTATCTATTCAAACTATCCGATGTAGTCATTACATTTTTTTTTCTTTGTTTTTGTTTTTCATTAAAAAAATTGCCATATCTTTTATATAAAACGGATATCGATACATTGCACAAAATTTAGACAATCTTGCATATTAAAATTTTGATAAATTTCCAAATGTTTAATAATTTAAAAAAATTTATGAATTTTCAAAATTGAAAAACAAATCAAACGGCTGGAAGTTGTTTTGAAAATTTCAACATTGCAGGCGGTGAGAGACATTTTTGCGAACGGGATTTTTAATTTTAAATCTCAAGTGGGAGGGGAGGGAGGGGGGTCTGATTCGATGCTTGAAGACACGAAAGAATGGAATTTCTGACTTTCCAGGGCCCCGAGCTTGTTATGATGAAGGGAAACGTATCGCTGAAACGCTAAGTTATTCCTATATGCGCCAAGAGGGTGTGGAAGTACGGGTTGCAAGAATTTTTAATACGTTTGGACCTAGGATGCACATGAACGATGGAAGAGTCGTATCTAATTTCATTTTACAAGCACTGCAAAATGATTCTATCACTATTTATGGTAATGGGAAGCAGACGAGGTCATTCCAGTATGTGTCCGATTTAGTAGACGGCCTGGTAGCACTGATGTCCTCCAATTATACGCAACCGATCAATCTCGGAAATCCAGTAGAGCATACGATCGAAGGTAGGCTTACATAATCACTAATGGATGATTATGTCAGTGAGTCAGTCATTCACTTTTGAAAATTTTTCGTATCCAAATTTTCCGAATTCCAATTTTGTTATGTGGAGAGGGAGACTCGTCTGACATAAATAACAAATTTTATTTAATAAAATTCCATTTTCAGAATTTGCGACAATCATCAAGGACTTAGTCGGTGGTACGAGCAAAATAGTTGAGTTAGCTGCAGTGGAGGACGATCCCCAAAGGCGACGACCTGACATAAGTCGAGCCAAGAAATTTCTCAATTGGGAGCCAAAAGTCTCCCTAACTGAGGGTCTCACGAAGACCATTGCCTACTTCGAGAAAGAACTCAAAAAGACTAAACACTCCCAGAGAGATGTCGTGAGAATTCCATACGTCAATGATCACGACATTGTCGAACAATTATGATTCATGCAAGGAAGCTAGTGCAAATACGAGTGGAAAAACTCGTAAAAAATTAGTGCCAAAAATAAAGACTTAATGACGTTATTGTGACGCGTGGATTTACAAGTGATAAGATTTGTGTTCACTCGATACTACAAAAAAGATGTGAGTGACAAAATAATCGATTTAACGACATTTAACTGTCAACATTTTTGGAGTGCCACTCAAAATTCTTATATATTACCCGCACTTCAGAAGGTATATAAGGACTTGTTTAAAGGTTTAGAGATCAGTCGGAATTTACTCCTCGACTCCAAACCTTATGAGAATTCGTCCGTGGGTTTTGTTCGGACTCTACTTTTGCTCGTCTACCGTGGTACGAAAGAGCGGTAAACTTCAAGTTCTACACGAGCACAACTGGCATGATTATCAAGACAGCTCTGAAGTGTGTACTGCAGCAGATTCAAAACGTCGACGACATGCTGAATACTTACGTGCTTCTTGTCCCAATGATAATACTTTTTGTACCAATTTCAAAATTAAAGAACAAATGAGTTGTAGCGAGTCATAGAAAATTGGAAAATGGTCAAAAATAAAAAAATTATTATTAATTATTGATGTCCCGGAGTACAACTCTATAAATCTTCGATCACACACAAACATCACTTCGGTTTTTGTATCATTTTATATTTCAGTTGTTCTCCAGTTTTGTTAGTCCTATTAACAAATGTCCTATCGACATAAATATTTATAATCTTAAGGGATAACACGACTGTTGATTTTTTTTATTGGCTTAAAAAATCGTTTAACCCTCTTAGAATTGGGGGAAAAAACTTTAATGCGGAAAATAAAATTCTTCCATTGAAATTTGCAAGTTTTCTTCGGGTGTGGCGGCCGCCCTCGGGACGACTATCTGGAGCCTCAATAGACGTAGTTAGTCTTTTTTTGGTATTCGGTACAAATATCCGAGTTTCGAAATATACGCATATATATTGAGTATTCGGCACGGAATACTCAAGACATTAAGTCGAAAAGTGGTAATATCAAGAGACTATTCATGGAATTTCATAAATGCCGTATACATTTTATTAGAGGACAGGAATAAGGCAGAACATCAGCTAATCCTCATCTTGACTCCTGGGTGTCCCCAACTGATTGCTGATGACGAGTGATATCTTTCTCGCTAATGCTAATTTTCCCAAAGCCATCGGTATCCCAGATTACGTTGAAATTAATCAAGTCAATTATTTATTCACGTAGGATGACTGAGGAATAGTATTTAACATCTATATCACCTTGAATTTATTGATCAGGGTGTTCACCGTGGGATGATTTATAGGTCGTTCGTGACATGAGCCCATAAATGACTCATAAACTCTTATATGAGTCTAATTTAACCTTTCGTTATTCACGCAATTTTGCACGACGTCTTTACTCGGTTCGCGGCACTGTGCTGTAATGTTATATCGTGAGCAAAATTTTGCCAGATGCCCTATGACAGCCAAAACTGTGGTAGCGCCAAACGAAAATTTCCGTACACGGTCCTATTGTAAAAAGGAGAGACGAACGAAACTATCGGTGTATATCGATATTATCGAAAACCGTGAGACCGAAACCGACGCGACACCAGATAGTGCGGTGGAACAGGGAACTGCGGGCGCGAAGCACGCGCACCGGAATCGTATATGAGAATTCTCGGATGTCGCTAACAGGATCCGTCGCGTCGACGACGGGCTATGTGTAGGTTCGCCTCATTGGCTTCAATATCCCGATTGAACTGGTACAGTGACGGTTTTCGGAAGCTCCGATATGTGTTTCTAAACAGTTCACCAGAAGTGCTCCAATTTATTTTGGTACCTTCGATAACTCCTGATCGGGAACCCCCGGGGGGGTTCGCATAAGAGATAGGCCCCAGCCGGTAGGACAAGACCTCAGGGAGCCCTCAAGTTTGGTGCACGCTTTTTCCTACGTGAATGCGGTCCCGCTCATATCTTCAATATGATAACCGCCCTCTTCACGCGGTAGCTTCAATTTCCACATGTGAATTGTCCACGCAAGTGATCCCCGATGGTGACATCAAATGCTGCTCCGTTCACCCAGCCAATCCACATATGGATTGGCGCTAATGGATAGACACGCCAGGAATTCAGAAGATATGTCATAAAAATTAATCATCACAACAGAGAAGTGAACGGAGTATTCCCGTGTGAAAGAGTGCACATAAAGCTCGAGAATAGGGCCCCCAGATCGATAGGCGAGCGGGGATCAAGATTAGTGTTTCATCAGCATAGAAGATGATCTGGATGATTCGGCTTGGGCATTTGTTCCGTATCCCCTCTCTTTCACACTGTAAATAATATAACCGTGGAAATGGATTCTATGGTACATCCTACATGCAAAGTTTATTGAGGTGATTATTCTCAGTAATAGATGCACGGTTTACCAACTTCCATTTATCAACAAGGTCAATGTATGATATATTAACCTTCTCCTGGATTTATCATGCTTGTAGGGTAAATTGACAAACTAGCAGTTTGAGTGAAATGCCTGTGACTCATGAAGGCTGCTTCACCGACCCTGAAAATTGGAGAATTATCTGGCATCAAAAAGTCGAGAATTGGCCATGCCAACATCTCTTTGGTGACTAACATAATGGTAGGTGACTTCGAATTCGACCTAAAAATGTGTTGCAAAAAAATTAAAGCAAGCGATTGGAAACCAATCCAGGACGTGATGAAGCAACAATTGACGAATTATTTGAAATTTTATTCACCTTGATATGACAACAGCTATTTATGAATATGAAACTTGTTGATGTTCCTGTGCTCCCTATGTCCTTCCTATGAGTTAGTGATCAACTTGCAAGGTATATATAGAACTATAGAGGTGAGTTCAGGTGGTGCGATACCTGCAAGTTACGAACGGGGAACAGTGTCTGCAAGCATGTACGTTTTCATGTAGGTAGCTACTACAATAGACCATTCTTAGAAAGAATTATGTTTTGTAAAAAATGCCATTCTTCCTTGTTTCTCGCGTGCTGTCAGCGGTACCTATAAGGTGATAGTGGAGGCCGGGCGCGAACCCACTGTAGAAGCGGACCAGAAGGGTCACCAGAAGAATACAGCGGAGAGAAGCAGCATAACCCACACGTTGTCGTCGAACCGTCAGCGCTTCGGCAGAGCAGGTAGAGTATCATGTCAAAGGTGGATTCGGACCGGATTACACCCGTCAGCACGAATATTTCATATCTGATAGAGATACGGAGAAGTGGACCCATGCCATGAGGATGCAAACATTTCTTATAGCATCACATCATATGTTCAAATGGTACAAAGTCTGTAACATCAAATACGATTATGCCTGGGGAAGGGCGATAAATCTCACATCTATGTACGCTCTAAATAACATAATGAAAGAAGTAAATTGTATGTTATATGCTAAATGTGAAGATTGTTGAGGAGATTATTAGCGATAATGGGTGATGTGCGTGGGCTATGACAGGGCGCGCGTGGTCGTCTCGGTGAGTGTAATCGTCTCATCCGGGATGGTTTCACTGAAAGAGTCTTTAATCCGTCTTGGAAAAAGTTGAAGGAATCGCGTAGGCTTTCAATACTTGCCGATTTTGTAAACTAGCCACTTGCAAGGTAGAGGAATTGTGGGTCGGCTTGGGGAGAAAGGCTCAACTATGCCGCAGCGATTATATGTCTCCATTTCCTTCCATCGTGGTCGAACTCCGGTGAATTTCGAATAGTTTTGAGCATGATGACTAGTAGAATTACCTCACCTCTTACGAGGTGCGTAGCCCGATTTATCGTGCAAAATCCAGCGCGATAGCTTGGTTCCCCACACCGAAAGTTCTGTCAGTAACACATGGAAGAAAGGAGTGTTTCGTAGCCTCGCTTGTCATCCAGTTCAGGTGTCCCTCCTTTCCCCGAAGATGTATCTAATTCCAATATCGATGAGTCTTTGGACCATGGAGAGCTCATCCAGAAAGAGCACTATTCAGTAGGCTACAGTAATTAATCAGCGAGTGCAAGGACTAACAGATCCTGACCTGGTGGCCCTGAGAGGACGAAAACTCTCGGATGATCACGGTGGTCAAAATCACCGTAGCGTTCGAGAACGGGAAAGACAGCCTGGCCATAGCTCGCGAAGTACACGCCACTCGCACACGCTCTATATTCATAGGGTTATAATGTGAACGTAGAAGCGATAGTCAGATAAGAATCAATCAGAGGGAATGGGCGCTGGAAGATAACATTCAGAGGCCTCAAGTCGGACATGAACCAGACCTCATAGAAGGGCCATCTCAATGTGCTGTGAACATCTCTCCAATGGTCAGGTGGCTTGGCAATGTCTATGAAAAAGCATAAATCCAATCTACCACTTCGTATTATCAAATTCTGCGGAAAATCATGATTTTATGGACAGACGGTTTGTTCAAATTTTGGGGTCAAGATTAAAAAAAAAAAATCTATTTCAAGTTTGGAATTAGCAATGGAATTTTTAGAGTTCCCCAATAAGAAAGAAATGTTCTGCGTAGTAAGGTGTTTTGTGGGAGAACATTTAGTTTTCTAGTTTGTATGGTGGTGTTTGGAAGGTTTACCCGGATTAAGAGAAGGAAAGAATCTATTTGGGATTTTTTCGTGTCTCCCAAATTCCCCGTGATTCGCCTAAAACAGAAAAACGAAGAAGATTCATCTCAGTTACAGCCAGTTACCTCATTCTCCCCTTCTTTGACTTAATAAGCCTCTGGTAATCCCCGGTAAATCTCCCCCGAGTTAAAACTCTTATCGCCCATTCTCCCCTATATTTTCCCTCCAATTTTCCCCGTTGTTTCTCCCTATCCATGAAAAACCTATGAGTTAGCACAATGCGCGACTCCGCTGAGGTCAAGAGAAATATCCACAGAGCGGCTTGACACAGTTGCGCCTCTTTTCCTCACTCATCCCCCGAACTTATCAAAATTCTATCAGCCTCTTCTGTGAGCTCTCCTATCTCCCATGCAATCCAATTGACTAAAAATTCCTCAACCTACAGAATTTCACTCGTTCTATGAACAAAAAACATCAATTCCGAAAAGATTAAAAAATTTCAACTTATCGATTACAAGTCGGGGTAGAAAAAATATAATTCGACCTTATCTTGTTTTCCACTCAGACAGTAAAATAGTGGTTTTTCCCCTTACGGAAAACAGTATTATTTCAGGGTAACGTTCATTTCTCATTGAGTGCACCGGTTCTCGTCCGATCACCGAAGTTAAGCAATGATGAGCGCGGTCAGTACTTGGATGGGTGACCGCTTGGGAACACCGCGTAACGTTAGCACATCTTTTTTGATTCTGCGGCAGTCATTTGGTACAGTGGTTAGCAGCAGTTTCTGAAGGTAGAATCTGCGGATATGATACTCAAGTCATGGTGGAATTTGGTGCGCACCCTGAGTCGCACGCTTCCCCGAAATGCCTATAAGTCTTTCAGGTGTTGAAGAACGTCTCGCAAAAAATTATGTCAGATAAGAATTACGGAGGCGGGTAAGTCATTTTGGGTCCACTGTTGAAGCGCTGTTACATTCGCCTCACTAGTTGAATGGCTGCATCAATTTCTGTAACCACTCCTGAGGAGAGGGGGGGGGGGGAGGGCGGCATGTAATTTTTTTGACTATTGGCATTTATTGTTATGACTATTATTATCCTTTATGGTTATATGAGTAAACTTAGTGAGACAGAATGTTATATGTGAAAAATTGTCAGGGGAGGTAAAATTTCATGGACTAATGGAGAACGCGAGGGGAATGCTGTACGGGTGATAAGGAATCCATAGCAGTTTTGTACTAGGAACAATCCAGTCCCCCAAGACAATGAACCCGCAAGTTTAGGCTTATCAGTGGGCAGGGGAACATGCGGGAAATTTGGCGCGACGGGAGGGGGGGGGGGAGGAGGCGAAATGAATGGCCTTTGAGTAGTGTAATTTTGAAGTGTGGCGGTAAACGAACACAAAGTTTGTGTATTTTTCTTAAATGCCTGAAATTAAAAGAATTGTGTTGAAATTTTTTAATATTTGTAATTCATCAAATTTCGTAGTTTCAAAATTATTTCAATTGTTTAGTGGTTTTGTAATGACCTATTCGAGTTGACGTAATTACCTCCCCGGATGCAGGAAGTTCTTGCAATGACCCCAAATCATATATACCTAGTAACACACACACATATTTTGTTAAGGATGTTGAGAAATGGTAAAAACCCCTCGAACCGTGTAAATATAAAAAATCGTAAAAATCGGCGTAAAAATCGAAATCCAGAATTGTAGCAGATATTTAAAAATGTAAAATATTTTACAAACTGCCATTGAACAATCTCTGAACAGGAAATTCCTTTTCACTCCGTCTAATAATAGAATAATACATGTTGATAATCACGAGCCTTTTATCGCCTCTCTGGGAATAATTGTCAGTGGTGATGTGAAAAAATGTTCTTTCTCAATTTAAACGATGTTTAGAATTCTCATTCTGAAAAGAAGCAAATTTGGGGATATCAGAAATTATCGAAGATTTTTGGAATTTTTGACTTCCCGATTTAGGGAAGTTATAGTAATAACCCCGGTAATGGAGAATCTCAGAAATGGAACATTTTCACTTTTCTGAACGTTCCTTTTTTTTCTCATCTTTTCACACTTATTTAGTTGCTTATTCCCTGTGTATTCTCCCAAATTCTTATCAGTTACAAAAATTTGCTGACTTTTTACCAATTCTAGAAATCAAAATAGTTTCTGAAAACACATTCGAAATACTTGAATGATTCAAAAATTTGAAGTTTCTCAAATGAATGACCTTTTTTTATTTTCCACACATTCAACATTATTTAGTTTGCAATTACTGAATTTTGGAAATTTTTTGGAATTGAAAAAAATTTGAATTGTCAAAGTTCGTAGTCCCAAGTTTTCAGAAAATTTCTGAAATTCCCATACATTTAAAATAATTTCACACCCCGAAATTCCTTTTCACTGCATGTAATAATAGAATGATAAATGTCGATAATAAAGAGTCTTTTATCGCCTGTCTGGGAATAATTGCAGGTGTTGATGCGAAAAAAAAGGCCACTTATTTGTAAAAACCACGAAGCAAGAGGGAGGGGGGGGGGGGAGGCAGATGTTCTCAGCTTGAAAATGTGAAGGTGGGAGTGAGATGAAAGGTGCAAACGGCGCAGCACTCTGAAAGTTGAATTTTCTGTTCTCACTCAGCGCGATCTTCAGTTTAGGAGCGACCGCCGACGAGGTCGCTTTGTAGCGGTCCATTCGTCTCTTTCATTTAACAATTGGCGGTTATCCCAGGTAGAATAGTACCGGGCACGCTCATTCCACGTGTCTGCATAGTGACTGCACAGTTAAAGAATCCTTAAGGTACTTCCTCAGCGTTGTCCTCATGAAGAAATATATAAAATGAAACATCGCAACGATTAAAGGCCACAAAACTTTGAACACACGTCTTTCACCTCGACTAAAAGCAATTCGCGAAATTGTAAAGTACTTTTCCGCGCCATTTTTTGATATACATATCATCATCAAATATTGCCAATAGGGTTCGACGCATACCCCCAAAAATTACGAGAAAACTCCCGCCAAATTTTGAATCCTGTATGAATTGCCCCCAAAAATACATGATTCGAATTTCGTAACTGTTGAAATTTCTGTGATTTTCTGACATATTCATTTTCTTCAGAGTTTGAAATCGTATACCGTTGATAGATTGTGAGTGTCTGTTGAGTGCTATGGTTATAATAAATTTGTGATAGACCGCAATTATCATCAATCCACAACCTACTCTAAAAATTCCTCACAAATTGCGGCACGTGAAGTATGTCTCCAACATTAACTTCATGAGAAAAGTTTTGAAAAATTTCACAAAATTAAAAGACAAATTTCCTAAATTGTCCATAATATATTCTTGTTCATCCCTCAAAACGCTTTTGACAGTTTGGAATCGCCATTTTTGGCCGCATTCAATATCAAAACATAATTTAACGATGACACTGTGCATTTGAACAAGTGTCATGGAAAAGGGCCAGTAAATTTTGACAGTTGTTTTTAGTCATAACCAAAGAAACCTAAAACGTCGTTACTCAATCCAAAAAAAAAAAAAAAAAATTTTGTATATTCCTTCAACAAGACAACACTTTGGGAGAACCTTAAAATTAAAATTTGCATTACAATAAAATTCAATGTTCCAAGTGTAAACTAGTCGCCGCTAATATTTCATAACAAAACAATCATTTGATATAATCAAATTAAGGTGAAATTTTGTGATTAAAGTGTGGAGAATTGTTTTCCGTGGGATTTACCAGAAATTCAATTGGTGAGTACGATAGTGGCCTTTGCGCTCTATTTCAAATTGAAACAAATACTGCAATCAGTGTCGAATGGCATTTCCGCTCAACCTAAAACGCGTGTAATACCCGAATAATCGATATCGGCCGGACAATCGGTTTGTTAGTTTTCGTTTTGCTTTTCTGTGTATCTCTGACAGTTTTGTTCGCGGGGTGGGTGGGGGGGGGGGGGGGGGGGGAATTTCGTTTGAAATTCAATTGAATTCGAGGAGTGATTTATTTAGACGGCGTTGGGTCTATGGCCGCGGACGTATTCAAAAAAATTGGGGGATTTTGTGAGTATAGTATTTTTGTATTTTCTCAAATTATTATTATTATTAGTAATCGACTGTCAATTATGGCTGGTATTCCTATAGTACATTAATACACAGTTTTTGCAATATATTTATAAGGAGCCAATCAACAATGTAAGGTTGCAAGATGACATAATAAATAACGCTAGTTGCAAATATCAAATTTTGGCGGGTACAAATATATTTAACCTTCAAAGTGCACGGCGGGTGTTTGACACCCACCGCAATTTTTCGACCTCTCGAAAACATGACTTGATTAAAAAATACCCGCAAAAAAAAAACGGGTATTTTTTTCGTATAATTGAAATGAATGAATGATTAAAATGCTACTTGCATACTAAAATAGATATGTTAAACTATGTAAGATGAAATTTTTGTAACAAAATATTCAATAGCGGCTGAGTAATCAACCTTTAAAGTCAGTTGGGTGTCAGACACCCGCGATGCGCTGGATGATTGGTTTTTCAACGATGCACTTTAAAGGTTGATGTTATAGACGAAGTATAGGAGACATGGGCCGTCAGAAATTTTTGCTTGAGTGTTCCGTCTGAAATTCAATTGATATCGAAGGATTTGAAAAGGGAATTTGGTTGCTATATAGTACTATATATAGGGTGCAGGATTAAATGAGTTTAGTTGCAGTTGCACAGTGAAAATTTTTTTACTGTTGTAAATGTTTCATTTAGGATGAGATGTCGGAAATATTTGTATATTCCCCGCTATGTATTCCAAAAGCATATCAATAAGTACAGTAAATACAATATAATGAAACATACATGTATAGCAAAGTGGGGGAGGACTTGCGTTGTTTAGCCTTAAACGGAGTTATGAATAGTCAATATGACATTAATGATATTGATTATAGTATGTGGCATTTCAATTCCTGGGAAAATCAGGGATAGTTGATCGTAATTCTAACATGGGGATTGATGAGGTTTGTTTTGTGGGTCATTTATAATTTTCGTAGATGATATGCTGCAGTTTAAATGTATGAGCTGGTTATTTTAAGAAAATAATCCTCACTTGCAAAAACCATCTGCAAATTGCAAATTTTTGTACATTGCCAAATTTTCCACACCTTTTTCCTTCACGAGTTACTACAGACGTACCTTAAGGATTTTCGACCGCTATTTCTCACTTTTGTCAATTTCTTGCTAATTTATCCCAAATTATTGATTTGATAGGCGGGAAAAAATGTCCAATTTTTCTGCAGCTTTATTCTCTATCGACCCCGAAAATTTAATTGTCGCAGACCCATTTTTCAGCGTTTTGTCTAAAGTTTTATGAATTTTCATACAAGCGCAGAGAAAAAACTCAAAAATCAGTTTACGGTGATAAAATTTTGAGAGTCCATAAATAATAATGTTATGCACAAATGGTACATTTTTCCCCGCCAAGAAAACCAAAAAGTTGGAGTAAATTGTGAAAAGATTGAAAAAAATGGCGAATAGCGGTCGAACATCCTTAAAGAAGTTTCACTTAAGAAAGAAAATCGCTGATTGGCGGAACAAGTGTGGAAAAAACTGAGCCGAATGGGACACTCGCGAACTAGTTTCGTGCCATTTAAAATGGGTCTCGGGCGGTAAACTCGGGGGTTTATATAAACCGGGTACGGTGCCAGGCTACCATGGCATTTCCAGGACACACATCGTTTCGTTTCATCGATTTTTCATGTGTCCCTCTTGGGCACGATAAACCGTGCCAACGTAATCTCGGAGCATAAATCAGATTTCATTATCTTCGCTTTATCGGCGGTTTTGCCATGGCGACATTTTTGATGGTAGTTTTATGGTACCTCTGCGGATCGGTATCGATCGCAATATTGATTGGAACATTGTCAATCGTTAAATTTTCAATTTTTCGATAGGGACAATTATTGCAATGAGCATCACTACTCATCCGCAACAGGAGGTGCGATAAACTAGATTCGATAGCCGAAAGTAGATATGGAGAACCTGAAAAAATAGAGATGAATGTAGAGCAGGAAGATAAAATATACGGTGGACAGCTATGAAGAAATCGTGCGGAAACAACGCAACATCGAAAAAATTGTTACATAGATAAATATTGTTTATTGTTTAGAAGGTTAAACGAAGAGTATACCTGATTAGAATAGATAGGAATTATAAAATAAAGCGAAGCCAGTTGCGATAACCGGATGAGGTACAGGCTGTTGAGAGTATAATCGCAACATTACAGAAAGCAAAAAACGATGGAGAATATATCAAAGATGATAAGATGTAATAGTTGAAGCTATGATAATAAAAAAGAAAAGTGGGAATAGTAATAATCACTGCACAATCAGTAGAGATTGATGGCAGCAGGAGGGTCGTTAATTGTCGAACGACTGGAGCCAGAGCCTCAGATGTATGTCGAACAGAGAAAGAGTTGGAAGGTCATGGATATACATGGGGATGGTGTTTCACAGCTTAAATGTCGCGGAAATACGTACGCGAAATAGTGGAGGTGAGCCATCAGGTGCCACTAAGCTATGGGATTAAATGAACGGGGGAAATTTAAATATCTCGATTATATATACACCGGCCCTTTTGCTGCCGTCTTACTCGCCTAGGGTATGTACTGAAAAGAGTATTTCCTGTCACTCTTAATCATCCGAGATCTTCGTTGATATGCTAGAGCCACAGTTCTGACACGTTTTCTTATTTTTCATGATATTGTCAAAAGTGTTGGAGGGACAGGCGGAAATGCTCACCACTATACCACTGGAGAAATGCTGAAGAAATTTTTTTTTGTATTTTTTTAGGTTTCAAATTTTTGTCAAATTTGGAATTAAAAACAAAAATGAGCCATTTCTTAGGAATTGAAAATGGCGAAACATTTCTGAAATTTTTAATAATTCGATGTGTTCTTCATTTCTGACATTTCTAATGTTTTTAAAATGACTAAAAGTCCGTATTAAATTTTAATCAATTTTGTAAACTTTTGAATTTTCTTGAATTCCTCGAAAGTAATTCTTTCTTCGTACATTTTGGAAAGTTGTAAATTGATAATTTTTTTTTTTCGAAAAGTTCTTGCATTTAAATAGATCTTCATATATTTATGTATATTTAATTTTTTTTGCAAACTTAATTTTTTCTATCTATATAAAATAGTTTTTCTCTCTGTTGCAATAACATTTTCATTTGCATTTTCCATCGCGAAACTTGGTTCCAGATTTCAATTGCACCCTTGAATATATCAAAACTTAATTAAGATAGACAAATTTCACTTATAGCAAAGTTGTATGTTCCATTCTGCTCTATAAAAGAGGTTCTCATAAAAATGTCGCTCCATGTCATTAGGAAATATTCTGTACAATGTAAATGCAAATCGCCAAGGACTTGAAATGGCTGCCGACACTGAATGAAAAAAAATATTCCCTCGAGTAAATCTTCCTGGTGGCACTTTGTTTCTTGATAACTTTCAAGTGTGAAAGACTTTATGCTTAATATATGATGAATGAGTCGCGAATAGAAGTTTCTTTTCCCAAGGAGTCGTATAATTGTACTGGGTGCGGACGCGCCTCGATTGAATGACATGCTAATTACGCCGAAACGGAAAGAACGAAACGAAAAAGTGACAAACAGTTATCTTTCTTAACGTAGTAGCTCCTAATGAGATTTGATACCTCAAATAGGCAATAACGATTTATTCTTCTCAAGTGATCTCCCGAGCACGCGTGTAATTAATCAAGATCAGGATTCAGATACTGCGTAAACTGTCGAGATATTGTATAAATAACAAACTATTTTTCGTGTGAGTCGGGTCCGAAAACCGTGAGTTCGCGATCTAACCAAGCGAAGCGCTTAAATAGTAAAATTTACAGGAGGACCATTTGGATACTGTCGCATGGTCTGATGTTCGAATGGCAAGGGCGCCAAAAGATCGCATGCCGCGACAGGTCGCATGCGAAATTGTTCATCGATCCGTTCAAATCGCATGCGACGCCCTTGCCATGCGATGGGATTTGGCAGATCTAATGCTTGCAGTTCTCGAATGGCCTTACAGACCGCGCGATCTAAGATGTATCTTAGTTGACTGATTCAGCTTTTCTCTTGTTAACAAACGGTTACCGACAAGAACACAATTCTTATCCGTTCATTGCTCGCGCTATGGCGGAGCGCCGTCGTTTTTTATGTCCACGATAAATCGACGCATATCATGAATTGTGCTATCAGGATTGATAATATCCTCGATTGATATGTCTACATGCAATGACGATTCCATGCCTACATAATCGCAGAGTAATTAGTTATCAATTTTCAAATAAAGTTCGGATCGAGCAAACGGGCGCAGCCGTTTACCGGCATTTCGACCTCTTTGACAGCTCCGTCAAGCTGGGCGGGCCACGTACTCAGTCGGATCAGTTCTCAAATTCGAGGTTGCAGTGAGGTCTCACTGAATTTTCAACCTTACTGAGCCCTCAAAAGCCGCTCGAAAAGACATTTTAACTCCGTTTTAAACCTCTCAGTCTACGTTTCCTCTCCTGGACCTGCAAAGACTCAACAAGTAAAGGTATATGGTAAAATATTAAAATAGTTATGTCTGGAAAATGAATGTGGATGCTCCAGTAAAGATAGCGGCGGAGGAGCGCCCACGTTATCATTTCTTTGGGAAAAATTGCATGACACCTAGAGATATATTCTATTACCCGCAAACTTCTTACGAGGAGGCCCTTTTTGCACAGCGGTTTGAGTATGAGCCATCATGGGCTAAAATGAGATTCAAACACTCGACTCGGGAGCGCTCGAGGTGCTACCCGATATGTAGTAAAAATTCTGAGCACTGTCCAATGCCACAGACGTGCTATATTGTGGGTTTTTTTGGAGATAACTCATTCAGGTAATTAAAAAAAAAATTGGTTATTTCGCAATGGAAGTTGGACACCGAACAAGCGCTGCGGTAACCGCGCAATCGGAAATACATGAACGCTCATCATGCGGGCCAACACGTCGGGTGGAAAGGTGCGGGTAAAGAAGGGTCAATTGATAACGATGGGGGGGGGGGGGAGGGGAGAAATACCATTATCAATCATTCTCAATGAAAAATCTCGATGAGCCATGGTGTTGAATTCTCTTTACATGTTTAATTATGAAATTGGTACCTTCGCAAGTTTGTTGGGGGTTCGGAGTCACGAGTATCACGTGTCAGTTCGTGGAAATCGGGTGATCGTCAGGTTGCCAACGCCTAGTGATGGGAAAATTGACTAATCGGATACTCGTACGGCTTCTTCGAGAGCATCGACTTTTTTTCAAGGGAAGCTCCTATTGGCACCTTCGGTGGTAATCGGATTGCTTAATGTGATCATGCGTCGGATACGGTATCTCATAAAAATTTTAAAAAAGGACAAACAGTGAACACAGCTTTTGTAAACTTTAAGTCAGCTTAAGTTCTCACTTAAGGAATAAATGCAATAGCCAATTTTTATAATTTTAACATAGCCCGAAAAGATGATTGAAAATTAACAACTTCGAGAATGAAAAATTTTGAAAATAACTTTGGCAAATTTGAAGCTCATGAGAATCTCGAAATTTTTTTGAATGTTTAAAATGTTGAAATTTTTCAAAATGTTCGAAACTGTCAAAATTATAAAAGAAAAACCCAAAATGTTTAAATTTGCAAATGATCCAAATTTTTCAAAGTTCCCAAAATTTTCCCAAATTTTCAATATTTGCCAAAAGCTTCTCTTCAAGCTTCACTTGCGTAAAATTGAGCGCACTCATTTTTTTGTGGACCGGTCGGTGGTTTGGGGTGGTAATAAGTTTGTTTAAGGTAGAATAAGGCACGGAATGCAGGCGATGGTCTGAGAGACGGTGTGCACCTCTCACCCGGTCTGTCTCTCCCCGTCTCTCCTCTCTTTTACCTTCTTTTCATTCTCCGCGTTAGTTCATCGCGACCGGTCCAGCCATCTTTCTTCATCGGGTCTCCCTTGTAAGTCGTCTCTTTACCTGTTTCATTCTCTCTACTTGTTTTTTTTTTCAGTTAAAGTGAAGTTTTTCCACAGCGACATGTACCAATGTATGTGCGACTTCTCTTTACACGCTTGAAAGGCTTTACAGTCGGAATTACTTATTTTGCACTATTTGCTTTTTGTTTACCGCAACTTTTCTCCCACGTTTGCGGAGGATGGCCGAGCAATTTTCATTTTTATTTTTATATGGAGAATTGTGTCAGGCAGGTTGTTTCGTAATGCCCCTGACGAATGGCATGGGTTGACTATATATAATACAATGCAGTAGATTGGGAGAATATGGGAACTTATAATAAAGTATAAATGAAAAAAAAAAATTGCAATTTCCAAAAAAATCCAAATTTTGAAAATGAAAAGTTTTCAAAATTTTGCGACACACACACACACAGGCTCGTGAAAAATGGACAAATATCATTTTTATTGGAATCCGGAATAGGAAACTTTTCTTATCCACCGGATGAGATAGGGCCTTGAAATTTAGGACGAGACTTCCTCCCATGTATTCAAAATGTGGTGAAATTATCAGATGAAATTGGATTTTTATTCTGCCGATCCCTACTTGACGGAATGAACCAATTTACATGGAATGATTCGTTCGAAAGACTAACCGCGTAAAAGCCCATTTTTGGTCATTGACGTCGAATTAAAAATGTCCTCCACTTGTTTCTGTCCCCAGGATTGAGTGATGGGGAGTGGAATTCCAGCAACGATATGATGTGAACCGGTGAAATTTAGAGCAGACGATTGGCCGAAGGCGAGTGCAAGAGAAAAACAGAGATGCGGCTGGTTGAAGCAATCTCGATTCTTTCACTCTTTGTGATCACATATGGTAGACGAGACGACTCATCGAACGATGATGTTTTTGTTGGTCAACGGCATCGTGGCTACAAGGGAAATTACAATAATCAGCAGCAAGCCAACTCGCCGTATTTGCCGATTTATCAGACGACAGCGCGGGACCGCAAGCCTAATATTGTCTTGATACTCACTGATGATCAGGATGTCGAACTCGGTACAGTAATTATTTATGAATATTTTACTCCCGCTTACCGGAAGTTATGTAAGTATGACCAATTAAATATTTTGGATAAAAATACTCGGTTCATGGAAAAATACCCTCGCGTTTGGTAAATCTGTAGTATGCCACATTTTTCATACCTTCTAAGGAACTTAAAAATATCCCGAGGTAATGAAAAGGGGTCCACGGCTTGAAAAGATCTCCCCCTCCCAAAGCACCCCCCCTTTTACACCAAGCTACCGAATTCTCTTGAAACTGCAATATCAGTCATTTCACTAAATTTGCTATTTAACAGAAAGTCTCGCACGTTCCCTCAAACTTCAATGTCCAAGTGTATTCAATGCCCGATCGATCCCGTAACACCTAAAACTGGTGATTCAACTTTTGTAACCATGGGTTCTCCCAACTTCGTGCTGAATACCCTCCTATGAATACGCGATGAGGGTGCTGACAATGTTGGAACTTGTGAAAAGCTTGCACATTTTTGGAATTTCGCAATGTTCTGATATTCCGAATTTTTGACAAATATTATTATGATTATTATTTTAAAATGATTTTGATGTTTTTGGAATTCCGAAGTTCTGAAATTTGTAGTTTTTTTTCCCATTGTTACTTTTGGATTTTTTGGAAATTTTTCATTCTTCCAAAGTTTATGTCTTTACAGTTCTTAACTCTTTCGAAATTTGGGAACTTTCTACAATATTTTGAAAAATAGAGAATGGTGAAATTTTGGGGTTCGATTCTCGAAGTTTCGATTTTTGAAAATGGTTATTATTTTTTTTTTATTGAAATATGTTATAACATTTTTGCGTGAGAATCCTTTTTTGCCCACGGCTCTCCGCGTGACGTCCGCATGATGAGCGGGAGCGCCTTCCGCGTATTTCCGATTGCGCGGTTGCCACAGTGCTTTTTCGATGTCCAACTTCTATTGCGAAATAGCATTTTTTTTTTAATCACCAGAATTAGTTATCTGGAATCTGTCCCAGAATATATCACAGAGTGTTACCGGTCGGGCTATCCGCAATTTGTGGCATGGCACTTGAAAGCAATGTGACGCGTGGCAACAGCGCTTAGAATTTTTATACCGCGTATCTGCTAGCATCGCGAGTGCTGCGCCGTTTTTCACCATCCGCACTTCATTAAAAAAATTATGACTAATTATTTTGCGATTATGCAAGCATGTAATCGGCATTTCAGGATAGCAGGCATATCAATTGAGGATATCAGAAATCCTGATTACACAATTCGTGATATGCTTCGAAGAAAAGGCTTAACGAGATAATCACTCATTTTGTTTGAGTGCCTTCTTCATGGTCTTTATAAGAGAAAGCAATAAAGTAATCGAAAAACGAATACCTAGGAAATTCGACTTAGAACACTTCATCACTGATATCAATGAAATTTAGTAAAGAATCACCTGTGGACTGGAGAAACGAGTTGTTTGAATTTTACAATTACGTGTAACTGTTTTGAAACTCTTCGACATTTCAAATTATTTGAACTTTTAACATTTTTTCCATGGGTGTTCCCACATTAATGTTTTTGATATGTTTGTTACATCCATAAATGCTTGTGCGCATTCATTTCGCGGTCGATTTCCGAAACGCCTAAAATTCATGGTTCAATATTTGCACCCGCAGATTCGCGGAATGCCTTCTATGGCGAATTAATGATGAGGGTGTTTACTGGAATGTCTGAAAGCTTCAAAAGAAGTCCAAATTTTTCAAGTTAAAAACAGTTTTTTTTTTTTTAATTCATGAAATTTTCATACTTTTGGAAGTTCTTCAAGGTTTTTCATTTGAAAAATTCTTCAATATTTCGAAATGTCGAAAATTTTGATATGAAGTGTTGATATGAATGTGCACAATGTCTTCGATAGGTGCTGCAGAAACAAGTTTTTCAAGATTTCCGTTACATCAATAAATGCCGTATTCGTGCCGCGATCGATCCTCGTAACACCTAAAATTGATGATTCAACGTGTTCACCCCACTTCGTACTAAATGCCGCGACTAATTCGCGATGTGGCTAGTCAGTGTTAAAAGTTCTGGTACATTAAAAATATCCCTAGTTTTTGAAAATTTTCCATTAGGAAATTTTAAAAACTAAAAAAAAAATTGATTTTCAATTTTTTTAGATTTGGAAAAAAATTTTAATTTTTTTGTATTTCGGAAATTTCGAAAAAATTTTAAGGTTGTTTCAAAATTTGTGGAATTTTTAAAATTTTGATTGCCATCTTCAGTGTCTAATTTTTTTTCTCAATTTTGAAATTTCAGCAGTTTTCCAATCTTATGAGATTTGCAAAACTACAAAACTCACAATTTCAAAAAATTGTATTCTCGTTAACTCTTTGAAGACTACAGAAAGGTTCCCCAACAAATATCGTCAAACATCGAGGTCAGAATTAAAAACTCCTCACGTAGCTCAGAGATTAGCTTTTAACCACAACCGCCCCAGTGTCCTAATCTTACAGGAACATAAAAAGTTTATACTGCCGCATCTTGAGAGCGGTCACCGGCAGCAAAAACTGTCCACGCCGCAAGATGCTTCTTCCGAAGCTATAACTTCCGCGTCTCACAATTTCCTTTCCTAACTTGCATAACTCACCCATCCGTCAAACTAAAAAAAAAAGTCGATCCCTAAAAATTCCCTATATATTATTATTGGTTCTTCACGCCTCTGCCAATAACACTTCATAGAATGTGTGAAAAAATATGATCCTGTCGCCAACTTAACAGTTCCACATTTTGGCGGGTCGGCAATTGGCTGAATCCTGCGGATGGTTCTTGTAGACTTCAAATTTCCCGCGCGCGCCCCACTATAACCCACGGCTATACAAGCCTCCAAAAAGTCCTGCAAACAATTATTACCCTATACTAATTCCGCCATCGATTCACCTAACACCTAAAACTCATGATTCACCATTTGTGCCCACAGGTTCTCTCAACTTCATGCCGAATACCCTGCGACGAATACGCGATGAGGGTGCTGAACTCCGTCACGCCTACGTAACAACACCAATGTGCTGTCCAAGCAGAAGTTCACTGCTCACAGGTCGTTACGTTCACAATCACGAGGTATTCACCAACAATGACAATTGCAGTAGTCCACAATGGCAGCGCGATCACGAGCCCCACTCGTTCGCAACATATCTCAGCAATGCGGGCTATCGCACAGGTTGATAAACAACATTTTATCTGTATATTCAATGCTTCCTCTTGATGCTTTTGCCTTTCAATGAGCAGCCTTTGTAGTCAGTTGAATTTAAGCTTTAAACTTTTTCCAAGTGAATGAAAAGTCCAGGGTACTGCATTGGAAAATCGTGACGCGACTTGTGATGCTTGGCAAGCGATGCTTTTAGAAGCGTCACGAACTTGAGTCGCCAATTCATTCAATTCAAGTCGAAATGGACGTCACATGGTCAGAATCTCGACTTGTTCCACCTCACATGCTAATTGAATCCTTCAAATTAAATCACGAAATCACAGCGATGAAACTCCATGTTCCACCATGATTACATTCGTAATCAGCGCTGCAACACCCACATTCCCTGAGAGCATCAGGTCGTTTCGATATATATAATCAGGGTATTTAGGTGTATCAGCAAGGAAGCAATTTGCAAATTGACAAAAGTTGATAAACAAGTTCTATCTGTTTATCCAATGCTTCCTCTTCACCCTTTTTTTCTCTATCTCTTTCATGACGTTTTCCCTCGCTTGTCAGCCTCTTGAGCCGGCGCCAGGGGCACTTCTGTATCAAGGCGTCAAGTCGTGCTTTTTTCAAGTACTTAAGCGAGACAAATTGAGGAATAATGAGAGCACGTTTAAGACTGTAAATTGGCTAGAGGGAGATGGGCGAGGACAAGGGGGCATGAGGGACGTGATAAAAATTCAGATGAAACAGGCGCTCGTTATGAGGGAAATGTCTCGTTACTCTGTCGTTATTAGGAAGTGGGGAAAAAAAAGTTTGTGGAAGCCTTATTTTGACTGCTGTGAATTCACACGGACCTAAACACTTGATGCTTAATTCTTGAGTAATATTTCACTCGGGACTTTTCAATGAACACTTTATGCGCTAAGGGTGTCCTGGGTTAAGCTCTTTTCTGACTCTTCAATTTAGAGACATGGTAAATTACACTATGTTATATTATTTTTTGAGTAATCTAGTTGGTGGATTTTGTGCAAAGTTATGCTCGGTCAAAATACGGCTACTTCTATATTTGCTTATGACCTTCATGTCTGGAAGGGACGATTCAATTGCTTTATGGTTCTCTCCTGGGAATGTCGAAAAAGTGGGAAAATATTTTCAATGAGCTTTTCTAATGCATGGTGAACCGTAAGACTATATCTGAGTAGCAGGTATAAACTAACAATCGCAAATGATTTGGTTGGTACAATGAGTCTTGTACGGATTGGTAAACTGGTATTTGGTAAAATATAGTTATTCAGCAGAAATACATAGTGAGAGAAGAAACGTATCCAAGGAACTAAACAAAACAACAACTAGGATACATATAGTGCATATATAGAAGACGATGATGAAAAACTATATGTCAATGATGTTTCAATAGTGTTCGATATCGTTGATCAAATCATTCTTCAACACGGATCTCTGTACAGTGCACACGTACCGATTAAGTAGAGTCGAGAATTCGAGAATAAATAGTTAAATTGATTTTATATATTTTTGTTTCTGTTATTGGTCAAACTGATAATCTAATAGTATTCCATAACACTATAGAATAGCTATAGATTCTAACTATAGGCTGCTAGATTATGTTGGTGAACACGGTCTTGGAGAGACTTGTTGGAAATTTTGAGAGCTATAGCCGGAATTGAACTTAACATTTTACGAATTTGTTAGATCTTACTTTTAGAATTTCACCAATGTAATTTATTTATAAGTGCTTTGTTTACAAACACATCGTAGACCTCCGTTGCTGATTAACACTTAGGTAATGAGTATGAATATAGCGACGTTAAATAGAATTTAAAAAAATATAGAATTTGTCGCATGGATCTGAACGGAAATTATTCGTTTTATGCGGAGTACAAGTTTTGATTGCTCATTAGACTTTTTTAACTACGCCGTTTCGTCGTCGTCTTAAGGAAATTAATTTATAGTCTCCTAAAATTTGAAATGAAAAAAGAAATCGAAAATTTCTTACGGACATGAATTTCTGTAATGTGTAGAAGCTACATAAAATGCGGAACTAATCACCCTCCGCCACGTGTTTGGATGATAGCAAGCCGGGACTGCGAGAGGGGGTTCCATGAATCGCCCGGACATGTCCCAAAAATAGGAGTTTCATCAATTGCAAAATTTGCAGTAAAATATAAATATATGAGAAAGAATACGATACTTTCAAGGTTCAGTCCCCCAAAAAAAGCAATAAACTTTACTATATTTTTGATTCATAAAAGCGGGTTCATAAATCTCGGAATGTGTTAGGTGATATTTACAGGCCCCACTGTTTGAAGAATCACATTTTATATGCCTATTCATTCCGTCTCTATTGTCCCAATGCAAATAACGATGTATTAAAAAACTGTGTGTTTGTATATGTCAATTCGCACCGTTGATTTTACAGTTACTTCGAACAATCCTTATTGTTGCATGTATCACCTCATTTGCATGTCAAGCCCATCAGATCAATCAAATACGTTAAAAAATATTAAATTTTTATAATTTCATAAATTTCCAAAAATTTCAACTATCAAATTTGGGAAATTTAGGAAAAATTTTCAACTTCAAAAGTCTCCGAATTTTCAGCGTTCCATTAAAATGTAGAGATTTAAAAAAAAAAAAAATTTATATTTTCGAAAATTTCAAAATTTTGAAATTACATAGGAATAATTTCCCACGCAAAAAAATCCTGACAAAACAGAAAAAAAACCATATGCAAAAAAAACAATAACTTCAATTTAAAAAAAACCTCATTCTTTTTTTCTGTCCACATCAGGCTACTTCGGCAAATACCTCAACAAGTATAACGGCTCATACATACCACCGGGCTGGCGTGAATGGGGTGGCTTAATAATGAACTCTAGATACTACAACTACAGTGTCAATATGAATGGAAAAAAGATAAAGCACGGTTTTGAGTACAGCAAGGACTATTACCCGGATCTGATAGCCAATGACAGCGTAGCATTTTTACGCCAGAGTAAGCATAATTTTGCCCGTAAACCCGTGATGCTGGTTGCAAGCTTTCCAGCGCCACATGGACCAGAAGATTCTGCACCCCAATACTCCAATCTTTTCTTCAACGTCACAACGCATCAGTGAGTCTATTTTGATATTCCCCTCCTTCCCCTGTCTGTTTATTCTGTACAGGCCTTTTTTGTTGACTTTTCACACATAAAAATCCACAACTGTCAACTCATCCTTTGCATGGGAAATGGGGAGAGGGCCTTGCTGTTCTTTAAAAAAAAAAAAAAAAAAAAAGGAAAACGTCGAAACGGAAACTCGTCTGACACCTCTTGCATAACGGGGGGGGGGGGGGGGGGGGGTCGCCCAAGCCAGAGACCCGGGTTCGAATCCCGGGCTATCAACAATGTACAATTGTTCTCGATAAACTCGAAACTACGCCAAAGCATGCCATAAAACTTTTTCTTACCTTTCCACACGTAAGAATCTACAACTGTCAACTCATCCTTAGCATGAGAAGAGGAAGAGTAGTTGTTGTTCTTACGGAATAAAAAAGAGGGAAAAAAATAAGAAGGAGAGGAGAAAGAGGGGACTTGTCTGACACATCTTGTGCAGTGGTATACAACGGTATACAGCGGTGTGATGGAGAGCACTAGAACTCTCACGTCAAAAGCTGGATAAAAAAGTAATATTCTTCACGCGAGCGCAGTCTAGACCCGGGGCTTTTGTCTGACTCTCATTGTTTTTTTTATGAGGTTCTGTGCCTTATCCTCTCGATGTCTTTCAATGGAAATCGGGTAATCAATGGTGGATGGGCAATGGCATTTTTCATAAATATTATCTCTCATAAATTGTCATTACCAGCTGCGGTTGCGTTATGACGCTTGACTTTGAAAAGCATTTGGAATGAATTCAAAATGATCTTTATGATGATTTATGGAAGTGACTTTTTATGATACTTGGAGTAATATATTGTCGTTGATTTGAGGGTCTCTCCCAGGGAAATTACCGTCGTATTCTTCTTCTGCTATGACAAATTTATGAGCGTTATGTGGTGTCATATTTTAGGGAATGTTAGTTTAGTTTATGATGTTGCGGTGGGAGGTGGGGATCATATAGAATCGGTTGTCACAGCAAATGTCGTAAAATGAAAGAGGCATGGTAGGATATGAGCTGCCTTCCTGCTGTCCTGGATCACGAGTCCTGGATCACGCCAAGTGCTGAAACGATTGATATTTCCGCGTCCGTGGTGGTTTTCTTCACGTCATTGGTACCCTCAATGACGTGACTATTTCTTTTTGAGAATTTTCTTTTACTCGCTGTGTAACTGCCAGGGTCTTCGGAGACTTGATCAACTTCAGGGAATGGGTTCACTTCGACCTATTTGCCATTTTTTTTGACCGGTACTTTTTTTGCCTAAAATTTCCAAGAGAATTTTCAAATTCAAAATCCGGTGTCAATAATCGGATAAGGAATGAATATGCAAATTGCAGTTCAGTTATTGAGCAAACATCTAAATGACTCGGTGAAAAGATATACTCCCATTTTGCTTTTTGTTACACAGCACACCGGCTTATGATTATGCACCCAATCCGGACAAACAGTGGATTCTCCAGGTGACGCAGAAGATGCAGCCGATTCATAAGGAATTCACGGATTTACTGATGACGAAGAGGCTCCAGACATTGCAGAGCGTTGATAGCGCTGTAGAACGGGTGGGTGAATTATTTTTCTTATAATTTTTTTTTTTTTTCAATTTATTAACTCCTGGAATTTTTGAGAATTGTAAAATTTCTGGAGTCGGTTCCACTGTTTTTGCACTTAGAATTTCTGAAAAATGTTGAAATATGAAAAAAAAATTTAACAAGTTTTTAAATTTTTCTGAATCTCCTTATTTTAAATTTACAAAAACTTTTTTTCGTCGGACCTTCAGGCTCATTTTTTGGCAAATATCTCGCAAATATGGAGAGCTGGAGCGAAGTCCATGGGGAACTTTTGATAGAGACAAATGAACTTGATAAAAAACTTCCTATAAAATGTATTGTATCTCTCCTAGATTGTGACATATTGATGGAAAACTGAGCCCACCTATAAAATCACTTGTCTCCATTCACCCCTTCCCTCTCAAGTCTCCAGTAGAAAATGTCAGATGGTAATTTTCGACAAAACATTTCACTAATCAAATTAAAACCTTCCCAATTTCTACAAATTTATTCACCTACGCGAATAGAATATTGAACAGCATATCTCATGCATAAAAATGCCAAAAACAGCCTTCTGCCAAATTGGAGACAAACACACAAATATTTGGACTGTGCTTATTTCTTCAGGCAGACCCACTAGCTTCAACTCTAACGGAATAAAATTGCGAGTAAACTTGTGTATTCCTGGTGAGTTTAGCATAAATCAGTTGGCAATTTCAGTTGGACTTGAGTTTTCGTTGAATATCTCAGAATTGAGATGGGGGGGAGTGGGGTGGGATATTGAAATTTTCATGAACACCTTTTTTGTATTCATTCCGCTCCCCAAAAAGGTTTTTAGGAAAATTGCCCTAGCAGAAGATTCCGAGATACCTAAAACTCAACCTGAGGGTGAGACGACCCATCTCGTTTTACCACTTGAGCCACTGAAATATTCAATGCCCCTGGGTACTTTCGCTCCTTGTTTTTTCTCCTCGATTTTCTGGCCAACGGACACCTTAAATTTTGACGAACCAGCGAACCAGTATCCCCTTTTTTCTTATTGCGAATTTGAATATCGCGTGTTGGGGGAAAAAGCGGTGAGTGTCACTTTCCCAGGGGACAACAGATCTTCATGTCTCAAGTAATTTTACAATTTCTTGATGATACCTTTCAAGGTGAATTTTCTGGACAAAAAATTATCTCAAAGGTAGTTAAGGTAGTTAAGTCCATTTATAAAAATATCACGCAGGAATAGCATTGGCAGGTTTGGTGTGTGGGGGGGGGGGGATTTGAAGACCAGTTAATGGAGATGTATGATCATTTAAGTGTAACTAAATTCAAATGTGAAATAAATCTTCCTGACCCTAAATTTCTTTTGAATTTCAGATCTATCAAGAGCTCAAAGACCTCGGCGAATTAGATAACACCTACATAATCTACACCTCAGATCATGGATACCATCTCGGTCAGTTTGGCCTGATCAAAGGGAAAAGTTTTCCCTTTGAGTTTGATGTACGAGTGCCATGTCTTATACGTGGTCCTGGAATTGCACCTGGCTCCGTGTAAGTTTTAATAGATTTATCTAAAAGAAAAGGATTGCCCTCCCCCCCCGGACTACTTTGCAAAAGAACATTAATTTCAATGGGCGTATGGGCCTCAATGCACGCTCGTCACTTCCTCGTCTGGCAGTTAAATTTAGCCAAATTAATTTGCCAGCTGCCGCGCGAGTGAGAAGAGTGGAACGAGAGCATAACGAACAACCCTGGTAGCCAGGGGCGCGCCTACTATTAAAATTAAAAGTATCGGCCGCTGGGCTTTAATTATCAAAGTTTAGAAAAAGAGGAAGGCATTGAGCATAGCCGAGAATTTTCAACTGTGTAAAAGAATTCCAAATTGATGGTATTATCCAATGAATGTGGGGCCATATAATTACTCGGGGGAGTCAAAAAATTATATTTTCTGACATATGTTATTGTGCGAGTAATGAAGTTTGAATTGGAATCTTGATTTCAGTGATCAAATTTGCAAATGTCATTGGCCGCAATTTAAGTGATAAGAATAAGGTTCAATCACCCTCGAACTTCCAAATCGATTGGGAATTTTCCGAGTTTCCCGGATGAATGAACTCGTCAAGTCTACCGGAAAAATCATTGGCGCACCCCCCTCATATTTCAATCTGTCAAACTTGTGAAGGTTTATTCAGTTTGCCCACTGATGGAACACTTAATAAATCTATATTAATAAATTCGGTTTACAGATTGAAGTAATTTACTTATCTGAAATACCCATTCGTTAGTAGTTAACAAGTTAATCTGACTCATGTATGCATTCGGTAATTATTAAAGATTCACTTTAGTCGTTAACTACCAACGAAAATTCATCTGGTCGAATTTAATAGTTAATAAATTAATAAAAATACCACGAGAAAAATTTGGGAATACAGACTTCGTTTCTCATTTAATTTTCATCCCCACATCATACGTTTTTTTTTACCAACCTGAATCAATTAAACTAGAGAGGCCTGAACTTTCCATTCGGATAGTACGTCCTTTCCAAAATCAACTGCACCTTCATCTCGTCCCCTTTATACCGACTTTCCAGGCTTCAACCCCACATCCCACGGGATAACCCGCTCGCCCCGAGTTCAACTTCACTAATTGGTGAAATCCGACGTGTGTTTCACTGGCTCGCCCACCTATTTTTGCCTCTGTCCATTCAAAGTGATTGATGAGCACATTCATTTCAGTTTGATAGAATTATTCCACTCTATTAATGAATATTAATCTTTTGCCATTTGCAGGATTGATGATATCGTACTGAATATCGATCTTGCGCCAACATTTTTGGACATTGCGGGAGTTGATACGCCTGGACAGATGGACGGACGATCCTTCAAAAAACTGTTTCTTAAGTAAGTCCCCTAAAACTAGTATTAATAACTAACTCTAATAGTCAACTAAAATCGATTAATTATTGATTTTTCATCACGTGTCCACGTGACAGAGTATTCCTATCTTTCTGAACAAATTTAAAGTTCCATTTTTTGGTCCAAAAGTTTCTTCTTTTTAAGATATTCGAAAATCATCGGAAATTCCTTGGAGATGGATTTTTCCTGATTTCGGAGCAAATCCAGTGATGACTCTGTCAAAACATACCTCTGTGAAAATTGCAGAAAAAATCCCACCGCACATATACTCTGAAATAAAACCAGTTGAATTTTCTCAGCAAGCACGGAAGGAGAACAAAGTTCAAGTGGCCCGACACATTCCTGATAGAGTCATCGGGTCGTCGTGAGACGCCAGAATCAATTGCAGAGGCTAAATTGCGGGAGGTGCGTCGGCAGAACGCGACCCTATCCAAGCAGCACATGACAACGATTGTCGGCGACACAAGTGCAAGTACTGAGTCCCTTCCATCAGATCGCATCTTAGAAAATGATACAGGTATACCTATATGTGATACGAGCACCAATGTAATTTGTTTATAAGTGCTTCGTTTACAAACACATCGTAGATGTATAATAGCATAAATATAGCGATGTTAAGAAAAAGTATAGCTCTATATTGTATTGCTATAGTGTGGAGGGAGAAAACACTAAATGAAAAAGTCACAAATGAAAAAGTCACAAATGAAACATTGCAAAGTTGGGCGAAAAATTAAAAATTGTTGAAACTTGAAAGCCCAATTTTTTTGTATACACATGAAACGTTTATGGATATTTTTTTATATATTTCACAATATCATAATTTCTTTTCTGACTAGTCTCTATGATTTGCATGAACTGTAAATATGTAAATAATTTAGGGTAATTAGTAGAATATATTTGAAGAGAAACAAAAATGTTGCAGGCAGCGAACAGGATATGTCAGACACCGAAGAAGACATCGAGGACTCGACAGCTTCGGATACCGAGGACCGCCTCGACAACGGAGTCAATCCCTTGACGGACGCCCTCATGACGTCCAAGCACGAACGTTTGGCTTCGGAATGCTCCAGACCTGAGTCACAAACGAACTGCATTCCAGGTAGCAATGACAATAAATTTTTTACAATTGGTTGTATTTACTACAATTTTTGATATTTTAGATACTTACAAATTTGTATAAGTTGACCAAAGACAACATCTATATTTCTTCTATTTTGAAAACAGAATATGCTACATTTGTGATATTGCAAATGAATTCAAAAGTATGGGTGTCCATGAAAATTACTTTTTTTAGGTTTTGCAATGTTGAAGATTTGAAAAAAATTGAAAATATTGAAGTTGAAAATTTGAAATTCAAAACGCTAAAATCTTGCAATTTCTAAAAATTTCCAAAAATTGTAAAATCTTTTCTTAAATTTCCAAGATTATAGATTTTCATTTTTCTCTCAATTTTTGCAATGTATGCAGGGTTTCGAATTGAACAAAGTTCAAGTTTCACATATTGCAATAATCGAAAATTTCAAAATTTTTGAATTTTTTGAAGATCGAATGATTTGTATTAATCTCAACCCCCCCCCCCTCCAGCTTGTCTACTTTTTTCCTCCATTAATTGTCTCTATTCTATGTCGTCCAATAAACGTCCTATTATGACATCATGCTATTATCGAGTTAGCATATTCCATGCGTACCAGGTATTCTTCGTCCTCGCGACGCTTGTGAAACCTCCATAATATTCATGGATGTTGCAAAAGATTCTATACGCAGCTCCCATGCTCTCTAGGCAGTAGCCTCAAAATTCCCTTAACAATGTTCACCTCACTTAGTAGTAACAATACCATTAGCAGCACGGACCATGACAGAACTACCACAAACAATTCCCTCTTCCTATTAACTAAGCCACCCGGAGGAACTGAAATAACAATCAAATACCATACGAAAAAACAGGCTCATACATAGCAAACCATGACCTTCGTCGCATGTGTATCCACAATCAGTGCCAAACTCCAATCTGACTATTTTAATAACAAGAGAAACGCTCCCGGTCAATGACCGCCATATTTCTATGACACGTTTATCATCCCTGACACACCTTGCATCTTTAATTCCAGGTCAAATGTGGCGTTGTGAAAGAGAAGGAAATCGCTGGCGTCGTCACAAATGCAAATACATACCTCTGCCACCTCCTCCTGTCCATAAATCCTCAAAAAAGTGTGCTTGTTTTACACCAAACGGCGTTGTCTACACGCGACTAGAATCGAATGACTTTGACGGTCCAAAAATGTCATACGGTAGAGATAATCGTGGAGGAATCTACGACAATGAGAGTTTCTTCAGACGTGGAAGAAGAAGCATCGACAACGACGATGATGAGTTGGAAGAGTATAGAGATAGAAGAGCAATCGACGAAGAAGATGACGAACACTTTATCCAAGAGCTGCAAATCTTGTCCGACGACTTCCAAGAAGAATGGTTGCATTACCTGCAACAGAGTCGAATAAATCTATCAAGGACCTTCGAAGTCGAAGAGATCAACGGACTAGAATGCAACTTAGACGATTTCGATCTGTCGCTGACAAAAGCCGTCAAAGGTACACTCGACGTAGACGATTTAATGCGACGACATCATCGGGTACGTAGAAGCGTCCTGAAGAAGGACACCATAGAGCACGTAACGAAAATAATGGAAAGCATCGAGGAAGAGTTGGATGATCTGAAGGAGAGCCAAGCTAGGCAGTCTAATAGTTCCAAGTTGGTGCCAAAGTGTCTCATTTCCGCAACTGGTGGAGTCAACTGCACTCAGTCGATCTACCAGGATCCAAATGAATGGAGAATATCCCGCCGTGAAATTGAGCAGCAGATTAAGGCAATGCGGATGCAATTGGAAAGTCTGAAAGAAATCAGAAGACATCTGATGATGAAACGCCCACATGTAATAGAAAGTGATCATGACGAATCCAATGATACACTGCACAGGCATCATTACCATAATCACCACACCCACCATCACGGAAGAAATCATACAAATCGTCATCATAAGAAGCAAGAAACTCTGTCTACTGTAAGTACTCAAGCGACAACGGAAGTGTCAAATTATCCGTCTAAAAGCACGGAGACGTTGGAGAGCTCGTCAACTGGAGGATCAACGTCTGGAACAAATACTAGTCCCACGACTGTCAAGCCAAAAAAACCATCGAGAAGGCCAAAGCCTGAGGGGCGCTTGGATGAGGAAGACAAGCCCAAACGAAAAAAGAACCATCATAGGGGAAGGAACAATACTATTTTGACGAATAGCATTCATGATGAGAAAGACATAGCTTCGACCTCAGGTGTTCTGCCAGAAACTACTCAAGAACCTCCCCTAATTGTGATGTCCAGCACAACTCCAGGCTTGATGACACCAGAACTTGCTAAAAGACCTGTAAAGAGCCAAAGAAACAGAACGCATGGTCTTGGTCCAGCACGAATCGACGTGACGATTTTAGAGCCACCTGCTCGTAAGCACGGAGAGAATAATGCCCAATTGCCGCTTTCTAATGGTCAGGACACAAAGCATAAATGCTATTGTGAGCCTGATGTGCAGCCAAAGAAGGATGAGAAGGAGATCGCCAAGGATGAAAAACGAAGATTGAAGGAGGAGCGATTGAGAAAAAAGGAGCGTAAGCTTAAAAAAAAAGCGAAACTTGAAAAAGAGTGTCTAACAGAGAAAATGAATTGTTTTGAGCATGATAATGATCACTGGAGGACAGCGCCTCAGTGGAAGGCTGGGCCTTTTTGCTTTTGTATGAATGCAAATAATAACACGTATTCTTGCACACGGACAATAAATTCAACGCATAATTTCCTGTACTGCGAGTTCACTACGGGACTTGTAACGTTTTATAACCTGAGGGTTGATCCCTTTGAGCAGTGGAATAGGTATCCATTTTTGACGGATGCTGAGAAGTCATATCTGCACGATCAGCTGGAGCATTTGAAGAGGTGCAAGGGAACTAGGGATTGCACTGTGGGAAGTGCGAGGGATACTTTAGTTATGCCACAAACACAGTCGCATCCGAGATTCGTTGCCAAACGGAAGTACAGTAACTCTTTAGGTGAGTTTTGTCTGTGGGGTCGTGCCCCAATATTATTAATCGACCATTGAGCATGAAACTATTTTGATGTATAAATTGTCGCACTAAATAGGCTGGAATTATTCATCTAGAGAAACATAATTGATCTCTTATGTCGGTTTTATGTTTGTGTTTTTTGGTTAGCATGTTTTTACAAGTTGGCATATCTGTATTTTGTACTCCGCTCTTAAGTCATTGAATGCAGTAGATTTTCGGTAGTTTGTCCTGTTTGGGGGTCGAGATGCCACGAATGGCGAACTAAGGGTCCCCCCTTCCAGGCGCCAAAGGGGCGGTCCCATGGGAGAGAACTGCGCAGAGCACACTCGGCGGCCAATACAATTCTGCCCCGCGCGCAACCTCCCCCGTCTGAGATCACACGGGGAGTGGGGGAAACAGTCCCCTCCGCGCCATGAGAGCTGGCCAACTAACGGAGCTCTACTGTAGTCTATTACAACAATTAGCATTTCCTATGTAGATTTGTTAAGAGAATCAATGTCGCATATAAAAGTCACTCATACCTGAAATATTTTTTGTCCTATCATATAGTCAAAGGCCAATTTGTTTTTTTTTTGTTTTTTTCGAATATCGATGGGGAATATTTTATTTATTCAACTTATGATTTAGGATTTCCCGATATTATTGTGTATGTGTATGTGGTGGCATTGTAATTTGATACTGTTTTTTACAACGTTTCTTCTCGCAATAAATTATATTTTGGGCATGCATTATGATTATAATGATTGCTTTTCTCCTGGAGGATTCACTTTTTTTTTTTTATTAAAGCACCAAATCTTATGATTTATACAGCTCAAGAGGATTCACTGAAATAACAATCTTCATTAATTGACTTATTTTTTTTTTAGAAGACATGTTTGTACCCTCAACCCTGCAGATAATACGGGATAGTGACCTCGGTAGTCCAAATAAGAGACGCAAAAAATTACAAAAGTAAGCAAAATTTTATCATTATTATTAGGTATAGATTGTTGCGTAGACTATCAGCATGCTAGTCAACGGTTTAATTTGACCTGTCCTCATTTTCCTCTCCTCCAATATTCAGCGTCAGAGATTCCACACTTAAAAATGATTTAAAAAAAAAATTTAATTTGCCGCAAGATTTATTCGAAGCTATTATTTGTGTCTCTCGATCGAAAATTAAAACAAAAAAATTTGTCAGACTAATTTTTACTAAAACCAATTACAATATGTTTGTCTGCAGCTCGGGAAATCGACGAAGCCGAAGTTGGCAAACAAATTGGCATCATCACTCACCGCCAATCAACTCGCGACGCCATCGACACCAGGACTGATAATCCCCTTTAATCATACAGAAAAGCGAAACTGCTCTTCAAAAGGTTCAACACAATTACAATCTCCACTATAAAGCAAAAAAAAATCTGACAATTTTTAACGTGAATCTGTCACTAACTTAGGCCAATTAGTCCATGAACTATCATAAATTATGCGATGAAACTGTCACAAGAATAGAGCGCACAACGAATTGAATGATACGATAAATGCTTCCAGGCGTCTGAATTACGTGTTAATTCCTAGTGGGATCTTTTTTTTTCCGTGGTCCATGAAATGAGAAATTGCAATTGCAGATCATGATATATACTGCCAAATGCACTTTTTAAGGCTTATCAATATAATCAGCCATTGAATGGTGAAAATGATAATCAGGCTTTGTAATCATTGATGGGATATTGTGCACGACTGTAGAAGAAATAGGGTTTGGTACTTTTGGTTCCCAATCACGTGTTCTCCACTAGGGCTATATATATTGGACCTTTTCCGCATTGGACCAACATTGGGTTAAAGAAAATTCCATTGCAAAGTAATTGGACCAATTGATGTTAGACCGAAAGTACCATATCCGAAGAACATTGTTTTTGGTACTATGGGAATTTATTCGTTCAATGACGTAATATATCAATGCAAAGATTTTAGGTACTTCCTCAGTATTCGGGTAAGAGTTTCCGGACATTCAGGAGTTGATTGATATAAAATTTGTCAAGTGATCTGTTGACACAACCGACAGGCGATGACAGGGTGATTAGAGCCGAGCCCATTGGCCCACGAGGTCCGGGGATCTCCGTACGGGGAGTCGCCTGTCGAAATAATAGTGTGAAATTGTCCAGGTTCTAACTCATACGGACTGATTGTCTAGCAGGAGTTTCATAACAAATGACTGTAAAAATTGAGGTTTCCATGATTTTCCTCCAAGTACTGAATGAACTTGGATTGAACTGTGTCAATGCTGTACAGTTTGGAGAAACAGTCGGTTCCGGGAAATAAGGTGTAGTAACACCAAATTAAATTTACGGAATAATTTTATTATGAATGAATTGTAAATTATGCTAAATTATTAATTTTTCCGGAAACTGGGCCCATGTGTGCGCGCACTGGGACAGTCGATGGGGAAAAAATTGGAAATGTGCTAGAGCCAAATTTACTCTATTTCGAATGTTTTGCGTAATAATTTGGAGAACGTGCTCTATTGGAGAGGTGCACTATGGGTCATACAAAACTTTTTGTAGAAAAAAAAATTAGATTTACAAAAAAGTTTTTTGGAAATAAATTTTGGAGAACACTTCAAATGCAGCGTTTCCTCGGGATTCGGTAGTGTTTTTCAAAAATTATGCCAGAAACTTTAATAATCTGTATTCAATGTCATCAACAGTTGCCACATTTCAATTTTTCTTTACAAAACTAAATACTGAGGATGTAACTCAATAAGCAGGTACTTTTGTAAATACTGTACTGAGCTGAGTTAGACACAAGATAAGAATGATGCAAGGCAAACAAGAATGAAGGTTCTAATTGTAGGTGATAATTGTAATTATAGATATGTGATATATTAATTTATTTCAAACGTGACAATTGGAATGTCTTGTTTTAGTAAATTTGTATTTAAATATCATGAAATGATCTTCTCATTATTCTTTATCCCCACTACCCAAATTGTCAATACTGGTGATTAGCGTTATCTCAATCTCCTTTATTTCAATTAGAAGCCAATGATGGAAATTAAATTAACTCATCGCTGGTCGCGCCAGTTGCCCACCACTCTTGAGGTGCGCATTGAGAAAGTCTGTGGCATTTCGTTTTGGGATCATGTGACAAAATGAGAAAGAGATGACCTGCTTTGTTATGGAAGAGGTATAATGGGTTCGTTTTTAAATTTCCTAATTTTAATAAAACGAGAGAGATTTCAACCAAAATCCACATACACACCCACCCGCCCACCCACACCCACACCCACCCGCCCACTCACTCACACCCACCCACACACAGACAGAGTCAAGGCTTTGATAATCATAAAATGAGAGGGCAAAGTCGGCCTGGAACCTAAAGCGACGCAGGAAAAGGGTACCATCATAGGTGCCATCATCGTAGCAGGGTTTCTGGAGGTTTACTCTGTGTTTAGAAATACGATGGCGCAAGTAGCGAAAGTCGGCCCCAGTCGCATGGATAGTGTCCAATACTTCCTCCTCATGGAATGATCAAGAGCGACCACTGTGGGAGCACAAAAGAGGGAGAGTGAGACAAAAATACACATACACACACAAATTGATGACTATTTCCTAAAACCCCAAAATTGAACACATAACATCTTATTATTACTTTTTGTTTTATTCACAGTATTAAAATACGCATACCATGTACATGATCGAGCATTATCAATTAAAAATGTTTGAAATTTGAAATTCTACATTCCTTCAATAAATATTAACTTTGATAAGCTGAGAACTACAACGGTTCTGTTATTTGAATTATCGACGCTCTTTAAGGCACGATCTATACTTAAAAAAAAATCCATAATTTTGCTTCTTTTTAAGATTATAACAATAGTTACTTGATGAACACAACGAAATATATAAGGATATACAAAATCATTACTAAATTATTAATACGTATTTCATTTTATAAATAATACCGTTCATAAGTAGAATTATCATCTTCAACTATTCAAGGAAGGCGAATGTGAGTTTTGGAAAATCGAAGCCTCTCAAATATGTGGAAAAATTCAAAATATTGTTGAATATTTTTTTTCAAAATTTATAAAAACAAAAAAAAAATACTTGCCAAGTTTTTGAAATCGAATTTTAAATAACAAAATTCACGATTTCTTTTACCAACTATAACTATGGAAATGCATTATTCAAACTTCGGATTTGAAAAAAGTGACTTGTAATTTTGATTCTCCAATTCTGAAAAAAAAGAATTGCAGCAGAATTTTTCTACCGATTCCGTAAAAATATGACTTATGAGTATTGAATACTGCACTTTTTTCAAATTCCTAAAACGAAAATAAAAATTCCAATTTTTTCATCCATTTGTTACACAAAGATCAGATTGAGAAGCTCACATTAGTCTCCCCTAGTTTACTACTTCGAAATAAATTTTGACGATTCACCACTCACTAGTAATAATCGTCCCACATGTGCTACTTGCAAGCTGTAGAAAAGTTACGTCAAATTGAAAAATATGAAATGAAAAACATTCATTTTCGTCTCACAATTACGACATAAGTGCGCAAAAGATATGTCAATAATTTGAATAATTTTCCCCTTTCAGCACACAGATTTTTGGATTAAAAAATTGCAATGCCGAGTATTGGAATTGCCATTAAAAACAAACTCTCAATCACCTTAATCTGTACACTACCGTCATTATTAACAAAAAGGATATTGATAGTCAAAAAGATTTATCAATTGTTATACCTTAAATCTACATAATAAGAGAGACAGAAGACACAACTGATATTTTTTCCTCAGAAAAAAAATGCTCCAATTATTAAAAAAAAAAAGTGAATATATAGATGATGACTGTACACTGTACAATTAATAATTGAATCAAAATTCATGACTCGGTTAATCAATATAAATGTAACACATATTACCTAGATTCAAAATCGTAACGATAAAACTGTACAGTTGAATTAACTTCTACATAATTAATTTAAATATTATTAATCAATAAATTGGTGTTTTCATACATTGCCACTTAGGCAGAGAATTTGTTCATTAAAACTTACAACAATGGAGGGATTCTAGACGAAGAACTTTAACGTGACATAAATGTATGATTATTACTAATTTTTTCGTATTAAATTTTTTGTTTTTCTTTTCTTCAATTAGTTGAATTTTTAATTTCAACACTTGGAGGATAAATCTGGGCTACTGTGTGTTTTTTTTTTATTGCGCAAGAAATAATTGAGTGTTAATTAGTGGCTGAAACTGGGCCTCAATCCTTCCCAGAAATTAATGATCCGTTAACTGCGTTAATTAAAAAAATGAGATTGCGACCTTGTACAGCCTTGTTACACAAGTGACCTCAGGGTGCACATAATTTCGATGCTTCGTAATAAATAAATAAATAAAAGGCGAATGGTCAGTTGTCACGAGAGAAAATAAAAATGATGCATTTCGACATATGTGTGTGGTGTCACATGAAAAGGGCCCAGGTTGACGGTTTCAATTTTTCAGATTTTCTATGGAGCAAGTTTAAGGGTTTTATCTGGGGGAAAAAAGTTTGGAGAGTCGTTTCTGAATGTCTGAAAAAAAATAAGAGTGGATTTATTTCTATGTGAGAACTCAGATTTCCTCCACAGTCAACCCCCTCAAATTTTGACTCGTAACAGAAAAGTGCAAATATCTCGAGAATGAGGGAATTCCAGGAAAAATGTCAAATATCTTTTTCTGTTCAAAATTAAATTTCCTACAAAAACTTATTTTACACATTTTGCCCAAAATGCACAAATTTCCTAAATAATTGAGTATTTGCAAGAGTGTAGAAAATGACAAATTCTACTGTCGAAAGCCCTGGACAATTTTTTCGAACTAATGTAGCGAAATAAAAAATGTAATAATGATACTTCAATGATTGCCACGACCACTCATAGAGCTAGACGATATATCCGAAACATCATCCTTAATTCTCCTAGTGATAGAGCCCTCGGTGAATTCCCTCCTATTATCATAATTGCTCAATTTTCTATTAAATGTATCAGACAAATTGATACCGTCATTAGTTAATAAGCTACCAACATCATTTCTCCTTGAATTTCCCACATTGTCATTGGCATTTCTCTCGTGTTTATCAGATCCCAGTGAATTGGTAAGGCTGCGATCGAACTTATTGAGATCATTCTGAAGACTTCTCAGTGTATCTGAGTGATATTGTCGTGATAACGTATTGTTATCATTCTCATATCGTCTAGTTGATGATAAATCATCGTATTTGCGCTCATCATTTCTACGTATAATACTACTGCTACCATTATCATAAAGGCCAGCATCTGTGCAACGCTGATTGAGGCCATCAGTTTCATATGTTCGCCTATTTAGTTGACTATCAAAACCGGCTCGTGCTGCTAAATGGAGGTAGTTGTCATCGCCAATTGGTGCTTGTCTGAAAATCGAAGAATTTTAGATAAGTATAACTCACAGCAAAATTGTACAATGAGTTATTTTTTATTAGCAAAAATGTAAAGAAAAATTAAGGGGACTCAAGTTTGGTCTCCGACCAAAATTATCAGATCGTAACATTGTTTTTGATGCCATGGGAATTTCTCAGCCAATGATGCAAGGCATTGCAAAGATTTTAGGTACTTGTGGAAGTGTCATGTGGAACTCATTTTTTGGTCTGAACTCTCCCGAAATGTGAACTTGATTCTATAGCAAAGAACGAGTTGGGGTGATACATGTGCACGCTCGATTAGCTCGACTTGGCACAGGATGGGTGGCCGCTTAGCCCTACATACTTTGTTCGAACGATGGCTGAAGGCACGAATTTGGGAATCGTATAGAGGTGTTTGGTTAGTGTGACAGATTGGGGTAAGTGAATATCGAATTCCTGCAATGTTGGTTGGCTGGATGACCGCCTTCTCTATGGTTTCCCTCAGGTTTTCGGCGAATGCAGTACAGTTTGAGCAGAAAGCCGTTTGGGAAAAAAGTGGGAGGAAAGGTAGACTGAGAAGAGGAGCTCATCACAAACGAGAAACTACTTCGATCATACGAAAAAAAAAATGAATAGATAAAATTTTTTTAGAGATTATAATAATTTTCTGAAATCGGGAAATGAACTGTTCGGGGGAATGGAGTACTCACTTGCTTCCATATTTAGTGTCACGTGCTAATCGCCGGAAGTACGCTCTGTGTTCATGTTGAAGGGCAAAAGCAGCGTCTCTAAGTGCAGTAAGAGTTTTGAAGCAAGAGGGTACATCGTCGATGGGTGAGCCACCACCTGGCAAAACACACATTTCACTTGCGCCATAAACTGCCTGGCACTCGCATGCACTCATTAGCGTCTCTAATCGAGCCATATTCGCCAAGATCAGGGAGTGGATGCGTTGGAGATCACGATCTGGATCCAGGACCATTCGCAAGCCTACTTCCAGACCTGGGGACACTTCACTACAGCCGGGGGCAACTTCTGACACAGCGCGACAACTGAAATTTTTATGAAAGAAATTGCTTGTTAAATGATCATTTTTTTGTTAGGCCATTTGGGACAGAAATTTAAGGATTGAATGTTGCAAATTTTCAATCAATGCGAGCATTGACTGTTGCAAAATTTTACGCTCGAAAAATAAAAATGTATAAATTGTATAAAAGGAAAGAATTGCAAAGGGGAACAAAAAGCAAAAATTCTGGAAACTACTTACCACAGCCAGTGTCCATTAATGTAGGCACTCGGATGATATTTTTCCAATCTATTGCTATTGGTATGACAGATTTTGGTCAGTATGTCAATCCACTCTTTTTCCTCCACACAGTTGCCAGCTTGTACGTACAACGCACGTTGGGGTTGAACAATCTGAAACATGTTCTTCATCTTGAAGGAGTCCTCGTGCAGTCTCTCAACCGCAAGAATTTCCTCCAGTGATATCCTACATAACGGTTCCTTTCCTGTAAGAAAAAAAAATTGAAAAATATTAAAAGCCGCTTCATAAAAAAGAAAAGCTATTCAAAGAAATTATACTTTTTCCTTACCTTTCGTTTTTGAGTAAGTCAGATCTTGTGTAGTCAGTCTAAAATATCTTTGTTTAAAATTTTTCCGTCCAAATCTCTTCCTTCCCTGCGCTCTTTTGATCATAACTCTGAAAAATGAGCGGAATTAACATTAAGATGTTTCCTCGGTAAAAAGATTATTATGATATTACTTCTATCTTCGGTTAATTACGACATGTTGTACATGAAATAAATGTCAGGCTAAGTCAATCAATTTGGAATCTTAACAATAAGTAAATACCTCTTTCCACAATCCGCAGTATGCACAAAAATAAGATAATTTCTATTGAGATAATTTAGCGGAATGTTCATGAAAGTATTATCACAAGTAAAAGCATTATAAATGTGAATTTACCCCTCTTTCAGTACCACAGGCTGCTCCTGAAGTATCGTGGGCCTCTGCTTGGCCATTCCACAATTGCTACTGGTCGATATTAATTCCAGAAATTGCTTCACTGCTTGTATGTGTTTCTCCGTATAAAATTCTCTGCAAGAAAAATTTAGTCAGGGACTATGGTTCACACAGGCTACGACACATTTTTTCAAAAATGCTTAATTAGCATTCCAATTTTCAACGTTCCAAGACATTCTTAGATCCCTTTTCTCTTCAGAACGTTTTAACCAATAGTTTCGACCATTGGGGATGAAACATAAAATTTCCGATCTGGAATGTCTATCCATTTTTTTCAATCGAACATTGTTTCCGAAGCTATTTTGGAGCCACCCACAGACCCATCACCCACCTGCTCACCCATCACCCCCCCCCCCCCCCCCCCCCACACGCACACACACAGACACAACTTTATTGAATGGATTTAGAAATGCTAATTCCTAACATATAGATATACATAACCAGTCCAATCACCACGAAAATTAATTTTGAAGTTACACATGCATGGAATAGCTGAAGCATGCATAATTTCTCTGAAGTTCGTACAGTATTACTCAGTCCGTAATATTGAGAGCATTGTAAACTTTTCGATACTCCGTCTGACCCCATGTATAACTAGCAAAGTTTAAAATTACTTTTCGTTGTTGTGTATCTTCACATTAGGTATTCTCATATTTAACATAAGCGTACATTTCATGTATCTTCATATTTTTTGCATTATTTCTAAATGCATTCAATAGTGTACGCCATAAAAGCGGAATTACCATTGTAATTTTCTATTTGTCAAATGAGATTCTATGATAAGACACCTATGGAAAATTGACTAAACAAATATTATCATACCTGTAAACACCCTCCATGTACTCTTCCTTACAGACACTACCAGCGCCACCCCTACAGCTCACCAGATTTCCTAAACTTTGGATCGTCTTAGAAATGAGAGTTAGTGTTCTATTCGTCTGAGAGTCCTAGAAGAGGTAAGAAAAAAAATTAATCAAAAAGGGAGGGTAGGATTTGACACTAATGACATGTTCAGAAGAATCGACATGATATACAAATATATACATATAGGTTTATGTGCCGGATAACAATCTGTATTGTCATTACATGAACAAATTTCTTTTTGTTTTCAATTTTTATCTTCTGCTCTTTGTAGAGTACCCTCAGTTACTCACAATGGGTTCTGCAGTGATGTCAAATAATCTCGGTCCCAGAATGGCAGGTGCGAAAAACCTCAGGAAGATGAATCCACTGATAACCGAGTACCTAACTTCCTTGTTTTTTGGAAAATGCGTCGCAGCAAGTTCCCTTAAGCACCAGAACATTTCGCACATAAGTGGTGGACACCTCACCCCAGATGTGGTAATCGCCGTAAAAACCCTCTCCACATACTCCTTCAAATTTGCCAAATTTGTCTGAATGGTGTTAGCGTCCTTAACTCTCGTGGGATCTATTTCGCAGGGTTTCTTCTCTAAAAACACCTGTTCCATGGCAGGCCTTAGAGTACTATGAAGATAATGCAAACCCGCAAGTCTCATTCCCTCGTCCATCATTTTACTAACAAGAGTGTTTCCACGGAAAATTGTAGTAGGGTCGGTGAGTTTAGAAATTTCGTGACTCGCTAGGGCTCGCATCACTGATACCAGCTGCCCATGATGAACCTGTTCAAAAATAGGGTAACATTCGGTTAATGAAATCCAATCGTAATTGGTACATTGTCGACCCAGTTCAATATTATTGATGTCTAATGGACGCTCTAGATCCAATCAGCAAGCTTCTTGTACTCACCAGAACCCTCACAAGTGGCTGAGCCGCCTCCATTTTGCTCGCCACAATTTCCCCAAGTATGTAGACAGCAGACGAGGTGATTGGTTGAATAGTCACACTCTGGAGCAAAAGATTTCGCAGACGATCGTACCTTTCCGATGAAAACACATGGTCCGCTGTGTAATGAATTTTGAGCCTCAAGGATCCAAGACAGGGGGGTGTTCCAGGTGGAGCGGAATTACTAATTTTAGTGGGTCTGTGTTGTGCAGCTCGTGGCTGAAGAAAGTACCAAGCAGTCGTGGTGCTCGTTGGCTGCTTCTGGAGGCCCCTCAACGTCACCCTCACCTAGGATTGTTCGATCATTAGAGGAAATGTACAATCTATTTCTTCACGGTGAAACAATACTTCAATTGACAATTCTTACCTCTCCCAAAAAGGCGGGGGGTTCCCCCATTCCCGACGACGCATGCCATAGGCCAATAACGGCTTCTCCCACTTCGCCATCTATCGAATAATGAGAAACATCCTTATCCTTTGGTTCCGTTAATTCGGGCTCGAAGACAAATGTCTCATCAAAGTACGGTGACACTGTTTTCTTCTTGACCTTCGTTCTTTTTGAAATCTGCTTTCCATTGCTGTAGTTGACCGTCACCGTGGCATAAGGATCGCAGCCGCCATTTTTAATGGTAAGCTCAGAACACTCGATGACTCGAACTGTGAGTTTAGACTGGTAGTTGCCTACTTGTGGCTGCAGACCCAGCTCCAAATGGGCTTTACCCTGCACCTCGGAATCTGCGTCAACCGCCCGAAGAGGAAACCAATGCTCCTTGTTGTGGTAACTTGCCAAATCTTCTCGCTTTATCGCAACTTTGCCCAGGATCTTGTCCTGCTTTAAGTGCCTATCGCGATCGTACACGTAGACACCAAGGTAGCGAAATTTTCGGGGCACTTCGAACTGAAATTCCTCGCCGAAGAACGGGCTGAAATTGGAATGTTTGGATTAGTATTTTGTCAATTTTTAATCTATCACCAAATTTTGCAAGGTACATCTAAAAAATATATAGTGATACTAATAGGCTAATTATGCTAACAATTAACCAATTAACAAGCTAAGATTATTTTCCTGAACTCCAGAATTGTCATTATCATTTTTAGGCCCAATTTATAAAAAATATTTGAAAAAAAATTGGCGTCAAAATGTTCGGCACGAACGTTTTTACTATGGGAGATCTTTGAGATACTTGAAAAAAATTGATTTTGCCGGTACATTGAGTCATCTGATTTTTGCTACATCACTGTTAGAATTTGATTATTCAATGTGATATTCAATGAATTACTTGAGTGTTCTTTCCATCGTGGTAGTCCGAAAAATCTCTTCCTGATCGAGGGAAAGTGCACAGTACACATCTCGAGTACCGGGGGATCCATGGCCACGACTCAGCAGATTCTTCACTTCACCTTGAAGTAGAATAAAAATCAGTTTAAATATCCAATTATCTTCCTAATGAGTGACTTCAATAGAACATGTCGTAAGACGTTATTAACTCCCATATACGAGGAAAGTACTGAATTTCTTACATCAAAAGTGCTATCATTGCAATTTAAAAAAACTTTTTTCGAGCCACTGTGGGGCCAAGTATGGCATCCATGAGAAAGTTCGAAGACCCACTATACCAAAGTCACGACTGTGTGTGTGTGTGTGTGTGATCAGAAATCCATATTATCGAAAAGTTTCAGTAACGATTTTTGATGAAGCCATTAGGCAAAGTACCGAGGAAAAGAATTAGGCAAAGTACACTTCCTGTCGAAAATAAAATTCTCTACAAAAAACGTATTACATATTTTTTCCTAAAACCATTTCAGAAGCTTTTAATACCCAAATAATACCAACTGAAGATTACAAATCGGTTCGTTTTTTTTTTATCATCAGTGATGACGCTCATTTAACCCACGACTTTTCCTATTGTTTTCAACTACAAAGAAGATTAAATCATCCACGTGAAATCCCAATGAATCAATTTTGGCGCATCTTCACGAGAATTTCGATGTCGCAATTAAGCAAGTTAATTGTTGTACTTAATTGATGTATTGGTAAGTGGCAATGAGTCACATTCGCCTCGTGAATTCATGAATCAAATTGAAGTAAATTCCACGGTACCAAGAATTGAGTTCATAGAACTTCATTCTGATTTTATTCATGCACTCCCATGTTGTCTCCATTGTCGCATAAATTTTACCCGTTAATCATCAGCCGATTGAACGGAAGTTGCTTAAGTCAATGTAATCCACGAATAAATAGCGTCATAATATTTCTTGAAAGACTGCATGACTGACTAAATTTTCCCTTTAATAAGCTTATGCATGATCATAAATACTTCGGTTAAATTGAGTTCGTTAATTACTCAATTCTGGTAAAAAATAGTGGTACGAAAATTACTCAAAACTCGTTTTTCCCAAAAAAAGATGAGACCATTTTTTTTCTACTCATTACATAAATGCTTATAAAAGTTGGCCCGGTCAATGTAATCGCGACTGATTTTTCCTGATGGATCGGAACACTGATTATCACGCTTTTTTTGCAATAAATTGCCGATAAACATGAATAATCGGGCGGAACACACGATAAGGGGAATTAAGATTGACCTATTAATCGGTAACTTCCGGAATAATTATTGTCATGAGAAAATACTTTGGGCTATTTTTTTATTTTTGGAATTCGCCCCGAATTTTCAAATAAAACGATCTCTTGAGGGGGGAAGGCCCTCACGGCTTTCCCATTATTTTTTCCATCAAACATTATCGTTTTCACGCCAAGAAATTAACGGAATCCATCCACACGCAGATATCATTCAAGTATTTAAATATTATCAAAGGATAAATTGGACCAAATTTATTTTTGAAAAATCCAAAAATTGTGATTTAGAAATCGATTTTGAAAATAAAAAAATACTGATAATTACTGATCTACAATTTTCCGTTTCTGCACTTTAAATCATATGCAATTTTTTTTTAGATAAAACTATCAAACTACAAATTAATACTGTTGACCTATACGACCTAATGGACAATAATAATTATTTTTACAATAACTGTTACACGTCGCTCTGTCCCTATATCTAAATAATAAAACCCTAGATCTCGCTTCAGTTGTCACCCCTTAAAGGTGTGAATTGTCCAATTGTTAATAACATCAATGAAATAAAAACAGGATGTGACTATTCCGTAGTTTTCGCTGTACTTCCTTTTATACTACTTATGTCTACTTTACGTTCCACGAACGGCAACGCCTTGCATCTAAAAACCGCACACGCATCTTTTTCTCTTTCCATTCATTAATTAATCCACAATATTTTTCCATTCTTCCACTGTTCCAAATCCTATAAAATAGAAAAGAAAATATCAACGAAACAAAAAAGGCAATATGCAAAAAATATACAAAAAAAAACTATACAAAATTATTTTATCTGATATACAAAAAAAACGTGAAAACTTCTCTCAATTTAATGTACAATAATTACCAAAATAACAGATAATTTAGAATAAAAAATTTTGTTAATTCAGAAGAATTGGTTTCTACTTTTTCCAACAAAATTTCGCTAAACACAAATTGCAAAAAAATGAGTTTTTCAGTAATATAGTATAGTATATCTATACATATATATATATACATATATAGTAATAGGATTTTTGTGTTTGAATTTGCGGCAACAAAAAACCGCGAAAACCGAGTTACCGAGTTAACGAAAAAAGCCGACTTTAATAAAACAATGAGGGGAAGAGGGGGGGAGGGGGGGGGGGGGGGAGGAACTCCCCAGTTTCTAACAGAATATTTCCTGTTGTGAATTCACGTAAAATTACCGAAAAAAAACCGACTAATAAATGTGTGCCTGTGTGGAATGATGTGGACGCGTAAATAACAACGAAAGGGAAATACGAAGAGTTCTCCGCAATGCAGGCGTAGGAGTTAAGCCAAGGAATCAAGGGAAATGGCAAGTTTACTGTTTCAAACTGGCATGAATCGTCCAGAAGCCGCTTAATTACCTCAAAGAATCGCTCAAAAAAAAAAAAACGAAAATTTGCTGATTCTATCGCACATGACTTTACTAATTAGAAAAGCCCCCGGCACTTGTCGCATAAATAATGCTTTAAGGTAGCTCAATCGTGTGGTTTGGTGACTGACTTCACTGTACCAAAAAAATATTAATCGTCAATAATTCACAATTATTAAAAGGGGAAAAAATCATGAAATTTTACACTGGCCATGTCACTGTTAATTCAGCATATGCTTATAAATAAATCCGGCAAAATTGTTTAGAAAATTGTGAACAATTTTCGATGATTTTTACCCCAGAAAAATTGGATTGTTTTCACATTTTGGGTGAGCCATTCAAATTCTTCAACAAGCGGCCATAGACGCCATTTTTCCACTATTGTTTGTTTGACAAATGCAAATTAAAAAAAGCATGCACTAACAAACCGGATGTCCCACAATTTTCCCTAATTTACAAAAACTCGGAAATTGCAATTGAGCTACCTCAAGTAAACGTGACGCGTTCAACAATTTCGTCTCAAAAGCCAAAAGATTTAGTTTTTCGAGCGGTTCTATTAGAAAAAGGGAAGTGAAAAAAAAAACCGATTGAGAGAGAGAGAGAGAGAGAGAGAGTCAGAGGGGGGGAAAAGTGCGAGAAAAAAGTCAGAGGAGCGGAGAGGGGGGGGGGCGAGACTCCATTGAACTCGCGTTGACTCGTTTTATAATAAAACTTTTTTCCACACTTAAAAAAAAAACAGAAAAATTGTAAAAACTTGGTATCCACAGTTTGACGCTTGAAAAATCCGATAAACACAACAATTGATTGATTAAACACATGTTACGATTGATATTGAATACACGTGATTATGATAATCGTACCGATTTTGATCTTTAGCCTCTCTTCAACGCGAACTAGGCGCGTCTCCTCGGCCATGTTACCTCCATGACACTACTGAGTGACTACAAGAACGGAGGAGGCGCACCGAGAGGCCGTTTCGTTCGTGTTTCATTCTGTGAATGGGTTTTCAGAACAGTGACGGCACTAGTTTTATGGTTGGTGGGGGCCCTGAGCGCCCCCCTCTGAAAAGTACTATCTCCTATGTTACTTTACTATATTTTGGCGCAAGGGCATAAGCACTTTTTCGGCGGAAAAAGAAGGAGCAATGGAAAATTTTGTGAACCAGGAGAGAGAAATATTCATTTTTTGTGCCCTGTATGAGGGGAGGGAATGTGCTTTTTGCGCATGTTTTGGGTAGTTATAAAGCCACTTTACGTTACGACGTGCGCGAATTGCGGCGTCTAATCGTTTCAGTTTTTGCGCATCTAAACGTAAATAGATATTTTCGTCACAAGGCCGTAAAAAACTTTTCTGGCGCGTGTGTCTTTGCAGACAGAGGCACAGCCGAGATATGTAAACACACGAGACAGAAAAGTTTTGACGACCGCGTACCGAGAAGATCGTGTCTTCATACCGGGCGCAAGGGCCCGTAGTACGGACGCGAAGCGTCCGTAAAACAGAATTTTCCGGACAGTATTATGAATATAGTATAGAGTACTAAGTGATTCCGTTTTCAATAAATGGAAGTGCAGACTATGCCTTCGACTCAACTTGTCAATCGCACGTTTGCCAAAAACGCACTTTATGTAGACTATTTTCTGTTGGGATGCGCAGAAGCCGCACGCAAAGCGCGGCGTTCAATAAGCCCGGCTTATTGTACGTCGCAACATAAACGGAATTTTTCACCTGATACGTCAATTCGCTATTTTCTAGAGAATTAGATTTTCAACTAAAAACCGATATGCCATTTTGCTTCAAACTGACCTGGCCGAAACGTTCATAAAGTTCACAATCCTTGCATCTCAAAACCGAACGAATGGTGTTGCGAGGAGAATTTCCTAAAATCATTGAAAATAAAAACAAAGAAGTGAATGGAAATTTAGGTTTTTTTTTTAAATCTTTTTTTGCGATTTGCGGATATATCCGAATTTTTTTTAATTTTGAGGGGTTTCAAATTTTTTCGTAAAGGTTGATTTGATTGTATCTGTTTTTTTGAAACACTACTGAAAAGAAAAACTGATTTCCAATGAGGGATTGATAGAACTAAAAGTTCTAAAAATTGCGCGCAGTTATTGAAAGGTGCAGAGCCTCCTCGACTAATTTTGTCCTAATTCTTGTTCTTTAACTTTTTTTCTAGGCAAATTCGGATACAAAATCCCGTAAAGAAATTCCATCAAAGTGAGCGACTTCCGCAGAAATTTGGCTGCTTTTATTTGTTCAAATGGAGCTTGACAGATGACAAATTTCCAACAGATTTCGATGATTTTTAGAATGAAAAAAGGTGGGAGTAAAAACCAGGTCAATGATTACATCAACTCAATTATCGGATTTTTCTTCCAAGTACTCATTAATCTTTTTCAAGATTTGGGAAACATTTTGAGAGCAGCAAATATATTGCACGATAAGGTTGACTAAAATTTTCGCAACTTTAATAACATATGCCCAAGCCCAGTGTATAGTCAGTAAATAACTGGGAGTAGCGTGTCAACCACCTTAATGAAACACTGCGGAAGTATTTTAAATTCAAGTGTCGCAGATCAACCGAATTGATCAATTCCCCATGAAATATCCCATTGCGTTTTATTACCCACTTCTTATCTCGGAAGGCCGATTTATGTGTTCTCTTCAGCACATATAGGTATTATTACACATGTGATACTGTGCGTGTTGGCATGCACGAGTTTAAACTCATCGCGTGTACTTCCTGAATGGCGCAATGGCCCGTTTCCTCTTTCTATCTTGAAACCTCAACCCCTTTTTCTCTAAAAAAAAAAGATGTGAGTCCCCTCTTCTGACCCGAAAAAAAATAGAGCATCCCGAAAATTTACTCGAAATTTGACTCCGTTATTTCCACTGCTCTTCACTACTCAGAGAAATCTGTAGTGGTCCAAAGACGCGCGCAACTTAAAAAAAAAGGCAAGATATTCTGAACATACTGTTCGGATTTCGAGTGTTCAATTTTGCACTGATGTTCGTTCAACTTATTGCTTCGGAGGCTTCAAATGTGTTGCAAGAAGGGATACTGAAATTAATGATCTGTATTGATGCAGCTTCGTTACTTATAATAGAGTCTATTCAGATGTAGTCAAAAATTATTGCCGCAATGAAGAAATTTTATGCAACTGCCATTTCAAGGGTAATTTCTTCGGTTCAAATTTTGAAAATTTTTAAGATTTTAAAAATTTCAAACCTTCTGAAATGGTGGACAAATATCACAAAAATCGTATATTATATCAAAAAAATTAATTTAAAAAAATGTAATGATTTGAGTCATTAAAAAAAATAACGAAATTTCAAGACATTAAATTGAAAAAAAAATTAAAAATAGTTTTTTTGAATTGGCAAGTTTCAAAATTTCCAACATTTACCAATTTCCAAAATTGACGAAAAGTTCTAAAAAAAACCTAAAAAAAAATTCCAAACATTCTAAATATTTCTGGAAGATTTGGAAGATCCAAAACCTGAAAACAAAAAAATTCCAAAAAACGAAAATTAGCACTTCCCCATCTGCGCAAATTACAAAAAAAATCCATTAAAAAATTGATGAAAATTCAAAAGACATTTACAATTTTTAGAATTGGAGAAGTCTGACCTTCTCCTGGAAAAATGAAAAATTCTTAAAACAAAAAAAAACTTTAACAAATATCCAAAATTTGAACAATTCCAAAAAATTCCTAAAAAACTGAAATTTGAAATTTCCACTCCCGCCAAGTACACCGCTACTGGTGCCACTTGTACTTTGTCGGTACTTTCCGTAAAGAAGTTTCACTTGAAAAAAAAAAAATATGGGACGAGGGGAAGTCGACGACGTGGGGACAAAAAATATGAATGAACAGCGTGACGCTGTGTGAGGCCAGCGACAGTTGTTTGCGATTCAACACATGGCAGTGTGTAGTACAATTAACTCGAATTTTCAAATGCGCATGCGTCGTCACCCACACGCCGTGCTGCCGAAATTACGGACCTTTCATGTTGGGTCCCCCACTTATCAATAGTTGCCTTAACACTCGAGTACTACAAATTTTGACACGAATTCGAAAGTTTTTTTTTTCTAAACACCTATTCATTCATTTTCTTACGGTGGGAAGTGATTAGGCGGGGGGGGGGGGGGGGGGGGCTCGTTACCTGACACGTTAATAGTCGATACGTACAAACTACACGTCAGATTACTTTCACGGTATTGGTCGGCTTTATCTGTGGATTTCATTCGGATTAATATGTCAATCGAGCGCGTGTATCGGGGCATCGATCAATACTCATTCATGCGGATATTTGTGCGCATGAAGCCTCTAGTAACGTGATTATTTCTTCTTTATATATATATAAGCCTGCCTTGTTAGTTTTTAAATATTTTGTACATGGCAAATTGTAAGAGAAATGGGAGTCAAAATAGCCTGTAAAAAGCAATAAAAGAATTAATCTAACTATAAGTGTATATATATATATATTGTTTCCCATATATACATATGATTATTTCTCACATCTCAAACGGTGCAAAAAAGTTCTACGAATTTGGCGGGTAAATTGACCCTCTCAATTGCATTAGTTCAAACTAAGTCCAATATTGATAATCATCAGAACTAATGTTTCAAAAAAACCATTTGGAAATAAGTTGACTTGTTTCGTTTTACCACTTCACTGCAGAATTTGTTACTGGTCCGATTTTTTTTTTTGTCACCTAGTGGTATTACGGTATTGAGGGGAGTGCAGTCGTTAATGCGACTGGTCAGTCTGTCGCTTGGGATTTGTTTTTTACTCGTCAATTAATTTCATTCAGGGGACACGAGTCCCACTTGGGACACGTGGGTGCTTGCTGGAAAGCGCACACCTACAAAGCGCTACAAATACGCGTTATGAGTAGGCGGAATGTTAGTTATCTTGACTTGATTTTCCTTGAGAGACTGACGAGGTGCGACAGCCAATATGTCTGATACTTCCACCTATGTAAAATGTTGGCCGATATCTTTTGCGGTATTTGTGGAGAGAAATGTGAAGAAGACTACAGCAGAATTATTCACTTGATGGTTCGTGTATTGAATAATATGAGCCCACACACACACACACACGCGTACTCTCATCCATTAGGCACAACAATTTCTTCAGATTCAATTTTATAAATTTTAATTTGAATAAATATTTTTATAAATCTATATGGGTGAACCATTCATGGAAAACATGGAATGGATTAGGAATCAAAATCAGACTTTCCTCGTTATTTAAGCTTAATGTACGAATACCGGTCTTTCCATTTTTCACCTAAAAACTCGAATCGTTTTTTTCCGAAAAAATTCGATTTTACGATCTAATCGATTTCCCTGACAGCTACTTCCGCTTTTAATCATATTTAAATTATTGAAATGATAGAGCCGCCTTAAAGTATGAGCATGGGTGGCGCTAGTTTTTAAGCGTAGGCGAAGAAAAAGTTGGAGTTATAGACGCAAAAATACTACTTCATACATGGGAGATTATTCAACAGACGGATAACGTGTATCAGAGTGGTTTAATTTTTTGTTGCATTGACATAATTTATTGGTGCATAGTTTCGCCATTAATTACCGGTAATCTCCAGTGGGCTATTATTTTAATAAGCGTAAGGTAACTAAATGGTAAATCATTTCTATATGTCTTTTATGTATTCATATTTACTTTTTTTACGGATACTTTGAACCGATTTAACTATGTTAGTTATATGACTTTTTTCTATATTCATTCATGGATGTAATGGTCATCTAATGGACATTTTCCAAGAAGAATAACTCCATTTTCCAATAAATTTCCGACACAGATAAACAGGGTTCGGTTTCCTATGACGATCATAAAATAAAGAAAAATCTCTGTGAATGTCATTATGCATTTACATGAATGGTGAAGAGATAACTTTCTTAAAAATGATTCATGACTGACACTGCAAATTTAAATATTGAGGACGTCCATCTTCGGCCATGTGACGCGATGGGAGAAATTATGTTCTTACATCTTCCTTGGAAATAGTATATTGCCAGACTGCCGTTCTGAGGATTTTTACTCGTGCAAAGTTTGCGCTCGAGGCGAAGCCAGAGAACTGCCCAAGCATCCTAACGTCTTCTGAACCTGAAGGGACTGCTTATAATGCATCTATCGGATTTTGGTTTATTACAGAATATCTTGAAAATGGATAGAGATAGGGAGAAAAAGTTCAAACGAATGTTATTTCTTGCGTAAAAATGCACGTGTTATGTTGAACAATTTTCTTGTTAACATTGATACTTTAAGAGCAAATGGGAGCATCACGGACGGCGTGTGAGCGCTTGCAAGTGACCTGCGCGAACTCGGCAGTATTTTTTAGGAAAGGAGGTGATTTAGAGGGACATAGCCACAACACAAAATATTCGGCATGGATAATTTCATCCATCAAGTTTTATTACATGCCCCGGTATTTCCAATGCTTTACAACTTATTACAGTTCATATGCAACAGGGGTAAGCGAATTTGCATTCCGTCGAACATTCAACCCCCATTTCTTCAGGAAGTATTACAGATAGTGGTATGATTGATGAACCCTAAATGATTTCCCATGGAACAAACAATATTTTATATTCAGAGACATTTCCTTTATCTCCATTATTTAATCGAATCGAGTGTCGCGTTGAAAGCACAAAATCGGAAAGTATTGGGTATGGCCCCCGCTGGTCACTCTCACAATCCACTCGTACCCTATAAGATCTATTCGAAATGTCCAGGAAAAAAACCCTAATAAAAATACCTCCATTTTCTGCAGCAATTCTATAGGAGTCTTATCGTCAATCATATGAAAAATCCCATAGGAAATCCCATAGGGAGCCCACTCGCATCTTTTCATCGCGATTCACATTCATTCTAACCATTCCATTCATTCGCTTTCGCAATGTCCCTGATTTTGTCTCATCTTCAACTGCCACGGAGCGGAAAAAAATTGAAGAGGAAGCGTATGGAAATGGGAAAGAATTTTCTAAATTGGAATAATGAGGGGAAACGCTGTATCCGCGATTACCCCATTCCCCGTTTTTACGTTTCTTTTACTTCGAATTTTACGTATAGAAGTAGAAGTTCATACTGAAGTCAAATGCAGCGATGCATATAAAATAATGTGAAAGAAAAAATGGGCAAATGCATCAAACCTGAGAAGAAAAGAATTTAATCTTTGATCCTGAAGATGAAAAAAAAATCCAATTACGATGTTGGGGACTTTGAATTTTCCATCGTGCACGTGGCTGTGTTCCATACACTGGCGTCTATAGACGTGTTTAGCACGTTCTATACACTGAGACACTAACGAGAGATAATTAGAGTTTTTCCATCATTAAAAAAAAAAGGAAAGAAACCGAAAACAATGGAGCCGCTGATTCGTCCCATTTACGCAAGACTTATGCTTGATATTTTCTTCACTCGCTCCAGGATCCTATGCGTGAGTAGTCCAGGAAGGAAGACGACGCACCAGTGCGCCACTTAAAAACTCTCTTCTCCATTATATGAGACATTTTTCTCCCGCGCTTTCACAATTTCCCAAGATTTTGTCATTCCACGAGCTCAATTATATCATGGGAGTGTTTTGTTATCCTCTTAATGCAGGAGATTGGGGAGCATGAGAAGAATAAGAATGATGGGTGATATTGTTTAGTGTGTGAAGTGGATCGTGGATTCACCTTATTACAACGCCTAGTTTTAACGTATCTCATGGTTTACGATAACCTGACCAATAGATAGATTATTTAGTAAAAATGTAGAGACAAAACACGTTCTGAGTTGTGAAATGTAAATCTAAGTTCTATGCGCAAAATTTCAGACGATCAACGAAACATTTTTTTGATGTATGTCCACGCAAAATTGAAGTAAAATTTGTTCAGATTGTATGAAAATTTTTTTAAACTACAACATATATTGTTTCAACAGCATCACGTATTGCAGTCAGCATGTTTGAAGACGGATACACGAGTGTATTACTAATGATGCAAGTTTCAAGCATGACAATTGGCCCGGACGCGTTACAATTTGTTGAGCGCGCCCGATGCTTAATGATTGTCGATTGCCAATCGAAGAACCCAACAGGAGACTAAAGAGGCCAGAAAATTGCAAATACTACAGGACTTATGGGTAGTCTTGTAAGCTTTAATGTATGGACCAGAAATCGTCGATTATAACTAATTTGAAAAAAATATTTGATGAAATTTGTATAAGATTTGGCGCTGTGTTTTTTGATTATTGAAATTCGCGATAATTATTTCCATTTTTTTATAATTCTTCTTCTTTTTGGGTTCAAATTTCATATAGTTCGATTTATTCAACATTTCAAATTATTCTTTTTTTTTCAAAATTTCAAAATATTGAATACTTAAACATTTTTCAGGAATTTTCCAAAATTTCAAACAGTTATGAAAATTTATTTCTCAGATTTTCTCAAAGTTCTCATCTGTTGCAATTTTTCTTTCTCCTCTTGTATGGAGCGATTCAAGTGCCATAAATGATAATTAGAGACAAAATCAGAAATCTTGCGAAAGCGAAAGAATGGACTGATTAGAATGAATGTGAATAGCGATGAGAAGATGCGATCGGGCTTCCTATAGGATTTCCTGTGGGATTTTTCATATGATTGACGATAAGACTCCTGTAGCATTGCTACAGAAAATTGAGATACTTTTATTAGGATTTTTTTCCTGAACATTTCGAATAGGATATCTTATAGGGTACGAGTGGATTGTGAGAGCGGCCAGCGGGGGCCATACCAAATACTTTCCGATTTTGTGATTTCAACGCGACTCTCTATTTTCCACTCGATTCGATTAAATAATGGAGATAAAGGAAATGTCTCTGAATATAAAATATTGTTTGTTCCATGGGAAATCATTTAGGGTTCATCAATCATACCACTATCTGTAATACTTTCTGAAGAAATGGGGGTTGAATGTTCGACGGAATGCAAATTCGCTTACCCCTGTTGCATATGAACTGTAATAAGTTGTAAAGCATTGCAAATACCGGGGCATGTAATAAAACTTGATTGATGAAATTATCCATGCCGAATATTTTGTGTTGTGACTATTTCCCTCTAAATCACCTCCTTTCCTAAAAAATACTGCCGAGTTCGCGCAGGTCACTTGCAAGCGCTCACACGCCGTCTGTGATGCTCCCATTTGCTCTTAAAGTATCAAAGTTAACAAAAAAATTGTTGAACATAACACGTGCATTTTTACGCAAGAAATAACATTCGTTTGAACTTTTTCTCCCTATCTCTATTCATTTTCAAGATATTCTGTAATAAACCGAAATCCGATAGATGCATTACAAGCAGTCCTTTCAGATTCAGAATACGTTGAGACGTTTAGATTGCGCCATCATTGAAGTTGATTGCATAATTGGTGCATGAGAAAGCATTTGCGGAAGATTATGACGACATACATGCACAGATATTTTGTCAAAAATGCTCTAAAAATTTTAGGGATGCCTTGAAACCCAAAGATATTTTTTAAAAAACCAGAATATAAAACCTTCGTCTATCGGAACGTTACAAAACAGAAAAATTTAATTGTCTTTCTGGCATTTGTCTGTTGTCTTATTCAATGAAGGACATTTCAGTTTTGTTGAAAAAAATACATGGTTAACCTGGGAAACAATTTATAGAAACGTTCGCAATAACAAAAACTTGCGCCTAACAACCGGATCCGATTGAAAATAAGCGAAAATTTCGATATTTTTTGACATTAAGAATTGACTTCCGAGTAAAATGTTTTGGGGAATCATGTAAAAAATGAATTAAAAAAAATAATGCATACTATACCTAGAAATAGTTCATCCAGGTGGTGTCCATCTTCGAGTCATTAAAGACGAAAAATCAAAGACTTCTCAATAAACTTAACAAATCAGTCTCAGTTCCCACTTTCCACAACCCTTTCTTTGACACAGCCTTACTCAATAATTTCCCCAGCATCTCATCATGAGTTCAAAAAAATTTAGAACCACAATCATTCTGCATTGAAAATTTCCACGGTTTCCCGAAAAAGATAAAAGTACCAACTTGGTCGAAAAAAGAAAAATGAGAAATTTAACAATAACTCAGAGCCCTAAATTGTAATTCTATGTTGCTGAATATATTCAAAAACTTTGGAGGCAAACTGTTTTACCCCAACGCACCTTACTTTCCCATCAAATTGAGGGTCAAATGAAAGTAATTAATTTAACCATTTTACAGTGTACTCAACAGCTAATGAAGCGAATTAATGAATGAAACTGTAAAGCTGTTCCCATATTTTTTACTGGGAGAGTACCCAAGAGAAAGTTGCACCTGAAAAAACACTTGTTCATTTTTTCATGATAATGAAATTGAAGAAAATTTTTTTGGGTGTAACCATCCTTCAACCTCATATATCTCCGCTCAATTAATGTCAAGTTATTAAGGGAATAGGTGTATATATTTTGCAATTATTTTAAATATATATGCTCTATTGATACAGGGACATTCAGATGGAGTAAATGCATAATACTTGGATGAAGGCACAACTCACTAAGATTTAAATCTACTTATCTAATCCATGTTCCCCTATTTTTAAATAAAAAAAAGTACATAAAGATGAATAACAAAATTTAATCGCAGGAAGTTGATTGTTTTTTTTTCCACTTATTTAAATGCTATAGTAATGATTGGTGATTTTGGAAATCAACGTGGAAATCTTACTTACACAAATACTATTTTTACGGAATAAGCTTTTGTGTTTTTTTTTGTGGTTTTGATAAATTAAGTCTAATCTAGCCGCACATGACTTGACGCACAAAATCCTCGTAATTGATGTTACCCTGCGAGTCTTCGTGGCCAGCTAAGAGGGTTTCTACCTCTTCGTCGCTCAATTTTTCCCCTGAAAACAATTAAATACAATCAATAAATGCGAATGTATTGTTAAGGTATTTTTTCATAACCCAAGCTTCTTATATTGACATTATATTTTCTCCATTTTTGGAGCAAAAATTTTCAATACTGTTGAAAGTTTGAAGCTGAAAGAATGTTGAAAATTTGAGAATTTTTGTATTTTTTTAATTTTCAGAAATTGAACGGAAAAAGACTACCCAAAAAATTTATTTAGGTCTCAATTATTTTGGAAAAGACAACAAAGTAATTTTAAAATTTGAAACAGAAGATTTAATATTTTGGTTAATGGTAAAAACTCCCCAAAGTTAAAGGGAAAATGACTAAATTTTCAATAAATTCAAGAATTTCTTTTCTTCTTTCCAAATTCGAACATTTAATATTTTTCCAAAATTTCCACCATTTCTAAATTTCTGATTATTTTTACAGTTTCCCAAAATCTTAGATTTCGAACAAACTTCTAAATTTTAAACAGCTGTGATGAGCTTAACGTATATTTCAATGTTTCGACTTTGTCTTCAATAAATTTTTCCAACTTGATTAAAGAAGCTAATTATCCTGAAATTCCATTTTCATGAGTAGCTTCCGGGGAACGAAATGTTAGAATATAATTATTTTTCCCATTAAATTTCTCATTGTAATTCGCGCTTTGCATAAAAAATGTTCACCAAGCGTTGTCAAAAGATGTCTCAATTCGGCCGAGGAAATGAAGCCATTGCCATCCTTGTCGAAGTGACGCAATCCTTCGATGAAATCATCAGCAGTATCTGATGTCCGCGCTTTACTTATTGCCTGATAAATCGGCAGGAACACTTCGAAGCTTATGCGCTCATCGGGCTTATGTTGGTGCGTGAATTTTTTAACGTCACTTTCCGTGGGATTCTGCCCCAGCGCCCGTAGCGCATCACCTATCTGAGAGACATGAATTTTTCCATCTCCGCGGCTGTCGAATAATTGGAATGCTTCCTGGAACTCTGAAAAAATTACGTGGATTATCACACGAGTTTCGTATTATCCGAACATCCGGGAACTCTCAGATCGAGTGACACAATCACTGCAGTTTATTTCATTATTGTTTCTAATAAATTCAGTTTACGTCAATGACTGCAAGGCAAATGATCAGTGTGTTTGCTTTTTATGACATGATGTATGAATTTGTTATGTAAACATTTTCAATATTAATTAAATTCGAAAAGTCCAAAATTCTGAAACCTTCAGAACTAAAAAGAAACAGATGTGGGATATTTGAGAAAGCACCAAAGTTCGAGCATTTCGAAATTAAAATATTCGAAACGTCAACAAAAATTAAAAATTGCCGAACTAAAAAATGTGAGGTAATGAAAATAAAATGATCTCAAACACTTGAAAAGTTTAGAGTTTCTGAAAATTGCAATTTTACTATAATAATTTTCAAAAATCGATGGATTTCGAGGAATCCAAGGAATAAAATTAGAATTTTTGAACCTTTCTACAATAAAAGAAACGGCAAAAAAAGTTTCCAAATGCTTGAAAATTTTCTTCGAATTATTCAAATAACTAGTAACAGTAAAGTGGATTCATACAGAAGAAAAACCCATACGAGTTTCCACGAGCAGATGAAGAGTTTGTAATAGTTTTCCAAAAACTTAGGAACCAGCGAGTACCAATAACAAATTATGTACAATATTTACCGTCCATCGATGAGAGCATTCTGCTCGTAATTTCCTGATAACTAACATGCATGTTCACGAGAAATTTCCAAAAATAAAAATTCCAACCGACAAAGTAGCCACCTCAAGGCACTACCAGCGTTAAGATCTCAACCAAAACTGTCTCGAAAATTCCCTTTGCACATTCTCAAGAAAACCACTAAAAACATTGTAAGTGTTGAAATAATCCACCCATAAATGGTAGTCCTCGATGAGTAAACTGAGAACGGTGGGGTGTGTCTTAAAAGGCAAGGATACTCTTGACCTAAATTACGGTGAAAAAAAAGACGCCATAAACGATGTTAAAAAAAAAGCAACCCAAACACGATCAAATGGCCTCATCATTGACGAACGATTTTCGATGGAACAACCGTTCACTCACCCGCCAACTGATCCTCGGAGTAAGACGCCTGAAAAAAGGGAAAAATTGCTGGATTAGCAATCTCTTCAAGAGTTACATTTTTAACCTCTCAACTAAAATTGTTGGATATAATTACCATTGTAGATATTGGAACTTTTGGGAATGTTTCACTTGTGGGGCTCTCCTTGACTGGATTGATCTGGGAAATTAATGATTAATTAGTAAATACTGTGACAAGAGCGATATGAGTATCGCTGATCCGTTGTTCGACACTGGTGACGTATAATATGGTCACAACTGCCCCTGGGCATGAGTCACTTGTGGAGTATTTCGAATTTTTTGGTGATCATGCAGATAATTTGACGAATGAAAATACGTGCAATTTAGGTACCTGGAATGCTGCTAACGCTGAGATTATTTATTGGGGAATTTTTACTGCAATTTTAGACGATCTATGAGGGTAGTATCTATTTGTTTAGTATTCCTGCGTTTTGGACATTTGGGCGCTTGTGTGCGTTTGCGTGGGTGGGTGCGATTGTGGCGCCATCTGGCGGCGGGTCGACAAAAATGGCGGGAAGCATTGAGTGCAGAGAAGTGTGGATTGAACAAAAGGCGGGATGTCAGACCGAATAACGCAATGCAAAAAAATGAGAAATAGGATAACGCACACATTCAACACATTATCGTTTTAACAATCAGGTAATTCGACACACTTTTGAATTCTCGATAGGGAAAATTGTTATCATCATCCCGAAAGGGAATTGTGTGAGATGACACTTACATTTTTCTGCACACTTTATCATGATCTTACATTTGTTACATGAGATATATGTGTGTGTGGGTTCGTATATATGTGAGCATTTGTTTACACAATGGTTCCACAAAAACCACTGAACTAATCTTAACTTTTTTTTTTGAAAATAGTGTGTCGCGAACGTTAAGAAGAGGATGGAGTTTTGGTGGAAATTGGGTGAGTGTTATGAGCGATTTCAATTGATGCTTCAATAATTTACAATGCTTTATGAAATGTTTGTGATAAACCGTATTGTTGATTTGAAAATCAACATTTTTGGTGGTACGACTTATGCCGCTAAGACCCACCATTAAGGAGACATTGCAGGTTGACGGAACTGCATTGATAGGAGAACTTAGTTGCTCAAGGAATAGCGTAGTTGGATACGGCCAGGCGAATGAATATGCGAATGTTGATAGTTAACGATTGGCAAAGTGATTCGTTAATAGTTAACAGTTTCAATAAAGTTTCAATGTTTTTTGCAACATATCTTGTCAGTAGGTCGGTCTATACGAAAATTACATTGGACTTTTTTTCAAAAATTTAATTTTCCATAAAAAAGTTTTACAACATTCTCGAGAAAAGCAACTTGTTATTGAGATAATGATTTTTTTTTAATTTTGGCAATCAGCTTTTTCAATTTCTATTCAGTAACACAAAATAGGAGAATCACGACGAATGTTCTCGGAGTTCCTGAAATCCATTTAGTCGGGTGATATTACCTAATAATTCAGTAAGTGTAGAAATATATTTATTGAAGATTCATAGTACAGAAAGGTCGATTGACAAAAATAGGGTTTTATCACGATGTCATGGGTACTCCCTAAGATGCTAGAGAACAATATTTATTTTGATGCAGAAGGATGTGAAATTAGGGAAAAAGTTGGATGAGAGTGGAGAGATTTGGAGATAAATCAATGTCGTTGGAGAAATTGTCAAAGGATGCGATATTTCTCTGAATGTGAACGTCCATGTGGAACGAGCTCATTTGGGTGATATTGAATTATTTATCCTACTGTATCCTACTGTAATCTCGACAAAATCCCTCATTCGATAACATAGCATTCAGAATGGTGTCGCTCCAAAGGGTTAAAGAAAATTAAAAAAAAAATTGCTGAAGATTTCTTAATCATGTTATTCCTTGAAATCGTTAGTTAGAATATGATCATCAATATCCTGAATTTACAGATTTTTGAGACTGGAGAAAAAGTTGGTTCTATATGCACCATCAATACTGTGGGCCACTTTCCTGATTCGTGGAGATTATTGTAATCATTCTAGTTTCGAAAAAAAATCGTTTCGAAAACCGTCGCATTCCTGCACCATTTGTTATCATTATCATGTGTCAGTGACATGACAAGTAATATGACACAAGTCATTTTCCCTGAGTAGTAGAGTCGATACAGTAGTAATGTCTAATGTTTGTGCAGACATCTGGACATTTTCAAAAGCGAAAAATTCGACTTAAATTGCGCGCGAAAATGAGAAGAAGTCATACATAATCATTTTCAAATATATAGATATATACATTTATTTTTTTTCCAAAAATTTCTTCCTTATTATTAACCAGTGAGAATGCGAAAACCCGTTGATAATTTCTTATGAGCTATCAAAATCTTCGACCGTTGACGGATGGGAGAAGAATATTTCCTACATATCCCAATTTTGACAGAGAATCATTTGAAATTTTTTTTCTGATTCATTGATGATCATACTCATGAAACAAGTATATGAATTGAGAAACAAATACATAAAATTCGGTACAGATAAAATTCGTGAAATGGCGCATCTATTGACAATGTAATCCACGTTATTGTCATGTTTCAAAATCTTCGAATTATTCAAAGGAATGAGAGAATTTTTTTTTAAGTTTATGAATCTCTTCAGCGAAATTCCCATGACACGTCGTTTTCATCCATCACAACAGCAAAATATTTAATCTTTGGATCAAATATTGGACTAGCAATTGTCTCTCAGTAGGTTCATGTATATATAGATATACTCTTCACAGGATAATCTATACATACAACGCAGTGACCGCAGAAGTCGATCAAATAATACATTGAAATTATGAAACCACCGGTCAATTAAATACATTGAACAAAGTTTAAAATTATACAGGGCTGAGTCGCTGCAAGCTCATGAGTTCGAAGGCTCACCATGCAGCAATGCACAAATTGCATTTCTTAAGGCATGTGCCGGCGTAAATGATGTGTCATCGAGTGCCTCATTGGTCATTGGACTCGTGTATTTACCACACAAAAACCACTCATTTATGGCTGCTTTCTCGTAGACGAAACCGTCTGTAAAAAATTGACATGGTAGTTGAATGGTTTGTAAATTTGTCGAAAATTCGGCAATTTTTGAAACTTCAAAGCTTTTGCAAGTTTTGAATTTTTTAGAGACGATAAAATTTTTGAAACTGAAATTTGATACATTTTTGAAATTTGTGTAATTTTAAAACAAGTGCATGAAGTGCAAAATACTGCGACATCACCTGAACATTGAACAGGTTCTCGCATGATTTCATGAGTGATGGGACATAAGAACTCATGGGGTACGTCGACATCATCCAGGCTTTCCCATTGATGAGAATCCTCGCGTTTTAACCAGTACAGCTGTCTTCTGAACTCCTCTAGCATCTGTAATCAAGAGAGTTTTTTTCCAGGCGTGAAGCAATTCTCTTACAACTTTCAATGATTTTTTCCTACTTGTCTTTAATTTTTTTTCCAATTCTTCGTTGTTCTCACATTGTTCGAGATTCAAAATTCTTTCAGTTTTGAACTTTCCGAATTTTGGTCGGATTTCTGAAACCTCTGGAGGCTGTCAAATTTCGGTAGTTTACCAAATTTCTGGAGCTTTGAAAAATTGTGGAATTTCCGTAAAGTTTTTATTTCTAATTTGGGGATTCAATCCTTGGACCTCGTGTGCAAGCGCTCTAATCAAACGCCATTCTCGGCGGTATAGACTTTTCTTTTCTTAGATCTTGGCTCAATCTGTCTGTTAACATTACCTGCTGGTCCTCATAAACATGCAATCTAGCAGCAATGATCTCCCCAGGAACAGTCAACAAATGCCGCCCATTGAGATGTATTATACTCGCCCGGCTCTCCAGAACTGCCATGTCAATTTCGCTGAGCCACTTCAATACATCCTCAGTCTTCCAATCAATGACTTTCTTCCGATTATGCCTCAATCGTTCGATCAAATTGCTCTGAGAAACCAATTGCTGTGGAAGTCGCCAAACCATCACTGTCTTATCCAGCGCACCTGTTTCGTTCATAATAAACGCAATTAATTTCCTGAACATAATACTAAATGCATTGGAGTTTAGTTTACGCACCTGTTGCAAATAGTGAAGTGTCATTAGAAAATGCGCAAGAGGTTACTAGACTGTCATGATTTTCAAGAACATGGAGACAAACGCCGGAGTTCTGAACAAGAAGTATTGAATGTTTAGAAATTTAGTTTCTATTACCAGCTCCTGAGCAACCCTCCCCCTCCCCCCGCCCCCTCAGGTTGGGTTCCCATCCTACTCTAGTATCTTCATTCAGAACCCATCAGAAAATATGTTATGAAGATATTCTCCTACTAAACCAAAATCCTGAGTGATTGGTGTGTGTGTGCATTAAATTCATTTAATACTTTTGTCAATACCCCATGAAATGCTTTAACTAACGATCAATAGAGTAAATAACGTCATAACAATTGATATAACTCACAACACTCCATAGTCTCGCTGTTCGATCTGTTGCAACACTACCAAGGATTTCACCATGAACAGGGGCAAATCTCACGTCCATGACATTGCCTCCATGCCCAGAAAGGACTTTCTTCTCGATATAGGATACATCATTAGCAGTCAATCTCTGGAGACCCGAATCACCCTCGTCACCTTCGTCATCAGCACCGTAGCTGTGATCGAGCAACACCGTGATCTGCCACAACTTAACGAGCGAATCGTTTCCGCAGGTTGCCAGGACGTAGAACTTGGAATGGTTGTCAACGGAGGATTGCCGCATTCCTTCAAATTCGATAAAAAATACAGTCGTTATTAGTCACGAGACTAAAGAGCAACAGCCTGGTTCAACGCATTCTTCTGAGTTGAGGTTAATAGTTTTGGATCAATCACACTCAAACAATTACCAGCTACAGTGAATGGAGCTGATGCCGGACTGAAATCGCACCCCTGCACACCCAAATCATGAGCAGCCTCACACACCAGAATGCTACTCGATGACTCGCCCTCGATATCGAAAAACCTCCAAGTGCCTTCACTGCAAGCTGTCACGATGTACATAGAATCAGGTGTGAAGGCCAGAGTCGTAATGGCATCTGCATGCCCTTCAAAAACTCTAAGAGGATGGCTACCGTTACATATTAATATCGCTACGATACAATCAACAGATAACAAATGTCAAGTAGTTGGAATAATTATCCAGAAGTATTACATACTGCAGTTCTTCCAGGGTCGTCATATCCCAAAAAGTTGTTTTCTCATCATCCCCAGCTGTTGCCATTTTCGAACCATCGGGAGACCAACGACAAACGCGAAGGCCTGAGCCAGAATTCACGAATGATCCACGAGCTTGCTCACCTGTCTGGGAAAATTCCATGAGTAATTGACATAAAATTCACATTCGACCTATGAATTTAGAAACAACCTTGATCAATTTCTCTTACCTCCGTATCCCAAATCATCGTTGTACCATCCAGAGAACACGAAGCAAGCATAGTGCCGCACGGGCTAAATTCCACGTGATTGATGCTGTATTTATGGCCATCAATGGGGCTGAAGCCCTTCTCCAGAAACGTGACATCTTCCTCCGATGCTTCCTCTTCATTGCTGTTCTCATCCCCTTGCAATTCCCAAATTCTGACGAGTTTATCTCTGATGGAAAGAAAATTGATCTATTGAATAAAGAATCATGCAATGTACTGCAGGTACGAACCCGGATCCTGAAGCTATCAAATTATTTCCATGAAAAGCAACACTATTTACAGCACCTGCATGATCATCTAATGTGGTAACCAGACGAACGTCATTCTGAGAATTCTCCACAAATTGAACGAAATTGCTTTCTTTTCCTGTTTCACTCTGAAAATAGGTCAATTAGCAGGTTAACATTGACAACCTACCAAATCTTTTCCAAATTGATTCATGCAATTAGTGAATGAAGAGCAGCAGTTGCTATACTTACAGACCCGTTATCTCCTTCAGAAGATTGACGAATTGCATTGGCATGTTTAATGAGTGCAGATTCAATGGTTAAATTGCTCCCAGTAAGATCCCAGACAATGACACTCTTGTCATTGGAACCACTAGCTAACAACGAACCATCCCTGGAGAATGCGCAACAGGCGACGTAGCGTTTGTGCTCAACGAGGGCAGTTATCATTTTTGCGGAAATCTGAAAACATCGACAGCAGTCAGACATCTTTAAGATACACTAAAAGTATTTTTATAATCCAATTAACTGGAAATTTACTGGAAAGCTAATCGACATAGTGCTCAAGTCCTTCATGCAATCGAACTCAGCAATAATGAAGATTTTGATCTATAGTAAAAGGGAGAGACCAAAGAAAATTGATTCATATCGAAGATATCGAGAAGCGTAAGACCGAAACCGTCGCGCCACCAGTCAGTGTGGCGGAAGAAGGAAATGCGCGTGTGAGCGGAAATGTAGTCGAATAACGTATACTTTGCAATTATGCCTTACTGTTTCCCATATCACGATGGTCTTATCCAATCCGCAACTGACGATATAAGCTCCATTCGCGCTGAATCTGACGCAAGTCAGTGTACTACTGTGTTTTTCGAGGACTCTTGACAGAGCAATTGTTGCCACAGGGGCATTGACATCACCTTTGCCCTGAATTACTCGAACGTCCCATAATTTGACAAACTTGTCATTGCCACAGGTGACCAGTTGATAGAGCTTCTCCAGCGGTTCATTATCTATTGGGATAAAACAAAGTATATTGAGATGGGTTTATCTGAGACGCTGAAGGGTCTAGGCCCTCGGCTGTAGGTTCTTTCGAGGAATGACCCTTACTCGTAACAATCTGTTGAATTGAAAAGTCACAGCATAAAACTCCCAAATCGTGAACGTCGTCAACCGTAGCGAAGACACTGACATTGCCATTAGGATTGATAACACTGGAGTCAACGATCTCCGGAACTGAGAATAAATTGAGAACTCCAAAGGTGCAGCTCGTGACGAGCCAGTTGGAGTCCGGAGTAAAGGAAACACCCTGCACTGCCCCTTCGTGTTGCTGAAAGCATTTTATGAGGCTTCTGCGAACCAAATCCCAGAGACAAACTTGACCGTTATCACCTGCTGTCACGAGAAATGTCGAGTCCGGGGAGAATCGGCAGACACGAACACACTCACCACTCGGCTGTACCATCGTGTGGATCTTAGATCCCGTCTGTAATAAATTAAGCAATCCATCAATTTTTTGGTATTGTTAGTGCGCATGCGCAGTGAGAAAGTTGTCAAAACTGTAATTCATAATAATTGCAGGGTTTTGACATAAGAATATCAGAATCAGGAAATGAGATAACTTACCCTCAGGTTCCAGAGGACAGTTGTTCCATCAATACTGGCACTAGCCAGCATTGTTGATTGAGGACTCACTTTTACACATGTCACTCCATATTTATGGCCCCGCAAAGGTGAATAGGACACTTCTGTATAGCCAACTGTCTGTTGCCATTCGCAAACTCGCACACACTTGTCTCTAAATTGAAGAAAAAAGAATACATCTTTAGTAGTTTGCGAATTGCGATAAAGAATGTGCATATGCTATTTTGGAAATTGTTATTTTTTTTGCTTATAACTCTGCATTCCTCTGCGATTCTCTCTAGCTCTACCCATGTGCATTGAACGATCTTTCTTTGCCTATTTTTCTATACTCGCAGAATCCTTAATTATTAATTTTCCTATGAAGTGCGAATCGAGAAAAACGACTCGGGTGGAGAGGCGCGTGCAAAGAGTTGGTAGCTTTCGTCGGGACTTCCGGATAGTTCAAGGAGGCCATTTTGGTCAGAACTTTCAATAAATTCTCATTCAACTTTTAAACAAAAACAAGCTAGTAAAGTTCCACTTCATTCCCTTAATTTCTATTTAAACCATCCCTTTAACCACGCCTGCAAAAATTAGTATGTTTCCGCCGTGGACGCGGAAAATTGTAACTCCATGCATTGGTGACGTGTTATGAATAAGTAAGTGGAACTATTGACACTTTAGGAACCTCTATTTTATTGACCGTGGCATCGATTTGTGATAAATTTATAATGCATATTTAAAGAATGATGTGAAAATGCATGCCATTCAATTTTTTCAACGTCTACCCAGAGGATATTTTCTGCGCACCTTAATGGGTAACACTTACATCCCATTTAATCCCCCACCCACCCACTAGCCATACATACCCCGATCCAGTCACTAGTATACAATCCCCTGCGAAATCCACACTATTGATATCACTCTTGGAGAGCGAGATACTCTGAATAGGCCGTACATCCTCCATTGGCGAAGCCATTGCGCTATTTTTCCTCCGCCAGTATAAAGCTTGACTCGTTTCACTACCTGCAAAAAGAAGGGATAATATTGTGCAATCAGTAAAATTTCATACTACTTTCTGTCAATTGCCAACTCATTCATAATCAGTGTGCTATTTCGTTTGTCACTTCCACCTATATTTTTAAATTATTAAAAGAGACCGCGGACGAATAATCAATGCTACCATACAGGTACAACAAACTTGTACGAACATCGCTATTATCGTTATTACTTCAATTCTCCACGGAAATTTCCCAGTTGGTTTGTCACGTTGGGCGTTAAATTATTGATCAATTAGTTCCACAACAAATATGTGACTTTCTATGGTTAAGAGATAAATGCTGAGACAGAAATAGAACTGATCCCAATCTTCCTGAAGCGGACTCTCGCACAGGTGGACAGTGCGATAGTGATCGCTAAAATTTTCTGCAAATGAAACTGACATTTCGAAAATTGAGAAAAAATGGACAGTTGTAGTCTGAGCCCTCAAGGCCGCTTATTCTCATTCTTTTCTATTATTGAGGAGTTATGTACAGGATCCAAGCGACGAAAGTTTAAACCTGACGTGTAACACCAGCGGCAATTGATTATTGCGAACGACGTTATCAACTTTCTGGTTTAATTTTTAATCAACCGAAGCTTTGAACTTCGCGATATTCACGAACACCGAGGCAGGGGTTTTCTTCAATTTTTGGATGTAAGTGTATTGTAATGACCGTACAATTGAAAAACTTTTTGCTTTACTGGGCACTAGAACGCATGTGTCCAAGATTTTTGAAGACCGATTTTTTCCCGAACGGCATAGCATTCACACAGTTTAAACCAACGTACACAACGCCCAATGGAAATTATCTCTTGATATATCCAGTAATCAAAGGTGCGCATTAGTTGAACTTATGGTACCCAATTAGGGAGGTTCGGAAATAAACACCACTGGATCGCTCAAGTACAAATTAATTTTTCTTATGTACCAACTAGTACTTACTTCCCAGATAGCAAAATTCGAAGATTTGCCGAGAATTATCCGCAAACTGTAGGTTTGTAGGAGCCCGCACAAAAGAATATATATGCGTAACATATATGTTGAAATTTACGCCGAGCATATGTAAAGTATATGCCACTTATATACGGTAATAATTTGAATATATTTTACATATATTTTATATATATTTTTGATATGTAATTTTTGGCCAATACATATATAGATTTATATACGAATTGTATATGTTATTTTCTATGGTCCTGTTCATATGGTCAAAGAGTATATGACATATTTCACAATTATAAGTGACTTAAACACCGCATTTATTCGAGTGTATATGGTGCATATATCAAATGTATATACCTTTGCTTAAATGTATGTTACTTGCTACATATATGTTCAATTCAGAAGTTAATAATCAATGCAGGGCATACGACTTCTTAGATGTAAAACTCCTACGTACATCCAATTTACTTCAACTTTGTTCGTCCTTTGAACATTCTCATTTTCATAAGTATTTCAATCTTACAGTAGATGTTTTTTGCGTTGCATTATTCTTCAAATGTTTTAGAGTAAATCATCAAACATATATAATCCACAAATATGCCACATGTATACTATTTTATATTTTTCGAATTTGTAAAAATATATCTCACATATTAAAAATAATTAATTCACATATTTATATAATATATAGCAAAGTATATATGTTTTATATGTGCACATATATGAATGATAAATGTAATGAATAAGTACAATATATCTTATCTATATAATGCAAAGATCTGCATTACATTTACTAATATATTATCACATACATTCAAAATACATGTAAAATACAGCATTTTTGGATCACATATATGTGATATGATTTACATATATGTGAGATATATTTTGACATATATTTTTTTTCCGCGCGGGAGAACACTGATGGAAACGCTAATGTGTAGTCACGTGTTGCATGGAATTGTGAATCCGTCGAAGACTAATGTAAAAAAGTTTGGTCATATCAAAGTTCTACTGAAAAAGTAGATTGACCAAAGTGAAAGTCTGAATTTTAAGCAACACCATGACTTTCATTGCTTTCATTCATTTCTTTACAAAATTCATTTTATATAAATCATTTTTTCACATATCGCTTGTATTATGACAATTCAAAATTACAAATGAAATTACACTTACCCAATTTCGTCGAAAGCTTACGTCCCGATAGTAGTTCGCTAACGCGCCTTTAGCCAATCATCTTCTCCAAATAACTTACATTTATCCAGGAGCCCTGCAATATTTTGATTTGGGCCAGGAGCTGGTGGTGAATGGTTGCCGGTGGTGGACAACAGAAGACTGTCCGGTTAATCGTCGCTACCAGCGCCGTGTATTCCATCCTTGAGCAAATATATATCCAAATGTAGATCGATAATTCACTAAGTGTTGAGATAGCAACGTACAAAGCTTAAAATAGTATTCCATGTCCCACATAATGTTAACTCGGAAATATTAATTACATACCAATTCAATGTTGTCACCATACCTCAAATCTCGTGCAAATTTGCAACAACAGGATCGATTTTATGCTGAACAAATTCCATGACTTAGAACTGGGTGCTTTATAATTTTTCTACAGAAAATTACTCGTTTTGAAATTTAGAACTTCTGGAGAAGCGAAGCAGGCGGCGCACGTGTCGGTAAACAATATGGCGGACGTTAGGACGTAAACCAGTAATACGAATTATCATAAAGGGTATCCTATAGTAAAAAGGAGAGACGGAAGAAACTATCAATATATATCGAAATTCCTATAGTAAAAAGGAGAGACGAAAGAAACTATCAATATATATCGAAAAGCGTAAGACCGAAAGCGACGCGAACACCAGTACGTGTGGCGGAAAAAAGAACTGCGCGTGCGCAGCACGCACCGCCGGACCCGTCTTATAATGAAGAGCATTATTAGGACTTTTATAGGAATTGATGAGAAATTTAGGATTTTATTTGTGGTAACAAATGCTACATGAACTCACTATGGGTCACTATAACGTTCTATATCACTTTCTCAATTCCGTTTTGTGGGTAGGGTTATAGGAATACCTTATGGCATGAATATCACTTGTAAACGTCCATAAATTCCTTTTTGTCACTCGGCCCGCCTAACCTCGTTTTTTGCGAGGCCTAGGCCGATAAGTGGCACTTATCAGGCCTAGGCCTCGCAAAGAACGAGGTTAGGCGGACCGAGTGACAAAAAGCATAGTATGTCATATGGCCTTTAAAGCATTTTTCTAACAAATATGACCATAATCTGGGCCTTCGGCCATTCGTATGATACAGCTGATAAAAGCGACAAGTAACCTCTACTATTCCAAGTAGGGAACTTGCATGGAGCCCATATTCATGAACTAACTCCATTGACAGCTTCATCAATTATAACCTATAACGTACTACTTCCCTTAAATTCATCGCAATATTAGAATATTCGACAAATTCAAACAGCAAATTTGTCATTCCTGATGTCACAATGATCACTTTGGAACTTCTATACGTTCTATTGGATGCCGTCGCTTGATCCGTCTTAAAGACTGCCTGTGATTGGCTGTCGCGGGAAGAGGCGCTCTTGTGACGTCACAGCTGTTCTTTAGTGTTTTTTAGTGTTTTTCCGTATTTCAGACCCTATCCTATGGAAACAAAATAATAAAAAACATAGTATGCTGGCGCGCATGATTATGCCATTTACGGATCAGAAATTTTGTATGGGGCCCCGATATCATTTTTTAGTTTTTTTTATATAATCTGATAATGTAGTAGTGATTTGTACGAGTAGTAACGGTGAAATAGTCCATTTGAAATTTCGAGTTTTCCTCGAACTCAAACACGTGGCGCATCGGCGCATGCGCGCGTAAACAATATGGCGGACCTTGTGCAGTGGTTCGAATCAGCGATTTGTTTTGAAGGGTTTTCATGGACAGAAGGAGGTTTTTCAAGGAAATTTTTGAGGAATTCATGAAGTACTGATTGACCACGAGTTTAATATGCCTCTGGGTGCAAAACCCGCTTGTATCAAGTGCGGTAGCCACGAAACGGCTCTATGGCATTCCACGGAGCTCGGGAGTTTGTGCAATGAGTGTCTTGAGGATGAGAGAAGTGCAAACAATTCAGGAAAGACTGATGAAGATGATAAAAATGGATCGAAACCTGCGAGAAAAAGCACCAGAATCACCAGGTACTGTAAACCTAAGCCAACGCCACCGGGAAAAGGAGTGCCCAAAGGAAAAGGCCGACGACATATTTTTAAGAAACAGGTAAATTAGTCTTCTAATATTTAGTAGGACAGTTTAGGTGAGACATTCTGCAAATTTACTGAGCACTTTTTCCTTTGTATCTTCTCCTCATTTTCTTCATTTTTGCTTCAAGCAGTCTAACTTATCATTTTTACTATAATTTAGTAGTTAGTGTTGCTTCAAGTGACACTGAGGAAACATTTTTGGGAATGAATCAGACCAACATCCTATTCGTATTTCACAATACGTTTCGTTGTTGAGTGTAATTAGTTTCACAGTCTGAAAAAAACTATATATATGTATAAACGAATATGTTGGAACGTAACAAATTAGCTCTCAATAGATAACATCATCTTGAAGGCTCAATTGTGTCTCTGTTTCTTTCCTTATAAAGTAAAAATGTTCTACAGATATGTTTTAATTTTTTTTCAAGTGTCCAAAAATAATTTTACAAGTGAAATAGAAAGAGTATAGATTAAAAAACGAATGTCGTAATTGCCAGGAATAAAAAATGGAAACTATGAGCACAATACTTCATGAAATTTTTGAGGGAAACTGTATTTTTATATTAATTTGTTTTTCCATTTTTAGCCGATAAAAGCACCATCAGCTGTTGCAACACCAGTAACCAGTAACTATATATTTTATAAAGGCTCGTATTTTCAAGTCGGAGATGTTGTGTCCATGGAGGATATTGATGGAGGTATTTATTATGCACAAATCAGGGGGCTCTTAACGGACCAATATTGTGAGAAGAGTGCCGCTGTCACCTGGCTTTTGCCCACAACTGCAAGGTAAATTAATATTTTGCAATTTTTGTAATTAGTCAAATTATAACCAAAATAAATTTTTCACATTTTTAATAATATTTTCCAATTATAAATTATCACTTTGCAAACATGTCTACCAATTCTCAAGTCCTCATTTTATGTACATCAAATTTGGAAAGATAAATTTTCAACATTGAACTATAGTTCACTACCTTTCCAAATGGACCTGCATTTAAAAAATTGAAATGCTTTTACAACGTTTTTTTTCGGGCAAATTTCAAAAGTTAAATCAAATTTTATCTTTTGGTAATTTTTATCAAATTTTATCAAATTGGTAAAATTAAGTTCAATTACTTTGTTTTTTTTTGAGTCTAGTCCACCACCTGAAGAAGGGTTCAGTCCCGAAACTTATGTGATAGGACCAGAAGAAGACCTTCCTCGTAAATTAGAGTGTATGGAATTCGTAATGCACGCACCATCGGACTACTACAAATTGAAGAACACACCTTACCCACCTTCTCTAGCAGAGAGTGGTTCTGGATACATATGGACGTCACTTAGGCATGAAATGAATAATGGGAAAATATGAGCTAGTACTATGAGCATTTTCCCGGGAAAAATTTCTCAGGCAAAAAACTTTTGGAAAAATTCACCCTCTGAAGTGTCTTCAAAGAAAATCTCCTCAGAAAAAATTGTTTGGAGAATATCAAACAGAAGATACATCAATGAAAAATTGTTTTTTAATTATACGAAGGTTTAGATAACTACAACTGTTAAAAAGAGAAAAAAACATGAATAATTCCACAAAATAAAGAAAAAATCAAATTAAAAAAAGTAAAATAGAAACAAACAAAATACAGAAAATCGATTCTTCTTATACTATAGAAGTTTTATAAATTTGACGACTTTTAACTTTTTTTCTTCAATTTCCATAGATTCGGGATATTCCTGAATTTTATAAAAATTGTCAAGTTATTGAAAAAATGTCGAAAATTTCAAGACAAAAAACAAAGAAAAATTGTCAATCAGATTCCTTTAATGGACACGTTATTTTTCTGTGTGTTTATCGTGTAATTTCTGGCATATCACCTATAGGTGATTGGAAAAGAAAATATAAAAAATGTGGCCTTGCAACTATTCATAACTTCATGAAAAGTTGAATGGCTTAAATTTTTTTCGGGAATTTTGATAGGGACGAGCCATTACCATCGTTATTTATGCATCATTGTTTTTATTGAATATAATAATTTAAATATCATAACAGCATCTCCAGGATTTATTCTCTCAATTTCTAATGATCATTCCTGGAGTTTGTATAGATTATTGGACATTCTTGAGTCGAACTGAGGTACATAGTTAATCGACAGATGACAATAATTGGAATAACAATTGTTTTTAAATCATTGACTTTCCGTCTTCAGTATAAAAATGCGATATTATACATTTATATATTTTTTATGAGCATTCGAGGACAGCTCAGTTGACAGAAGACAACTTTAGATTTACTTTCTTGAGAATTCCTTGAATATTAATATTTGATATATTTGTTTAATTTACAATTTTTTATGCGTATCTATACTGGCAGAAGCATTTATTGAGAATTCTCTAAACTTTGCAAAGACAAAATAGTTTCTATTCAACTGCGACAAATATTTTTAGACGTTTTTTTCTTCTCAAATGATACTGATTGTTTCGTTTTTTTTCTGTTTCTAAAATACCTAAAAAATCGAACGGTTAGGAAATTTTTGTTTCGTTTAAACATTTCCCGAATTTTCGTTCCTCGAATGAGGGACCGTGGGACATAATGGATCCGTAGAAAATTGTTGGCATATCACGTTTCTTCAACTGAGACTACCGCTCCGATTTTGAAAAATTTTAGAATTTGAAAAAATTGAGAATTTCGGATAATTCTTTTGCAAATGTTTTGGGAATTTTGAAGAATTGATTAGATTTTTTTTTCCATTTATGAAAAATTTCGAGAATTGAATAATTATCACGACATTGGCAAATTAGTAATTATTTTTGGCAAACTTTTCACGCATTTTCATAAATGAGACGATAAATGTTATTTGCGAAGCAAAAGTAGTATTTCAACAATTTCCTAAAATGCCCATTTTGCCCCATGTTTTCCAGCTTGGTAATTTTCGTTTCTTGAATATTTCGATGGATGTTTACATTCAATTTTGGTATCTCGATGATTTATTCGTCCCTGGATCATCAAGCGTTGGCAGAATTGGTGAATTTTCATTTCCGTCGATTGGTGTATATAGCTGTTGGAACAACGATGGATCGTAAATGGTGTTCGATACGTTCGGTGTGTCCAGTCAACTAGGTGAGACGGATGTAACGGCTGGTCAGAATTTCAAATCCTTTATTGCTTGTGGTAAATCGGGCAATTTCATATCCTTGATTTGTTGAGGAATGTTCATGTTCTTCACAGCTGATACTGCTCGCGCTGGAGCAGCAGTTATTCCCGCCTTTGCAAAATAAAAAAAATAAGTCAAAATTCTCTGGGTTACATGTCAAAGAAACATCAACCACGAAAAACAAATACCAAATTAATGCACTACACAAAAAATATACATCAAATTAATACACTATAAAAACAACTTGAACGAACCCCACATACATCATTTTTGGATATTAAGTTGAAAGTTTCAAGGAATTTAAAGGGAGAAGGAAAAAAATCAAAGGTTCGTCAAAAAAAAAATTGAAAATTTCTCACAGTACGACAATTCTCAATATTTTCGCGAATTAAAAAAATTTGAAGTTGTCAGGAATTGAAGAATTGCAAAAAGTTCCAAAATGTGAAATAAATAAACGGTCAAAATTCGAGAAAATATAACTTTCGTTATTTTTGGTGTGTGATGGGTTGGGTACGTCTTTCCTGACATGTAGTACTCTACGATGAGTATAAAAAAATCACTAACATTAAATAAATGTCACGGGTTACTGTTCGTCTAATTAAAGAAAAAATACTAGAAAGAATGTACAAAATGTAAATGCAATTGAAAATGACAACATATCAATGGTAACTTCAAATCCCGTATAGTTCAAGTCTATATAAAGCTTTTCCGTGTATACGGGAAACAGCGTACCAAAATAGCCTCAATTTTCAGGAAAATAAATTGAATAAGAAACATTCATCAATCGTTTATTTGAGCTAAATATACAGTATTATTATTAAGGCACATTCGATGTGTCATGGATCGATGACATTCACATTCAATTGAAAAGAAATTAATTTTCAGTGGTAACTCTCTTATTACCTCCCGTTTGGCAATTTCCCCAACTTCCCCCATTCTGTACTACTCTGTGTAGGCCACCGACTGATGGTTGCGCATCAGATTGCGCAGTAGCGTTAAATGTCACCTTTCCGGCGTGGTGGGGACTCAGGGAACGAGGGGAACTTGCCAGCACAGAGTTCGTCTCTGGCATAAGAGAGTTCCGACGGTATATCGAAAGAGATTTTTTTTTGAATTTGTAGGAGAGATAAATTTTGAAGAAATAGCAGATCGTTTTCCAGGTTAACGGTTGGAATTTTATAATTTTCCGATTCCGTCTAGTGAAAACTAGGGTGGGGAACCCAGAAGTACCATTGCTTGAGGCGAATATGCTCTTGTCGAATAGTAAATCCCCTAAAATGTGTCGTTTTCAACTTGTTAATAGGTATAGAGTGTGGAGCAATCGAAGCTATAGCGTATTCATCGGTTAATAAGCTGATTTAGTTGAATAACTGAATGTGTGAGAAGCGTTGGTTGCGAAGGTGCAATCCGAAGTCTCGCAAGAAGATTGAAGGTATTTCTTCAATGAAGAAAGATGAGAAGTTGTGTATCGGTAGGTGAATTTAGAAAATTGCAGGAACTTTGAAAATTGATAAACAACATTGTAAGTTGTCCCGAGGTAAAAAAATTTCAGGTTTTTGAATTTACATTTGCGGCGACGTGAAACTTGCCAAACATTCCGAAGACATTGGACTAAATTTTCCATGCAACAGTCAAACCTTTTGAACTCTTCTCAGTAGGAAAACCTCCTCTCATGTTAGCACAACCTGATTAACTTGATGACAACAAAAAAAGCTTACCTCTTGTTTCTCCAATTTGTTCTGGTCCTCAATCCTCGTTAAAATTTCTGTCATATTAGTTTCGAGTACCATTCCACCCATCACGAGTTCATTGAGAATATAATGAACCTTGTCCACGTGAAAAATCAAATCCAATTCGCAAACATTCTCGAAGCATTTATCGAGTGTCTCCACAAACACTTGAATCAGGTCCAAAATGCCAAGTTCTGACTCTGAGGAATCCACACAAAAAACGAAGTAGAGGGTTGCATAATGCCTGTAGATGAGTTTGTAATCTGAACCGCCTATTAAGCTTCCGCCCTCCAAAAAATTGCAAACATTGTCGTCCCTTTTGGAAACAAGCTGGAATGTCTCCTTGATTATCTGCTGCTGCATGTCCTCATTCTGGAAGTAATATATATTTTGTTTATATTGTATATAAATATTTGTATGGAGCTGTTGAGTGATTCAGAGCCTTCCAGACTATCCTATACATGTGTGGTGCTTTGAACAATTTTATCTGAGCCATCGAGAAACTTCTAAAATTATTATATACGAATATGAAGAAATATAGTATATCTATATCAAGAGGCTGCTATCCAATATGAGGACTAGAAATTTTTTGCTGTACAACTTTTGATGAAATTTCCATTTTACAGTGTGATCTGAAATATATTTTATACCACGTGCTCCGTTATAAAAAATGACTTTTGGTGATCATATGCAGAAATTTATTTTACAAATTCGTACATTAGGGGTATTCGATAAATTGATTTTATTTATACGTTAAAAAAGAACAGAATGAAAAAATGTGATTGTGGAGAAAAACTAACAAAGTTTTTTTATCCAAATGTGAATTGGTTTTTTTTCAGTATAACGTTCTGTGAAGTGAAATTAATTTAATTTTAGAAATAAAATTATTTATCTCTAGATTGTTGTCTTAAAAAAGTATATCTTAAAATAAAAACGACATTCTGAGGGTTCAGACAATTCCATTTGCCTGAAACTATTTAATGCCAAAAAAAAAAATTCCAAATTTTCATTTCGCTCAATGTAAACATTTGGAATATAGCAAAGGTACTTCATATATCGTTCACTTTAATTAACTTAAATTGTGGCGAGCAAAGGTCAACCAAATTACATATTTTCTCCTGCAGATTATCACAAAAAATTGATATTTTCAGTAACATAAATTCACGAAAAAAAAAACTTGAAATAGGGCCTAATATTCCCATAGTCTATGTGACAAGCAGCTGTTGATAAGGATTACAGCGATATTTACTTACAAAATAATGATAAAACTTAGATAATCGAGGCTTCCCATGATTATTGAACACTAAGATGGCTTTTATCATTTTTTTTTTATTTATCCTCTCAACATTAATCTCTTGATTACAAACATGTGATCACAGCATCGGTGTTCTACTGACTGCTTTAAGTTTTTTAGGTTAGTATCGAACGTTTGGAGCATTTACGCTGACTTACGCTATATACATCTGTTAACGTGAGGTAGTGGAGTCGCGGTCCAAGTCCGATGGGTGTGGGGGGGGGGGGGGGGGAAGCAAAGTGGATACTTCGAACATTTCTGTTTTTCGATTTTTAAAAAAAATTATCATTTACCTTTTTATAATTGATATATGTATATTCTCGTTATAACGAATCTAATAATAATTTCAAAAACATTCCAATGTGCAGAATTGTCCAAAATCTTCAGTTTATGAATTTTTTCATCTAATTATATATATATGTATATATATATATCGTTGAGTTATCTCACCATCTCTCGTAATTACGCGGAGTACCGGTCATTAGTAACAGATGTTATGATATTGATCCCCAAGTGCATATATATGTATATATCACATGAGCCATTAGACGCAATGTACGCGGGATCATTGAATCGAAAACTTCGTATATTCCGGTTATGGTAATAAATGCTTCTGTAAATAAATACTCGTTCATTGCAATTGGAGAGTATCATTGATATCCATAAGAGTAGTACGCGTATTCGTATTAATTTGAACTTGAAACATACATATACGCACGTTTATTAATTTTCGTAATACTGTCGGTAAAATCCCGTTTTACGCACAGTATGAAGAAAAATGTAGTTCGTTCTCGAGTTCGTTACAAAAATATCTATTTCGTTATAGTGTCCGTAAAAGCCCGTTGTATGGACGCGAGAAATTGAGTTCGTTACACGGCCGTAAAAGCTTTTCTGTAAACTTTTCATAAAACCTTGTTTCAGGACACGATAAAGATAAAGATCTCGATAAAGATCGTTCGTGACTCGGCTGAAGAACAATTTTCTTGCGATTGTATTTATAAACGCTCAATGGTAGGAAAATTTAATTTCGGCCTAGTCACGAAATCTATAACTGATCACTTATCTTTTTTTATTAGGCGGATAGCATTCTGACTCCAGTTATCAGTATATGCCATATGTTGTATATATCACATATAACTACATATTACCAGTGATTCCGATTGGAGTGAAGTGACACCTTGATTAGGACAATGCATTACCTTGCAATCCTTAACTTCATGGAAAGGGGCAATGCACCTTCACTGATAGAAAAAATCTCTGACGCGAAACATCGATTCTCTTGAGACACGAGATTTGCTTTCAAATGCTCAAATCCGAGCGGCATTTGTACCTCATGCCGTCTATTATAATTCTTATGCTTTACTATGGTTAGATATTTGAGGATGAGTATGTTACATATCAGTTTATTGAATGTTTCTTTCTAAAATTATATTTCTGTTATTAACTTAAATTTTCACCTTTTTCTGTATAAACTTAGCACATGTCGATATATGATGTATTTATTGCCTAATGTCAAGTTCTAGTAACATTTGGAACTCATTCGAACATCCTCATTGGGAGGATCTCCCGCCAAATTGGCGAATTTGGCTTTTGCAAAGAAAATCTCTTGTCTCAAGAGAATGGATTCTTCGTGTCAGAGATTTTTTCTATCAGTGTTCGTTATCAGGCTTCTGATATAGAAGGCTCTCGTTGCCACTGACCAGCCACGTTAACTGTCACCGAATAGTGCAGTTGCACATTCGTTAATAGTTACGGAATGGCAAAGTGATTCTTTAATAGTTAACGAAGGCCTACTTGCGACAGCTACATTCGATAACTTTTAATTTTTTTTATATGAGCGTCGATCCCTCTGCGGCATCTATAGCTGATCAAGACTGTGAACGGATCTTGGATCTTAGATCTCATCAGGCGATTCATGGTTCGTTTCCGGCTACGTCATGGACATTCTCTTTTTTCGAATCAAATTAAGTATTAATGAATGAGCATTTGAGAGAACTAAATCCAGCCAATCGCTCAACAGAATCCAGTCGCCAACAATTGCTCAACAGTTTTGCCCGAGTGTAACGTATATAAGGGTCGTAATTAACGCAGCAAGTACGAAATTAAGGATATTCAACCCGTATAGTCAAAACGAAAGTTTATGACCCGTTCTATAATTCGTTATATTTATCGAATTTATTTATATATTGTTTAAACAAACTAATGAAAAAAAAATTTAGTCAATCGTCATGAAATTTTTACCATCGTTTTATATCTGCTTCAATAGTAAATTTTCAAAATTTCAACAAATTCGTACATTTTGAACTGTATTTACAGAAATTTTTATTTTTCCCATAAGAGGCCGTATTAATTGAGAAGTTTGATAATTAATAACTACAAAACGGTGTTGTGAATCAATCTCAAATTTCATACAGGCATCTGTTATCGCTTCAAAAACACTATGTCAAAATTTCAAGGAATTCGTACATATTTGCCAATATAGGTGGAATATCCTTAAACATAGAGAAAAAGTCTGAAAAACTTTGCATTCATTGAACGTTGATTAACGTAACCAACAGAGGTGGTTCAACCACATTAATTGATAACTTCGAATTCAAGCTTGCGATACTATATATGGTACCGTAATCAAGCCAACTTTTCCACGAAGCACGATAAGATTAATTGTCTCCTCCAAACGAACACCGGCCCCGTATCCGTTTGAATAATTGTAATGTATCGTTTTGCATTGTTGCATAGCAAATTCTATATTTAACTCGGCTTGTTCTTAAAATTATGTTCGTTTCAAGAATTCCGAACTCGAAAAATTCCGACGACGTGAAAATGGATCAAAAAAAACAAATTAAAAAAACAAATTTGAGAACGAACAAAAAGTCGGAGGGCAAAATTTGAAAATGAAAAAAATGCACATTTAAAAAGAAAACGAAAATTTTAAGAATACTACAAAACTTTAAAACGCAAAAAAAAACATAAATAGCCTGTTCTTGCAGTGTGACAGTTCCCTGCAATTGGCCGAAATTTTCGCGCATCTTTCTGCATTACCGGCTGAGTCTGTGCGAAGCGCGCACACACATAGGCAAGCCCGTATCGCGCGTATCCGTGAAAAGTTGCGCGAGTGTGTGCAAAAGCCCAAGCAGTTCCATTTCAGTTTCAACATCAGTACGACAAGCACTAACCTTCGCTTGTGCATCCCCAATTGTGTACGAGGCCATGAAATGGTCATATGCCACTTGTTTCGGATTGACCCATGATAATTGTACCACAAATTGGAGTAGGAAGAAATTATTGATGACGTGATGCAATTTGTTCGTGCTGAATCAGTGTCAATTATTCAGTGTAAATGGGGTGCCGTCCAGACGTGCATGGGGTCCATTTCAAGGGGAAAGGGTGAGTGCAAGATTTTATTATTAACCGATTCTCTTCACTTAATTTTCTAACAATTGTTGTGATTTAGTAACAACGTTTTAGATACTAAAATTAGATATTTGTGTGCGTCTATCCTCATTTGACGAGAGGGGGATGCAACGCCCCTTTTCCTTTTCGGGGGGGGGGGGGGGGGAGGGCGCCAACATTTTAGGATTCAATAAATTACTTTGGTTTGTTTTTTTCTCTTTTGTGCAATCGATTAGTTGGGACCAACTTTTAGCGCCAAATTTTCAAATAATAATCATAATCAAATGATGCGCATTCTGCTACCAATTGAATTTTTTTAAAATGCTTGTTGCTGATAAAAAAATGGCTCAAGGTAGTAAACTGTTTTAAGGTAATGGGAATTTCCATTACATTAAAAGTTTAGAGAGACTGCAATAGCAAATGATTTTTTAACTCTACTCAATTTTTTGTCAGTCAATGTTGAAATCAGTGGAGAGTATTTTGAGTATAAAAAAGAGAAGAATCTTGGGAAAAGCGCTCTATATTCGTCAGAAAAAAAAATTGTTGGGGTTGAATGCATAGTTTTTGACATATCAGACAAACCATTTATATGGAAAAAAATTGTGATTTCAGCCAATGATAGCATCGATCGGAAACTCATTAGCGTTCCTGTTGAGAGTGAATTCAATATGTATGCAGAATTTTAAATCGATACCTCCATTTCTTCGAACATTTAAACTGTTTTCCTCTTTTGCCGCCAACTTCCATATTCCTTATTCGTAAATTGCACAATTGCAAAAAAAAAAAAAAAAAATAACAAAATATGGAAATTTTCAAAACTTCCAAAAAAAATTAAATTTCCAAAAAGCGTTCTTAATTCTGAAGGTTTAGCAATTGTTGAGATAACAATTTCACAAAAATTTCGAGAGGTAACGATAGCGACTGTGCCTCGAGGCCGCAAGATTGCACAGTTCCGACCTGCACTTGCGGTTTATTGCCCGTTTGGCGCCCCAGAGTCGGAAATACTCGTTTTTCATACGGCTCTCATTTGTTCTTATGTCATTGGCATTTCCCTGACACGAACTCGATAAAATGCAAATCACTGCGAAAGAATTATATCTGGACTGTTATTGCGGGTATTTGGTTGGCCCACAATGCCACACTCATAAACAATCCCCGCAACGACAGTGCGAAAATATGCTATGTTCGTACGCTCATTGGGGCGGGAAATACAAATTTGCGAGCTGGTACGCAAGTTAGAATAGAGGACCACGTCAGGTCTGATGTCAATTTGGACCAAGGCTTAACAGACCTGGACCAAGACTTGCCATACTTGGTCCCGGCCTTACCAAACTTGGACCAAAGCTTGCCATGACTGGTCCCGGGCTTACCAGATCTGGACCAAGGCTTGCCATGATTGGTCCCGGGCTTACCAGATCTGGACCAAGGCTTGCCATGATTGGTCCCGCGCTTGCCAGACCTGGACCAAGGCTTGCCATGATTAGTCCCGGGCTTGCCAGAGCTGGACCAAGGCTTGCCAAACCCGGACCAAGGCTTACCATACCTGGACCAAAGCTTGCCATGATTGGTACCGGGCTTGCCAGATCTGGACCAAGACTTGCCATGATTGGTCCCGGGCTTGTCAGACCTGGACCAAGCTTTGCCATGCCTGGACCCAGCCCTACCAGGCTTGCAGTAAGTTTGGTATTTCTGCTCGAATCGAGCTTATTTGAGTCAAGAATGTAACTTGGGTCAAGCTTGGCTACCAAGGCTCAGCCAAGCTCGGCAACTAAATTGGCTCAATCCTGTCACCTACCTTCAGCCAATACCTCAAAAAATGCAATCAAAGCACCAAAATTATTTGTGTCGCAATCATCTCTATGATTAATTATCCACCGGTTATCCAACGCCAGTGTATTCATGACGGATTTAATTGCCTTCCTCAATCCTAAGTCCGCCCAAGCTGTAATCCATCGATTGGTATCTCTCCCCTGGGTAAAGGAGTAATATTTTTTTTCTGGAATTCTGAATTATTACTCGATTCTTTCATCCAATTAAAAGTTTGTTAATTATGTCAGAAAAAAATTGCAAAGTCGCTGAGAGGGTGGACAAATGGCTTGCGAAGGGTACTATACTATATATTTAAAGAGGTATATACATATAGGCTAAAATTATCATATATATCAGCAGAATATATTATGTATTCTTCATACGTAGCTCAAATTAAGAGAAACACTTTTAAATAAAAATCAATCTGACCCACTTTTATATTATTCTAAAGAATCGCAGAAAGAGCAACATCAATTAGTTTCTGGAGAACATCATAAAACAAAACATGGCTATGGGTTATATTGTGGGTATTCCCTGAAATCCCTGTTCACCACGTGCACGCTGTTGCAATCATTCTATCTAACGTTCGACAAATGTAAAATGAGTATGAGGGTTGGGAGGAAACGAGTTCATTCTGTTCATGCTAGGCTGCACGATAACAGGGGAGAAATTGAGTTAATTTGCATATTTATCATGAAGCGATTGTGCAAAGGAATGAAACTATTGTTCTTTTTTTAGACCACTTTGTTAAGGCTGAGACATCTCGATAATGTAAGTCAAATGAACACCCAAAATAGAGGATAAATAATCGTAATAAACACAACCAAAAAATATTGACGGTAATAATATGTGTTTAAGTGATTCGAGGAGGAATACCACGATTCTAACCCTGCTTTGCGGGAGGAAAAAAAAACCCTTTTTTTTCTACGCCGTCACAGAAAACTGAGTTTTAACCACGGGAATTAAAATCAAAATTATGAATTTTTTTATTCCTAAAGTATTAATTTTTTTATTCATAAAAAATTGTTTTTTTATTCATAAAAGAAATTATTTTTTTATTCATAAAAAAAAATTGTTTTTTATTCATAAAAAAATGTTTTTTTATTCATAAAAAAAATGTTTTTTTTATTCATAAAAAAAATGTTTTTTTTATTCATAAAAAAAATAGTTTTTTTATTCATAAAAAAATCAGTAATTTCCTACAATTCGTTTGACCCGACTGACCACTCAAGTTAATGAAATCAAGTGCAATTTTTTGGCGGCGCTTTTTGCCTTCAAGGCAATTGCGCAAGCCGTAAATATCAAAGGTCCATCCCGAAAATATCTCGAGCACTGCACTTTGAATAATAATCGAGACGACGGCTTTCAGATTGGCGAATCGAAAAACTTGGTTATTGGGTGAATATGTAAGACTGAGATGCTTGTTTTTCCGTCATGTGCATTGCATTTAGACGAAATCATAGGGTCATTTTGGGTTTATCGGTCTCCGAGTCACTGTTCAATTTTGTTTTCGTTTCTCGAGTTTTAAATTGTTGATAATGTTGGGTCCAATGGTAGTATCAGGTTGCCAATGGTCGGGAGTTCTTGATACTGATTCTTTCCTCCCTCCGAAATTCGACCAATGCAAGTGTTTCATTGGGAGCCTTGAGGTGGAACCAGGACATTTTGAAAGGATAAAACGAGACGAAAAATATTCCAGTTAATTAAAGTAATTAGATTGCACTCGTTCAAAACTTTTTGTAACCTGGAGAACTTCTGATTATTTTGAAGCCCCTCTTCAAAATAAATCTATTCATCTCCCGTTACTAATTTCACATAGAGTTACCTATCCTCTTGCAATTACAATTGGTCATTATTAATCAGGAAGTAGGAACATACATCCTCGGGGAATTCCACGTCCGACGTCAACTTCAAACTCCCCAACTTTTGCGAAAAGCACTCATAACAGGTTGTATTGTCTGGTCCCTTCAGCTTTTCATTCTGCATCAACTTCCCACCCAACATTTCTCTCACTGGTCTCCCACCTTTGTGAAGTTTGTCAAACAATACAAGTTTCCCGCGCTTTTTCACGTGCTGAAGAAATGACAGTCCCAACTTCAAGCAGTTACAGGTTGATGTTCCAGCTAGTGAAAAAGCATTGTTGTGAAAAAAATCGCTTCTCAAGTCTAGAAATAGCCATTGACGACCCATAAAGGGTGGTCTTTACGACTACGGAGACGTGAATATTGAGTCGCGACCAATTTATTTCCCATCAGTATTCATTCATTATCTGAATGCGCGGTAAAGTCATTAAATTAAAGATACGAACATCAAACACCTCTGCACCATCACTTGCTTCCGCACCTTTCATGTTGTTTCTGAATGAGCTACTGAGCTTCTCAGTGAAAAATTTGCAAGAAATATTACATACCGTATTGGAAATGAGGTATATCAAATAAGAAAGTCAATGTATAAGTGAAATAGAGCTGTCATTTATTCGTTAATTAAGACGCTCGGATGACACATCCACTCGATACCAATTCCGTAAAGGAACTAACCATTTCACAAAGGAACATTACACCCTGAAACGCGGTGACGAACACCCAAGGGGTCCTATTCATTTGACGTTATTCGGTCTCAAGTATCGAAGCATAAACACTTTGCCTCGCTCTACTAATAATTATCGATAGTAAAAATGTTCTTCGTATCTGAGTGTAAACCTAATGAGAGAAGCATGAGATTGATTCTCGTATCATATTGTTTCTCACGGACTCCAACATATCTTATTACTATTGGTTTCGTCCAAAAATAAGAGCACTGCCTTCGAGGGTTGCGACGTCACCTCGAAGGCCACCCAGTAAGCGAAGCGATGTAACTGTTTGGTAATCGCTGTGCAGTAGTGCTCCCTCTGACTAGAGGGTGAGCCCTACTGCAGTCCAGAATCATGTTGTCTAAGTAAACGGAGGGAGCCAAGGTGGCCTGCATCTGACCACCCAGTATTGTGGCGTTACGTCTACATGCCGAAATGGTCTCAAGTTCAGATACGAAAGACAGCTTCATTCCTTCGAGAGAACCAATTATGAGGACAATTATCATGCAGGACCTCATGAGGTCCTTTTTAAGTTCTTTCGTCCACCTCTTTCAAAAGTCAAGTTGTTACCGTTGGATGAAGATCTATAGCCTCTCCCAACCCATCCATGGTTCCCATCTGGAAGCTCTGCCTTGATTCGTTCTTGGAACCGGGAATAGGTTATCCCGGGCAAGTGGTCCCATTTTGAGAGAATATCATCTCAGGATGATGATGATTATTATTATTATTACATCTATACCATTATTACAATATTAAATATACCTATATTAGGGGATCCAAAATTGGCGTTGTCAAAATCAATGTTCAGTACATCTTCAGAAAAAAACATGAACTTTGCCGTAATTGAAAGGGGGAACCCAATATTTTCGGTTCTCACTGATTGAATTTAGAAAACAAACCAATTGTGAAAGAATTATTGTTTTTGTCTGGAAATAGAGAACTGTGAAAATAATATGAAGAATGTAAGACACAATCTTCTTGACTTCCGGATGTACGCTGGGTGGTTTTTCACCATTGTGCCGACGTTTCGCGAACGTTGCCGTCTGCATCTTCACGGCTTTGTAGTTCTGATTCTTTTTCTTTGGTCAGCTGACGACGAAATCTTAACCACGATGTCCGCCAGCGTCGCGCTCCTAGGGCGACTAATGACAGGTTAAAGAGGAAATGGCCGAATTAGAGATAACATTAGCACACCATTTTTTCCATGTTAATGAATTCGTTAATTAATTCTGAAGTGCTCCCAGGGGTTATTGTCGCATGTCGTTTTCATTTTATGATGGTAATAAAACACGCATATGGAAAAGGTCCGAAATATAAATACGTACTGACTGAAATAGCAAATGGGGTTTTTAAATTACGAGACGTGTTGAAACTATTTTCCTCAGGCCGTGTGTGTGTGTGCGCGTGCGTGTGTGTGTATGGGTGAGTGGGTGGGTGTGAGTGGGTCGGTGGGTGTGAGTGGGTCGGTGGGTGGGTGTGAGTGGGTCGGTGGGTGGGTGTGAGTAGGTGGGTTGGTGGGTATGAGTGGGTGGATAAGTGTGGGTAGATGTAAGTGGGTGGGTGGGTAAATCAGCACAATTATCCATTTATCCCTATGAATACAAGCCTGAGGAAGTACCTTAATTTTCATCTTTCACCATGCACAGGATCCACTTACTCCCAATGGAGCTGCCATCAGCTGCGGCGATAAATCCACCACAGCATGGACGTGGCAAAATGTCATTTATACGTCGTCTTGGTGTTGGCTGTGTCATCCTAGCATTTCTGGGTCTCCTCTATGTGCCAGCATATCATTCAGCACAAGGACCACTTGGAATAGGTGAGGCAACATCTCCCTCAGGATCTTCAAGGCTTTCACGCTACCTAGAATCCGTAGGTACGCATTCCGATAATAGGGACAAGATTAACGCCATAATCAATTACTCATTGAATCCGATGTTTATATTTGTTAATATTTCTTTAATTCGCATTTGTCTAGACACATTATTATCACACAGCACATCGGAAATAAAAAAATTAAAAGCGAGAAAAAATAAACATTGAGACATGTTTTATTTTGTGTATTACAAGAGGTGATGTACGGAATGCTGCATTTTTTTCACTTTTTTATTCCCTTATTTGCAAATTAATTGTGTGAATGCTGAAGTACAATATGAACGTAATTGCAAGGTGACAGTCCAATGAATTTTATCGGTGATTAGTACTCGTTTGAGCGGTGAAAATTGGTCGATAGACGATAAGAAATCATTTAGAGGCCAAGATTGGAACGTTTTGTTGATAGAGCGCTGCACTGTAATGGTTGTTTTATTCTTATGTTACCTTCATTTGTGTTTACCTTCTCGTTGTACTTACCTGAAATACAGTTCTATAGCATGGCCTTCTATCTATCCCCCTGCTGAATTTGCTCAGTTAAGTGGTTTACTCTAAATGTTTAACGATTGATAAAATTGTGAATTTTGTGGTGTTAATCGGTTAATGGATTATGGCATCGCGAACGAATGGCATGCTCGGTCTTTTAAACCTCTACTTTATCACGCCCCCCCCCTCCTTCCCTTCATAAGTTATGCAATAGTTTTCATCGATATTGTTGATACTTTTACAGAGGAATTGCACGGCTGGGCGTACAATACATCGAGAAATTTAAACATGTACATCCATCCATTGAATAATACAACAATACTAAGTCCAGATGACATGTGCGCATCACCAACACCGCCATATCTTTTAATTGTCGTTTGTTCAGCGGTAGATCATCAGAAGCAAAGAATTGCCATTAGGGAAACTTGGGCAAGCGATGCAGATCTCAATTCTTATAATTTAACTAGTGTTAAAGTTGTGTTTCTACTTGGGCAAAGTGATAATGAAACACTCAACGTAAGTTTTTATACATATTTATATTTATTATTTTTTTTTTTTATATTTTTTTTTTATGATTCATTTTATGCGCCTGACTTGCGTAATTTATTTCTCGTGAAGAAAATTTTATTGACTGCTCAACAATTAATTATGAAATTTTTATCTTAATTTTCTCTCAATACAGTTTTATTTGTTTTTATTACAGAGTTCCATTTTAGAAGAGAATCATGAATACGGAGACATAATTCAAGAGAAATTCGTCGATGCTTACAACAATTTAACCATAAAATCTGTAATGTTGTTGAAATGGGTGACGACAAATTGCCCACAAGCAACTTACCTCATGAAAACTGATGACGACATGTACATAAATGTTGAGACTCTGATGAATGCCCTGAAATCGAGAGCCCGCAGCGCTGGTACTCTCATTGGATCATTGATCTGCAGTGCGCGTCCAATATCCGATCCGAAGAATAAATGGTAATCATTTTTTACCTACTTGATTCTACAATTCCCCAAAACACGAGTGTTATCAAAGTGTGTGTGTGTCCATGGGGAACACAAGCAAAACTTCTCGATTTGTAATTTCTGTTTGCCATTCCTTGATTTTGCGACACGTCAATTGAATGTTTAAATTCCATTTATCAAGCAGATACTTATGAATATTCGACTAGCCGCATAGACAGCGTGAGGAGGAGAATTATGCGCTTTAATGGAGTGGGAGTGAGACGCCAATAGGGGTGCAAACGCTCGAGGGTTAAACCCGTCATACCTCCTTAATTATGACAAATATGGAAAAAAGTGATAAGAAATTAAATATGCATTTCCTCTTACCGAGCAAATTCTGCTTAATACTTTTTACCGCATCTCTTGCCGTTTTTTAAATAGAGCGGTGTAAACAATTCAATTGTTAATAACAAAAAAACTGCTGGATCAATTTAAACCAAAAACTAATCCGATCTAAGTTCCATGAAGACGCTCCGAATAAGACCTCGATGATCTAGATCGTTCGCCCCGTTCGTGAGAAATCGTTAACGGAAAATTCCGATTCCACACACACACACACACACACACACACACACACACACACACACACACACACATTTGTTGAGAATTCGGCGGAAAGCATTTTGGCATACTTAAAACTAGTTACGAATCGAAATAAACAAACCGATTTAGGGGTCATTACAATAACTTGCCGAACAATCGGGAAGTTAAAAATGATTGTAAGCAGAAACGTGGCAAGCATGAGACATTCATTGGATACTTTTTGTCACAGGTACACCCCAAAATACATGTTCTCGGAGAAGACGTACCCCAACTACCTGTCAGGTACAGGCTACGTGATGAGCCTCGATGTCGCTTCAAAATTGTACGAATCCGCCCAGTCAACTCCCCTCCTTCATCTCGAGGATGTTTACATAACTGGATTATGCGCAAGACACGCAAAACTTCGACCAGTCGATCATGCTGGCTTCAGTTATGTACAACGCAAATTGGATACCTGTGTGCTGAAGAGCGCTGTCACAGCGCACAGAGTTGACACTTCCACAATGCATGCAATTTGGAATAAATTGAAGCACAGTAATGTCACGTGTCGTGAGAAAAAAGCCACTGTTCAGCACAGGCATGGACGCAATATTGGTTATTTTTTGGTTAAAAAACGGGCGACAAGTAATCACTGTGTATGATCAACATGAGCATGAAATTTGTCTTCTAAATTCCAGTGAATCTACAATTCCAAATACTTAATTGAAGAAAGTGTATAGTGTAAATAGTGACTTTATTGGAAGACAGATGTTTTTTTTTTAATTGCAAGACAAAGTGGTTGAGTGATTGACCAAGAGGATACGATATTTTTATTGAGGAATAGTATTTTTCATTCTACTGTAGCTTGTAAGAGGACATTGTCAATTAGTCGTTGGTTTTTTTTTTCTGTATTGATTAAAGGAGGGTGGGGCGATATCTGTCAATCGACAGATTTAATGGCCGAGGTTAGTTTAATTGGTAAGGTGCTTCCTCAGGAAGAGTATGGGAAAAACTCCACGTTTTGAGGGTGCCAAATTTGGGGCGCTTTTTCCTCCCAAATTGTGGAGATTTTAGGAGAATAGTTTTCAGAGGTTTTCGCAAATTTTGAGATTATTTGAAAATCAATTTCGTGAAAATCTTTATTATGGAACTTGCTGAAATTTTCCCAAATAAAATTTGCGAAGAAATTGGAAAGTTTTATTAGTTCAATAATTTTTGAAAGTTTCTAAAATTTATAGAATACAATGATTCAAAGATTGCAATTTGGAAAAAAATGTCAAAACTTTTCCAATTCTTTGAAACTAAAATTTGAGAAGAAAAAATTGAAAAGTGAATTTGTCGAGAGTGCATGAATTGCCATGAATAAAAAGTTTGTCTTCAGACCAATACAAAATTTGTATGATTTTTTTTAAACTCAGGAAGTACCTTAAAGTGGCTATTTCGCGCCCTGAAGGGAGCCCAAAGATTCTAGAAATAAGTAGGGATGAGAATTTCAATAAGTAGCTAGGAATGAATTACTCAGTACTGAGAGCTTCCCCTGATTCACTTTTGGGAGGATTTTAACGAGATACTTAATTGATAGAAGAGACTATTTTTTCTAGTGCATTATCGATCCATTGTCAAATCGATGATTGGTTTTTGGAAAAAAATACATGGAGTCCCAATGGTGCTGTTGAACATTCGAGAGTATAAAATTTAAATTTTTCGTGTGATCGCATAATTTACGCTTCCATCCAAGAGCATTGAAACAACAATGTTACTACAGCAGCTTATCACCTGACAACGTTAAATATTAGCGTCAAATGTGAGAATGATTAAAAGAAAAAAAATGCATTCGAGAATTGTTCACCGAGATTTATAGTGCATTTATTGAATTATGTGCATCCTTTCTATGATTCAAGAATTAAAGTTTTTGTATAAAAAAATTGTGTAATTTATTTTCATGTATTAATGGACGAGGGAAAGGAAACCCAGGAGGCATCTGAGATTTTTTTATTCCATATATAAAAAAAAAAACTAACAAGAATAAAATTTTGGATGAATATTTCTCATCTTCGCAATTTAGATGGACGATAAAATATTGTTTTATCTAACAATTGAGTGTTTTTTGAAGTGAGCTTCAGACAAATGAACTATTTCCCTGAAATATATTTTCCATAAAATTAGATTTTTTTTTTCAACAAATTATATTTAAGGATAGCAAATTGTGGTAATTCAGAAATTTCCTTTCCTACTTCTCCTGTTTTTCTCATCAGAAATTTGGTACATTCAGCGAATTGTACCAATATTGTTCTCTGTGTCTTATCAGTCATGTGGAGCAGGGTATGATCCCGCAGCCTAGACCTCCATGGGCCGAACGGATTAAAGATAGAGAAAAAATATTGTTTTGGTTGAGCTAAACAATTTTCAGGAAATATGTATTGAAAATTGGAGCCAAATTGTGCTGCGAGATTTTGCGTAATGTCCCATGTTGCATAATATCAGATGAATTTTTGTTAGTGTGATCTATAGACTTCAACTTCGCTGTTATCGTTCGTCCGAGAAAGATGGGATAGAAGATCCTCACAATTCCACGAGGGAAGAGCGCACCACTTTGCCAAGGTTCAAATGTCTGGATCAGCAGTTGCACGATGGAACCAGAGTACAATAGTGACATGTCCAACTTGAGCCCAAGCTCCCAATACCTCCCAACGTCTCGGGACACCTTACCACCGGCCCTACCCTGAATTCGCTTATCCTCATTTAATAGTTAGCATAAGCACTACCCAGAAAAAAATATATATATATAATACTTTTCTAAAATTTCGAACCCTTCAAAAACAGGAACCAATTGAATGAAACAATTAATTATACCACTATCAACGAAAATATAATTTTTTCATTCGTTTATTGTGCGCGTTATTTTTTAACATTTTTTCTCTTAATTTGCCATGCAACATTATAGTTAATTTTTGCCCTACTGCGAAATAGAGTAAATAGACAAAGCTGCCAATATACAGCGCCGATCGATGGTCAAATGCGGAACTGGCGCGTTCGAAATTCTCTCTTTTTCGAAAGTCTCTAATAAGGAAGAGGACTATAGTAAACAATTTTTTTCCGTAAACTGATGAAAATATGTACAATCAAGAATATGCGAAAAATATAATCGTTAAGTATTGTCAACTGTAACCTGTCAATATATTGGCAGTCTCATCTGTCCCATGACTCCTCCCTTTTTTCACTTATTTTCTCATTACGTCCACTCCCATCGATTTCTGTAATAACGTATATATTGTTACATGTATAATGTCCAACATACATGTACATTAAGTATATATGTATTTTTACTCGTTTAGTGGAAGCGAGTATTCAGTTCGAATATCAGTTTCTAAACTATCATTTTTTAATATTCCATAACTATTAACTAAACAGGAAAAACAATGATTTTTTTTTGTTGTTAAAAATTGTGATGCCCGCCAGGTATCAGGGTTGATCGACAGTAGAAAAAGAATGTGAAAGATTTTACAGTGGCGGAGAGCATTCAATTTGAGTTATGTGTGATTGAGGATGCTTGTCGAACTTCCAAGGATCGCCACACAAATTTTTGCCCATCTCAGCCTAAAAATAAGTAGCATACCCAGCATTTACCATCAGATTCGCAAATTCCAATCTCACTATTTGTTAAGGTCAAAGAGTTATGCAAACTCAACTTACAATCAGAGGCAAGATTTCCAACTCAATTATCGTTTGGGGTGGACCAATAATTTTGAAAAGAGCGAACTCATCTTGCCTTCAGAATTGTATCACACAAAATGTATATATTTGCATTTCATTCTAAAAAATAATTTCAAATGTACGACTCTGATAGCAACTCTGTTCTTCAATGGCGCTCATCCTCGCATCCTCAAAGACCCCTAAAATCAAAACTAAACCCTTCCTCCCAGTTTCAGGATTTATTCGACTCCTTTTTCTTCTTGACTTTTTCCACAGTCACCTCAGTGCTGGAGGTCAAATCAAGGGTCTTCAATGTTTCTGACAATTTCTCTAATTTTTTCTTCTCCTGCTTTTCCATTTTTCTCCTCTTCTTCTTCTGTATTTTGTGATTTAATTTCTGGGCCGATTGGAAACTCTTCTCTGGTGGTTCTGTCAAATCATCGCCAGAGACAAATCCATCGTCATTGCATGCTGGATCTTCAACTACAGCTGCAAAATCTTCAGCTGGTCGACTGCCATTGCCTCCATTATCTTCATGGGCTGTTTTCTTTCTGCGTTTGTTCTCGGGTTGTTCAGCCTCCTTCGAACAAGTTTTGTGCTTCTTCTTTCTCTTCTTCTTCTCAGAGGTGCCAGAGTTGTCCTCCGACAAGTCCAGGGAGGTCAACATCTTGTGGGCCAAATCCTCGAGTTTTCGCTTCTCCTTCAACTTAGATTTTTTCGATTTGACTTTTGGCGAGTTGTCCGATATATCAGCACTTATAAAGTCTTTTGGCGCCTCTTCTGCATCAAGCCTAATCGTTAGGGTATCCTCATTGTCAGTGAGCCCACCTTCGTAATCCATTTTCTCGTGTTTACGTTTTTTCTTACGTTTCACTTCTACTGTCACCCAATCCGAGGACGTCGATGGCTCATTCTGTCTTGCTAAAAGCTCCTGCTCCTGTCTCTCAATTCGCGCAAGCTTTCCAGATAATTTGAGACCGTGTCTTGCACCTTTATGAGCTGTTCTACCACCGCATGCTTTGAAAATTTCATCGTCCGTCAGAATGGGAAGACCTTCGGCTTTCTCAGGTTGGAATTCATTTCTTTTGTAATTCTCGTCATCGATGCTTTTACCATCTTGCAGGGTTGACGTTTTTATGAAACTACCAAAGTGGAGATTATTATCTTTTCTCATTTTTCTTAATGTCAGCTCTGATTTACTTGTGACTATCTCAACTGCATCCTTGTCCTTGACGTCGAGGTCAACTTTTTTGGAGGTAGATTTAACTTGCAGGTTGCCCGATGCTTTATTGTAAACGTGCTCCCACCAATTGTATTCAGCTCCATCGTGACCAATTCCAGTTGTGTCGAATTTTAATTTTGGCTTTAGGGCATTCACTATGCCGTTCTCGTTTTTACCGAGACCCTTGCCTGAAAGTCATAATTTATTGGATTAATTGTGTTATGGGTTGAAAGTCATTATCAAGGATCAATGAAATGTTCAAATTTTAAATTTGACATGCTCGCATTTTTGTATAATAAAATATTTTGCAAAGTGTTGCGAATTTTTTTAATCTGTCACATAATTTTTAATTTTTTGCTCTTTTTTTTATTTTAATTTTTTGATCTTGACCTTGCAATTTTTTGGTCTTGACATTGCGAGATATTTTGTCGGATAATTGCATCAAATTTTTGAGGAAATGCCACTATGTCATAACCTCTGTGAATTTGTGAACATGTGCGCACTTTATAGTCGCTTCCCACGTTGTGTTAAAATATAGAGATTTCCGATTTCTATGGAAGTTTTTTCGAGATTTTCGAAAATGTTGGAGATGACAATGTGTAAACATAACCAAACAAACACAGAGTTATGGCAAAATAGGCTATTCCAATGATCAATGAGTGAGTTTTTTTACCTTCGGTCCATCCGTATTTTAACAGCTGATTCTTAGCGAAGTCCGACATTTTTCTTCGGCTAGTTTCGAAGTTTTTTTGTAGAAGTGTTTAACACATTTGTGGAATGACTTAAATTTCCGTAGAGATCCTTGTCATCACGCGGTTTAATCTTCTTCTTCTTCTATTGTTCTGGCACTGACTATGATGTCTTGCGGCCGTTATCCCTCTGTCGGGGCTTTTCATAGTTATGAATGTGGAATGGGAAGTGGATATGTAGGATTGAGGTATTGTAGGGATTTAGTTGATCCGTCGAATTTGAAAAGTGGTCGTTTAGTTTAATTATCTAATTTTGTTTTTTTTTTTTGTTTTTGCAATAATAATTGAAATAGTTTTAGATTGGTTTGTTTATGCTTTTTAAAAAGTTATGTAGGATGTAGGCAGTTTTAGGACCAGGGGATGATAATAGTTTTGTGAGTTTGCAAGGTGTGATATCCAGTTTTTTCAAGCAGCTTAGAAGAGTTTTCCGTTCTCTGGAATATTTGGGGCAATACCAGAAGACGTGATCTAGGGTTTCAATTTGTTTGCATTCGCATAGGTTGGAAGCTGTGATATTTTTGCGTTTTAAACTTTCGCCTAGGTTAAAATGATTTGATCTCATTCTATTGATGGTTGCTATTTGGGGTCTATTTATGCGTAAATCATGGAACCAGGGATTTTTCCAACCATGGTAGTAGTTTTGAAAATAGTGTTTGCCTTTATTTTTCCCTATATCTTTTAGTGATTGAGAAGTTCTGTGTTTCATTCTCTCCGTGATGGAGGCCTTGAAGTCTGTGTAAGGAATACCTGAGTCTTGGAGGTCACCGTTTGTAGTGGCCTCCTTAGCTAGGGAGTCCGCTTGTTCATTTCCTTGGATTCCTACATGGGCAGGGATCCATACGAAATTGATATCTTTGCCGTGTATAGTGAGGTTGGACCAAAGTTCGAGAATTTGATAGATAATGTGTGATGATGTTTTGAGAGTTGAAAAGTGTAGTACTGCTTTTAGGACACTTAATGAGTCTGTAAGAATAACGGATTCGTAAATGTTAAGTTGTTGGATGTGTTGGAGAGCACATAGGATGGCTAGGGCTTCGGCGGTAAATATGGAAGCGTAGGAGGAGGTTTTATGTGTGATGCTAGTCTTAGAGGATGGAATTGAGACCGCGTAGCCAACGTAATTACCGTCTTCTTTTTTTGAGCCGTCGGTGTAAATTTGGGTGTGAGAGGATAAATGTTCTTTACTGAGTTCGGCCTCGAGGTCGAGGTTTGGGTCGGCAGATGATTTGAGGATGCTACCTATGGTTACATTGATGTTGGGGCGTGAGTTGATTAGGCTGAAAGGAAACTGGTAGGGCGTTGGTAGAGCATGGCGGTGGATTTTGGTTTTTAGGTGGATAAGTCTTTCAAATGAATTAAATACAGGGAACCCTATTCTGATGTTGTGAATATTACGGTTAATTTTTCTGTTTAAAAAGGACTTTAAGGTATGTAGTTTATCGTGGAGAGGGTGATTGGTGAGTGAGAGGGTTTTCAGGAAATATCTGTCTGATAGTTGGGAGATACGACATTTTAAGGGAGCTTCCGCTGCTTCCGCAAGCATGACGTTCTTGGGTGTGGAGAGTCTATAGCCTAATGCCAGCCTCAGGGCTTTTGATTGTAAATTGATTAGTTTGCTGAAGTTAGTTTCGTTAGCGTATTTTAGAATGTGGCTGCCGTATTCTATGGCGCTGCGCAAGAGTCCCCTGTAAAAGATCAAGAGATTTCTTGGGTCCGCGCCATACCATGTTTTTCTAAGAGCTTTAATAAGAGAGATTATTTTATTTCCTTTTTGTGAGAGATTATTGATGTGAGGGCTAAAAGAGAAGCGATAGTCTAGTGTTACGCCTAGGAAGCGAACTGATTCTTCGGCGTGGATAGTTGTTTCATTTATGGTTATATGGTGGTCGGAGTACTCAGAGAAATGTTTCTTTGAGAAAATGATGAGGTGGGACTTTTCTGGGGAGATTTGAAGTTTTTTTTCCGAAAGAAAGTTGGCGATTCGATTTACTGCAGTTTCTATTGCTGATAAGCTTGCGTCTAGGTCTGGACTTGTTGAGTATATAGCTAGGTCGTCAGCAAAATAAAGGGATTCCGTGTTTAGATCTTCAAGGAGAGGCGTATTGGAGAGATAAAGGTTGAAGAGGATCGGGCTAAGTACACAGCCTTGACCCGTGCCTTCGTTCATGGGAAAGGGACCTTCGAGTTGTCCATTGATAGCGAAATATGATTGGCGGTAGGCAAGGAGGAAATATACAAAATCTGCTATTTTTTTGGGTATTCCTAAGCGGGAAATTTCGTGGTATAGGGTGTAGGGATCTACGTGATCAAAGGCGCCCTTTATGTCGATAAGGGTACATGAAGTATAGTGATTGGTTGCGAAGCCGGTGAGAACGTCTGTGGAAAGGATCGCGAGGTTGTCTGCACATGAGCGTTTTTTTCGAAATCCGAATTGGTTATTGGGGAGAATATATTCAGTTTCTATCCACCACGTCAGTCGGTTTGAGATTATTTTTTCAAAAAGTTTAAGGAAACAGGAAGCCAGGGCGATTGGTCGGAATTTGTTGGGGGAGGGTTTGGGAAGAAGAAATATGAGGAATTTCCGCCATGATTCTGGGAATTGACCGGAGTTAATTATTTTGTTGAATATCTCGAGAAGTGCTTCTTTATAGTTTGGGGGGAGTCTATCAATTATGCAATAATCTATTTTGTCTAGTCCAGGGGAGGAAGATTTTTTGGTGGAGGCAAGAGCTTGGTTGAATTCATGTATCGAATAACTGGATTCTAGAAAGGGGTTTGATTGGAAGGGGATTGTTGGGGGAAGGGGAGGGATGTAGTCTTGTGAGAGAGCAGGGCAAAGGTCCGTTATGAATTCTCTCATTTTTTGGATCGATTCACTATTTTGTTTTGGAATATGTGTGGGGTTATAATTGTTCCGGTTTTTAAACCATTTTATTTTTTGCCACAGGACGTTAATGGGTGTGGATCTGCTGAGTGATTGGCAGTACATTTCCCAGCTTTTAAGTTTTTCCTTTCTGAGTGTGATTTTAGTTAGAGCGTTTTGTCTCTTCATTTCATTGTAGTTTATAGGGTTGATTCTACGTCTGAAGCGCGAGGTTGCCAACCTTCTGAGGGCTACAGCTCGGCTGCACTCCTCATTCCACCAGGGGGCAGGCGGTGATGATTTTTCTTTGTGCGTATTTTCGTTTTTGGGTAATTCGTCGTTTAATTTTTTATTTTTTGGAGTCGCGTAGTCAATTGCTTTCATTATCAAATCTATAAATGCTTCGTATTCTATTTGGCTGGAAAGATTGTCTGAGAGGTTATTGAGTAGATCGGTGTTTTGGTTTAGGTAAGAGTCAAATTCGCCCCAATCTATTTTTTTTTTGTTAATTTTATACGAAAAATGCTTGAATTTCTCAGGAACTATGTTAAGAAGTGTCGCGATGGGGAAGTGGTCGCTTCCCATGTGGTCCGATAGGACCCTCCAATCGGTGTAAGTTGCTATATTGGTAGATATTAATGTTAGATCTACGCAGGATGGGGCGTCTCCGGGGCGAGATATTCTGGTAGGCGTTCCGTCGTTTAGAAGGATTAGGTTTGAATTAGATAAGGCGTTTAGGAGTTCCAGTCCAGTACGACATGTCTGAGTGCTGCCCCATGCTTCAGAGTGACAATTAAAGTCTCCTCCTATAATGGTGGCGAATGAGGAATGTGTAGAGGAGAATAATTTAGTCCAATCAGCTGAGCTGATAAACACTTGAGGTTTCTTGTAGATGGACAAGATTGCTAGTTCACCTTGCGAGGTAGGGATTGAAATGCCAATAGTGTGGATGTCATTTGAGATGTTATCAAGGTTCGTAAGCTGGGTGTAAATGAGTGTTTTGTGGATGGCAATGGCAATACCTCCTCCCTGTTGATCAAGGGTGTCATTGCGAATAAGGTTGAAGCCTGGAAGTTGGAAGTTTGGGTCTGTGGGTTTTAGCCAGGTTTCTGAAAGGAGAATGATATCATGTCGATTGGCACTGTTAAGTAGGTCAGCGGTTTTGGGTTTTAGGCTTTGTGCGTTCCATTGTACGACTCGTAGGGGATCTTTGGTGATGTTTAAGGGGGTTCTACAAGCCATTAAGTGATTGGTTCGTCACTGGGTTCTTTAGATATTGAACTGTTATTTGATATTTGTATATTTATCGGGGTGTCTGAATTAAATGGGGGGATCGCAAAGTTAGTTGGGGTCTTGGGTGTGTTAGATGAGCTGTTGGAGGAGTGGGAGGTGGAGTTGTTTGGGATTGGGTTTTGGTTGGCGTGTGTAGCTTGAACAGATGTGAAGACGTTGGAAATATGGTCCAATTGGCTAGTTAGTCCTAAGCCTTCAACAAGGGGTTTCATTTTAGAGAGGAAAGTGTCTAGGAAGTTTCTGATCAGATTCACTAATGTGTTCAAATCTGCTGTTAAAGAGAGTTGAGATCTAAGTGGTTGGTCGGTTTGGTTGTCGATAGTTGGGGGGCTGAGATTGCATGGTGTTTGAGTGTTGTTTGTGGTGGGGTTTATATTAGCATTCCATCTGGGTTTTGACCGCCTTCTACTTCTTGGCCCTTCATTCTGTGGATTCAGGGGGGGGGAAGCTCAGGTCATCATGAGACAGGTATTGTGGATGGTAGGGTTGTCGAGGATGCAAGCCTGTTGGCTGATGAGGGTGATTTTGTGTGTCTGAGGTGAGTTCTGTCGTATGGTTGCTGGTGCTCGTTGAGGGGATAGGATAATGGGCTGGAGGAGTGGAAGGTGGGGATAGGAGGGGAGTGGAAGGAGCTATGTGTCTACTATTTGTAGATGATGGGATTAAGGGAATATTTTGGTGGACATTGTTATAAAGAATTTCACGAGCTTCGACGTACGATATTCCCTCATTAGCAGCGTATTTGTGTGTCTCTCGTTGTTCTCTAAGTTTTGGGCAGATGTCTGAAGTTGAGGAATGTTCCCCTCTGCAGTTAATGCAAAGGGGTTTCACATTGGATCTTGGGCACATCAGGCCCTTTTGGATTTCATGGTCATTCTTCCCGCAATGGTTGCAGGTTTGTTTGCTGCGGCAATGCTTTTTTGAGTGGCCAAATCGAAGACAATTCGAGCATCTTTTTACTTGTGATGTGTATGGTGTGACTTCAGGTCTGACATTGTAAATGCTGACGTGGGAAGGGAGTAATTGGCCTTCAAATTTAAGGAGAATTGTTTGAGATGGTAACATTTGTCTGCTACCATCTGATTGGGGAACAAATCGATTGCATCGTGTGATGCTAATGATTGGGATTGAACTGACGAGGTCATGTCTGAGTTCCTCATCTGTGATGTTAGTTGGGATGTTTTTGATCACGCCTTGTCTGTATAGGTTAAATTCGGGGATGTATGCAATGATATTGTGATGTGCGAGGGAGGGGTGTTCCATTACAGAGTTAGCTTGTACAGCTGTGGCAAAGGGAATGAGGATCGATTGTCCGATTTTCCGGGAATCCCCGTAGGTGTAGGGCATATTCTTCTGAACGAGGATTTTGTAGACAATTTTTGCAAGGTTCATGGGGTGGAGGTTATGGGTATCGGTTTTGTTTGTGTCGGTTTGGAAAAATACTTCGTAGGTTGACCTTGGGGTATTGGTAGAGTAGCGATTGGCGCGCATTTGCTCTGTGATAGTAGTACGATGGGTTGGTTTTTGGCCTGATTGGTTTGTGGGTGTTGCTTCCTTGTTGTTTATTGATGGGGTCTTTGAGTTTGAGTTTTGAGGTGTTGTTGTAAGTGTGGGCTGAGTCGGTGATTTTGCGTGGTTAGTTGGACTGTTGTGGGGAATTTTGGCGCCCTTAGGGTTGCCTAGATCAAGGTCACTATCGCTGTATTGCCCCGCACTCTCTTCCAAGCTGCGTTTTCCTGATGGGGTTTTTGTTGTATTTGTGGTGGAGAATTCTGGTGGGTAAAATGAAGAATTGCCCGTGAATGGGGAATTAATTGAAGATTGAGGTGATGGGTTGTTGTAGTTGAGAAGCGTGTTGACTGACGGTTCCGTTTCTGGGATAATATTGTTGTCATAGCAAAATTGGAAGTATTCGTCACGTTTTGAGACCAAGGTCATGTCTACGTCATTGTAGTTATCGTTATTTGTGTCTAAAAAGTCAGAGAGGATTGGTGAGGTAGGATTTTGAGTGGAGAGGAAGACATCGTTGCCCGTAATAATTGAGGTTTGAGGATTGGGAGAAATCGCGCCTAGAGCGTTTTTTTTTGCCTGAGTCTCCATATTTAGGTGGTAGTCGAGAGCAGTGTGTGGCACTGCTTAGGTATGCCCGCCGCGGCCACTGGCGGCGATCCTTTGCAGCTCGCTCGACCTAATACTTAGCTGTTTTTTTTTTTTTTTTTCGAAGTTTTTATCGGAAAAGTTGACCTGTGTCCGGTTCCGCGTCCACTTGAGAAGTCACGAAGTCGGTCGGGGCTACTTTGCTTTGCTACAATCTGTTTCTTTGTTTGAATTATTAGTTTTGTGGTGGGTGGAAAATCGCGCACGGTGTGAGCACGTCCGCTCGTAACGGTGGCTGAGAGCCGAACTCCACGCGGTTTAATGTTTGTGTAAATTATAAGGAAGCAGTGGTGTTATATAGTTATGTCAATGTATGAGAATTTGGGAATAATGGAGTGGCGCCAGTTCAGTTTTTGGCGGGAACTTTGAAACACGAGTTTCTTTTGTTTATATGTTTATATGTCGAGTGAAAAATATTATATATTAATTATTAATTATCTGACAGTGTAAATACTGTATATAGATGGTTATATATAGTCAAATAGGAATACAATTTTCAACACTGGGCAGAATATGTGAAACACTCGAAACTTGATAAATCAGAACCGAAACATCAAAATATGTTTTTTTTTTAAACTGCTGAATTTTTAGATTATTTATTTCCAAAATTAATGACTTCTCAAAGTCCAATAACAGAATTGTCAAAGTTTAAGTACTTTTTTCCTCAAACCGTTCATTTTTTTTAAACGTAAATGTAATTTTTTTTTCTTGTTTCACCATAATGGATGCAGAATGAGCAATGTTAAAACCTAATAAAATCGAATAGAAAATTGTGGATGTGTATATAAAGCGGGCAAATATTCCCGGCATGTGGGTGAAGAGTAGTTTCAAACCCAGCTTCTCAAATAAACATCTAAGTGGCTGTATACAACCGCCGTATGAGAAGATAACCATATGGTAAACCGGAATTGAGCCATCCATTTTCCATATTTTTTCCGTTGAAACTAATGTGTTTAAGGATGCTCCACACCCTTTCAGCCGATTTTTACGTTTTTTTTTAGACTTCTGGTGAATTGATGATCGAGTGGCGATAATGACCTCAAGTTTTTGCAAGCCGCCATTTTTCATTCAGTTATGGACTTCCATCTTTCCTCGGATTTTTTAAATTAAATTTCTGCGAAAACTTGAAAACTTTTATGATTAAACGAATGTAGTCTAAACTATCTGTCCCCTACAAGCCCGAACGCGCGCTGAATTACAATTCGATATTTGAAGTAACAATATATTTTCCGAAGTTGAAGATATTGTTAATCATTGACTCCGAAAAAATGAGGGCTTTCAATTGTCCAATTAGGTGCAAGCATCTTTTGTTTTTTCTGTAATTATCGCGTACATATAAAATTGGTGAAAACTGGACAGAATATGTAAAACACTCGAAATTTAATGAATTAACAGAACGTCAAAGACTATTCTGTGTATCTGATTTTCAATAACTACATAACCTATAACAACTTGAACAGTTGTCATACTTTTGAAAACAAAACCCGAATCGATATCTCAAATATCGATGTTTATCGACGCAAACGCGATTGCCAACCAACTTCACGATGTTATCTGACTCATCTGATCGAGCAATAAATGAGTGATGATTGAAAAATAAATCGTCACGATTTTCGAGATATTTCGACTCTAACGATGTTCATTTATGTGTATGCGCTTTCTTGAATAGGATATTTTGGTTGACACCTCCGCTCACCCACGCGAATCCAATTGAACAAATTATCGTCCCGCTTGGCAAAACTTTTCTGAAAGTCCCAATGCGTATTTTCTCAATAATTTGATCATTTATTTTACTTGAGTAGAGAAATACCTTTAAACGATTATTTGGAGAGTCTTTGAGTTGGCCACGCCCCTTTCACATACGACAGCGAATCAGATTGGCCCAGTCATCGCTCCCGCATAAGATGAATCTGGCGAACTTACGAATGAACGTTCTATCTTTCAAAGATCTTAGCCACTGCAGTTCAGTTGATCAAGATTATTTTCTAGTTTTCAAAAAATAAGTTAATCGGGTTAATTGAATTTTCAATAAATCAACGGTAATGGAGAAAATGTTTTCACATATAATTTTCTCGTGACTCGAAACTGTATTGCATCTTATCCTGCAATGGACCAATTTGACATTAATATAACTCTGTCATCGAGCCTGTCAGCCTCATTGACATTTGGTGTGGACCGCATTTTATCTGATGAATTTTGTGAGAGAAAAAATGATAAACTGGGACAGAGTCCTTCGTATTTGCCACATGTGTCAACTGCGCGTCAGTGTAACTGTCCCGAACTCTGTCAAAAGCGCTATCAACCGAAGTTCATATCGACATCGCAAATTAGTGCATCACTACCGGATTATATGAGTATGGCAAATTCATATCAAAATTTATTTCGCCCAACGCCGGTGAGATCTGCAGTTGATAGTGAGTATTTTTTGAGGAGTTATTAAGTACTTTCCGATGGAGAGAAATTATTGTGATAGATGTTGTAATTGAATGTTTGAGGTCCATGGATGGATTTGGATGTTTTGCATTATTGCTTATTGTGAGGTCTCACCTTTTTTTTGTATACAAGCCTGAATGCGCTCATCGTGAAAAATTTGAAGTAACAATACATATTTTTCGCTGAAGATACTGTTGATCATTGATTCCGAAAACATGAGAACTTTCACTTTTCCAATTTGGAGCAGCCATCTGTTGTTTTTTTCTGTAATTATCGCGTGCATATAAAACTGAACAGTCTTCATACTTTTGAAAACTAAATCCGAACCGATATCCCAAATATCGATGTTTATCGATGCAAACGCGATTACCACCCAACTTCACGATGTCATGTGACTAATCTGATCAACCAATCAGTGAATCACGATTCAAAAATAAATTGTGACTGACCAATAAGGGATCGTCTCACGACTTTCGACTCGGACGATGTTCACTTTTGTGTATGCGCTTTCTTGAATAGGATTTATGAATTATGAGTACTTGAAATTCCAAAATTCGAGTTTACTCCAGACTAAATCTTGGTATTTATTTTAAGCTAGTTGACTTTATAGTTTCTAGCATACAATTTCTTATACATTTTTCACGAACACTGTCTACCCGTTAAAGGGAAATCCCCAAGACAGATATTTCCGTAGATCGCTCAACTCCTCAAGGGCCAGTAATTGTCCATAAAATTGTAATTTTATTCTAATACCGTATGAACACGTGGACCCATGTTTTGGTTTCCCAATGTGTAAGAAAAGTCGGCCATAATATTTACACATGAGCGTATTCTTGTGCTTCCTGCATGTGGTGAAATGACATCGTAAGTGCCACTCCGAGTTTACACATTTTGTAAACAGTAGTCAGCTCCCTATCACTTGGCAGTTTATAAAGAATCATCTTTTTGTGTCTCAAAATGTTCCCCTCATTAACAATCAACCCTCCCATGAGGGAACACATATAATTTCGTGTTATTTTCCAAAGATGTAGAAGTACCGCGTATTTCTGCATATCGATACCCTCATTAATTTGTGAGGAACACATTCCAAGATTCGAAGTAGGGGAACTTTGTAATTGCGGAGAAACACTCACCCCAATTTCCGATGCACAAGCAAAATAAACAAATATGCGAGCTGCGATGTAGAATGCTTACGCATGTTTGAAATGAGACCGAATGTAGTCTTAGTGAACAAGATTAAGCTTTTTATGCGGGACGTGCGCGAAAAACTGCGATTGAACCTCACTTCGCTCGGTTGAGATGCGAAATGATACACGAGCGATTATGTGTTTTCTGGTTCGTGGGATGTTATTGCACGAGCCGAAGGTGAGTGCGACAATCCTACGAGCCGCCAAAAAAGACATTTTGCGTCATTGTATCTTTGAAGCATCTATGTACTGTATGATGCAACCCAGTAAACACGGATCTGCAAATTTACCGCAAAGAAGGCTATTTTGCCGATAAGTTGCCGCAAATTGTCTAGTTTGCTGTCTGGGAACTTTTCTTAAGGGAGCGCTTGATGCCGATATATCAATTCATCATTGACAATTGCTGAAGAATAATTATATCCTTGATAATTAACTCTCTTAACATAACTGCATTTATGTTGCAGTACAGACTCCATCCTCTTTACATGTAAAACATACCAACCACAGCGGCGGAAGGAGGAAAAGATCATGGTCCCGCGCCGTTTTCAGTTCGTTGCAGCGTAAAGGCCTAGAGCGAAGATTTTCGCTGCAAAAATATATTACAAAGCCAGATCGACGACAACTAGCTGCTACTTTAGGCCTAACTGATGCACAGGTACTGACGTCAATCTACTAAGTTTGACTATTGTTCATATGAGCCCTATACCTAATCGCTCATTCTGAAAATCTTCTGAATTTTGATGTCGTCGTTGATCGCACTTTGTTGGTCAATGAATTGTTTTATTTTATTTGACAGAAGGTGCTTCGTTCTTCTTTGCCCGAAGCGCCTTTTATATGTATTTCCGATTGCGCTGTTGCCGCAGCGCTTTGTCGGTGTAAAACTTCCATTGCGATATAGATATTTCTTTTATCTGAATTAGTTATCTTAAAAATATTCACAAAAAATATCAGGCTGTTATCCGCTGGGCTTTCCACCATTTAGAGCACCGCATTTCAAAACAAAATGGCGCCCGCCAAGAGCGCTTAGAGTTTTTGAACTGCCCATCTGGTACCGCTACGAGCCCTGTGTGGTTTCTTTCGATCCGCACTTCATCTAAACATTAAAAACTAATTATTCTGCGATTATGAAAGCATGGAATTACCATTTCTGGATGGCAGACATAGCAAAATAGATAATTGATTGGTATGTATTTTATTCTACATATATATTCTGCCGGGTTTTTACATTTTGTTCCCCTTCTTGAGAAAATTTCCATACAATTATTCGTATTCTTGACTATATACAAAATCTGCGGTCACTAAATAAACAGATGCAATGAATCGTGTTGAAATTGCTGTATTATTTAACCAAAGCTGACCAGCGAATGGTGGTTTGACGATTGATGCGCCATCTCATGAGTTGCTTCCGATACATATATAGATATACTAATACTGTAGTTGATACCTTTTTTTGCAAAGTTGAATTAATTATTATTCTCTTGGTTGAAGGTGAAAGTGTGGTTTCAAAACAGACGGATGAAGTGGCGGCATACTCGAGAACGTACACAAATCCTAACAGCTGATGATAAGTCGACAAATGAGGATGTACAGAAGCACATCGCCGAGCCCAATCCGCAAAAATCTTCGTCAATACAACGGACTTATGAAAATGACGAAGATAGTGAAATTGAAGTTGAACTCTGAGAGAAAGAATTTATATGGGCGCTAATAATGATAGCACTAATAATGACAATAATGATAATAATTGTGACAATTATAATTATAAGAATAGTACTAATAGTTTTAACAAGACCAATAAGTGATTAAAAGTTTCAGATATTCTAGATATCTGATTATTTATGCTTTCGTTGGCTTATAACACGTAAAATGAGCGGATATTTCAGCTCGATCAAATCTTTGTAACGATTAGTCAGCAATTCACCAATAAATACTAGAGTAGCCAGCGAATGTCCAATAATCACGACTCCAAGGAGCTGTCGAAATAGATAAGTTTGTAACTTGTGCTCCTCCAAGTGTTCATGATTTTCCGTATAATGATTATCACTTAGTAAGTCTATCTCTGTGAACCATTTTTTCGTAAAACCGGCTTCTTCGAGTCTGCCAATAACCTGATTTATCTCCCTTTTCCCAGGTAAACCTTGGCGAAAATTGAAGGCGCCACTATCCGTCCAAAAGATCGGTTTGGCAAATTTCAGTTGATATTGACCATCCTTGTTACGAGTATACTGTTTGTAATATTCAGCCTCGGTCCTATATTGAATACAACAAACATTGCGATGCACTACGGCCGATTGTGGACACCCATCTCTAGTCAAAACCTGCAGGGTTTTCCTCTTCAAGTTCAGCTTTGCACCCGTTACATTGTCAAATGTTCTCCAGGATGTTGCCGTGATAATCACTGGTGTTAAACCTGATTCATCAATTTCTTCGAAGGTCTCATACTTCACTTCCACCAAATAATTAACACCAAAATTCGTTAGTGAAGCGTAAATATTATTGGAATACATGAATCCCAGCAGGACGACAAATAAAAATAATATTCTTTCGTAACTTTTGCACGGCTGGTAAGACAATGGCAGCGAGAATAGCGCTCGAAAAATGTCGGAAAATTTCCAAAATTTCTTATCAAATTTCAGGAGAATTACCACAAACCATATGAATATCATGATGATCATTGTGATTGCACCACTTTCAAGAGTGCTGCTAAAGATTTCACTATTTATCTCGTACTTAATCGGCATCAGCACACCCAACTCTCGGGACACGAACGAGCGCGATCTAATTGATTCTTCTAGTATGTCATTTGTCAGATGAACCGCCGTATGCGCAACGAGATCAATTTTATAGGTATCCAGGTACTCTACAAATTCATCGATGCTAAACTGACTTTTCCAAAAATCCACATTCTCCATTCTGGCTACCGCGAGCGGTGTAAAGTTCAACTTTTCAGCGAGGGTCTGCAGTAGCACAATGTTCGGCCCGGACATGCTGACAAGCTTATCATTTTCATCCCACTGGACCCAGGCGTATGGTGGCCTATGAATCACACTCACATTCATCAGATATCCATGCATATTCTTCGCCAAATTTGGAAACAACTTCACCCCGGTGGAAAAATTTTGCTGTGAGACCTTACCTATGAACGGATTATAGTGGTGGAGTATTGTATGATGTGGATAGTAGCTGTCAAATTTGGTACTACCATCTTTATTTGCACATTGAAAACAGTTGAAATTTTCGGAGAAATTGTCGCTGAAATTTATGGCAATCTTCACCTGACGGATCTCGATCAAAACGACATTCAACATCGATTTGCTCCAGGCATATTTCAAAATTGTTTCCATCGATCGCTCTAAGTTTGTTTGCGTTCTTAATATGATAAGGCAATAGCAGTTGCCGGAAAAGTCCGCAATTTTGCTGAGCGAGTATATGATGTGGTAGATACGTGTGTTGTTCCCAGAATATTCCACAGAATATACGAAAAGTAGAGAAGTGGTTAATTTTGATACCGAACCAACATCCAATTCTTGGAGTTCCAGAACGCCATGATTCCATCCAACTGTTACACTTGGTATTGATTGAATGATGTTGTTAACAAAGCGATTCTGAATCACATCAGCCTTCCGTACATCATGATCGACGATAATAATAGCTCTGGATATCTGGTGGTGAGCAAGAAATTGGGCTCTTATAGTTTCGACCCAGTCAGCTTCCGACACGCTCTGAAGTGCTTTGGAGAGATCTGAGACATAGAGAGTCAGGTACAATATTTTTGTGATGAGCATGATTGCCTTTTTAGCTACACTTTCATAGGTATCAGTAGGAATGCTGAATTCTCTTGGTATAGCACATATGACATCGCGTGCTTTTAATATCACCAAAGGCTGCTTCAGGCAGGATGTGACCCCCGGGACTGCAAATTGAAGATTTCCATTCCTAGATATGTTGTGTATTCATCCATTTTGTACAAAATCACTGGTAGCTTTGAGTGATATGTTGACCAGCCGGAGTGCTTCCAGGAATGATAACCAGTCGGTGCATAGTGAATTCATGTGTAAATAGTCCATATTTGTACACAGATAGAAGAATCTAGTCGTTGATTCTTTCTTTAATATTTTTTAATTGACCGTTGGTTTTCATTTTACTGTATCATTCTTTGATTGGCTTCTGTGGTCACTGAGGTATATATATATATATACATTATCTTGTGAAGAGTATATCTATACATATGAGGATACTGAGAGAGAATTGCTTGTTCGCAATTATTTGTTGTGATTTTGGCCACCTAGACTGATTGGCTGACTATGCCGCCTGGAGAATAATATAGTCGTTAAAAGGAACTACGAACAGGCCGGAGCTTGGAAAAATCTGTTTCTGCTAGATAGTATCGAGGTACCATTAAGACCTTTTGCAACATCGTCCCCCGGGGAACCTCGGGGCGGCGGTCTCATAGGCTCCACTTGACATGCAGTTACGTGAAAGGTAGAGATGGCCAATGGGACGAAAAGTAAAGTATCGCTAGAGCTTTTTGGCTTTCGGAGGGGGGGGGGGGGAGGCAACACTGAGTCTGGCACTTATCTATCATCCAAAATCGCCAATTCATTGAACTCGGAAACACTTCCGAATGGATGATCGGTATTCCATAATGAATACCACAATAGCAAATATATATCCTCCAACGAGTACGCAAATAAGTTGTTGTATCAAATACGTGTGCAATTTCTCTTCCTTCAAATGTGTATCATCATCTGGCTGACTGTTATGTCTTGATGAATCCGTTATTTGCAAATACCATTTATCGAGAAGACCAGCTTCCCTACATCGTTCAATAATATTGTTCATCTGCTTCTTACCAGGTAAACCCTGGCGAAAAATGAAAGCTGCATTATCATACCAAAGAATCGGTTTCGCAAATTTTAATTGATACTGACCTGCTTTTGTACGATTAAATTGTTTATAATATTCGGTTTCGATTTTAAATTGGATACAACAAACGTTACGATGTACCATTGCAGTTTGTGCACAATCCATATTATCCAAAACAGGTACAGCCTTTTTTTTTAAATTCAATTTACCACCAGTTACATTGCCAAATGTCCTTTGTAATATTCTCCACTGAACAATTGGTACCAGACCCGATTCGTCAATTTGTTCCAATGTTTCATAGTCGTGTTCAACGAGGTGACTGACGCTCAGTTTAGTTAATGAAGCATAAATTTCGTTTGAATAAATGAATCCCAGTATAACGACGGAGAAAAATAAGATTCTTTCGCAATTTTTGGGAGGTTGATAGGGCACTGTCAAGGAGAAGACCAACCGAAAAATATCGTAAAATTTCCAAAATTTTCTAGTGAACTTCAGCAGAACTACTGCAAACCATATGAAAATCATAAGGAACACAGTAATAGCACTACTCTGAAGAGCGCTAGTGAAGATACTCGCATTCATTATGTATTTTCTCGGCATTCCTACACCCATCTCCAAAGTCGTGATGGCATGTGATCGGACTGACTCTTCCATTACATCCTTGGTAAAATGTACCACAGCAAGAGCAACGATGTCTATCTTGAGATCATTAGGCAATCGGATGAGATCGTCAATGCTAAAATTCCCTCTCCAGAACTTTGATGTATCCGTTTTTGATACCATCCGAGGTGTGAAATTCAGCTTTTCAGCCAGGGTCTGCATTAGCACAATATTCGGACCTGACATGTCAACCAGCTTATCAGTTTTGTCATACTTGAGAAACGTATATGGTGGCCGATGGATCGCAGCGACTTTCAGTGGATATCCTTGCATATTTTTCGATAGATTTGGAAACAGCTCAAGCTTGGACGAAAACCTTCGGTGATGGAATCTGTCGATGAACGGATTATACTGGTGGATCACTACACAATTTGGGTTATTATCATTCTGGACTGCCAGTTTTGGCCAGCTGGTATTATGATCCGGGATTTTCAGTGAACGAATTTCCACAATCGCGAAATTTAACATTGACTTTTCCCAGGCAGCTTGCAAAATTTTTTCGATTGCCCTGTTGAAGTTTGATGATGTTCTTAGGATGACGATGAGATAACAATTTGCGGAAAAGTCTGCTATCTTGTTCACTGAATTAATTACGTGATAGACACGTCCAGCATTATGTCCGGAATATTCGGCGTAAGAGATGAAGAGGAGAGACGTGGATGATTTTGATAAATCAAATCTTGAGTTGTCCAACTGAATGCCTCCTTCCTTCATTTCGACTTCTACAGTTGGTATGGATTCCATGATTCTCCCAAATAATTTGTCCTTCAGCACATCGGAATCCGTCACGTGGTCGTCGTTGATGATGAATCCTGTGTGAATATGATGAGTGACAATTAAACGTGTGCTTATAGTTTCGATCCAATCAAGTTCCGGCAAGCTTTCTAGCATTTTTAATTGAATTAAAACGAGGTTGATCACGAAATAATGTTTTCTGATGACCATTGTTAGGTACTGCTATGAGATAAATTGATACTGAGGCAAATGGTTCATGCAGAATAGTTACACATAATATGGGAATGACTTCCAACGCTTACGGTTTAGTTAAGACTGTGTCACGTGACTTGATTAGTGTTTTTCTCCGACTAATAAAATATTCAAGAATATTATTATTTTAGGTTGTTTGTTTTTTGTAAACCCGTCACGAAATTCTTATCAGCATTCACGTATGCGCGCACTAAATCGATAAGCCCTTATTCCGTTAATAAAAATTCAACTAAATGACCAAATATTGATGAAGATTCCTCGATGATTGAGGAGGGGCGATAACGAGGTGTTTGGTTATTAGAGCGCTTATGATTTTAATCGTATGTTATTTGGGGAATTATTGAAAATTAATCAACAGTTTCGTGTCGCAATAGGGAACTTTGTATCAAAGTACAAATTATACCAAAATATATTTCCGATTTCTTCAACTTAACCAAACACGTGGTCCATGCGGCATACTACCCAAATGACGGCTATCGATTAATTAATGTCCGCTACCAAAGTCCAGTTCTTTTGGGCACGTGTAGAAAGATATTCCTTGCATCTTGTAATTTTACCGCTGATCTTATTGATTTCTGATAAGAGTGAACTTGTAACCCTGTTTGTATTGTCACAATGCGCTGTCATGAGACTTGCCATTTGCTATTCGCTATCTTGTCATTGTATATGTATATGATATACTTGTATATGGATTCTACCATTGTCCTTGGCTATCGGATTCGCTAAATAAATAGATAAATAGGTAGATGAATAACAGAATACATGGATAGACACAGATTGAAATTGAATAATGATAAATCAACATTTATATCCCGTTCATTTCAAATCTCCCGCACCTGCGCAGTGGCTCTGCGCTCCAGTCGAGTTTCATATAACTGTGTATGTAAACATAACCACCTAACCTTTCCAACAAGCAACAGCTTGAATTTCAAATTTTCCGATTACGATGAAAGTACAGAGGCTAATCGTACTTTTCTTAATGAATATAACTGCCCTGTGCACTGGATTGCCAAATGAATGTAAACCGAAAATTGGTAAGCTGCAAATATTCAATGAGTTTTAAATAGAATATTGTTTATTAGAGCGCGTCAATTTTTTTGAGTTTCTACAAAATAGGGCAATCAGTGAAATCGGAGAAAAATTTCATAAAAAATTCTAGCCGTATGAAACATTGGGAGCGAAAGAGCGCGAATTTTTTTGAACACGATTTGAATTATTCAATACATGAAACATTTTTCCCATACTTGTTTATGCAATTTTCTCCGAGGGCACGTTTAGGTTCTTTCGTAATGTGATTGAAAGGAAGAAATCAAGAAATGACAATCCAAAATGTCGATATCTATATCGATTGCATATGTTTCCATAGCCATCATTGGAGGCGGAATTGGCGGAGCTTCAGCTGCACATTTCGTCAGCAAATTATTCCATAACTTGGTGGACATTGATGTATTTGAAGGAAATGCCATAGGCGGAAGATTAGCGACGGTGAAAATTGGGGATAATGAGTATGAAGCCGGTGGAGCTATCATTCATGAGCGGAATCAGCTGATGAAACGCTTCCTGAAGTTATTAGGTGAGATTTGCCCCTTGCAACGTTTTCGATTTTGGTATTCAAAGCCGAAATTTGTGCGGGACATTTTAGAAAATGTTTGAAATTTTGCTACAATTCTCATGATTTTCAAATCACAAATGAGAGGTTACAGGTATTAAAATTTATTTTTACTGAAGATAGTTTTTGGCCTATTCGGTCTCCGCCTCGTAAATGTGAGGTGTTTATATACAGATATCCATGAAGAGTATATCTCTTAATATTCAGAGAGCATTGCCTTTGCGCAATGTTTCGCTCTCAGTTTTTTTATAACTGAAAATTTTTTTTCAATTAATAATTATTGAAAAAATTCAATATGCACCTCACATTTACGAGGCGGAGACCGAATTTGCCAAAAACCATCTTCAGTAAAAATAAATAGCAACGGTCAAAAACAATTTCCAAATATTAAAATTTATGTTCTCATTAACACAGAATAAATACTAATTTTGTAAACGTTATTACAATTTCTGAAAATGGAAAATTTTCAGTTTTCCAAATTGGAACTATTCAAAAGATTTGCTAACTCGCAATCCAGTTTTCTTAACTTTTTTTAGTAAAATAAGGAAAACTTTTTAATCACAATACAAGAAATGGTCTCAATTTTGGAGATCATCCATGAATCTGAATAATTTGTTGAGAATCAAATGGAATTCAAGTTTGAAAAACTGGTGTTAAACCAAAAAGTGACTTCTTAAAAATTTGGATAATTTTCTATGACGTTTGGAACATTTCATTTGTTCCAGAAACACATCTTTCTGCCACAAAAATTCAATTTTTTTGTATGCAACCAATATATTATTTAACTTCCCGATTTAGGAAAGTTATTGTAAGTCTCAGAACTGGAAAAGTTTTCACTTTTCGCGAAGTTGTACATCACTCTGGCAAATTTTGAATGAGAGTTCTGTGTGTGTATGCACTGAGGGAAAAATATACTTCGGCCCAACAATTTTATTTTTCAGAGTAATAGGCATTCCTAAAAAATGCAATTTCGTCGTTGCATTTAATCTCTGACAATTACAATAAAATGTAAAGATGTGAATCGCTCAACTCCAAACAATTATATGACAACTGACCTGGGTTGAACATTATTTTTATTAATTTTTATTAATTTGAAAATAAAAAATTAATTAATTCGGGATTCTTAATTATTACTGTACAAATTCACCTAAGATCCTCTGTCTCATAAGTATCACGTAGAGTTATATGATTTGGTAACATCATTGGTAGTTAATTAATGTCACATGGGTTTCACTAAAACAATAAAATTCATTTTTTTATAAATATCTATTTCTCTGAAACATGGTAATATTGGGCCGAAGTATATTTTTCCCTCAGTGTGTGTTTGTATTGTAGTGATTTTTTATACAACGGTTCCTCGTACACGGCTCGTTCCATTTGTTTCTACTTTCGATCAAAAATCACCTGTCACCGCTGTCCAAGCGGGAGAGGAGTGTCAATCTTGAAAAACAAATGCTTCAAGTACCACAGTTCGGTACTCCAGTTACCCCAGGTACTTGAGGTAGCAACTCTAGGTACCCTAGATGACCCTTAGGACCCCAGGTAGCGACCCTGAAGATCCGTGGCACCTGATCTTAAAAAACAATCCCTCCAATTGGTAATAACAATTCTAGTTATTTGAAACGATCTATCGCGTTAAATATATTTGTAATTTATATAGATTTGTAATAAGATATACAGTAAACATGGAGGAGGTCGAAAAATGTCGGATGTTATTTTTTTTAACATAATTACAATTGAGTTAATTTTTTTCCATATATCCATAAAAAAACATTCCAAAAATTTTGTTTTTTGTTCAATGCAGAATTAGAAGAGAGGCCGACGACTTCTAGTGAAATTTATGGCATATGGAATGGCGATGACTTTTGTTTCCAAGAAAGCAGTTATGGACCCATGACTTTAGTGAAATTGGTATATAGATATGGTCTGAATCCAGTATATCTACACAGATATGTGAGCTCTGTTTTAGATGACTTTGAAAAAATCTATAAAATTCATGATGATGGACAAGCATTTATGAATGTGACCGATTTGCTGAGTGCGATGAGTGACAAATTTCCGAGCATGCTTCGAATATCAATTAAGGATCATTTGGAAGGTCTAGGGTACGCTCCTCGATTGATTGAAGAACTAGTGCAAGCGACTCTTGTGGTCAATTATGGACAAGAAATTGATGTTCAGAGCTTCGTTGGATGCGTATCAGTTGCCGGGGCAGGATCCTCCTTGTGGTCTGTCAAAGGTGGAAATAAGAGGGTGCATCATCATTTTTCACTCTATCCCACGTTCTTGAGCGGATAATAAAATGTTTGGGTTGCAGGTGGTTGAGGGGCTCCTTAAGAAGCATACGAATATATATGTGTATCCTTACATGATTGAAAAAATCAGTTACAATCAGGATTATGATTGGTCTGATACCAAGTCTTCATCAGAAAAGTATCCATATACTTTGCAGTATACAGTAAATGGTTCGTATCTGCAGTGTCAGGTGTAGAATAATTTTTAATCTGTAATTACTCGATGTCGAAAGCTACCGTTTTGGCCTCGAAGATGAAAAAAAAATGTCCAGTTCCATTCATTAACTGTCGATCCTCTATTTCTTACTAATTCTTAAAATTCATATTACTTCATATTCATACAATTATTTTTTTTTTTTAATGATGTTATTTAACATCGCTGTGGAACTACCAGGGTCATAAGCGACGGATTCATACAATTTATCAGACTATCAAAAAAAGAATCTTAGAAAAGACTGATTGAGCTGTTGCCATAGATTTGCACCGGACTTTTTTTTATTTCAGGAACACTGTCTGAACAGACTGGCAAATACGATATCGTAATTCTTGCTACTCCCCTAACATCCGATCAAGCCGCACCCATCAAGTTTGAAAATTTCCAGAAGCCCGAAAACTTCATATTTCCGGGCAGTTATCAAACAACATACGCCACGTTCGTTGAGGGCCAATTGAACGCTTCGTATTTTGGCCTCGATGAATCCATTCAGGGAATCTTAAGTTGTAATCCTTCTAAGACTGTTATAAGTTCTATAGGAAAATTGAGTTCAGTTGAAGGACGAGGTTCTAATGTGTGGAAAATATTTACACGTAATCCGTTGAGTTTGGGAACTTTGAAGCAAATGTTCTCTCAGGTGAGTAAATACTTTTTTGAAAGAAAACAAATATTGACTCGAGAATTTTGTGGGCAGAATCTTTGATGCATTCCTATTTAATTTCTTCGTTTTATTTAGATCGACGAGACCAGTGGATCTATAACCCACAAATGGAAGGCTTATCCCAAATATTCGACGAACGATACACCAGGAAATTTCAAATTGCACGACGCATTATATCATGTGAATGCAATCGAATGGGCAGCAAGTGCCATGGAAATGAGTGCAATTGGGGGAAGAAATGTTGCAATTTTGGCGCACAATGATTACGTCGGCCATTGTAAAACATCACCGGGGTATGAATCGAAAAAACGAAAATTACACTCGAAGACAGAATTTTGAATATGAATTTTTTCAATGATCACTTCAGAAAAGTTCATCTGAGACTTCTTGCGACCATGATATTCCGTAATTAATATGATTAGTTATCGTCCATCCTATGCTCATAACCATATCAAGTTTTTATCCGCAAAAAATTGACTTCCCGAGCAATGCGCATAATAATGACTGCATGAGTATGTTCTCTTATATTGTACCTATTTATATAGCCGTAAAGTACAGGTGCTATTATTTTTTACTTTTTGAAAACTTTTTACTTTTTAATTATGAACAAAGCGAAACGAACAAATTATTAGTTTTGAGCTTTTTAATTTAATTTGTGAATGTTAAAGTCCGGTCGTAACAACTAATTTTAGGTCAATATGTGGAATCACAACTTATGGAAAGAAAATTTTAAACGAAAATATCAGACGTTACGTAACAATTAGGTAAAAATTACGCAGCGAAATGGAATTTTTACGTTTATGGGAGTAAATTTTACGTGACATTTTGTAAAAATTTCCTGCGCAAAAAAAATTAAATTTACGTAATATCAATTAAAGAGGCAAATTTGATTCATTACAGGTAAAATATATATATATATATATATATGGAATACTGACTGAAAATACAAGATTGCGAGAAAATAGTTTGATTATTCACACTACAGTTACGAATTATCGAAACAAAGTGAAACATGTTAAGCAAAATTCATTCAGAAGGTTTATAACATTTTTCTGCAATTCAATGACTCAAAGAGTATCAATGATGAGCATCGTAATTTTCATTGAATATTTCCGTAAGTGCCGTTTTAAATCCTTGAATATGACATGATAACTGTATTGATGAGCACTCATGAATAAAAATATTGCAAAAAAGGTAGATAAGCAAGTTTCCAAGGATCAATTACATGCAAAACCTTCGTAATGAATGAGTGATATAGCACATACATGTGCGATTCCAACTATCAGTTCATTAATGGGCCATGAACTAGATCATCAGAATGATACAATTATAATACCTGACGATAGATATTGGTCTCATCTTACAATGACTTATCAAGGTCGGCTCATCTCCAATCCAGTTATTCTATTCCATTATTTCCTTCAATATCCTTCATACGGAGTCTGTTGCAGATGTACTGTGCAATGTTGCAGATAAATGCTGACATTAGTGTTATTAACTCGCTCGCGTCAGTTGAATCCAATTGTTTCAATTTAAAGAAGCTACTAATTAATAAAAATGCAACACTTGAAATTGTACGTCATATTTATATTGCTGGTCTCCAAGCTGAAGGGTCAAAAAACATTTTTGGACAGCCCGGAAAATATCAAGTTACTACGGAGCTTGAAGCAGCTAGCCCTCAATACTTTTGGTGAGTTCCATTTAACTCACATGGAACAGAACATATATGTTGTTCGAAAAGAAGGATATATGTTGACATAGATCTTGGATATATATATCCATACATATATATATGAAATACATATCCAGATTGCAGGCATATCTGGACATGGCAGGCATATCTGGAAATAATCAGGATGTATCTAGCATATATCGAAGAAAATTTAAAAGCGTCTTTTCGTCACCTGTATATATGCGATTATATATCGGAGACGGGTGCGAGTTTATTTACGGAAAAATAACTCGTTTGTATAGAAGTTATGGCACCACTGATAATAAATTTGACATATATGCTAGTTACATCAAATTATATGCAACTTAAATGTCATCATATATCCATCATACATCTGAACTATATGCAATATATATATGTTGGTTGTATCTCAGATTTATTCAATATTTGTGTGACACAGGCTCAAATTATATCAAACAAACTAACGGATTTCTCTATTTGAAATCAGTAATGAGATAAATAAAAAATTGTTATCACTTTCTCATGAAAAGTCAAGTGTCTAAAAAATAAATTGAGTTTCTTCAAAGTGTCCAATTGTTCACATCAACTCATCATTAGAAATTGAAAAACTTTACAGGTGTATCCCTAATAAGCAATCCAGGAAATTCACTAAGTTTGAAATTGAGCTCATAAACTGATCAATGTACATGGAGCATATGTATCGTATATAATTGACATATTTCTCATTCATAAATTTCGCACTGTGCCCACCGGAATGGAAAAGTGTACTACCTTGTTTTATCACTTCACTATAGAAGTTCAACAGATTTCAGGAAATTGCATTTGTTCTCTCCACATTTTATGAACATACAGCGTTCTGTTCAGACGAATCTTAACGAAAATTGACACCTGATTCTCGGGGTGGATGTGACTGGTAGCATATCATACACACAGGGGCGACGTCTAGCCTCGGAGGGAGACAGCTAATCTGAAATATTGTGATATAATAAGAACAATTCAATTTCTTATCTAGGTAAAACATCCTCACCAGATAATCCGATATTCAAGGAGGTGCAACGAAAGCAACGTGTGCAAAAGCGGATTCCGGCAGATATTCCCTTTCCATGCAATATTTCCGGTAACTAGTACAACATTATTCTTGTGTCTTTTGTAGTTTTAAAAATGGACAAAACGAAAGTTCTGCCACTGATGGTTAATTCAGATTTGGGATCCTAGTTAAAGCGCTTGTATCACAAATCTACTCTCGAAATTTTGAATAGGAAAATCTATTTGGAATTCTATGCACATCCTGATTTTGTTCTAAAAATTATGAAAATATGAACTTCCATGCATTATTTTTTTATGTCATATCGATCGACCGCGAATAAGTTTCTCTTTCGAAAAGCCTTTTTTAAGTAATTAATTAATAAAAAATTATAGAATTCTCCATCCAAATTTATCGACATCCTTAAGGTGATTCCTCATCCTTGTCTCCGTGACTGAAGAAAATTGGCAATGCAAATTTTCAAAATTTTAATTTCACCCTTCCATCCTCATCTCCCAGATATCCACAATCAAACATTGTTGAGAAGCTTCCTCAGGCTTAGGTTTATGAAGAAAAATGTGAATACTACTGGCACATCAATTGTAATATAAATCATATGAAATTTTCCATAGGTGGTAGATCGGAGACCGTTCCAACTTCCGTGCACCGCCTGAGACCTGGAGACATTGACATTATTGGTGCGATGGGTGATTCTCTAACAGCAGGATTTGGTATATTTGCCAGCAACATGGCTAATGTTCTCGTAGAAAATCGAGGTGCTTCGGCTGTTGGTGGAGGACAATCAACATGGCGAGAACTGCTGACGATTCCAAATATTCTTAAGGTCCTATTATATAACTATTTGACTCCACTGGTACCACGAGAGCTTTCAAATTCAAAGATGGATCCAATGGAGTACTACGATAAAAAAAAATCATTTAAATCTGTCTCGTTTTCAATCTAAATTTGATTATTCGCATGAACAATGCAGGAATTGTCTAACGGGGTTAAATTAAAGAGGGGGGAAACTCCCCTCTTTCGGTCTAGTTTCTTACATTCAAGCATAAATTTACAAGCGAAAATATGCAAATTTGATGAGTTGAAAATCCTCTTGGAATGCCAAATGGTGCAATTTCATTGGACGAATTTCAAACGAAAAAAAAAAATATTTAAATCTTGTTCGTTACATTAACTGAAGTTATATTACTCTCAAACAATTAGGAATACAATCCGAATTTATACGGATATTCGCTGGAAGATTCATATACTTACCAAGCTGCATCGCACTTGAATGTTGGCGAATCCACGGCTATGTCCAGAGATCTTCCCTTTATGGCTAATAATCTTATCCAGAGGATGAAGCAAGATCCTCGGGTGGATATTGAGAAACATTGGAAGGTGATTATTATTTATTTTATTATACATGAGGTAAGGGTGTTCACAATGGGGCGTACGATGTTCTCCAAATTCAAATATTGTCGTTTGTACAAGGTGAAATTAGCAGATATTAGAGATTATCGTGAAACGTCCCATAACGCCCCACCTTCCGTATTAAACGAGACAATCCAGATCTTCTAGACTTCCTTTGACCTCGGTTTAGCATAGTTTTTTAAAAAAAAATTTATTGTATTTAACGTCGCTATATTTATGCTCCCTACCTAAGTGCTAATCAGCGACGGAGGTCTCCGATGTATTTGCAAACAAAGCACTTATAAATAAATTACTTGTTTGGCATAGTCTGTGTCAAAAAATAGTATTCATCATGCGGGTGCTCCGCTCGGTTTCAAACCCTTATGATGAAAAGTACTATTCAAGTATTGTTTTCTTCTGTTACATAGATGATAAATCTTTTCGTGGGATCGAACGACGTCTGTTCTGATATATGCTGGGTACATCCGCTTTCGAAAGTTTTGACAGACCACAAGAACGATCTCATAATGGCTCTTCGAATTCTACGAGATAATCTACCAAGAACCATAGTGTCCATGATACCCATACCAAATGTCGATTCTCTCGTCAACGTAACGGGCAGACCGTTGTACTGCGAATGGTGGCTTCACATGGCGTGTTCATGCTTTTTTTCAATTCAGTATCAAAATCAACATGCAGCATTTACAGAGATTATCAGAAAGTGGGTTCTTATATCATTTTATTTATTGTAGTTCACGTTGAATGCTTGTAATCGGTAACTCCGCCAGTTTTTCTTCTGTGTGAATTGGTATTGTATACTTCCCGAATTTGGAAAAAGTTAAAGGGACTACGGAAACATGTGGTCCGGGCTGTGAATCTGGGGATTCTTAGCTTGCACAGTTGCGTCCTGCTTGCAAACCTGCGTTATCTGAAAATCCCCAAATTGACAGTTCGGACAACATTTTTTCATAGTGATTTTCATGGTACATGAAACCTCAGTTTCCCACTTCTCATCTTTAGCGCCAAAAAGTACATAGACGTCAAAATTGCGAGCGCCAAAAAAGCAGCGCCAAAACTGCTGCGCCCAAAAGTTGGTGTCCCTGATTTTGACGTTCCCCAGTTTGGGAAGTATGCAAGATCGGATCCCAGACGAGGTTCAACGTTCAGCTACCCATGGTTTTCCTAAAACCAAATTGCTGAATTGCCTAGAATAGTCAAGTTCAACTAAACTCGAATAGTATATAATGTGATTCTGAGAGGTTGGAATATTGTCCTTTGACAATTGAACATTTTTTTTTCTGAAATGGAAAAAAAATCTGACGCGGTGAAGTCCTTATCATCCACCGAGGGCGTTCCAAGGGTTATCCACAGATGTTAATCCAAGGGTTAACAAAAATCGCCCAAAAAACGCTGTTATTAGGGACGCTACAGTGGGGCAATTTCTGATGACATTCTTCCTTAACTATGTGCAATTCTGTTCCTAGATGGCAAGAACTTGATCAGGAGATAGCTGCCTACCCTGAATTTCAGACGGACGATTTTAGTGTTGTAGTCCAAACATTCACTATTCACGCGAAGATTCCATCGACATCTGAGGGAAACATAGATTTACGTTACTTAGCGACGGATTGCTTCCATTGGAGCCAATTGACGAATGCAAAAGGTACCAATACGAATGTCAAATTTGGGTTTGAATGGTTGGGGTGTCTACAACTAAAATTACTGTTTGTGGAATATGTTCGTGTGAAAAAAAGTAGATATTTTTTTTCGTACGAGAAGAGGCCCTATATGTATTTTTATTTCTCGCTGGTATTTAGCGACCATATTTTTTTCTGAGCAAACACTACAGTGGTTTCCTTTTAATCGGTGTCTCTCCAATGTGTCTAATTTCTCCTCACGGCCTGCAGCCCCTGAAAAGCCATTCCCCCACCCCATTCAGCCCCCTCCTTTCCTATTCTCATGCGCAGAACGATGCGCGATGGGAAGAGAAAGCCTCACTTTGGGCTTTCTCTTTGAGTTACAAAATAGCACGCGTCGTAAGCCATAGCATGTAACGTTCCCAATAGAACACAGCCCAAAAATTAGGGAGTGGAGGGGAGTGAGAGTGGAAAAGTGGGGGAAACCTCTAATTGTCGTCTTCTGTGAATTTCTTTCAAGGACACCTCTCGCGGAATATGGCTTGGGTGTAAGATATACTACTGTATATCCATTTCTTGTTGCTGGTAAAAATACATTGACATCTAATATTATCGTTTTCTTTTCCTAGTTGCCACCGTGATGTGGACGAACATGTTCGAGCCTGTAGGGAAGAAATCAGGAATCAATTTCGATGAAACTAAATTCACCTGTCCCAGCGATGAGCGGCCTTATCTTGCGACTCCAGGCAATAGTTGAGGCTGCGCAAGCTTTCGTGCGACTACATTCTTCTGCGCTTGCAATTTAGATTTTATGACAGTCATAATCTATTATGTAATTTGTCTGCCAGTTCTAATTTTACTGTTTTCCAAGATGCGATAACTATTATGTAAAAGAGAAAATACTGTTGGAACTTTATTACGTTACATTTTATATAGGAGAGCTCTCTTTATTGCAGGGATACTCCCCTTGCGGCGCGTTTCCCCTCTCAAGCCTTCCCCCACTCCTCACGGCTTGGCTATCCATGATTACGGCGTGCTGCGCTGTAAACTGCGCAGTGTCTCGATGATCGCACCACTCCCTAGACTAACCGGTAGAGTGGGGATGATTCCTTGCATTGCCTAACGGATCTCCTCATGGTCGATCCCGAAATACAAATATTAAACGGAGTTACTAGAACTGTAATGTATCGACCGTGTCTATGATCTTACTCCTGATTATTGCAGCCAAAAATAGTAAAAATATTGTAAAAAAATCTACTTCTTTATTCTGCAAAAAGCATAAGTAAACGCATACCAAAATAATCAAAGAATATATATATTTCTTCCATCTTCTCAAATAATTTATTAATTCACAATAACGTTCAGGAATTGTAATATTGTAAAAGTATGTGTCGATTATCTATTAGTAACTTTCCAGTAATTAAACTACACTTAACTCTGAATACTGAGAAAGGACTTGGAAAAATAGATCGATGAATTCTCAATAATTGTAGTTGGATCAAATGAAATTAAGCTCTCGCAAACTTGCAGTCCATTCCCCGATATATTTTCCGCAGATATTTTGCCCCACGTTCTCCGATTATTTATTTCTATTTTAAAAATTAAACTGTCTTCACAAACAAGGTAAGCCGTAAGCAAATAAATTAAATTGGAAATTAAAACTAGAGAGTTTTCCCGGTCGTAAAGAAGATAATCGCAGGTAGAAGCAGAAGCACTCGTCTAATAAATTCGAAGTTTACTTAAACGGATTCTAATACTAAGTGGTGAGCTCCATGATCAGTTATCAAATTCCTGAAAATGGGGTAACATTGCACATTAGTTGCAATTTAGTGATTCTAAGAAATATGAAAATTTATTTGCTTACCCGCATGAGCCAGTTCTCAAGTTCTTCTTGAATGAGAAACTCATCAAAATCCGTGACATTATCGGAAGTAACAGCTTGTTGACCCCCAGTTGCTCCCTTTCCTTGTTTCCCTTTCGGCTCTGGTGATCTCCTCGCATGCTGTGTTGGACCCGACCCGGAATGTGCCTTCGGGGCTTTGACATCTGATTGAAAAAAGAGGGAATAGTTTTACCATCAAAAGCATCGAATATATTTTGACGGACCTGTGGATTACTTGATCTGATGATCGATTTTATCGATCGCTCGTGGGGATTGATCATCACCTGATAGCTAGTAGATCGCTGCTTGATTGATTAATCGCCAGCTAAATTATACCGGCTATAGCGTTGCGATCATCACATCAATCAATTAGCAATCAATGAAGCTCACAAACACTCAGGTTAATGTCAATTCAGGAAATTGATTGGCAATCAGGAACGCGCCACATGAGCTTCTCGATCGTTTAAGTACGAATCCGCACTAAGTGATGTTGATATCCAAATGAGAAGAACGGAATTCCTTAGTTTCAAATAGCGAATTTGGCGTTTGTGGCTTTACAAGAGTGGCGCTAGTGTTCTTACAGTTCCTATTGGACGCGTCCACTAGAGGTACGCTAAAGACGGCCTGTGATTGGCTGAGGGCGGGGCAGAATTACTTTCGTCACGTCACGGCGGTCTAAAAAACAGTCTTTTTGAATTTTCGATAAATAAAAAAAAACGGAACAGTTCTTTCCTCACGGTGGACTACATATTCTCGTAAGAAAAATAGACGTGTAGTTGCTGATCCGCCAGAAAAGTGAAATAATAGAAATAATAGAATTTTTTTCTTGTGCATTTGAAATAATATTTTGGGTAAAACAATGAAAGTGCAGAAGGGTAAAACATCGGTATCACAGGAGGAGATGAGAACATGTATTTTTGCTACATTGTGAAAAATGCCCTTTCCTACTATTTATTTCACATACATTCGCTCCTCCCTTTCGTGTCCAGTTGGGGACGAACGCTGTGGCGCGTTGCTATGACGCGTTACTATGGCACGTTGCTATGGCGCGTTGCTATGGCTCGTTGCTATGGCGCGTTGCTATGGCAAGTTGCTATGGCTCGTTGCTATGGCGCGTTGCCATGGCGCGTTGCTATGGCAAGTCGCTATGGCGCGTTGCTATGACACCTAAGCGTAAGTGTCCAATCAGCGTAACACCTTCAGATAGTTCCCATAAGAAATTTCACTTAAAAAACAAAAAAATAGAAAAAAATGGAAATTCTCAATTCGTACTTAAGAAGAATTAGGAAGCTCATATTGGGACATGATGAGACAAATATTGTGCACCGTTAATCCTATTGCGAATATTTATGGCAATTTCTCGAAATATCACTACGCGGAAATCGCATACTCATTCCTTCATATATTCACAGCCACCATGAATTATTACTATACATAAAAAACATTAAAAATAATTCATGAATAACAACAGTACTTCAACTGACAGGATCCTCCGTGCTCTTTTTGCAAATCCAACCAAATGAAGGAAAGAGAAAAATGAATAATTTTAATCCTCTTTATATGCTTAAAAAATTATTTACGTTTCCAGTCATAATGTTTTTCCGTCTCTCCCTCCTGAGTTTCCTCCTCGGATTCATCTTCTTCATCCTCCTCCTCTTCCTCCTCTTCATCCAATTCTTCATCAAACTCTTCATCGTCTTCATTTTCACTCTGACTGGGTGTTGGAATTTTTCCATACTTTGCTTCTAATTTTGCTACCAATTCCGTGTCGTCGATTTCCACAATTTCGCCCTCTTCTTCTTCTTCTTCTTCATCCTCTTCTTCCTCTTCTTCGCCTTCGGAATCCTCGTAATTTTCATCGTCATCAGAACCCGAATGAAGTTCGCTCTCTGATGTATCCAATTCAACTTCTTTTCGCTTTGGAATTGATGTGATGTGAGGCTCCGGACCTGAAGATAAAGTGTTTTCTGTATTTATTAACAATTGTCAATAATGTTAATTTTCACTTTGCTGGTGAATTTTTTCAAGTTATCACGTAAACTAATGGTGTTATACCCTTCGCAGGACGATTGGTTATTTTGGACTTATCAACTTTGCTTGCTTGTTCCATGGACTCTTTTGCCTGGACCTTTGGAATCACATTAGGTGGTGATATGAGGGTGTCCCTTCGTGTGAGATCCGGAACTTCTTTGCCGTACCCTGCCAAATCGACATCCGCTGCAATTTTAATGCTATTTGTAACAACTTTTCAACTTCAGTAGCAATTAGGCACAATGTAACATCAATTTTGAGGTCATTAAGAAGACACTATCAATTGTTTTACATGCGGGTGAATTCTGAACTGGTTGAACCTCATCGGTCGCATGATGAGCGCTACGCCGCGATATATATCTTCGAATTTTCGGGAAACAAAAATAGAAAATCGATGATCGATTATTGATTGAAATTGAAAAAAATTGACAATATTTCTACATCTCAGTAGCATCATTATTATGAATAAAATCGTGAATGTTTGGGTAGGAAGTTTTCATCAACAAATTCTGAGCAAAGATTTTCTTTTTGATATAAAGAATGTTAAACTTCCAGTTTTGTCGATGCTTGGTATCATCCCGATACATTTTTAATGGGATCTGTGTATATGTGTGTGAGTGGGTGGGCGAGTAGGTGGGTGGGTGGGTGGATGATTGGGTGGGTGGATGAGTGGGTGGGTGGGCGGGTGGGTGGTGGGGTGGGTGGGCGGGTGGGTGGGTGGGCGGGTGGGTGGTGGAGTGGGTGGCTAGGTGGGTGTTTGCGATTGTGGGTGCATTTTATAGTTTTGTAGTTTAATAGATTTTTTTCAATCTTTAGTTTATTTAGAAAAAAAGGAAACATCAATGTACTGATAAAATAATATTTATAATTTTGAAATTGCCGAATCGAGAAATATGCTACGCAGCCCAACCAAGTGCAACCCTTGTGGCATCAGATAAATATTTGTTACATAAAATATAGCGATTGAGTATTATGTTACATTAAATTATTTCACGTTACCACTTTGCTACTGAATCAATACCAATATCAATTATTCAATTATACTTACTCGCAACTCCTGTTAGTTTTTCATCGACACACAACGATAATCAATAATGACTAATTATATACATCATGCTAACATTAACACATTTGCGTAATTAAAAGAAGCGCTTGATATTAATTACCGTCTAAATATTTTCTTTTTTACATTTTGACACTTAGCTGCTGTTTTGTTTATTGAAACACAAAATTCAGTTAAATATGAATAACATTTACCATTGCTCCATCTTCTAACGAGAACAAAATGCGCAGCAACGACTAGTGCCACACCAACACCAAACTTGACTGCCACTGCAATCATCACATTTTTTTTTATAATTCTGGCGATTAAAAAAAAACACAATATGAGCAATAGAGCCTTTCACTTGGCCAGTTGCTCAAAATAATGTAATTGGATTAGATAGTAGGGGAATGCCGAGCAATATGACAGGTTGGAGCAAAATTCGTTTATTATGCAAGTATATTCCCCAAAACGCCGTTCTTCTCAAATGAATTTCCTAATTTATTGCCAAATCCCCCATTTTGCCCCGTCCCCCGTTTCGCTTCATGCTGTCATTTTGCCCTACCCTTGCCTATAAGTAAATGAAATGCATGAGATTCGGAGTAATACATTTGGTTTTAATTCACGTATTGATAATTCATTTCTCCTTTCTTTCGTTGAGGTCCACCAGACCAATAATCAAATATCTTCATAATTAATACAATTTCCGACTCTATTCCCTTAGCATTATTTGACGATAAAGAGCATGGAGGACCTTGGAACAAGATTTAATTGTAATTTTATGGGAAAATTGCTCGACTTACCACTCGACTCTTCTTCTACTTCTTCTTCTTCTTTCTCTGGCTCGAGATCCACTGGATCATTGGTTGGGAGTTCTTCCATTTCAAGGTCATCATCTATCTGAATTCAAACACACACTTGTGAATTTTTTTCCAGAATTTGTTACTATTAATATTAACTATTAATATTAACCAATAAAATTAACTATTCATATTAACTATTCATATTAACTATTCATATTAACTATTCATATTAACTATTCATATTAACTATTCATATTAACTATTCATATTAACTATTCATATTAACTATTCATATTAACTATTCATATTAACTATTCATATTAACTATTCATATTAACTATTCATATTAACTATTCATATTAACTATTCATATTAACTATTCATATTAACTATTCATATTAACTATTCATATTAACTATTCATATTAACTATTCATATTAACTATTCATATTAACTATTCATATTAACTATTCATATTAACTATTCATATTAACTATTCATATTAACTATTCATATTAACTATTCATATTAACTATTCATATTAACTATTCATATTAACTATTCATATTAACTATTCATATTAACTATTCATATTAACTATTCATATTAACTATTCATATTAACTATTCATATTAACTATTCATATTAACTATTCATATTAACTATTCATATTAACTATTCATATTAGCTATTAATATTAACTATTGATATTAACTATTAATTTTATCACATACTGAACCAACATAATCTGTCAGTCTGCTTTTCACGAGGAATTCCCCACATGCTATTCAACTGATTCGTTTTTCATAAAATCCTGCAAAATGCCTACCTCTTCTAAGGGTTCATCCTCGTCATCAATCTCATTGACCCCGGGGATTCCCCTAAATTCATACGACAGATCCTCCTCCTCATCATCACTCAATATCGTCGAGGGACTCACTCCCTCAATACTGACATTCAGGAATTCCTCGGAGGCCTCTTCTGAGTCTTCTGCATCATCCTCATTCTCGTTGTCCTCCTCATTGTCACCATTCACCTCCTCATCATCGACTTCTTCTAGTGTTCCAGAATCATTCGCTTCATCTCCATCATCCTCATCGTCCTCATCATCGACACCTTCGTTGTCTTCACTAGCATCCTCGGACTCAACTTGATTCTCTTCATCTTCAGCTTCCTCCCTTTCCTCCTCTGTACTTCCATCTTCCTCATCTCCGTGCTCTACAGAGCCTGCTTCTTCATCTTCTTCTTCTTGCTCTTCTTCCAACCCCGTCTGCCCACTTTCTTCAGCTTCCTCGTGATCCTTTTCCTCTTCATGGCTTACGGCTTCGTGACTAGCTTCATCATGCGGTTCCTCCTCATGTAAGGATATAGAGTCTTCTACCCATCCCTCGAATATCATTGCCCATTTTGAAGAAGCCACTGGAGTATCGACTGAAATAAGATAGATTTTTATCATGAGATAGCTCGATACAGAACCGGTAAAAATCTGCAGGGGCCATCAACCTCCTTAATTATTTTTAACTTCCTCATTTTTCGGGAAGTTATTGTAATGACCCTCAATCGATTTGGTTTATTTCGACTCGTAACTAGGGTTTTAAGTATACCAAAATGCTTCCCGTCGAATTCCTAACAAATGTGTGTGTGTGGGTGTTTGTATGTGTGCAATCGGAATTTTCCGTTAACGGTTTCTCACGAACGGGTCGAATGACCTGGGTCATCGAGGTCTTATTCGGAGCGTCTTCATCGAACTTAGATCGGATTAGTTTTTGGTTTAAATTGACCGAGCAGTTTTTTTGTTATGAGCAATTGAATTGTTTACAACGCTCTATTTCAAAAACGGTAAGAGATACGGCAAAAAGTATTAAGCAGAATTTGCTCTGTAAGAGGAAATGCATATTTAATTTTTTATCATTTTTTTTCCATATTTATCATAATCAAGGAGGTAGGACGGGTTTAACCCTCGAGCGTTCGCACTCCTATTGACGTCTCACTCCCACTCCAGTAACGCGCATAATTCTCGTCCTCACGCTGACTATGCGGTTAGTCAAATATTCATAATTATCTGCTTGATAAATGGGATTGAAACATTTAATTGACGTATCGGAAAATCTAGGAATGGCAAACAGAAGTTACAAATCGGGAAATTTTGTTTGTGGTTCGAACGGACACACACACACACTTTTATCCCACTAGTTTCTTTTATGAAGTTCAATTGGTATGTTTACTCTTAAGTACTGTGGAATTGAAAATCTGTTGATTTTTTTAATTAGGCCGCGAATTTTCAAAAATTTATTTTTTAAACGGATACACCGAATTGAGTCGCTAATAGTGTTCCAGACCTAGGAACGTATAATAAAAAATACTCCGTTAGAAAATTATTTTTCGGTCCGGCGTAGTCATAAAGAAAGATTCTCTCCCCGCGCAGCGGGCGGGAAATCCGTTTTCACGCCCGCTGGCACGGAAAATGATTTTTTCGATCAATTTATATTTTTGTCGAGCTTTATAAAATATTGAACGACTTTCTGGCAAAAAAAGTAAATGCTTATTCTAACATTATGATTTGGCACTTAACAATTGTAATTAGTCATTCCTAATTGATGTTTTGAGTCGTAAATTTAAATAATTTTTAAATCGTAAATTGCGACTGAGAAATCGTAAATTACGTAAAAAAAAACTCGTAATTTACGATTATGCTTTTTTCAATGAACCCTAATTATCATTTGGGTAACATAATGCTTACCATCGGTGGTTCCTCTGACTTCGAAAACTATGACACCAACGAGCCCAACGAGTGCAGCAAATAATGTGAAAAAAATGATCTTGGCACACCAGTGACCGCCAGTGCCTCCCTCTTTATGCACATGTATCGTGATATTGTCCCCATGTTCAGGTGGCCCAATCAGCGTTGGTGGTGGTGTCCCAGCATCCTCATCTTCTAGAAAATTGAAATTTGGAGTACATGTTTTTGGATATGATTAAAGACAATTCTAAAAATTTCGATGCACTTTTCCATACCCATATTTGTAATATAAATCGACTCCAAATTTTGGCAATCGCTTCCGGAAATTCAAATTTTATCCAAATTTGGAGATAGGGGACCATTGGAAAATTGGAAAAACTAATGAATCATACCAATAGACTATCATCTGTACATGGTAGTCGCGATCAGCTAAAAACCCGGTTTTGTGTGGTCCACAAATTTCATTAAAAAAAATTGAAATGCAGATCCTATTTATAGTATCTGCGATGTGTTACTGGTATTTGTGAAATTTGCGACGGGCCATTTTATAAATACTCTCGATTATTGAGGGACTAAATCGATTCAAGAATGTCACATTTCTTACCAGTGTTGGGTGGAAATTGTTATTAAGATTTTGCGGAAATTATCGGGAATCATGTGAATTTGTTTGTACGCTAAGTGCAACGACGAAAATAAAGACGATGGATATTATGCTAAAAATAATTCTACCCACCGTGTATCTTGCGTTACGAAAGTTTTGTCATCTCACCTCTTTTACGTCTCTTCTCTTTTCGCTTTCTCGGTTGGACGTCACCCGACATATTATATTTTACACTTTAGGTTAATGCGAATAATTATTTAGCACTTTTGCGGTGAGTTAGGAGTTTTAAGTGAATAAAAGGGATGAGTGTGGACGATTGAAAATTTTGAGTTATCGTCGCGTGTCGGTGCGCTGTAGCGCAACCAGTGCTCGAGGCTCAAACGTCACGCGAGCGCGCGCATTGGTCCAAAAGTGTTTCGCGGGTTGAGGGCGCTGCGTATGATGAGATGCGCGTAAAAATCGAATGGAAAATTAACGAGCGATTCGCATCCACTTTTGGGAGGCCGTTACTTTTAAAAATTTTTTTTTCATTTTCAGAAATTTTAAACCAGGAATTTTTAAGATTGTGTTAAGTAAAAAATTTCACATTATGATGCGGGTTACTGTATGGACTCTTATGGCAGTTTTAATAAAAGCATCTTCTTTCGGAATAGCTCATCGATCGCAATATAGAAAATAAATAATAGTGAGAGTCTAACAGCGGCCATGATGGATTTTATACAGCACTAGATCTTTTTTTTGTTGAATCGCATGTGTTAATGTTTGTGATTGTTGCGCTAACGAAATGTTTCAAAATATGTTTATTCGTGCGTCATATACTCATTGTTAACCAATCAGAGTACACGTTATCTGACATATAGTATAGTCTAAGGATATAGATATAGGATATAAGCTATCGAATATGGGAGAAAATATGTAGCATATATATTATAATAAATTAAGTGTTCATTTTTGTCATACTTTAGGTTATCAAATTTGCCGCCAAAACTGCTTGTATGGAGGTATAGCGTACACGATCTGGGACATAGAGAATATAGGAATATAGATATAGGATATAGGCTATAGCATATAGGATATAGGCTATAGACTATAGAATAACATATAGTATATAGCAGGGCCAGGAATAAGGAGTGTCGGTCCAGTAGATTCCGACTCCAACTCCTGGAAAATTACTGCAATATCCTACAACATATATATATGTTGTTTAGTGCAGTGCAGGGCAAAATGTCGCGCTCACTGGTCCGCGCATTCTGATTATTTCGATCATTATAATTTTGCAAAATATTTTCACACATTTCTATTTTTCAATTTTCACTCACAGCATTATAAGGTAAGTTAGTTTGACATTCAAATTGCAGTTAGCTTGAAGAAAAACGAGTGATTGGTAAAGTGTTGTGGAACGTGCCGGCCGGTGACATTTTGCTTATACGAGTCCTTGGTTTTGTGTTTATCAACTGAAAAATCCTCGCACTATCTGTCAAAATTTATCATGTAAATTTTTGTATAAAACCTTTAATCCATGTATATCTAGGGGGAAGTTTTACGTCCCGTATAGGGGATGGGGCCATTCTAACCTATCAATTTTCGCAGTGATTCGGACAAAGTTTTGCGATAAAAAAATTGTGACATATGTATTCAACATTTAGATATTTGTATTTCCAAGTTATCTCCAAAATTTCGATTGAGTAGGCGGAATGGTCCATGAGAAAATAATCTGATAATTTTCGACATTTTTAACGGAATTCAGGGGTTTTTAAACTCAGAAAATATGGTTAATATGATTTGTAAATCATTGGATTGTTAATTCGTGTTTAACTGTTCCAGGTAAATTGATAAGTTTCAACAATGGGCTCATTGTTGAGGATCAAGGGCCTTCGGATGTCCTCGCAAAAACAGGAGACGCTCTTAAAATTGACTGTTCTTTCCCTGGCCGCTGTATTATGTACGTATTTTCATTGTTTTAAATTATTCTTCCCAATTGTTGTGTTTTGGGTGAAAAGAACTGTCAATGTTTTTTTTAATATTATTTTATACTGATTTTAGTACAGTAGACGAAGTAGAAACAAATCTTGTTAAAGATTTTATACACGTTTGGTTATCACATCTTCCGCTTTTCCTGCGCTTACCTGAGTGACCCTCCAATTCTGACTTCACTTTCAATTATTACTATTTACTTTATCTTCGATAGTTAGAAAAAGGCATATTGGATTGCTCCATGTGACACAATTTTATATTTCATTGTTTCAGCATTTGCAACACGTCTCTTCTCAGTCCTGCGCTATGAAAGTGTAATCCACGAGTTCGATCCTTATTTCAATTATAGAACAACAAAATACCTCGCTGAGAATGGCTTCTACAGTTTTCATAACTGGTTCGATGATCGAGTATGGTATCCCCTGGGCAGAATCATTGGAGGTATATTGACTCAAATTCAGAGGCGTCTGTAACTTTCAGTAAAATAATGTTCAAACAGTTCAAGATTACAAGAGAAAAAAAGTTATTAACAATCTTTGAGGTGTTACCACTTTCAATCGATTGCATTGAAAATATGTTCAAACATGATCAAAATCTTTGCGAATATAGTTTCTCAATAACATTGTTTGATGTTGTTTTTTTTTTGTAAATTGTATATTTCGTTTCCTATAAAAAAATTGAGAAGTGAAACAAAAAAAAATCACAATGTAAATCTGTCTCAACTTTGAAAAATGTCAAAACTTTCATGAAAAATGTCCAAAAATTAGGAGGATTTTGTATCTAGAGTTAATAATTATCCCATAAAATTTCAGGCACTATATACCCCGGACTAATGATAACATCAGCCACACTCTTCAAACTACTCCAGATGCTCAACATTCCAATAGATATTCGTAACGTCTGCGTATTCCTAGCGCCCCTATTCTCTAGTTTTACAACAATTGTGACCTATCTACTGACAAAAGAGCTGAAAGACTCAGCGTCTGGCCTTTTTGCAGCTGTCATGATTGCCATAGTGCCAGGATATATTTCGAGATCAGTTGCCGGATCCTATGATAATGAGGGCATTGCTATATTTTGCATGCTCTTCACATACTATATGTGGATCAAGGCTGTGAAAACTGGTGCTATATTTTGGTCGACGTGTGCCGCTCTGGCGTACTTCTACATGGTCTCCTCATGGGGTGGTTATGTCTTCCTCATCAACTTAATTCCCCTTCATGTTCTCACGCTTATGGTCACAGGGAGATTTTCCCATAGAATTTACACCGCTTACAGTATTTTGTACTGTCTTGGCACAATTCTATCAATGCAGATCTCTTTTGTTGGATTTCAGTCCGTGCAAAGCTCGGAACACATGCTGGTTTGTATTTCACTATATATTTTAGTGGTTGACATATGTTTTTCTTATATGCATGTTTGGGTCAATAAGAAGCTCCCAATGAAAACAATAAGTAAAAATATTTACTGAACACGAAAATTAATTTTTCCTTTCACATTTTCCGCGGCATCGTCCTTCAGTCAACTAAAAATTAACAATTTGAATGACAAGTTGACAAATGAAGAACCAGTGGAAATTTCTGAATAAGTTAAATTAACAAATAAAACGTCGAATATTTGAGAAAAGTTTTAACCATGTCCAAATGTTAGACAACTTGACTTCTTTAGAGTTTTGGAAGTTTCGAAAGTTCTCAAAATTGTTTGAGTTCAAATACATCAAAAATAAAAATATTTACTATGACTTTTGCAAATTCAAAAACTCTGAGATTGTCAAGAATACAAATGTTTTAAATGTTTCGAAAGTAACGAAATTTTACGAAAAATTGCTATGCTTCATAATGCCAATTTGAAAGCTGAAGAGAACCTTAGGAACTAAAAAAACCTGAAAGAATTTTGAAGAAGAAGACAAGAAAGTGGTTTTTCGATTTTTATTGTAACGTTATTAACAAAAATGTTAATGCTAATTTATGCGATTTATTTTAGGCCCTGGGAGTCTTCGGCTTGTGTCAGATTCATGCTCTAGTCGACTATCTCCGCAGTAAACTATCAGAAAACGACTTTGAACTCTTGTTCCGTGGTCTCATCGCCTCCATGTTGACAATATCATGTGTCGTGGGCGGTATTTTGACAATCACTGGGAAAATATCACCCTGGACTGGGAGATTTTATTCCCTACTCGATCCATCCTACGCTAAAAATCATATTCCAATAATTGCCTCAGTCTCGGAGCATCAACCTACCTCATGGAGTTCATTCTACTTCGATTTACAAATCCTCGTGTTCCTATTTCCAGTTGGCTTGTACTTCTGCTTTTCGAAACTCACGGATTCCAATATTTTCCTCATACTGTATGGAGTTACGAGCCTCTACTTTGCTGTAAGTATTTTTTGCAATGCAAATTCGTAACCAATTTTTTTTTTTGTTTTTTTACATAAGAAATCATACCAATGAGTTATATTGTTAGTAATTTTTATTTTCAAATCATGTAACTCCCCTATTATATCAAAATTATGTATCATAAAAGAAAATCTGGAAATGTAAGTTAAAAAGTTTTTTGTGGAAACGTTTGTGGAAAGTCTCACATATTTTTTGTAATTTTTTTTTCAGGGTGTGATGGTGCGCCTGATGCTAGTCCTTGCACCAGTAATGTGCATCCTGGGAGGAATTGGTGCATCCTCCCTGTTATTAACCTATATGAAGCAATTGGAGAGTTCCAAAGTAGTCGATAAAAAATCCCGGAAATTCGAGAGCAATTACGTTCTGCGAAGTGAAATTTCCATGTTATTCATTGCCATAATGTGCGTTCTATTTTTTTCGTATACACTTCATTGCACATGGGTGACTGCTGAGGCATATAGTTCACCAAGTATAGTTCTGTCAGCAAGATCCCCCGACGGCGGAAGAATGATATTCGATGACTTCAGGGAAGCCTACTACTGGTTGCGTATGAATACACCGGAGGACTCGAAAGTTATGTCTTGGTGGGATTACGGTTATCAGATAACGGCAATGGCTAATCGCACCATTCTAGTGGATAATAATACCTGGAATAATACACATATATCGAGAGTTGGTCAGGCTATGGCAAGCTCCGAGGAGAAGGCTTATGAGATCATGAGGGAATTGGACGTTAATTATGTACTTGTTATCTTTGGAGGACTAACTGGATATTCGTCGGATGGTAAATTAATTTTTTTACATAATTTTAGTCACATTCACCTATTGGCTCGTCTTGATAAGTAGTCACAATCTGAGCCAATTTGCAAAAATTGGGTGAGATGTTACTTTTGAAAAAAAAAGGCAATCTAGAAAATTATATAAAGATTTTTTTAGTCATTTCAAATTTCTCAATGAATTTTCAAATTGTATGTTTGTTTCTTACAGCTGGTATTTTGTATTTGATTTCTTACTTCAGTTTTTTGTTTGTAACTCTCGAATTTGGCAAAATGTTTAACATTTCCAAAGTTTCTGAAACTTTCGTGATTTTGAAGAAAAAAATCCATTCGTTGTGTATTTCTTTTTTAATTCTTGCGTATTTTCATTGCAGACATAAACAAATTTCTGTGGATGGTGAGAATCGGTGGTAGTACAGAGGAAGGAAAGTCGATCACTGAATGGGACTACTATAATCCATCTGGTGAATTTAGAGTTGACAAAGATGGTTCGCCAATTCTGTTGAATTGTCTCATGTACAAAATGTGCTACTACAGATTTGGCCAAGTATACACAGAAGGTGGAAAGCCCTCGGGCTACGACAGAGTTCGTAATATGGAAATTGGCAATAAGGACTTTGATTTGGAAACACTCGAGGAGGCGTATACAACTGAGCACTGGCTCGTGCGCATTTACAAAGTTAAAGACTTAAAAAATAGGGGAAATTAAGGTGCTCGGAGCAGTTGATCTCGATAACTCCAGATTTCACCGCTTCCACATTTCTCGGATTAGTCATCACTGATGTGATTACAAATCCAATCGAATCTCCGATTTTTACTTGAATTAATTTTAAGCGGTACCCCGTACCAATATGTGCTACGTATTTTCTGTAATATTTTACATACAAGCCCAGTTTTTATAAGAACAAAAAAATTTTTTTATGATTAGTGAGAATGAGGGAACGTTTGATATGCCAATGCACAAATACAATAGTCTGAATACATTGCTCAGTTTTTTGGCTCATTATTTCTTATTTCATTTGCTTCATTTTTCTTATGATGGGTGCTTAATTTTTATTGTGGAGTTTCGTACATTTTGTTTTGGAACAAATGTCAAAATGTGAAGGAGATTTGCAAGAATTTTTTGTTACTTCGCCGTTAGAAAAATTTCCCTTATATCTTTCAATTTTTGGTACGAGACCCAGCAAGTCTAATCGAGGTTAGCATTAGGGTGGTAAATTTTAATTCAATTATTTTCTGGGGCGAAAAAATGGGTTTGGAAAATTCAAAATTGTATCCGAAAAAATTTGATCGACAGTTTTGGCTCTGATGGTAATCCTCCACATGTCGCAGATTTATTGTAAAATGGTCGACTGAATTGAGACCATAGGAATGGAATGCTTGGAACCATTGGAGAACAAAATTTGAAAAAAAGTTTTTACTGTGAAAATCGAAACGAAATCAAAATGTCAAGAAAAAGGAAAGTTAGAAAAAAAAACTAGTCTGAGGGATTTGAGCGAAAAAAAATCGATATGTTGAGTTTCAAAATTTATAAAATCTTCATAAATTCTGTCCAAGAATTAAAGAGGAACAAACATTTTGAGACGGATGTCTTTAAGGATGCAAAATTCGCTTGAGCGTATTCCAAAGTTTCACTTCTGTCAAGTAGACACTTGATTAATTTTTTCCTTCCTATGAACAAAGTGGTTGAGTGATGAAGTCATTAGCCTCTGGAAGTCATGAAATGGCAAATTGGTATTTCCATAATTTTACCGTTAATACCTTGAGCGGATGTCTGATTGGGAAGCGAAATCACGACTTGGATTTTGGTCGATTGTCTCGATCATGTTTCCCGCATTTCTCATGATTCTGGAGGGCTAGAATTTTTGAGACAGAAAAAATGCATCTGAGTTGATAAATTGTCGACAATTTTATACATAATCAGGCTGACCTGATTTCGTTTTTAGAACATCAATTCATTGCTCATACCTTTTTCTTTTTTCATTTTGGTAAATTCTCAAAATGTTTTTGTATAAATTAAAAAAAATGGTACAAACTCCAAATTTGGGAATTAAAAAAAAATGATGAGAAAATTGGAAACAAACACACATTTTCATAGTTACCCAAAATTTCCGAATTTTCGAAAATTTGCAAATTCTTCAAAACTTTACATAATCTCCGAACTCCAGAAAGATGCGATACTTTTGAAAGTACGAAGAGATTAAAAATGAAAAATGAAAAAAACGGGTTAAAAAAAAAATTGAATCATTTCCAAAAAGTCAAACATTTCAGAATTGCTGAGCGGTCGAAAGCGGTTTCAGAAATTTCCGAACCTATCATGATTCGATTTTAGATGATAGGGCATCCACGATTTGGAATTTCTAGCACTCGAATTCATTCTGTACCTCGTGATTGCACCAGCCACTCTAGCATAAACCGCAGTGAAACTCCCACCGCCAAACCTCCGCTGGAATTTACCTCAGAAAGGACGTGAAATAAACTATCGAACTCGGCTAAGGTGTCATAAAAAATATGAGTATTTATGTGGTATATTAACAATATACAGTTTATAGGTACATACAAAATAGGAGATTAAACTTGTCAATTGTTAATCCCATTCGCCGATGTACATAGCACGTGGTGTGGGCGGTATGACGCCTCTCGTGGGTATTGGTAATCTTCCATAAATATGGTTGTACGGTGAATCTATTCGATCATCAGAATCTAGAAAGGAAGGTTATTCGTTTATTGTTGTGCAAATCAGTAGGAAAAATCATGACATTGGGATTATTTTGTCTCTTGAAGCCTATATTATGGCGCCAAAGTATATTCAACTTCAGAAAAGATATTGTTACTTCAAATAGCAAAAGTGGAATTCAACGCTGGTCGCGCGTATTCGGGCCTGCATTTCGATAAACGGAACATTTTTCTGAATGGAACATTTTTCTCATTTTTACAATTCTAAAGTAGGCTGACATTTTTTTTCAATTAGTTATATCTTCAAAGGGATTCGAATGAACTGTGAAATCGTATTGTCCTGGAAAATTAACGAGCTAACTAATGGTTCAAATGAAATTACCTTGATAGAATCAATCTTTTTTTCTTTCTTTCCTGTCAGTGAATAAAAGAGGTTGAAGTTTGGAATGGAAAATTAAAGGTGTTTCATCATGAGGACAAATACTCACCTAATCCACTCTCAAAGCTCCTAGCGTGGTACATAATGGAGGCTTTTTTACTCGGTGCATGACTCGCATAAATTTGTGATGATTGACTACTAGTATATCCGGTTGGGCCGGCGTACGATGGTCTTACGTGGCCATACAGCGGATGCATCTTCCCCTGGTGTTGACTGTTTTTTGCCATCTTCACGAAATTTGGTACACGCGCACGTAATCCACAGTAGTAAGGGTCATCGTACTTTTTACTGTCGTTCTTTTTACTCTTCTTATCCTCAGTGACGAGAACAGCGGGCCTACCGTTGCTGGTACCGTAGTCGTCATCGATATCGTCGTAATCGGGCTGAGCAGAAGACGTTAAAAAAAAGTGAGTTTGAGGCGTTGAATAAAAAAAAAGGTAAATGATGACATCATCTCGTAACATTATATAGAATATTCATTGCGTCAATTGAATTATGTGAACCTTTTTTTCCTTACAGTTATCATTAGAGATCATAATGGAGAGAGGTACAAGCACACACACACACACACACACCCTCTCACACTCACTCATTCACCCATCCAACCACCCACACTCACCCAACCATCCAACTACACTCACCCCCCCCCCCCACCCACCCACCCACCCACCCACCCAATCACACTCACTCACTCACCCACCCATCCACCCACACTCACCCACCTACCCACCCACACTCACTCACCCATCCACACGCACTTACCCACCCCCTCACACTCACTCACCCACCCACCCACTCACATCCACCCATCACACATTTTTCTTTGGGGATTTTGTTCTTTGATTAGAGACTATGAGAACTTTAATGCCGAAAGTCGGCGCCAATGATATTGGGTGGGTGATCGTCTATGTAGTATTGCTCGCGAAGACCCCACCGCGGTTCCCGTGGGTGACTATAAATGGGGACGAGTAGAAACAAAATACATAGATGCACGGACGTTCTGGTAACAGTTGTCTCGAAACATTAGGATTTAATGGGAAATGGATTATTCATTCTCGGGGTCACTACAATCATGATGTTATCCAGCGCGAATATCATCTTTATCTGATAAATCTCACCTTAGGAATGCCATGCCCATAAAGATTCTCCCTTGGCGGAAGTTTTGGCGGCCTTTCCGCCCGGCGTTGGTGGTAACCCGAGGATTGTCCATATATTGGCTCCTGTCTGGCATCTCTGTTGTCTCGGCCGTCACTTGGACCGGAAGAAGAGGAGACACCGGCGACACTGTAGGGATCCTCATCGGGTATTGGAATTCTTGGACGATTCTTAATGTCAACGGGCCTTTGAAGGGCTAGAACTGCATTTCAAATGACCATTACTGTTACTGCATTATGCAAAACTATGGAGAAACTCGCGAAATAGACTCAGTGTATGAAAATGCGAGAAACTGCAAAGAAATTGATGCTTATGGTCGGCCTTATCTCTCAAATAATTTAAATGTCATATGAAAAGCCACAATAATATTTTACGAAAATTTTGATGCAATAATTTTTATAAGCCTTTAACGACGTCATTTTATGGGAGCGGTTGACCCCAATTTCTGTGCGCATTCCTTAATGTATGTGGAAGCCGTGTAAGAAGCTTCAATTATTCACCGATGAAAATTTCAGGAAATTCGTAAGAAGATTTTCAAATGCAGAAAATTATAAATTTTTAGTCGATTTGGGGATGTAGATATCCCCAGTCGGGGATTTGGGGATGTTAGTATCCCTGTCTGGGATTTGGGGATGTAAGTATCCCTGGCTGGGATTTGGGGATGTAAATATCCCCAGTTTGGGATTTGGGGATGTAAATATCTCCGTCTGGGATCTGGGGATGTAAATATCCCCAGTTCGGGATTTGGGGATATAAATATCCCCAGTCTGGGATTTGGAGATGCAATCATCCCCAGTCCGCGATTTCGGGATGTAAATATCCCCAAATTGGGGATTGGGGATGTTCCATCCCCAATGGGGATATTTTATCCCCGAACTAGGGATAAAATTATCCCCAATTTTTTTTTGTCATACATCCAAATTGAGTATTTTTTTCGTGGCCATTAATGTTAACCAGGTCCATAAGTGTAATTCAATGTTTTAGCATTCCTTACCTGGTGGCAACTTTGATTTCAGCATATCCAATCCAACGACATTGACAATGAGCACCCAAACAGGACACTGCAATAAATCAGCCTCAGTGCGTACAAAAACAATAGCACTTAAACACTGTTTTTCCAATCTTCTTCTATCTGGATAAGCACGCAGTGTTTCCCTCAATAAATTCGCTTGGTACTTGTTCATGTCGAAGAGCTTTCCCGGTTTTTCATGTTCCAGGGCCCCTTGAGAATTTCTCAGTATTTCCGCACCAACGGCATTATCCTCTTGATTTGTTGTTTTAATATAAACGTTACTTTTACACAGTCTCTTAATTAGTATAGTCCCTTGCTCATCCATTTTTATTTTTACCCCTTGATTAATGTGTCTTTTGGCTTCCTCGGTTTTCGGATCCCTCATGGGATTGTCAAAGCCACACAGTCCTATCCTGTGAATAGATATTCATTCATATTGTTAATATTAACAAGTAAAGAATAAATATTCTTTAAATTTTTAGCAATTTCAGTGTTCAAAATGTCAAAAATATTAAAACATTAGAAAGAAAGAAAATCATTATTTAATTAAATATGGGAATCGGTGTTTGAAATTCTTAGCGCCATTTGAATATTTCACCATTTCACCAAGAGAAAAGAAAAATACTATTCAATAAAAATATAGGATGTACCGGAATGTCAACGTAGCGACAAAGCCACCTTACAAATTGAGGAATACATCAAACTGTAATTAATTCCGTACATATGTGACCGACTAATGTATAATATCATTCACCTCACGGGCATGAGAAACGTGACTGGTAATGTGGCAAAATAGTGTATCCAAATTGGGTCATAGCTTTCAAGTCTACATTACCTAAAGCCATCGAAGCCATCGTTTGAGCCATTGACAGTGAGAACCGGTGCTCGAGCATAGGCTTTAGCTACTCTTCTATTTCGCTCGAAGACGATAACTTTTGCCCAGATCTCATCGTCAATCTGGTTCCATTTGTCCAATACTTCTTGTATGTGGTCCTACAAGTGAAATACAGATTAATTGAAATTTCCCTTTGGGGGGGGGGGGGGGGGGGGGGGGGGGGAATTGGGTAGTTATGTTGAAAATATGTTTTGATGGATGCGAGAGTCCTATAGAGCGCTGGTTGCGAGCCCAGCCGCTCGCACTTCCGGGTTTCACCGCACTGACGGGTGGCGCGTCGGTTCCGATCTTACGCGGTTCGATAATTGCGATATATGTAGCTATTTTCTTTGCTCTCTCCTTTTCTTGGGATATACTGTTTTATATTTTTTGCGTCATTTTCTGGTTGCAAAACTGTGAAAGAATTCTCCCTAAAGCCAAAAATTTTGAACACCCGAAATTTCCGAAATTGCTCAGCCATAAAATCCTGACTTGGCCCTAATCTCGTGTTACCACGTCACTTGTGATACTATCATGAAAATTTATGTCGGTCCCAAAAGCTTCTCAGACATAATTAATTTTTTGCCGCTTAATTGATACAGAAATTAGCATCGTGTTTCATGTGAAAACATATCTCGGTGGGAGGGGAAAAAAAAGACTTGGCGGGCATAGATTGATGTTTACCTTGTACAACTTGTCCAAATTATACCAGACATCCTCCTCTTCCTGATCCTCGTACTGAGCGTCAGCGAGGTTGTCCCTCGAACGGGATAGGATTTTTCTTCTCGATACCATCTCCTCTCTCACCTTTGTACAAATGTTGTTGCTCTGCGAATCATGAGAAAAAAAAAGGAAAACTACAAAACTGGTCAGGCACTGTTACTTTTTTTTTCTTTTTTTTTGCATCGTTTTTTCATGATAGGGTGCATTCTACAGTGACCAAAGGAGCAGCTTTCTCTCCGGTCTAAAACCACTCCGTGACTTCAGGGTTAACATAACTTTTGTCTTTGGATGGTGATACAAGCGTACGTGACATTTTTCCAGGATGAATAATCCGACGAGTTGTCTCGATGAAAATCCCCCCCCCCCCCCCGTAAAATAATAAATTACGAGAAATATGTGGTATTTTCATTGTTGCATGCAATAGGGAATGCGTCTATTTTTTTTCTCAATATTTTTTTATGGGTGCATTATATATTATTATGTATATTCCATTTTTATATATTATATAAATACAGATGTACATGTATGCATATACATACATACATATGTACATATGTATATATGCACATATGTATATATGTACATATGTACATATGTATATATGTATGTAATAAATAGTATATATAAATGGAGTTGCAAACTTAAGTTATGTGATTAAGTTATATGAGACAATCGCACAGCATCAACTTTTCACTCAATTTTTAGGTAAATTAAAAAGTTACAACTTTGTAACAGAAAGAAAAAATTGTCAAATGTCCTCTGACATAATTTAATTAATTCGCGATGCTCCTGTAATTTGTTTCACCCACTCAAAATGATAAATATCTTCTGAACAAATTGTCCTATAGATAGTACCTCAGGCCGGATGTGAAAAGAGGAATTGGGAGCGCGATGGCCTTTAATTCGGCCATTTATTATGGAAGCTGTATGGGGAAAGGGAGTCGCGCCCTTGGGCGGAAAATCATGCGTAACCTCGAGGTATTTGAATGGCATTCACCACACCGAAATTCCCATTAGATTATTCATAAGTGTACGTAATTCTCGCTTGTTCCCATTAGCGTAATTTTTGGAGTTTGGTTGGGATATGGGCCGCCAGTGCAAATGGTGGACTGATATGTAGAGAGGTCCTATATGAATCTTGAGAAAGTCCTGGATAAAACATTTCGGATATAAGTGGCGGGGCATTCCGGAGATTGAGGGAATTCCTTTTGGGGTTGTACTCGAAGTTTATAGATAAGGTTTATTTTATTTAGTCAGTTCATCTGAGAGCAACGGCCGAAGTCCATATAAAATTAGAGTCACAAAAATTCTACTGAAAAATGAAAAGTAAAAGTAAAAAATCTTGTTAAAGAAGGGCAGAAATCCATGTTTTAAAATTGGGGGCCTCCCCATCGAGAAGTTAAAAATAGCAAGAATTTAGCGCAAAAATCCGAGTTATGTAGTACATAGTACAAGCATAAATGCAATTTCTTCAATATTAATTTTTTCTCGAGAGCCGGCGACGAGAATGGCGAAATATCACTTTAAGGTGGTATGGTCATAGTCCCGTTCTAAAGTGATATCAATATGCACGTTCTATTGCAGTTTAATCTTAATGGGCTGTTTAGCACGATGGAAAATGCTAACAATTCCGAATACGGAGCATAGTACAAGATATGGAGAAATTATTCGACACCTATGAATGCATGCAAGATTTTCAATGCAGACAAATACCAATAGACGGAAGCTGAGGGAGACACTTCCTGATAAAAGCGCCAAAAGTTGAGCCTTAAAATTGCCTTAAAACCAACCGATAAAACATTTTTGTAGAGCGCTCAATTTCGAGCGAAAAATCTTTTCTGCCAATTACACAAATTCCAATATTTCGAAATTGTGGAGCTATGTACCTCATGTAGATTTTTTAAGAACCAATTTTTTTGTTGCCTGTTCAAAATTTACGCAAGTTACATTGCGTGCCGCGGGGCCGCGATAATTCAGCGCGCCGGGGGGGGGGGGGGGGGGGAATGCCCGTAGGGCCATCATCTCGGATACCTTTTTGTTGGAAATTTTTTTATTGAATAATTAAACACGGGTTGAGTAATTTCCCTGAATATTATTACGGTCTTTGCCATTAAAAAAGAAAAATGCGAGAGCTATTTTTTTGTGAAAGGGAATTTCCGTGTGTCTTAGTGCTTGAGCTCCCAATTTCAAATGGCCGACAGGGCGAGAATTTTTTCGGATTGTCTCATGAGCGGGAGAGCTCATAGAGTAGCGGTCTGGAGCGATTTAGATTGTCTGTGGTTTCCTGTGTCTTATCATGCGAATGCGGTGCAGCATATGGTCCGCTGGTCCATATATCCTCAATAGATCGAAGGCGTTAAAGATAAAAAAAAAGAAAAAAAAATACGATGCCTTCTATCAGGTCATTCCTGAACTATCGACGGGGAAAAAATAGCGAAGTGCAATTTTTTTTTCAGTTTTGGAACATTAGTTCTAAGATGCAATTCCAGGACGGTGAAAAAAATTACAATTGAAGTCGTATGCGTTGCGAAATTTATAGAAGACGATACCTAATACTTTTACAATGATTCGCCTCTATGAAACATGTATCCATACCAACGACAACTAGTCAAGCAAATAACTGTAATTTTACAAATACATCGCTCCCATAACGAAAGAGATTCAGCAAACGGTAAATGTATGATATGGCAACCTACGCTCAAATTCAAATTTTGACACAGCGTAGTACAGTCACCCCAATTAAGGTCTTTAAATGTGAAACCGTTAATGACGAAATGTACCAAGAACGTTCGTTACAGTCATTGTACCTTTTCGAAATTTGCATATGTTTGTTTTTTCTTTTTCCAATTGTTGTCTTTTTATTGTGGAACACGTTAAAAATTTTGAAATGATTTAGGAATTTTACGAAACTTTGCAAGTGACAGATTTTTGAATTTTTAGAATTCTTTACATTCTGAAAAATACAATTTTTTTGAGATAAAGAATTTGAAGACATTGAAGATTTTTCAATGTCTTCAAATTTTGTACCTACATGGACAAGGTTTAATGGGATAATCGAGTGTTACAAAATTTAATAATGACTCATCCGAAATTCACAAAAATTGGGAAAAAAGATATCTGAATCCAACCAATCCAATCAGTGCAATAAAGAGCGGTTTATGACTTTCAAGAGAATATCCTCATTTACGTCTTTCTGATTAACTACTTTAATTTCCACATCCAAGAAGTGTCAGTCATTCGGGTGGAGCGAGACGTTTGAGCAATAATTCGAATATCTATAGGAAAATATTCCGGGAATATTTTCCGGGCTGCGGAGGTGGGGATTTTAATCCCAGAAAATATTTATAGGAAACTATCCAAGGAATAGATATTTCCCGCGCAATGGATCTGGGGATTTTCATCTTGCGCAGGTTTGCGGTGCCACCTAAAAATTCGATCAAATTCCAGTCACTTTCCTTCTTCTTGGAATAGGAAAAAAATACAATTTCTCTGCAATTTTTCTTCCTTTCCTTTTTTGTGATTTGTCATAGGGTTCGCCATGAAAGATCCGATGGAAATCTGAAGTCTCGGTTGGGAAGCGCAAAAAAAATGGAGAAGAAATACGGGAATTTGACTTGTTATGATTAGTGGACCAGTTTTGTTATCATTCACAATATTCCGTCATCATCAACGGAGAAGGAGGCGGAAAAAAATCAAGATCAAATAATAGAAGCTTTATTAATTGAGAGTTTCATTTAGAAAATATAAATATTCGAGCTGTATTCATCCGTCGCTACGCGGCCCAGCGGTTCCGGATGAAGGTCAGGCTGCCGCGCTATTCGTATATCTATATATACAAGAAACGTTGCCAAATTCACTCTACACCGCTGGAGCGCGTTTAGCGACGTTCAGCAACAGCGCAACGGACTCGATTCCGTTAAACGCAGAAGCGATTGACCCAGAAATTGTTTTCAAATTTGCGGAAGTACTGGTTTGTTTATTTAATTTTTAAATTTACATTGTTGAGAAAAATATAATGTAAATCGAATTCAAGCTAATAAGAAACCAGAATGTACCAAATTCGAGGAATTTATCGAATGTTTTTCGAAATGAAAAAATGAAAATTAAAATCGTAGAAAATCTATTTAATGCGAAAAATTAAAAAAAAGGAGATTGGAAGAAATATATTCAGTCTGCAAGAACTTGTTTACTACTCTCGGAATGATAAAATCGGAGAACCAAATGTTGAAATCACCGGAAAACTGGTCAAGCGAATAACTCGGCAAAATCCATTGCTCGAATAAGAAAATAGAGATTCAGGAAAAAATTAACACACGATGCCTACCAACGACCAGAAAATAATCAATTTATCACTTGAAATTCTTATCAGTCGTACAGATTTCCTCCGCCGCGTCCAGCCCCCCCCCCCCCCCCCCCCCCAAGCTGACACTTTCCTGCTCTCACTTCCAATAGAAATATTGACGTGAAAAAAAGTGAAGCCATAAAAAAAATAGAATTAACGTTTTATTCTATATGAACTATATAAAAATTTAGAAATTCACAGGAACCTCTTCAAGAAAGCGCATACACAAAAATGAACATCGTCCGAGGCGAAAGTCGTGAGTCGATTCGCTATTGGCCTGCCATAATTTATTTTTCAATCGTGATTCATTTATTGGTTGATCAGATTAGTCAGATAACATCGTGAAGTTGGTTGGCAATCGAGTCTACGTCGATAAACATCGATATTTGGGATATCGATTCGACTTTAGTTTTCAAAAGTATGACAACTGTTCACGTCATAGCTTATGTAATTATTGAAAATGATACACACAGAATATTTTTTGAGGTCCTGTTAATTTATTAAGTTTCGAGTGTTTTACATATTCTGTCCAGTTCTGACAAATTTTATATGCACGCGATAATTACAGAAAAAAACAAAAGATGCTTGCCCCAAATTTGGAAAATCGAGAGCTCTCTATATTCAACTTCGGCAAAGATATTGTTACCTCAAATTGCGAAGTGGGATTCAGCGCGCAAATTTCAACAAAATGTAATAACAAAATCAAAAACTGATCTACCGAAACCCGACTGTTAATCAAGCGAACAGTAGTTCCACAAATAGATATACTAAGAAACTAGAGATCATTCAGGGAACTTCTTCCACACAATTCCAAGCAACACCTAGAAAATACTCAATTGAGCACTTTTCCCAAGTAATACAATTTTTTCTCCACCTGGGCCTCTGCTCTCACTCCCAAGAGAAATGTCAATTTAAAAAAAAAACAGAAGAAAAAAAAACACCGTAAAGACGAGAGAGTGAAGAAATTCGTGGAATCTCGTAGAAAAATAATCCGAAAGTGTGAGTAATAAGTCAGAGAATTGTAGATTTGTACAGTGTAATATTAAATGTTTCGCCTGCACCTAAAACTTGGCGACTTTCACTCGTAATAAAAGGCGAAGGCCTAACTCCGTAGTGGCACGCTGGAGAAGCCAAGAAGTTGAGAGAGTGGAAGAAGTCAGGAGAGTTTCCTTGGGCAATGCTTGAGTCGCTGCGCAACAGAGATACTTGGTGAACGGGGCGGGGGGGGGGGGGGGGGGGGCTCTCTCGATGCCATATATATACATTAAGGATGTTCTTGGGTGATAGAGGGGAAAGGAAACTGCAGCCGAAACATCCAAATTCCATTGTTGGAATTGTCCCACTGTACAGTTACTTCTAGAAGTACATTGCACACTGGGAGGAAAATTTTTTTGACCCCGGTGGTGGGTCTGGAAAGAACAATTCCGAAATGTTTACACACGTCCATGTTTTTTCTTATAAAACATGCATGGATCTCCGATTGGATGCGAATGCCCGGAAGAAAAGGGACCATTTGGGAGATCACCTTTTTCGCAATTTGCATTCAACTAAATCCTGAATCATAACAATGTGTATTTATTTAGCCTCAAGCTACTTCTGCATATACAATTACATGATATACTCAATATTCAATTCAACGAATGATGGGATTGGACCGAATTATTATCACTATGGGCTGGACAAGTCGGGACCAGCGAATGGTTTCCCAATGGTTCCACCTGGATGTCCACCATCTTCTTCTTGATAATCAATTTTTAATTTGAATAGGATATGTAGAGGTCATCCAGGTTTGTGCGAAACTTGGATTGATTCATCTGCAAAGGAGCCAGATGATAATTCTTGGGGAATCCCCACCCTATCAGTTGGTACCATTGAAAAAAAATGGTATTCCTGTATGGACAATCTAACCTCCGTGTCGGATTTTATTTTATTGTTTCTGCTGTTCGATTATGTGTTTTTACATATTGCACACTTTGTGTCAATGGATTAGATAGTGTATCAATAAGATTAAAAAAAAATCTGGCAATTTTTACAATCCGGAATTTCGTAAGAACATCCTTAAGTACGTATACGAGGGATAAATACATTTGAGAAACAAATGCTCAATGGCCGGAGTAGAGGGGCAGCAATGGCTCCTGGGCTGCTGTCTTTCACTGTACGTGTGCATACATCCAGCAAAGAAAATTACAGCTGGCATAACGTAACCTACGCCTCGTTTCTATTCCAAAGATTCAGAGGTTCTCAATGGGGAACTTGGATGAAACTCTGTGCCTCCGAATTGCCAACCTAACGATGCAGTATTTGAGCATGTGCAGCCTACATTAAAAAAAAAAAAATGTACCATTTTCATGAAATTTTTTGAGACTATCTCTAATCTCTTCTGGGCTTATATAAAAAATCACGGGGGCCGCCACCTCGAATTGACAAATCTAAAAGTCTGGAACATTTTTTGAATTGATAAGAGCGCTTATCATTGATAAAATTTATGAAAAAACCGTGAAAATTGGTGAACAACTGTGCAAATTGGGGAAACAGCTGGAGCGCCAAGCAATGGTGTCAACGAAGTCTCCCATCTCCTGGCCTCTCATCTAAATTTGCGGACGCACGAAAAGGGCCCACTTTGTCGATCTCAGTTTCCCAGATAGTCGCCTTTTATTCTGCATGTCAGAATTATTTTTTTCATTAATCACAAGTGAAGCCATTTACTTCAAGGTGTGAGGTATCATACCAAACTGCATATCGACAAAGTGGGCCCTTTTCTCGCGTACCTCCAAATGTATTCAATTAAAAGTATTTGAGGTATTTTTTACAATGTTTTATGCACTCTGGGCGTGTATCTTGCTGTTAATGTTTAAGGTCAACATAAGTGTAGTTAATTCTGATTGTAAAGTATTATGTTTCGTGGAAAACATCAAATAAAAAAAAAACATAATCGACCTCCCTGAAAATGTCTTACTCGATTCTTGCACATTTAGATCATCGAATTTGCTTTGTACAACCCTTCGTGGGGTTATAAATAATAATAAGAAGGAGAGAATGTTTTGGTAATTTTGAGGGTAATTTTTTGAGGAAAATTCGTTAGGGGTTATTGATTTGAAAGTTTGGTAACAGAGTCGTCAATATGAAGGGGGCATTTGGAAAATATTAATCTTCCAGTGATTGACGGAAGTTTGGTGCAACGTAAAGCCAGATACGTTCTAGTCGTGAGTCGTGAGTCACGCTAAACGTTGACGCGAAGAAGTTCTTGTTTTAAGAAAGCAATTTCGTGATTGGCGAAAATTTAGGGTTACTGCCGCTTGATTGGATCAATATGTTTTCTTGAGTTTCGCGGAAGAAAGTGGATTGACTCTGTTAAAAATGAGATAGTCAATGTATGGAATTAATTTTTTTTTTATTGGTCCATCGTTAGTCGCGTCATGTGACCTCTTAACTTTGCCATGCACTGATCTCGGTCTGATAAAGTATATCGATACCGGGATTCTTTTTTGGTCCCATAGCTTCAAGATCGAGAAGTATGTTGTGCTTTCCCCGGGCTGAATCTAACGCGTCTTGGTCGTCACCATTCTACACAATTACCTTATTAGGAAGTTCTTCGATTTTTTTGTGACTCATTACAATTATCTATTTTTCTGGTAATTCACTTTTTTTTCCTAATAATGTCTTTTTTTTACGTATTCATTTCTATAATTGACCTCTGCTGTGAAGTCTCTACAAAGGTGAATACAATAGGTAAAATAAAGTAACCTGGGGTCGGGCGTGGCTTCGCGCAGGCGCAGCGTGCGTGAAGTGCCGCTTTGCGCACAGTGTATCAAAATGCGTACTTTGAGTCCTAAGGCCGGAAAAATGCTTTTCTCAAAATTCCGCTAGCCTTCATGAATTGCAGAATATTTGTCAATTAATTTATTAATTTTTTGATGAACTAATTCACTACTGACATGCACTCAAATGGGCCCTTTTCACATTTATGGCGACGTAATTAAATGTTATTGCAAACTTTGAAGAAAAATCGTTTTCTTGTCACGTGACATCCGCTTGTTTATGCTATGAAATCTGACGAACTGAGTTCTAAATGAGCGTAGTAAGTGGACACTTAGCCAGGACTGTAAAGAAAAAAACGGGGTTAAGGGGGGCCGAGTGACATAAAATTTTAATAATATGTAATTGAATACAATATAATACGAATCGTAAAAAAATCAAGTAGCTTTACCGTTCCCTTTTAGACTATTTGCCAACAAGTGACAAAAAAAGAAAGACAGTTCGAAGTTTTTTCATTTCTCAAAAACGGAACGCTAAGTGTCATTCAAATTTTGATATACGCTCTATCGGCCCACACACACACACACATGCATATCCCCGATTCGGAAATAAAATATTGTCGGTTTAAGGATGACATATTATACCCAAATCGGGGTGATATCTCACCTTGTAATCGGAGAGATTTATATTCTCGAATAGGGTATGTTTTGCAGTGTTAGTGATACTCTATTCAATTTTATTAGTGGCTCTATCTTCATACTAGATTGTCAAGATCATTAGAGTAAGTTTTCTATATTATATATATACATAATATATATATATACATTATATATCGACAGAATATTCTGCTCTTCAAAAAATAATTCAGCCACGCCCCAACATCCTTAAGAAAGTCTGGTCAAGAAATATCCGCAAATTGGAGAAAATTGGCTGAACATTTTTAATGCATTGTTTTCCTCATCCAGTGAGCCCATGCAAAATAAAAATCAAAGACCACACTAATAGCATAAGAACAAAAAAAAAATTGATTCGAAAGTTGCTAATTATATACGCGACTAAGTGGAGCATCGATAGGCACCTTTTTCCCCCATATTGCCAGCTGGTCGATAATCCACTGAAAGTGCTAGTCATCGATGCCTTATTAACCCCGTGCATGAGTAACAAATTCAAAAATCGCTCCCATTGTTATAATCCTGATGAAATGTTCACTCTTTTGCATACCGCATGTGCATAGAATGAATAATGCATGAAAAAATAATCATTCAATTGCATGGTGATAAAAAATAATCATTATTCTCGATTTGTGAGTCTTGCCGAACTGCAATTTCTTTTTTAACCACCCTTCGGCCCGACTTGAGATATACCGCGACCCCTCGCGGCGCTAATGGAAGCTTTGCCGACTTTTTCCCAAAGTGTAGACCATTCACAAAGTTTCAACCAATTTCCGCAATTTTTTTTTAAATACGAGCCATGCAAAACCTCAATTTGTACATCCGTTGCTTTCCAGGTGGAGAATTCGAAGCTTGAACAATGAGATCAATCTTGGTCCGACCTTCGATGCCGAAGCTTAGACTTGATAGCTTCGACATAGGTTCATCCCATGTATAAGCCTAGATCAAACCAAGCTTAGTTATATCGAAGATGTCCAAGCTTTGTTGGCCCAGCTTGTGCCAAGCTTGGCTCAATCTTAGCGTCCCTAACGTTGGTCCACAGGCAGAACCTAATCGACGTCCAATATTGGATACATACATACATCCAGGCTTACTAGAAGCATCCAAACCCAATCTTCAGAAACCATGTTGTGCTAAGCTTGGTCCGAGCTCAGCTTTGTTAGCTTTGAAGCTTAGCTTTAACAAGCATAAATCCCGGATTGCTCATACCATCTAAACCCAAGCTTCTGAACTAAGGTTGAACTAAGCTGGATTGAAGCATATTTTTCCTAGTTTCGATTTACCGGCTTCAGCGAAACTCTGCTGAATATTGGATACATATATAAATCCAGGATTGCTGCACCACCTAAACCCAAGCTTGGACGCGAATGTTCAACTAAGCTCGGTCCAACCTCAATGTTCCTATCTTCGAAGTTTGAACCAAGATAAATTTTGTAGCTTGGACCAAGATTAATTTCGATGCGTCGACCACGCGAAACTTTGGAACTTGGACGAAAATGAATTTCGAGGCTTGTACCAAGATAAAGTCCGAAGCTTGAATGAAGATAAAGTTCGAAGTTTGCATTAACCTACGTAAGCCAGCTAGGACGAAGCTTATTCTCTAAGCTGGGATTGGTGTTACATTCGCATGTTCTGCTCAGATTGACCGAGGCTTCAAAGCACAGCTTTGGCGAAGCTTAGCCAAGCCTCGTCCAAGCTTTGATCAAGCTCCACCGCATGGTCGATTCCCACCTGGAATCTGATGAGTCGCTATGAATTGGAGCCAAGTCCACATCGGATCCAAACCTTGCACCTCGCGCGCCAAAGGCCAGTGGTCTAACCCCTACCGTGGACCTAACTAAGAAAATGTGATAAATTGCCGAAAAGAAATCCCTCCAGAACTTTCATATTCTCCAATTGCATCTTTTTGCAGTTATAAATTATTTATAATTATAATTGAATTGATCATAAAAAAAAGCCAACACCATGCTGCTGGCTCGTGGGTATTGCCCGTTTTATTGATGGTAATATACTGGTATTATACGATCGAAGTGCGGCGTCGAAGGTGGACGTGGGCGTTCATGTGCTAAAGAGAAAAGCAAGACACTAGGATACCGTTAACATTGTCGCTATACAGTCAATAGATGAATAAAGAAGACAAAGGCAATGCATGTTGGGCATTTTGCTCTGGCTAGTTTGTGGCACGTTAGGTTACATTGAAAAATTGATGATAAGAGATAACGGAATGAGGGGGACCACCTATGGGAAAATCCAAGGAAGTAATACTGGAGGAATTTGATATTAGCTGGACTAGAGGAAGCCCTGAGAGTTATCTCGTAATTTGAGGCATGCACAGCATCCCAATGGACCGGGGCAAAACAAAAATGAATTAATTCGAAGCGTAGAGAGCTACAGAGATCTCAGGCAGGAGCTGCGTAAATTAAATTAATTCGAGATGAAAGTGGTGAAGGGGTAACCGATTGGAGAACGTGGCAGAGAATCCCTCAATTGCTCTTCCACATTTATATATTATCAAAGATTTTTTATCTGACAAAAAAGGTCGGAAATAAATTATACCACTCTGGGGAATTTTCGCAGTGCATTTGGCAAAGCGATTCAAAAGTGAAATTCACCGATTTCATGACTTCACAATCTATTTCAAAAGTTGCGATTCATATTTCTACATCCAAGAGTGCATTCCATTCTGTACTAATTGCAAAAGTAATTAATTCCATTAGGAAAAATGTATCACGGCGGCCACCCCTTTAGAAAATTAACGGGAAGAAAAATAAAGAAATAACGCAACTGATAAAGCATTTTTATCATGCACATATGTGGGTTAAATTTTCCTTTAATCATACAGCTCATTTGCTACGAGAAATCGCACTACGACAGCAGGTTAATTACATTTTGACCCTATTTCATCTCGTGTTTGCAGGAAATACAAATCTGAATGTTAAACAGGAAAAGGAAAAAAAATGATAAGAGCTGGGCAATTTTGCCGCACGGGCAAAAGCCCATTCGCGATCGATGATCGTTGGAGCATGAAAGTTAGACTTTCTAAGCTCAACGTAACGATCAAAAGAATTTCACGTTGGTCACGCCCGCCTCGCTCTTTTTCATACAAGACGTACTATCGCATTTAATTGAATAAGGAGGGGATATATTCGAGAGGTTTAGTTGCGATTAGAATTCCGGAATGTATAATGTGTATTTTTTGTTTACAAAGTGGCAAATCAAATATATGAAGTGGACCCTTGTTGGATCGAGTCAATAACTTCTCGATAGTAATGGAAAAGGAATTTATTCAAAAGATTTCTTTGAAAACTTGATTACCTCGCTCCTTGAAACAAAAATAGTGTTGGATATGCTTGATAAAGAATTTGATTTACAACCGAAAATCTTTTACGCTATTTTTTCAAGTTGCCCATCAAGCGAAGTTATACTTATTATCCCGAAAATAAAATGGTTGAGAATGATGAAATTTGCAGTTTTCTCGACGTTCATATGCTTCTCACAGATTTTCACCGAGAGTTGCATTTGTGTGTGCGTGCGTGGGCGGTTGGGTGAGTACGTGGATGGAGGGTGGGTGGGGTGGATGGAGGGTGGGTGGGTGGTTGGTGGGGTGGATGGAGGGTGGGTGAGTGGTTGGGTGGGTGGGTGGGCGGTTGGGTGGGTGGGTGGTTGGTGGGGTGGATGGTTGGGTGGGTGGTTGGGTGGGTGGGTGGATGAAGGGGTGGGTGGGTGAATAAATGGGTGTGGGGGGGGGGTGGGTGGGTGAGTGTATCGATGAATAGGTGGGTGGGTAAATTCGAAATATAAATAATAGTTATTGGCTATTTATAAACTGTAGAAAATATGGAGATCGCACCAACTTTCCTTCGTTTTGCATCAAAAAAAATCTTTCCCTTTCTTGCGCAAAAAATTGATTTCAATGATTTATTCCACGATTGATTCTATTCATTTTTTGTTTAAAATGGGAATAAATTTGTTTGGATTGGAAAAAAAATATTTCTCCGAGTTATTGGATAGTGGAGTTACGCTTTATTGAATTAATAATTTTTTGCCTGGTTTCCAATGAGGAAATCGATTCAAATAATTCATTTTATGATTTATTCAATCCATTTGTTTTTCTTTTTAATAGGAAATTCTCCATACGAGCATTTTCCCTTACGGTGTATTCATGAATCTCGGAAATGAGGTTGCGGGAATGGAAAGAACAAAATTAAATTAATTGAATTGAATGGAATAGGCCTAAATTGATTCGTAGAGTATAGAATGATAAAGAAGCCAATAAGAGGAAGTGCGTATTTTACGATAGACAATCGTAATTTAGGTTTTGTAAAGTATAACTATTTTCTGAAGTATTTTCACGGTGAAGCAAATTTTTTTAATGATTTAAATGATCTGCTGAAGTCAGTGTGAATAGCTTTAATTTTTTTAATTTTTGATTTTTCAATTTTTTAATTTGTTATTTTCTGAATTATTAATTCCCAATTTTGTGTTCTGCAAAAAGTTCTTCTGAAAATAAATTTTAGATGAAAAACGAAGGATCCCTAAAAACTTAATTTTTTTTTATCAAGCTCTGCTGCAACTTAAAGCATAAAAACAAATCAATATAAATTTTTTGTACTATTCGCAATTTTTCCACTTGTTCATAAACAAATTGTTGTCCGGCATTGATTCCAAGTCTCAAATTTTTTTTCACTTCCACGGGGAAAGCGTCCATTTTTCTATGCAAGAAATGATGAAAACTGACTTTCAGAAATCATCTGCATACGCCGTTCAGTTAAATAAAAACATGGAACACCAGAATTAGCGATTTCTCTTATTTAATTCCTATTCTCCATATTTTTTTATTTTGCCGGCATATACATATATTTATTCCGAATCCCGGTTGTTAACATTTATACCGCAAAGAAAAAATGAGTTCGAAAAAAAAGCAAAAAAGTCGAAATGGGAATAATGAGGAAAAATTAATTTTAGAAACAGATTTTTTAGAAGACAATTTTGCTTATGCAAAAATTCTTAACAAACAAAATTTTGTTAGCTCAAAATATAGAGCGTTACCGAACCAGAATCCAAAAAGTGCGCCAAGATTTTTTTTAGTTTTGTATTTGGCTTTTTTTATTTTGTTGGCGCTTCCCATTGAAACTCCCAACCATTAAAATTCGGCTTAACATTGGTTGCGGTCAACATGATCAGATGGTAAATAACTCAAAACCGACAAAGTGGGCCCTTTTTGCGTGACCGCTCACACACTCATTCTCGACATTTATTTTTTTTATTAAGCTTCTTGGGTGGCACGAACGTAAGGACCCTTTGGGGTACATGCGATAAGATATCGATAAGTCATGGGAATTTCGTACGAATTTATTTTATATGCCTCGATACATGATTGAAGTCCTTTAATGTGAGGATTTCGTGAGAGAAATCATTTTTACCCATAAAGATTCCCGCACTACGTGTTCCGAGCGTCAAGATTACCAACAGGACTTTATAAATTGTTCTCCACTTTGGGATTTTTCTCCATTTCTAAAGATCAGGAAATTTTCAAATTTTGAGGGCTGGGTGAGTGTGGGTGGATGGGTGGGTGGGTGCATGCGTGTGGGTTAGTGGGTGAGCTTGATGGGTGGGTGAGTGTGGGTTGGTGGGTGAGTTTGAGTGGGTGAGTGTGGGTGGGTGGGTGGGTGGGTGAGTGTGGGTGGGTGGGTGAGTGTGGGTGGGTGGGTGAGTGTGGGTTGGTGGGTGAGCTTGAGTGGGTGGGTGAGTGTGGGTTGGTGGGTGAGTGTGAGTGGGTGGGTAAGTGTGGGTGGGTGGGTGAGTGTGGGTAGGTGGGTGAGTGGGTGGGTGGGAATCATGTTTCCATTATTCCAGATGTAAAACCATCTACGATTAGGTCAATTGCGTACAATTCTCGTCCTTCGATGAAAGTGATTTTTTTTGTTAAGGAAACGAATGTCGGTTTCCCCCACCCCAGGAATGCGCACGTATATAGAACAGGAAGATAACAACTGTGGAGCTCTCGTTTCTACACTCCGGGGCCTTACGCCTTGCATAATTAGCCTTAAGAAAGGAATTACCAGTTGCTACACTTTCCCCTCCTTCACCCTTCCCCTCCCCCCGCCCACTTACCTCCTTCACCACAAACTATCTCTATCCACTATCGCTGTCGCTTTTATCTTCTCTCGTTTGTTATAGCGTCTCTCCTGTCTCGCACATTCTCCTCACTTTCCGCATTTCTTTTCAACTGAAATACTGTTATATAGTGGATTGCTTGCTTTCGTGTCGTTAATTCAATTGACAAGTAACAAAATGCAATGAATGCTCAGACATTTTTTGGTAATTGGAGAGAAGAAAATAATTGGGAGATGAAATGGATAAAGGATTTAAGGATAAAATAGTACCAATTTAAGGACAAAATCCCCGAATAGGGGAAATTCGTATTCTCGAATTGGGAAAATGTGTTGAATGCACGCGATATATATATATATATATATGTATATCTATATATATATGTCTTGTCGAGGGCTACCTTTTGGCATATGGTATTTCTTATATGAGCAGAAATATATAATTTCTAAGTAAATAAGTAAATATAATACAGATATACGACGACATATGAGGCATTCCATCAAATACTGTACAACTACTGTGCGCCTATATCTGCGACTATTTTGAGAATTCGCCTTTCGCACGTTTTCTTCATCTTCCGCATTTCTTTTCAACTGAAATACTATTATATAGTGAATTGCTTGCTTGCGTGTCGTCAATTCAATCGGCAAGTAGCAAAACGCAATGAATAATCTGACATTTTCGGTAATTTCGCCTCCATCGCGGAAATTGTAAAGCGCAAAGTGGAATGGCAAATCTTTTTTGTAGGCGAAAGATAAATTACGGACATAATTGTTTGTATTTGTGTTGAAAGGCGGATTTTAATGGTTTGAAATTACAAAATTTATAGCGGTCCCGGAATTTGTTTAAAAATTTACACAGCTGTGAAAATCTCAGAAAAATTTTCTGAAAATTTTAAAAATTGGTAAATTGTGAAATTTTCAGGAGTGCAGGATTTTTGAAAACTGTGAAGTTTTCTAAATAGTTTACAGAAAATGACGAAAATTTTTTTTCTGATCAATAATTGTAGGTTCTTTGCCTGGGAAATTTCAAAATTTTTCAAAAAACAATTTTTTTTTATCCACGACATTTCAAGGATCAATTGGTCAGAATAATATGTATGTCGACAAAAAAAATTTAAGTACTCCTCGAGAGATATGTACAAATAGTCCGTAATTTATTGAATTTTTTTCCCCACATTTCAATTGAAAAACAATTTGCTCCCTTTCTATTCTTTTTTTGCCTTCAATTATATCTGCTCTGAATACCACTCTAACGAAAGCCAAAGCCGAGAAAATGCATGTGTTTTGATGAATGTTTGACCTCTTTATTTGTTTTTCCGTAACGCCATGTTAATTACACGTTTGATAATACATATTTATATTCATAGATGCAAATTTTTGTTGGCTTACGCGTGTATGACCTTTTCAAATCGGGAAAATTTCCGCTCGAATTTATTAACTGTCAGTTGGTAAAAGTTGTCTTAGAAAAGCGTTGAGCATTAGATGATTTCGAATTTTCTCCAATCTCATGATTCATATAAACCACACATGTACGTGATTACCGTGACTGCTGTCATCAATTTTGACACTCCACAATTTTCGTCTATTCTTTTATTTTCTACATACGTGCGTCCCATATGAAAAAAGAATAGTCGAAAATGATGGCTGCAAAATTCCTTTTCTCTGTAAATATGTTTTCTATGTATCGTGTATATCTATATATATATATATATATATATATATATATGTAAATGTACGTATGTATATACACATATACATACATATACATATATGTATGTACATGTACACATATACATATATATGTATATACATGCATATGTATATACATGTATAGGCATATACATCTATATACATATATATATATTTCCGTGTATATATGTGTTATACATGGAAAAAATTGAGATTTTGAAACTTAGTTTCGAATGTAACAGAATCAGTTATTTTTTTACCAGTGCTGAATGCATGCAATGTATACATCATGTGAAGAGCATTCATATCTAACGTATATTTCATGTAGGTTTTTTTCCGTAGATATATGTAGATATATGCAGATACAATCGAGACATATAGCGACATATGGCACTTCCACCAACTGCTGGACCAGTTTTTTGTGTGTGGATTTGGCAATTCGTCGAAAATTCATTTTCCGTATACGCTAGTTAAAAAATAGTTTCAATTTTTTATAGATTCCTTCGGAGTATGCATTAACCATGCTGGCTCAATTCCTGCGCGATTTTTTATATTTGTTTTTTGAAAGTAACCGAAGAACTTTGAATGAAATTTGAAAAAAAATTAGTCGTATTAAAAATAATCTTACTTCTCACTACAAAAAATTAAAACAAATTTAGCATAAAAGAAAATAAATAAATAAAAAAGCTGAACGATTCGGCGGATACAATATCCCCGATTGGTGAATATAAAAAGACCCATCTGGCGGATAGAAATATCCCCGATCTGGGGATAAAATATCCTCAATCCATAAAAATGCCCCAGCAATCGTTATCTATAGATATAGTCTATCCCCCAATCGGGTTTCGTAACATACTCGAATCGGGTCTTTCTTTTCCGTCCATGTGTTCAATATATGATGGAATGCTTCATATACATATTATCCATTTGGGGTAGTGAATAAGGGAGAGAGGCGGATGATGGAGAAGAAAAACCACCGTTGGTGTATATCAATTACGGAGGTGCGCGCAAGACACCCGAGGCGTTTTTATATAACTTGAGCGATTTCGTAATAATATGAACCCAAGTTGGACGAGTGCGGGATGTGAGGGGGGGGGGGGGGGGGGGGGGTTTGTGAACGGAGAGAAAGAGACGGGCACGTTTTATACACAGTTTCTGTGTGTTTCGTGATATCGTGGATTTCGCGGGAATAGGGCGGGGGGGGGGGAGGGGGGCATTGCAGCGGGATAGAACAGTAAGGAAGGTAAGTATGGGTCGGACATAGCGAGCGAAAACTGTATCAAACTCATGAGAAAAATATGTCTCAATCATTGTCATTAAATATTGGTTGGTATGATGGTATGAACTGGATGTAGAGCCTTGAAATTTCAACGGAAATTAACTTTCAAATTTTTTTCAACAAATGTGTAATACGAAAATTGGAGATGTGATTAAAAATTTGTGTAAAATTCTTGGAGCGGATTTGTAATTTCTGCCGCAGGTGATTATTGTGAACAGCCGAATGTCTCATTGAAACATGATCTTGCATCAAAGTGCTATAAGATATTTGTTGTGGAGAAATCAATTTTAGGTGAAATTTTTTTTGCTATTTTTTTTAAATACACCCATTTGGGATGAATCCCAATTTTTTCACTCAGAATTTCCTAATCTTCCGTTTTTTATGGACCATCTGGCAAGCTGTTAGATCAATTCCGAACAAAACCTAATGGGCCTATGTTACGTGGAGATGAGTCGATTGGTCCATGCAGAATCGTGATCGCGTAATTTGTTCGCAGGAAGTCGGTCCCAGAATTTTTTACACACACACACATTGTCTTCAGAATAGCAGAGATAATTTTAAACGTGGACATTGGTTGAAAAATCGGCCCCTTATTTTCAGGAAGCCTTTCTCTAGATGTAAATTGCAAAAAGAACTGATACAACTTTGTTAAAATTACGTAAAAAAAAGTGTAACAAATACAAAATCCGCAGAAAATTAAGAAATGCATAACATCCATGGTTTACCAAATTCCAAATTTTTTTTGACTGAATAACAGATGTCTTCCAAATGATCTACAACAAAACCCACTTCTTTTTTTTCACATTTCGACTAAAAATTCCTAAATGTCATGTCAAACAATTTCTCGCCATCTCAATTATGTTTTGCTATCTGGGCCCAGTAAAACTCTCACATTCGATAGACTCGGGCCTAAAATTACCATAAACATCAAGAACCCCTAATTACCCAATCCCCCTCCTCCCCCCCCCCCCCCCCCCCCCCCCCCCCCCCCCCCCCCGCCTATTTCCGTAAAAAGGAGGTCACAATTCTCCGATCGCCCAAAGCCGTGCAATCGAAAATGTAATATCTTCAACGATAGAAAATTTTTAATAATAAAGAGAAAAAAATGTGAGAAAAAACCACATTTATAATGACGTGTTTTATCCTCGCGCGACGACAACGGCGTCTCATCTCTTGCTGGGGCTTTCACTTGCACGAAGAATGCGAAGGCTGTCGAGGACGAAGGCACCAGTTCAGCACAAAACACAGCCACACAGCCACAAACCGCCTTAAGCCAGGCTATTCCGCCACACCTCTCTTGTTTTCGCATCTCTTTCGCAGTGCAACAAACCTCAGCAAATTCAATATATGTCCAGCACCACCCCCTCCCGACCCCCTTCCCCCCGAAAACTTAAGATAGAAAAATAGAAGGACGATACATAACAATAAGAAAGTATGATTATTTTTTTGTATAAATTTTATATTATGTTATCGAGATGATGGACCTGCACGAAGAACCCCCAATCACCCCCCCCCCTCCCCCACCCTCCCGGGAAATCAAATAATAGTAAAAAAAATGTTATCGATACCGATCGTCGGGGTATATTCGTTATTAACATTAAGAACATTTAATCACCCCACCCCCTCCCCCCCCCCTCTCCTCCCCCCTGAGTACTCAAAATGCCAACGGTGAAGAGCAATTTTTTGGCTACAAATTTCTTCTATGTAATGAATATTATCAGCAAGCAAGTCTTACCTGACTATCGGAATGCAATTTCCCCGACTAGAATTTGTATGTTAATTTTAGTCGGTAGTAGAGTTCATATTTCTAAATTACATAATTATCATTTAGTGGACTTTCCGGTCGGGTAAAAATGGCAAAAAAAATTGCCCGTAATGAAGGGGCTTTCCTTATTTATTCATGTAAAAATTATTTATTCACAACCGAAAATGTTTGAAGCCTCTGGAGATCGCGGAAATAATTCGCGGGATTGGGCCTTTTGATTTAAATTGGCGTTACATTTTTTTTAATGGTCATTGAAAAGGGAATCCTTAATGTTTATGCAAATGGAATTTTTAAAAAAGTTGTAACAACATAAAGCGGTTACTTGTTGACAATTTACAGATTATGAGACTAGGGTAATTTTCTTTTCAGTATTAGAAAATTTACCCATCGATGGATAAATTTTGGAAAAATTTCTCTTCGAGAATAATAATGTTGATGGATTTTTAACCCAATTATGTTGTTATACCTATGAACTATCCCGAGAGTTGAAAAGTCCTTCGTTTTTCAAATTTTCAAAATATTTTAAAAACTTTAAAAATTTGGAAATAAAAAAAAACATTGCAAAAAAATTGTCCAACTTCGAAAAAGAAGATTTGCAGAACTATCCAGGAAAAAAAAACGAGATTCTCCAGTCATGATAAAATCAAGAAGTCAATGGTCCCCGAAAAGTGCAAAGAACGTGGCAGAATGAGCAGCAGAATAAGACAAAAAAGGAAGGCCGAAGAGTATCAGAAAATAATATGAAAGATTCTAGCGCATCGCCAGATTTGGTTGAATTTCCATCGGCGAAGGCTTTCACTCGACTCTTCGCGTAAATCCACTGTGCATAAAGCAATTTTCTCGTAGGCAAAAGTCGGATTGCTTCGCGCAGAAAAATATGACAATAAATTCGGTATTGAAATGTCAAAAGCCATCCACTTCCCTTTCCCTAAAATTTGTTTTACCACTGAAGAACAAGTTTTCTCCCTCGAAATAGCAATTCCCATTATAATTGAAAAATCCCAAATAAATTCTCTCATTTTATTCAGCCATTTGACCAACAAAATTTCAAGTGCCCATGGTCTCCAAGGACCATACGATTGGATCTAAAATTTAATGATGCCGATAAATGCAAATTTCTCTCATTACTTGTATCGCAACGTAATCCGCGACTTCTCGCGAATATTGTCTGTAAATTCATGAAATCACATTTGCCCGTGTGCGACCCTTTAACAGCCATATGTGCGTATATTTCTGCCTCCTATACATATATACATTTCCCCGGAGATTTCAACGAGTGGAAGAAACTGGTTATGCCAGGCGCGTAGGTCGTACTTTTTTGTTCAATAAAAAAAAAAGAATAAAAAATTAAAAAAAAAAAAAAAGACGAAACTGAAGCCCATGAAGCGCCAACCCCTCTCACCACCTCAAAATCCTGTGAATCAATTTACAGTAGCCTCACGACTTATAATTTACGATTAAACCGTTATCGCATTATCAAATCTGACATACCAATCGAATGACAGCGGCACTGCGTCGTCACGGCACTCCAATATGGTCCAACTTTATTGTCACATATGCTTTATCACTCCAGATAATTTCCATTCGTCCATAATCCTCCCTTAAAAGTCGCCTTATCACTCTACATTCAAAGCAATTGACTAATTATTCCGACACTAAAATTCTCCTCCGTCCGACTGATTTCAAAAATTCAAATTTTGCGCGGGAAAATCACACAAGTCTTCACAGATGCAACTACTGGTTTGTTTTATCGGTTGTACTTTTTTCACTGAGTGTTTATGGGCGAGGAATTTGGACTTTTAAATTTGGCCAAAAGTTATTCAATTTTGTACAAGAATTTTCAGAGGACCCATTGATTGTACCGACCAGGCGCGCTCGTGAAACAGCTCGCGAGTGAGAGGCCAAACCAAAACGTTCACCATGTTGGTGGACAGTTGCGCATGCGCACGATATCCCCGCCCCACTACGAAATTTCGCGGTATAGTGTGAGTTTGTGGTAGATGTTAAGGATGTTCTACATCCTTGCACAGAATTTTTACGTTCTTTGAGCTTTTTGATTGATCGAATTGATGCAAAAGATGGAGAAAATTGAGGTGGAAAATGGAGCGTTAGTGTGTTGATGGTCGTTTGATAACTTAGGTTATGTCGCGGTGACAGATTGTTTTATCGTTAAAACACTGTCTCAGTCTGTTTCCGGCCATATTTCGAACGGCTCACAAATAATTCTAATTTTAAGTAAAATTTCGGGAGTTACTTATGATAAACACCAAAAATATATGTTCGCCGTTAATTGTCGTGTCAATTTCACGTGTTTTCTATCTGGAAAACTGCGGAACAGAATGTTAAAGGTCTCTTTACTTCAGGAACATATATAGTAATAGTAGTTTCTTATGCACCCAAAAGTATCTATGCGACATATAAAAATTTGCATTAATTTTTAGGCCGACCCGACAACAGAAATTCAAAATTGTGGCGGGAAAAATTCCATTGATTCGCAGTTTGATTTTGCCGAGTGAGCGCAGTAAGTTTGATCCGTTTCATGGGATCGAAGGTTCAGATCGCATAAAAAATTTAATGTTTTAACATGGTAAAAGTGTATATTACTCCCGTAATTTTTGGGCAAGTAGTGAAGAGAAGAAAGTTGGAGGTATTGTCTTGGTGCATTTTATTTGCGCTTGTTAAGAATTATCATGTTGCTGTAAAATTTTCACATCGCAAAAATTCAGTTAAGATACGGACTAATATAACTAATTTGAGGATATAAAAATGAAGGAAATGAGCTTAAAAAAAAGATAGGAAACTGGGGAAAATGATCGAGATACTCAAAAAATAAATCAATAAAAAATTGTTAAGTTGGCTTCGGAATAATTAAATGTTCAAATTAATAAGAATTGCAAAATCTTTAACAATTAACCAGAGCTAGAATTACAATATTCATCGAATACAAAGTTTGTTTATGATAGTGACAATGCAGAACTAAAGATGTTATTATTATTGGTACTCTACTATTACGATATTATTATTATTATGCGTAGTTATGATTTGTTAGAAAGTAGCTAGAACGTAGGTCAAATGTACTTGATGAAATTTCCATCCGGAAGTTATGTGTTCCACCCATACCCATTACTTCTTTCCACCCACATACTCTTCATGTACATTGGCAAAGTGATATGAGATAGCCAAAGTGTGGTAAAAAAAATGTTCTTCGTCTGAATAAGTTGTAGAATATGTACAATAAATTCGCCAAAAAGTCTCGCGTACTTAATTCCACACCCTGCTGCCCCACCCGAAGCGCCTTAAAGCAACGGAAAAAGAAGGGAAAAACTAGCGTCACCAGTATGAGACCTAGCCCCCACTGCAGCCGCTTGCTTGGTACTGGGTAGGCTCTCGGAGCTTGCCGACGTGACGTCAGAAATAGGACAAGGCGCTTGTGGCCTTTGGCCGATACACAGTTGGGGAGTGAGAGGTATAGCCGAAGGAGGGCCACTGAACTGCCTTGCGATCCGGCCTGGTCCCTTCTTACCGTCTTTTTTTTTTCTTATTTCTTCTCTTTATCCCTCTGGTTCGGAGGCCTTTTTACTCATCGCCAGAGGGATAAGAGAGTGCCGCAGGACTTGTCCTTGCTTGGGACAAAAATCAAGTGCTAGCCGGATCTTGCAAAGTTGCGCTTAAAAATAAATTGGCGAGGGGGGTAAAAATTGGGAGGGCGGTGGGTGGGGGGGGGGGGGGGGGGGGTGCGGCCGCATCCGGGTGCTGAACGATGTAGATTTTTAGGTGCGCGTTTCGGGAAGGTCGGCAGAATCCTATTTAGTTGAGATACCAAAGATTTTTCCTGAAAATTCGCAGCATCATTTTGGCGGGCAAATTTCAAACGATAGGAGCGAAACCGATGACGTCACGTGGTAGTGACGGGGAAAAGCGCATCTGTCACTCTATCTTTTAAAATATTGTTTAATTTATGGGTCACTGGATATCTTTATGCTTCATGATATTTGAAGCACCCCCCTCCCTCCCATCGAAAAGATAATTGTGTATTATAATTAAAATTGAAAAATTGAAAATGCAGATAGTATTTTTCAAATAATTGTTTGCATGATGGAAGTTGTTGTCAAGGGGGCAGGGGGAATTTTTTGAATTATTATTAGTGGAGAAAGGGGTTTTGGATATGGAAAAGAGTAAAGACAAATGGAACTCTCATGAATATGTTAAATACCACGCCCGTGCAAAAGAAGAATCTAAAATAATTGGTAATATGCTAACGATGCAAAATTTAGATGATATGCAGGTGCATATATCAAAAAAATAATTTGAAAAATTCTGAGTTTTTTTTAGCATTGCAAATTGATACGACTATCGTTCGTTCTAATTTTCAAGGTGCTAAATTAAAAAAATGAGGTGGCAAAGATGGTTGGGGATTGATGGAAATCCAAAAACGGCAAAGTAGTGTCATATAATTTCCATCAGAATCCCACTCGCATTTCATTATTCATAAATTACTCGCTCCATTCTAAAGTCATGGGAAACCCATTTGTTACCGAATATTCTTGATCCCATTTGACTCACCTTCAAATTATTTCCTCCACACAGATTGTCATGTTCCAGGTATTTCATGAGCTATTTTAAGTTTAGTGTCACCCTGAATTAAGTTCAATGTCGCTTTTCTGTGAATTGTCGCATTGATCATGAAATGCAATTTTTTTGGTCGATATGACAAATTGCCGGAGAAGAAAACAAAATTTATAGGGAAGTGACAAATAAAGCTAAGTTCCATCAAAATATTTCTTCAAACATTTTTCCTAGAAATATTGTCGTTATACACAAAATTATAGTAATGAACTTGAACAGCAAAAGTGTCATTTGGAGTTTCAAGTTGTCCTGGGGTTTTGCATCACCCTGCCACAGATGTGATGAGATGGGTGTATGTGTGTGTGTGTGTGTGTGTGTGCAAGTAATTGATTCTTTCAAAAGTTAAATTCCACAATGGAAATGAAACAACGAACGTATTTTATCTGTATGCCCAAAAAATTATCTGAATAACAGTGAAAATATGTATTGTTTATTCTTTTTGTTGCTTTCCCAGGAAAACGTGAAAATTCAATGACTTGGCCCGAGTTTGAAGGTCCTCTCATTGGATGAGCCTCCAAATGTTCCTTTGGAATGCACTCAAGAAGTGATTTTTATCAGAATTTTGAAAACATATGATGTGTCGACTCGAGTAAAGTAGAATACTGCCTTGAATGAAGCAGCCGTTGAGTTGAGTCAAGTAGGGACTTCGATTTGAATCAAGTAAAGTCTTTGGCTTAACTCAAGTAGGGTCTTTGACTTGAGTCAAGTAAAGTCTTTGACTTGAGTCGAGTGAGGTTTTTGACTTGAGTCAAATGAGGTCTTTATCTTAAGTCAAGCCGGGGCTTTGCCATGACTCAAGTACGGTCTTTGACTTGAGTGAAGTAGGGGTTGTGACTTGAGTCAAGTAAGATCTTTAACTTAAGTCGAGTGAGGTCTTTGACTTGAGTCAAGTAAAGTGTTTGGCTTGAGTCAAGTAATGTGTTTTACTTGAGTCAAGTAAGGTCTTTGACTTGAGTCAAGTACAGTCTTTGACTTGAGTCAAGTAGGGTCTTCCTTTAGAACCTTGAATCAACTTGATGTAAGTCGCCAACTCATACCGCATTCAAGTTGATAAATTCTACTTGCGATGACTTAATTATTGTCTTAATCAATTCTTCCTTAAGACAATCTCTTCTCCCTCAATGCAACGCGTTGCAAAAATTATAAAGCGATTAGCAACCATACTTGAATGAAAATCTCGTGAAACCAAAAAATGCCTCGTCGGTATAGAATTGAATATAAGTGGGCGAATGGCCTCAAGGACATATCTATTTTACCCGACATCGATTTGGCTTTGAATCAAGTCGACCGCAATTTGACTCAAGGAATTTCACCTTGACTCAATTCAACTCCGACTTGACTTAAGGCCACTCTGAATTCGCTTCCATCAAATTCCATTGGACTCAAGTTGACTTTCACTTGACTTAATTTGACTCCGACTTGACTCGAACCACCTGCGACGCGAGTCGCATCAAGTTCGTCTGGAGTCAAGTCGACCTTGACTTGACTCAAGCCGAGGTCGGCGTGACTCAAATCTCTATTCGTGCACTAATTCTCATAAAATCTTTTTCATACTCAAAATAACTTGGATTAACTCAATAGTTTTTCGTCCCAGTTGACTCGAGCAATAAAAATGATTTTTCCGATGCTCCAAATTGAGTCGGAAAATTTTCATTTTACTATATCCTAATTTCTTCCACTCGAATTTTTGCCCTTTACCAGATGTGGGTCAACACTTTCCAGGAAACAGCTAAACCCATGAACGATATACGTCTGCGAGCGCGTACCTCATATTTATAGCCTCCAAGATAAATATACAAACTGGCTTGAGTCCAAGACTGTCGACAAGCTCACCGGGATGTTTCATCGTCGGGGGGGCACACGCGTTGCAATCTACGCAATCCCCCACCACTAGGCCCAGCATCCCGTAATAGTTTTCAACCTAAAGAAACATCCCCCCGTCAGTTTCATATCGCGCTCCTCACAAATAATCCATACTATTTGATCAATGCTACAATCACAGGAGCTTTTTGATATACTTCATACAGATCGGAGTAAAGCACATTGGTTTTGAAATTATTGCATCAAGTGGTGTAACAATTTGTGTTAATCGTCATCATCCATTTTGTCTAAATGTTATCAATCTGTGTTGCAATGTTCCAAGTGATAATGTTGACTATTCCCCAAATTACGTAATTCAATAATTTTATCTGGTACTTCAGAATCCGCGAGTGTGTTTGTTAGTACCCACTGTGTTACCATAATTGTGAATAATCCCTTCGGCATTATTGGATAGGGTGTGGCGAATGGAACAATTATTCGATTACAATGTATTATGTGAATGAAAATGTTGAGGCTGCATACAAAAGTGTGTTCTATGATAGATCTAAAGATAGATGCTCGGCTGAGTTTCGAGTCCATGTATCTGAGGGCCATGAAATTGTCCGTCTAGGCAGCGCTAAGGGACGGAGTTAGGATTATTTGTTTTACACACACCCTCCCCCTCCCCCACCCCATTGTTTTGCCATTAATGAGAGACTATTAATAATGCATCATCATTCTTTTGGATCGTCTAAAGGGGATGCACTGTGCCCCTTGGGATTTCATCCGCAAGTTCGGTGGCCAACGCGATGCAAGCGCTGCTTCAGGTACACAGGAAATTCCTACGGGTGCGGTACTTTTAGTCCACAATCATTTGGCCTAATGGCTTTTGGTCATTAGGACGATGCAAATGATGAAGGGAAACATTCCCGAGAATGAAACATGCTCAATAGGTACAGGTTAGGAATGAAGTGCGCCCAAAGTCGAGAAGAGATCAAATCCATTCGAGAGCGAATTTAAAGGTGCCAAAGGTTGATCCGATCACTTGTTCGGCGTCGAATCAAGTCGGAAAGATGCTGTAGATCTCCTAACAACTTGGATCGGGCATGCGACTTGAATCAACTTGGGAACGAGTCAATTCAAAGCTGCAGCCGACTTGATTCAAGTCGACAGGGTAGGTCTTCTGGTAGTGCAGCGCTCTGCCGTCCGGACGGGCTCGGTCTAGTCAGATGGAGTGATCGTGTTTGGAACAGAATGCTGTGATACATGGATTAAGCACGAAACCACAGACTTTGCCGTAAAGGACGTTGATCCGTAATATAGATCTGTAGGAAACGATCTAAGCTAACTTCCGTTCAGACTCGTTTTTTGAGGAGGTCAAATGAATGCCCAGAAGCAAGGAGGGTATCCTGGCATCACTAGCTGTCGCTAAAATTCAAACTGCCAAGATACTTCTGAAACATTCAGAAATTTGTATCCAGGTGTAAAAAGTTCATAGATGGTAATATAATTTCCAAAAATCATGTTAACCTTTAAAGTGCACGGGGGGTGGTTAACACCCACCCTAATTTTCAAGCTCTCGAAAACCTTACTTAATCTGAAAGAAAGAGGTATTTTTCTCATATTATTAGAATGAATAATTGATTAGAATACCACTTGCATACTAAAATAGATATGTTAAACTATGTAGGATAAAATTTTTGTAGGAAAATATTCGATAGCGGCTGAGTAATCAACCTTCGAAGTCACTTGGGTGTCAGACACCCGCGATGCGCTGAATGATCGCTTTTTTAAATACGCACTTTGGAGGTCATTATCATGTGACGAAAAAATTTCTATCCAGAAATTACGTTTTCATAGGCTAACATAATCGTAAATTAATGGGCGGCGCTCCGCTCACCATGCGAGCAGATGGGTCGGGGAGAGACGGGAAAAAAGTTTCTCATTGGAATTGAAATAAAAAGCATTGGGTGAGAGAATATCGGCTCAATGGATTTTGGACACAAAGTACCGAACCCAAATGACCCTTTGCCCATTTAGTTTAAGTGGTCGTAATGACATTGCTCGCGATTTCGCTCAACAGCAGCATAATCAATGATTCGACAGAGACTACAAGGACCATGCGGGAAAGAGGACAGCCGGCCTTCAGGCGAGCATCACATCGTCATCGCCGAGTTTGTCCAAATGGGAATCATCACCTGGACGGTAATTTTTTATTCTTTTTTTCACCATTCGGTGACTCTTGAAAAATGCCAGAAGATTAGCTGGCAAATTGGTAGAGTTTCAAGGATGTCCGTTATACGCGGGCAAATATATTTTTTTTTGTGGAATAATATAGTCGATTCAATATAGTGATCGCAATCTATTGCGTACCTGATTTTAGTTTTTTTTATATTGTCTTTTATGTTGACGTAATAATTAAATAGTTAACTTCATTGAGCTTCCTAACCCTCTTCAGTCGGTTGTTGCAGATCAAGGCGATCCGAAATATTGATTTTGTAGTTAAAATAAAAATTTAGGAGTTGAAATAAATGAAAGCAATGGAAGAAATTAAAATTAAAAAGTTGAATAGAAACAAATAATACACAAAAAATTTGAGTGAAAATGAATGAATGAATGGAAAACTGGGAATGAAATGGCGGGAAAATAATATGCTTTTGAAAAATCAAAAGAACAAATTTATGAAATGAAATATTTGGTCTGGAAAATCAACGAAAAATTGCAAAATAGCTCCAATTAATGGTAATGCTTGTGCACTCCTATCAAGATAAATGAAATTGTAAATTCTGAGAAATGTTTGAGAAAATGAAGAACAAATTGAGAGAACAAGTCAATTTAGGTGAAAATAATGAACGCATAAAAACCACAATTAAGGACATGTGGGAAATAGTTCAACTCTTCAATGTATGGACGCATACTTGACCATTAGTAGCGCTAGTGGGAGAAATACCTGTACTCTATAAAACCTACTTTTCCGCATGTTAAATGTCAATTAAATGAGAAGTGGGCGAAGTGTGGTCTCGATTCGGACCACACATATAACTTCCCGAGAGAAATTAGCAAATTCAATTGCGATTCTCCAGAAAAATTTGAAACGATCAAAATTGGTTATCACTATTAATGCAATCCACCAATTTTAACAAAAAATCTAAATCTAAATTTTAAAATTTTAAAATTTTAAAATTTTTAAATGTTTAAAATTTAAAAATTTTTAAATGTTTAAATTTTTAAATTTTTAAATTTTTAAATTTTTAAATTTTTAAATTTGTAAATTTTCAAATTTTCAAATTTTCAAATTTTTGAATTTTCAAATTTTCAAATTTTCAAATTTTCAAATTTTCAAATTTTCAAATTTTCAAGTTTTCAAATTTTCAAATTTTCAAATTTTCAAATTTTTCTAATTTCCTAATTTTTTAATTCTTCAATGCAAAATGAAATTGTTCTCGATTTTCCCTATCCATTGATCACCCTCTTTCTCACTTCTGGCATCTTTTACTTGATCCTGATTAGCGTATGCCAATTGGCAAAGTGCTTCAATGAACGATGTAAAAAAAGCAAATTTCAACATATTTGGGAATTTTTTTGACTCATCCAAATGAATCATCTTACAATCGTGATTTTGCGGGAAACATTGATAAAATTCCGCCACAAACGGGTTTTCCTGAGGAGATACCTGCGAGTTTTGAAAGTCGCAGTCCTATTGGTGTCATCGCCAAAAACTTTGCTCCGGATTGTACTAAAATTCATTTTTGTTAAATCCGATTGCACAACTTGGAATGCCGCTCCGAATCTCGAAGTGATTACAGTGTAGGTGGCATTGGAATAATTAGATATATCATCTGCATTGGCATTTCAATTTTTCGAAGAGCCTTGAAGTGTGAAGAGCGGCGCTGAAGTGGTTGTTATGAAAATAATCGCTCACCATTCATACATTGTATTCGGTTTTTTCTTATTTATAGCTCCAGTGACAGCTCCGAGAGCAAGCGGACGTGGGCCTCAACATCAAATCTGTCTAAGGATGAACCCTCGAAAGCAACATTGCCAGCAGAGGAGTGGAGCAATTCCGCGGTGGATATCACGTATGGAAGAACACAAAATTGCCATATGATGTACTGTATTATCTCACAGAGGAACAGTTTCCTCTTTGGTGGAAATGGACAAGTAGCATTGCCGCGTAGACGGGAGACGAGATGTCTCGACAAGAATTCGAAAAAAAAAACATTTTAAACCAATCAATTTCACTCACAAACTAATGATTTTCTCGTCAATTTATGGTGATCCTAAGAAATAATAATCATGATAATAAATTGTTCACACCATTAGAAAATTTAATTTATTCAACGGTGTAAAAATTTGGAGCTATATTTCTGTCAATACAACAACCAACATGAACACCCACTCTTTGGCAATATTTTCTTTCTCAATAATTACAGCGGATATTTGATGGCACTTTTCAATTTTGGTGTTAATGAACACTGGAACCAAAAATGAAGGGACAGAAGCATTTCAGCATGAACATCACTCAATCGATTCCTGTATTGTCGTATTAATAAACCAGCCTTTGAAAAGAGTCGTTCTGAAGCAGCACTTGAAAGGTGAAAAAAGTCGAGACAAGACGAGACAATACGAGATTGGATTGCCTTCTCGACCCGCGAGGCGAGACGAGATAACGATTGGTTTTATCATTTCGATACAAGGCGAGAGAGGTGGAATTCTAGCCTCGTCTCCCATCGCGGCAACACTACCTGCAAACGTTTAATACCCCTTATCTTTTTGCAAATTTTCAATGTTTTTGGAAATCAGGAAATATTTGAAATTAATTAATGGATTTGTTTTTAATAACAAAAATGAGATCATTATGTCACCGCGACGAACCGTAAAATCCTTCTCAGTATTCGTATATTTTTTTTTAAGACGGTTAAATACCATCCGCCCCTCCCCCCCCCCCCCCCCCCCCCCTCCCGTTTTTAAACTTCAGGTATTCGAATGGCTCAATTTACCCAATTTTTTTTGTGCACATTTCTATACGCATGGCGAAAAAAAAAATTCTGTAAAATTTTATCGTATGTTTTTTTCAGTAGGGATAGCCAGACCAGTAGTAACAGACCCCGCAGCTATGTGGGATCGGCCTCTGATACTGTGGCGTCATTTCGTCGGCATTCCGTTGATGAGGCAGCCCTGTTTGCGAATGGCAGGTCAGAGATGAAACCGCAAACGCTGCAAATCAGGCAGGTCATTGATAAGAGCTCCAGTGGCTCTGAAAACGATGTGGCCTTTATTGTGCAGGTAAAATGGACATTTTAATGATATTAAATAACCAGCGGGAGCAAAATATTTTGACAGTATTTGCAGATTTGATTTATTAGCTTACCGATTTTGGGAAGTTATTGTAGACGCCTCGATTTCGAAATAGTTCAGTATAATTAGGGGAAAGTGGTTTTGTGCTCGTCGGAAGCTATATATATATACGAATAGTGACGAATCTAAAAACACTTTTTTTGCGAATATTGAACTGGGATATTTCCGCCAGCCGTGGAAAGCCTATCCCCTTATCACTATACCACGCGCCATATTGCCATCCAAGGCGAAGCCGCGGATGGCAAACACGTGGGAGTGATTCATTAGCCTTCCCTGACGTGGGTGGAACAATATTTTTCCGGTTCACCCCCAGGTACGATATTGCCATCCAAAACGAAGCCGCGGATGGCAAGCACGTGGGAGTGACTCATTAACTTTCCCTGACGTGATTAAAACAATATTTTTCCGATTCACCCCCAGGTGCGAGATTGCCATCCAAAAGGAAATCCCGGATGGCAAGCACGTGTGGGAGGGTAACTAGTCTGGGCATATTTTTCTTGGGAAGGGCCTCGATAATTAGAGGACGGCGGTTTTCGAGGCCGGAACGGGGAAATTATTCTTCGCCGCCTAGGGTGGAGATTAGGGTTTTGGTACCCGTAGTGTGCGTGAAATGGCACTGTCCATAATGTCATATTTTTAATGAAAAGAAATCCTGTATAGTCTCTAATTTTTTCGCAAAGGATAATTAATTTTTAATCAGGTGCATGCTATATTTTCGTGAGATCTTTTGCACTTATTCAGGGGATTTTTTTTCATGTAGTCGGGTCATTATACAGCGTCGACAAATCGACTTGGATGGAACCAAGAATAGCCGCTTTTCTCGCCGTCGGGGACGACTCGATTTAATTCGCGCTAAAGAGAAGAAAAAGTTATATCGAAGATATTTTAGGACGTACAATCTGAACTGAATTATTTGTTATACGAAAATTAAGGCTGATCAGTCCGGTGCGAGGGCGTAAAAAAAAATTCCGAGCCCTAAAGTACTCGATTCGAGGTGTTATAAAATCTGCAAAATTCTTTTTTTATTTCTGTTCAAACCTGCCGCAAGTATGCGGGATAATGAATGATACTCACATGACGGCTCAAGAATATTTTAGTGAATTAGTTAATCAATCATCAGTCATCATTGAGGATTGGTAAACTGACCGAGTTATAAACTAGATTTTTTTCTTGTTGACTAATTGAGGGCGGCTGTGTGGACGCATAGCTTTGGACACGCACACACCCAGCCACCCACTTACCCACACCTACCCCATCCACCCACACCTAACCCATCCACCCACACCTACCCCATCCACCCACACCTCCCCCATCCACCCACCCACCCACACCTACCCCCCCCATCCACCCACCCACCCACACCTACCCCCCCCCCATCCACCCAACCACACCTACCCCCCACCCACCCATACCTACCCCACCACCCGCCCACGCACACTTACCCCACCCACCCACACTTACCCCACCCACCCACACCTACCCCCCACCCACACCCGCCCACCCACACCCACACCCTCTCTCACACACACACACACACACATATATACCGAATATAAGAAGGGTCACAGGATCATGTGACTTCAACAAAAATGAAAACCTCATGGATCTGACAGGGTGGAAAAAGTTGAAAAATTTATCTTACCAATAATTTGTCAAAAGCTTCAAGCTGCATTCTCACATCACCTTCCATTGCTCCGATTTTTTGCATACATACCTCCCATTCTAAAATCATGATCTCACCCTCCCCAGGTAAAAAGCAAGGCCAAGCAAAATGCAGAGAGTGGACCAGACAAAATGGAAGGAAAAACTGAAATTGAGAAGCTGAAGAACCAATTAGCCGAGATGAAGGTACGCTGTGAGAAGGTAGAGCGTGAAAAAAGTGAAATATTGCTGAGGAGATTGGCAACCATGGACTCGGTATCTTCCAAGACCGCCAAGAACACTGAAGTGTTGAGACTCCAGAAATCAATGAAGGAATTGCAGTTGAAAAACGAGGGTACGTGCATCATGCATGGTGACTAATTGCGCCAAAAATAAGAAAAGTAGCTAATTGTTTTTTTTTTTTTTGGTTATTGTCAAGCCCTGAGCGATGAAAAAGCGGGTCTCTTGACGAAGATTAAGGGCCTGGAGAAGGAAACGGGAACGAGAAATGGTACCACCAGGGGCGAACGGGATAAAGCAACGACGGATGATCTCAAGTCCAAGCTCAAGGCTGCTGAGACACTCTGTGAAAATCTCATGGATGAGAATGAGGATATGAAAAAAGAAATCAGAGAGTTGGAGGAAGAAGTTTATGAGATGCAGGATAATTTCAGGTTTTTTTTCAACTTTCAGTTTATTGGAATTGCATCGATAGCATGTCAATTTTCAATAGTGCGGCAAATGGATTCTGCAATTTTCCATTTCATTTCTAAGTTATAGGCGCATGGTAATTATATCTTGGTTCACGGGAGTTGCTTATTGAGGAGGCTTAAAGAAGTTCTACCCGTTTTACCCCCGTGAGGCTGAGTGGGCCTTTGACGTTCAAGTTTCTGATTGGTCCAGGATTGAACCCATCAGGGACTTAACTTTGACCGCTGATTAACCATGGTCTCAAGTGGTGCTGTCGCTTGGGTTTCTAAGGTCAAATCCCGAAAGGGACAAAAAAATTGTTTTTTTTTTTTTTTTTTGAAGAGCCACTATAGCTACCTGGCGAACGTTCTCCAGTTGGCAGCCACCTCTGTGGTTTCCTGCACCTTATCATGATGCGGTGCAGCGTATTTGCCACGAGCCGATATGTGGCCGCCGCATGATACCCTTGCGGCCGATTCTATTTCGTTGAATATTTATGTTCTTCTGATTACGATTAATTTTTTATATTTTTCTTCATAAACGAAATTGTGATTGCAAATTTCGAAACCTATGTTGGATCACTATATATGCAACTGCCTCGTTTATCGAGAAAATTTACACTTTCGATTGATTCAATAATTACTTCATTATAAACAAATTGCGCACACTATTGGAAATAGTAATAATTTATCTTAAAAATTAAGAAAAAAAAATACAGAAAAAATTGTCTGCTAAATTGATTTCTGTTAAGAAAAAAAATTATTGGAAAAATGAAAAGAAAAAGTGTATTTTTGTATATCAGGGAAGAGCAAGCTGACGAATACACGAACCTCCGAAAAAAACTTGACCAATCCAACAAAAATTGTCGAATTCTCTCCTTCAAGCTTCGTAAAATTGAGCGCAAAGCGGAACAATTAGAAACTGAAAAAACTGAAGTCGACACTAAATACGCAGGGGTAATTATCCTTCACCATCAATCAATAAGCTACGACTGTTAACTATTGCGAAAATACAGGTAAAGACAATGGAGGAGAATCTAAAGAGACTAGCTGTTGATCTGAGAGCCAAGGGATTGGGCAAGTCGACGGGATATACAACAAATGCACAGTTGAAGAAAATGATGGAGGACATGGAGAAGGATTTAAGCAAGTAGTTCAAGACTTTCTATTACATGAAAAGAATATCCAGGGAATTTTTACTAGAACCATAGTAATTAGATCAAAATAATATACACATACACATCCACACACACCCACCCACCCTCCCACTCACACCCACCCTCCCACCCACACCCACCGGCCCTCCCTCCTTGTCACACGCACCCACCCTCCCTCCCACGCTCCCACTCACACCCACCCGCCCACCCTCCTTCTCACACCCACCCACCCTCCCTCCCACTCACACCCACCCACCCCCCTTCCCACTCACCCCCACCCACCCACTCACCCACCCACCCACTCACACCCACCCACCCTCTCACCCACACCCACTTACCCTCCCTCACACCCACACACAGTCAGGGCTTTGGTGTAGTTGAGTTAAAGGTGCTGTAAAAAACCTATAACGACTGTATTTTTTTAGGCAACATTTTTGGCGGTACCAAGCCAATGGCCCAAGGCAATGACACCAATATATCCGGCCAGGACAACAGCTCTAAATACGATAAACTGTACAAAGAGCATGAAATATTACAAGGCAAATTGGACAAGGCATTGAAAAGTCTTGCAAGTAGTAAAGACACGGGTAAACCACTGGAAGCAAACAAGGCTGAGATTCAAAATTGTAAGTTAATTTGCCCTTTCATACAGCAGTAGTTGAAGCAGTGTTGACATAAGACAACTTGAAAGGTCAAAGCCTAATTTTTGTTGAAATTAAAGTTCATATTAATATGAACCATCTGACATCAATCACAAGTTGATTGATTGTCTGCTAGTAGTTATGTTATTTTTTAATTTATTAACGGCTGGTGATGAACATGATTACGGTACATGAGGAAGCGCTGGATTGTCGTGTATACGTGTAATTAATCTGCATGTGGTCATAATGGGGAATGCAATGACGATTGGATGGATCGACACGTAATTTTCAGTGTTAATTAGTTGCAGGGCCTCCTTTGCCAGTGGGCTATAATTAATAACTCTCTAATTTCCAAAGATTGAGTAATAATCAATTTTGTTTTGTGGTTTCATCTTTTCCACTTTGTCAATTTTCTTCAGAGTGCATGCATCTAAATTTCAGGAATATTCCCTCCCGAGATCAATCGTCAAAAATAACTAATCAAAAGATCGCGAATGATCCATAATTCCATCCATCAATTTTCCATGAAAAAAAAAAATTACACCGTGCCAAACAATTAAATACCGACCTAAAAAAGCGCAGCGTCCAATCGCAATACAAAACTCATTGATCCTTCCGTCAATCTAAAATCATAAATCTAAATGACCATCGTCAACCTGGCACGAAGGTTATCCAACAGTGAAACTGCGCAACAATAAATGAATTCAATAAAAAGTGAAATCCAACAAATTGCACAGTACCTTTAAATGTTAACTGAATAATATCCGAATATGGTCAGGCACATTTATATGCGTGACTTCGACTTTTTTCGTTCGCCTACACTCAACGAGCCCCCCCACTTACAGCCACCTTAATTTCACCCCATCTCAACCCAACTCATTAATAATCCATCATTTTAGTGAAGAAAAAATTGAGCGAAGCGTCTGGCGCACGTGATGCCGATCGCAAATCTTGGGAAAGCGAAAAAGCCAAATTGGCGGAGGAAAAGGAGAATCTAAAATCAAAATTATTATCTTTATCTGCCGAAAAATTGAAAGTTTACAACGAGGTATTGGAGTTGAAGAAGAACTTGGAGGCGGCAAAATCGACGGAGAAAAATAGCGCTAAAATGGAGATGAGCATGAATGAATTAAAGAAGGAGCTCAATGGTGAGCGGGATAGGTGTAAAAAATTGCAAGAGGAGTTATCGATGTCGAGTGAGAGAGAGAGTAAAATGTCAAAGAATTTAGCATCGGTGAGTTGGCGTGTTTTCCTTCGATAAAACCAGTGTCATGGATTGAATTATAAGTAATTTTTTTTTACATCGCAGGTGGAGCAGGCGAAAGGAGTGAGTGAAGGTGAATTGAAACGTATTAAATCAGAATTTGATAATTCCAAGTCGTCGATGGCGATGAAGATTGGTAAATTGACGGGAGAGCTTATGGAAGTTACAAGAGATAGGGACAAGTGGAAGGCGCAGGTCTGTATGTGTTTCCCCATAGAGATAGTTCTGCGCCAAAAAAAAACAGTGGTCATGAGTTAAAATTTCCAAAGAATAAAAATCGTGCTATAAATAATCAGGATGGATGAATAATATGGAAGAAATTGCAAACAGGTGGACGAGGACAAAGTGGCGAAAGAGACGGAAGTAGGAAGCCTGAAGAAAAAAATGGCAGCGCTGGAGAAGGCGGAGAGTAACGTAAAAAAAATGGCCGAGCTCAAGCAAAATTACACGGAAAAAATTTCCAGTTAGTTGTTTCTTTTTTAATTCTTTAGCCCAGGTGTATTATTACCAACGAACCGACCAAATGATTCAATTTATCAATCCTCTAGTTCTCGAAGACGAATTACAAAATGGTCAGAAGCTGTACGATCAGTTGCAATTGAAACACGCAAGCCTACAAGACGATAAACAGAAATTGGAGAACGAGAAAGAAGCCTACCATAAGTAAGAACAATATTGAGAAACTCCAATCAATCCCCGGCAAAGCCTACCCAGCATTAAACCATCTCTTAATTACAGAAAACTAGCTGAGTATCAAGTGAAACTGGAAATGACGAAAGAGCGTTTGGAAAGTTTGGAGAAACATCAAAAATCAAAGGAAGCAAATTGGATCGAAGAAAGACGTCGGTTCCAGGTAAAAGAAAAATTTTAAGTAGAGATTGCCAACGCTGCCAATGATTACTACAATTTATTACAGCGTTAATTAAGTAATTTCAAGCTGAAGATTAGAAATTTCGAAGATATCTGATCAAATTTACGATTAACCAAAGCATGTGGGTTTGAAAATGAGATTAATCGAATGCCAATCAACTGTTACTGATTATTGACTAGTCGACCATCAGAATTATCCATTAATTGAGGATTGAGTAATGAGAACAATCTAAACTACTTTAAAGTTTTGATTATTAGATAAGCAATAATTCTCGATTGACTGCATAATTTTAGACAATTTGGAAGCGTAATGATGTTTACAGATTCAACGACCCACCCACCCACCTACCCACTCACCCACCCACCCTTCCACTCACCCACCCACCCTTCCACTCACCCACTTACTCACCCACCCACCCACCTACCCACCCACCCACTCACTCGCCTACCCATCCACCGACCCACTCACTCACCTACCCACCCACCCACCCACTCACTCATCTACCCACCCACCCACTCACCCACCCACCCACTCACCCACCCACCCACTCACCCACCCACCCACCCACCCACCTACCCACCCACTCACCCAACCACCCACACACTCACCTACCCACCCATTCGGAAGTTGAAAACTTGATAACTTGCCCGTAAAGTTAATTTTGAAATAGTTATGACATTCACAATTCAATGAATTTCAGGAACAACTAAAAGAACGCGACAAGTCATCAGTGACTAATATCCATCTGGAGGAATCCCGAGAAGAGGTCACTCGATTAACTAAGCAGTCCGAGTCCTTGAAAATCCAACTAGACGACTTAAAAAGAATCGTAAGTATGACACAAGTTCAATACAAAAAAAAAGGCAATAACAATAATAATTGATTGAATCATTGAATGCAATGAATGGAAAGAACGATGACCTGGCAAGCAAACTGAACGATTACAACGCAGTTACTAAGATCCAGAGAAATCTATCTGCCGACACGTCAGCCCTAGACCAAGAATTACGAAATACTAAAGCATCACTGGCTAACGTAGAGAAAGCTAGGAAGACCGATTTGGCGCAGTGTAAGATGCGCTACGAGAATCGAATAAAGGCTATAAATGATGAGATACAGTCGATACAAAATCAATTGTCACGGTATAAACGTGAAAGAGACACATACAAGCATATGCTGGAGGGTGCACAAAAAACCATAGGTGAGATATTCTCTGAAAATTCTCGTAGTAAATAGAAAAATCTAAAAATTTTGGAAAAAAACAACAAATTTAATTTTTTTTTCAACATTTTCAAATTTAACAAATTTTTTAAAAAATTGTCATTTTGGAATTTCGTTAAAAATTTCCAAAATCAAATTTTCTTAAAAGTTTCAAATTTGGTAAATTTTGAAAAATCGCTGCGATGAGGAAGACATTAAGGAAGGCCCCCACTCCGCTTCCACGTGGGTTAGAGTGGGGGAAGTGCTTGTAAAGGGGAAACGGGGAATCAATTTGGGAGGGGGGGGGGGGGCAGACAACCTCGGAAAGTCAATTCCACAATATATAGCATTTCGAAAATGAATCCAAAATTGCGCAAAGCAACCTGCAATATTAATTAAATGAATCCAAAAATTATAATTAAAAGATTTGTCAAAGTTTACCGGTGAATTGCGAAAGATCCCAAATATCACATAAATAAGCCACTTTAAAAAACCGCCATAATGAATAATTGAGCTACTGCGCAGTGCGAAGCGCATGTCGTCAAGAACAGGGCGTACATAGTAGAGGGAGTGGGGGAAGGTGGTGAGGGGTGGCGCGGCGTGGTAGGAGAAGATTCGGACACTTAGAGAATCGGAAACCAAAGGTGTTCTACTGTCTACTCCCAGGTCGTATATTCTTTTGAATTGAATTTTAATAGTAAACACCAGCTAGAGAAAATGCAGATTTGCTTTAGAATGATGAATAATAAAATATTACACCTCAGAATGTGTAATATGCTCCAATGATAGAGCTATCTGCATACCAGAAGATTTGGGCAATAGATACCGCCATTTTCATGCAATCACCCATATATAAATAGCCAAATTGTGCTACAAGGTTTGTGAAATGTCTTAGGTGAATTGAAAGCATCGAGACAGCGAAGGCAATCGACAACCTCCACCGGCAGATCAGATGAGGATGATGAGTCTACTGGTACAAATGTGTCGACATTGGAAAGACAAATAAGCCTCATGGAGGATGAGTTATCGGAAAGTAAACTTGATGCATCTAAATTAAAGACTGAATTAATTTCCGAACGATCTGCTTGGCAGATTAAGCTATCGGAGCTTCAGTCTAGAGTTAATGAGGTAAGGTCTACTAATCTTATATCAGATTTGCATAAAGTTGCGGCACGGTCGCTTTGCCATTCTAGTCATGAGGATTATTTTTATTATTTTTTTTTTTTTGGAAAGGGGAGAGATGGGAGTGGAAATACGTTTTGTTTTATCTGAAAAAATGAGATCTGCTGAACGGGTGCCTGGGAAAATGGCGGCATTTCCTCATCAATGGCGACATAGCCCGCAAAAACTCATTATGAAGTGGCATTTACTGCCGAAATGAGAACTATTATTGCATCTTGCTCCCTTAAAGTAGGTTATTGGAAGGCTAGTTTTATTTTAGGAATTTACGATCGATCTTCAGGATGGTATTATTGGTAGTCCACTGGTAGCTCCATAGATAGGAAGATACTGATCACTTTAGTGACAATGTTTGATGATGGCTTCTGGCGGGATTTCGCATCGCCATTACCGGAAATATGATTCTTTTAAACTATGCATAGTGGAATCCATCTCCATGGTGGTACAAACCATCGTTCGCTAGAAATCTCCATTTCTACTCTGAATGAGGTTTGAAAAGTTAGGTCCAATTTTCTTCTACATGTCAGATGCGTGGGAACCGTTCAATAAAGATAATAGCAAAGAGGGTGTCAATAATTGGCGGAATAACTTATATATAATTATAGCAGCTTTTCCTGTTTCGTGATCTACTAAATAACAGCAGAATGCATTTAAAAATTATTTTTTATATACAACGAGGGTACTGACGGCAAATTACACAGGGAGTCCTTGGATCGAATTCCCATATGAGAAGTTTCCTTCCGGTATAGTCTGGAATTATCCAGGTTCTAATCCATACGGATTCATCGTCGAACGGGAGTTTCGTGAAGAGAAATGGCTGTACAAAAAAGTTTTTCCACTCCCAACCAATCAAGACTCAAAATTACCATTTTTGAATAACGAGTTTGGTGGCGCGTGCTGCGCACGCGCATTTCGTTTTTCGGCCGCGCTGCGAGATGGCGCGTCTGTTTCAGTCTTACGCTTTTCGATAATTTCGATATACATCGATAGTTCCTTTCGTCTCTCCTTTTTACTATAGGATTATCCAGAAGTAGTACCAATCAGGGTATCAATCAAAGTCTCAATACTGGTATCAATCAGGCTACCAAGTCTCGTACCAATCCTGTTACAAACGCTGGTACCAATCTTGTTACAAATCCTGGGAACAATCCTGATAACAATCCTGGTAACAATTCTGGTAACAATCCTAGTAACAATCCTGATAAGGATCCTGGTAAGAGTCCCGGTACTAATCTTGGTACCGGGACTGGTACCAATCATGGTGAACACCACCTATCCAGCTCACTCTCCCTAACCCAAACATTTAACTAATTATTACATGAGCCTCATAACCCATTAATCTCATCTCAATTACAGCTTGAAGAGGATAGGATATTAGTAAGTGGTAGAACGAAGATTCCAGGATTAAAGGCGCGCATTGAGCTAGCTTGGCAGAAAGAACGGGAGGAGCAGCAAAAGTTATTGCAAGAAACAGCGACTCTTGCTAGAGATCTGAGGCAGACACTGTATGAGGTAGGTCACGTGGCACAGTTAAAATCGACACTCCACATGAACCTTCTGCATACTGCATTCCCATGTATTTAAGCTTCTTCATCGACATAAACTCTCCCCCGCCATCAATACCATTACCAATTCTTTCTTCACTCTTTCCATATTTTTTTTTCCTCCATTTATCCCATAATGTGAAGTGGTCTCGTGTGCGCATTTATTGGTATTTGTTATAAACCATCTCGTTAAAGGTCGAGAGAGAACGTGACAAGGAGCGTCTTGAGAACAAACGGCGCCAAGAGCAAACGAAGAAGATATATGAGGAGGAGAAGGAGGAGACGAAGAAAAAATTGATCGAGGTAATGATGCATTTGTCGGTGGTTTATTAAATTAATTTATCATTCAATTCGTGGGTGAAGGTGAGTGTGACCCATTAGAGCCACCCAAGGGACTTCTCCATTCATCTTTTCACTCAAACCATCATCTTTTTTTTTGTGATTTGCTTGAAAACTCAATTATCTCGTTAGCCAGTGGTTCCAGAGAAAAAGGTCAATAATTATTGTCCAGGGACAATTCAATTTCTAACATAAGAAGGTGTTTGGGGTTATTCAGTATGATTTTTGTCAAAAACAAATGCTGGGAATTATTAATTTTACACATTATATCAAAAAACATATACTGAAGGAGCAAAAAACAAATCAGAGCAATCGGGCCGCATCACTACCTTTGGATTTGTAGATATATGTGTGTGCCTGTTCCGGTTCCTGTGTGTGGGGTGGAGGGGGGTTCAGTGAGTATGCGGTTAATTTTATGTGTTGCTGAGTGGGTGGGTGGGTGGCTGGCTGACTGAGGGTGAGGGGATGGGTGGGTAAGTAGGTGGCTGGGTGAGTGGGTGGGTGGGTGGGTGAGTGGGTGGGTAGGTGAGTGGGTGGGTGGGTAGGTGAGTGAGTGGGTGGGTAGGTGAGTGAGTGGGTGGGTAGGTGAGTGGGTGAGTGGGTGGGTGGGTAGGTGAGTGGGTGAGTGAGTGGGTGGGTGAGTGGTTGGGTGGGTGCATGAGTGGGTGGGTAGACCTTCGAAGCTCGACCTCCAAACACCCTTCAAAAAAATGTCTAAAACTCAATGTGCACCTTGCATAGCAAATGCCCCGAACAAAGTCTCTCACGTCCACAATTTATTTTTTCGAAGTCCTAATGAAGATATTTATCTACTTCTACTTAAGTATCCAATCCTATGTGAGAAAAGTCATACACATAAATGAATATCATTAGAGTCTAAATATCGCGAAACGCATAAAGCCGACGCCTTATTGGTCAGTCTAATAGACCTGGAGTTAGTTCGTTCTCACGCACTCGGCTCGGAATGACTAGGAAGCGCGTTCAGCTCGTAAAATTTGATTCAAGCCCGTATAACTCAAAATAAGTTTTTTTCTCTCTGAATATTAGGAATATTATTCGCAAATTTTTTTGAACCCATCCCCGCCTACAGGCGCGCACACACACACACACAGTCTCTCAGGAGTGATGTTCTATGTACACCAAAAAAAATTTTATTTCCAAAAAAAAAATTTGAGCATAAGAAGATTGGCCATTTAACTCACCTGACTTTGCTATCAAAAATCGAGTAATTTTTTTTAATTAAAAAATATTCTCTGATTGATCTGTGCCTCTAAAATGAGAGCGAAAGTCCGTTCGGGAAGTCAACCCGGTAGGGGGTGGGGGGTGGGTGAAAATATCAAAATCAAATCGGCAATCAGAGAGATAGCATGTAGAATCTTTAATCATCAGAGCAATGATTTGCCCATCCTACAAAATTACTTAATTACTAATGATTTACGAATTTAACAGCTGCAGTGCGACCTTCTCGAGCTGCGTGATGCCCACGCAAAATTGCGAACAAGCAATGAGAAGATGAGAAGGGAGAAGGAGCGTCACGAGAGAGAGCGCGAGGAGCTTAAGGATATTATAGCGAGTAAACGTCGGTTGGAGCAGAACGAAGCGAGGAACATGAATATTCTTCTACGACAGGTCGACGATCTAATGAAACTATTCCCAGAGCTTAGTGGCAGAGTTGAGAGCAGTAACCAGACACCCGATACGTACACACCAACGCCACCAAGAAGAACCAAGGGACCAAAGTCGAGAGAGTCATCGCCAATGTTAGAGGGTAAAGATGAGAGCTTCAAAGGTTCCTCGAACAATGTTGCGAGCAGGACAGACAAGTTGGAGTATACCATCAAGAAGCTGATGGATGTTGCTAAGGAGATGAATGAAGCGAAACGCTCCATGGAGAGCGAAACTACGTCTAGGAAAAAGTTTGGCAAAAGGTATGAGACGGGTTTTGCAAAAAATTCGGTACGTGTGGTCCTCATAATGTGTGTTGGTTTGGGACAAAACTATAATTGGTCACCGCTGACCCTAACTCAAAAATCCAATAAAGAAAAAAAATATAGAAAAAAAATCGGAAAAATTATTAAAAAAAAAAAAAAACAAAAAAAAGAATAAAAAAAAAAGAGAGAATCAAAAAATAAAATTAAAAAAAAGAATGCAAAAAAAATCCAAATAAAAATTAAAAAAAAAATTTGTAAACATTCTAAAAAAAAATTTATTTTCAATAAATTAACTTTCGAAGAGAAAAATGAGAGAGATTAAGTTTTCACACCTAAGACCATCTTTCGCATTTATTTGAATCGATTATCCAGGTGAAATACATAGCAGTTTATTTCCTTAGTTCGCCAAAAATAACGATAAAGCGAAAATGAGGGCATTCTGTGCTGCAAACTTTGGCGGACTATCTCGTGATTTAAACCAAAAGACCTCTCACATTTTCTCCTAAAATTACAGTGTACATATATACATATTTTTTTGTATAATTTTCAGGGCAAGTTCGATCGATAACGACAGCGGACATGGCTCATCCTCGAGTCGTTCAAAGGCCAGTCTCAAGCGCAAGAGTTTATCCCTCGAGCAAACGTCTGGGAAAAACGACCAAGTAATCTGGGGAACTGACAGTAATCTCTCGAGCATGGCGTCCCTCGATTCCGATGTCGATAGCCGTCGTTTTGGCGCACGAGACTCCAGTGTTGACAGGTAATCAGTAATTGCGTTATGAGACTTTCCGCAAAATTTTCATATCCAAAATATGTTTTAAAAATTGAAAAATATCTGACTAATATTGTCTTCAATGTTTCCATTCAATTAGTTCAGATTGGGGCATCATATTTTTTCAATTAAAAATTCCAAGCGGTGCCGCCAAAAATTTCACGACAACCGATCGCGTTTTTCGCGGATATCTCCAAAACTAGGAGCTTTGAAAAAAATTTGTATAAAGCTTTATTGTAGTTCTCAGTGTGCACTACAAAAAATATTCACATGAGAATTTCACTCCTTTGCTAGATTCCGAGATATTCCTTAAAAACTGCCCAGCAATCTCAAAGTCACTTATCTCCTTCTACCACTTCGCCGCATTATAAACCTAGAGCCCTAAAAATTGAGAAATTTCTCGCAGTGAAAGTGTACACTGAGAATGAAGAAAATCGAAAGATGGAGGTCATATTGTGCTACGATCTTTTCTGAAATGTCTCACCTAACAAATGCTTTGACACACTTACCTACGGATATTTCCATTCTTAATATCAGCCAAAAAAGAAATAATCCATTGTTCACTACATTCGCATTATTGTTCCCAGCCGTTTATCAGGGGGCTCCACCAAGAGTGAAATGCTGCATCGTGATAAAAAGTACAATAAAAATTTAATAAGAAAAATTACCACAAAATTAACGAAATCAGCAAGCGTGGACGATCCAAATAGCTCCTTCGATTATTCACTCCAGGTATTTTTTTTCTCATTATAATCATTTACCCCTTACAATCCACAAAAATATTTTACGTTTTTAAAGAAAATTTTAATTTTTTCAAAAATATTTTAATTTCTTGAAAAATATTTTAATTTGTTGAAAAATATTTTAATTTTCTAAAAAATATTTTAATTTTCTCAAAAATATTTTAATTTTTTTAAAAGTATTTTAATTTTTTACAAAATATTTTAATTTTTAAAAAAATATTTTACTTTTTAAAAAGTATTTCATTTTTTCAAAATATTTTATGATCATACTAATTCAAAAATAATAATTGTAACTGCCAATGGTTTTATAGTTAACCAATAAAATTGTTCTTATACCTCCCACATTATCTGCAGACTTCCGGCTCGGAGGCGAGTATAATAGAGGACTCGCATAAAACAGAGAAGAAAAATCTGAAGAAAAAATTGACCGACATGTTTAAGCGTGGCTCCAAGAGCAATGGGTAAGCCACTTGAATACCACTAATCCATTAAATGAGATATTTATGAGGGGCTTTGGGGGGGGGGCATTAAGGTTGGACAAGAGAGGACAGGAAGGCAGTAGGCCCCCCTCCAGGACATCAAACACATGAAAGACACGGCAGTGCACCCTGACTAAATGATGACCCCATTTACAACTATCTCTAGTCAGAATTCACTGTGACCAGACGGGGGCAACAAGAACACGTACATATTGGTTAGCATTTACCTTCACCATTGCCCAAGGCCGAATTCCTTATCAGTGTGTACATATCAGTAATCGAATGGAGAATAAAAATATGCAAACTAGTGGAATGAACAAACGTCTCATAAATTCCGACCGAAAATATATTCCTGAATTTCTCATGGTGCGTAACCCAAAATTCGATGCGACGTTTTCAAGGGAAGTGGTGGAGCGCAAGTGGTGGAGGGGGCGTTACGAAAATTCCGACATTATTCAGCAGTTGCACTTTCGTGGATAACACAATTGTGTTGTGTGGCATGGTCATATTGAATTGTCCGCTTCCCTGTCGGTAGAAGTACAAGTTTATTTCTAGAGTATGGAGTGAATCAGCAGATGAGAATGATTTGATCGCCGATAAATCGATAAGTAGGCACTTGGAGATTGGTTGGGGCTGGTCCCTTTCGAATTCTTTCAGCGGCGTTGTAGTGAGAGCCGTGACAAGGGCAATAAAAAACACTGGGTATCATACCAGAGTTGGGAATCGGCACGCATCCCAAGTGAGTGCGCACACCGATTACAACTAGCCGATCGTACTTGTGCGCTTGCTACATCGGCATCGTGTTCCCGCAGTGCTGATATGTTGCCTTTTTCTTGATCAATCGTTGCCCGGAGACCTGCACGTGGACGAGATCAATATTTTTTTTCAAGTTTCTCCAGCTACTGGAGGTAGTGGTCCAGGATGTAGACCGAGGCTGCGGTGGCTTTCCCAAATTGTTCTTTTATCTTTACTCGAAATTCCCTAGATGCCATATACTAGGTAGATTTCTTTTGCTTTTTCAAATTTTACTGTAGTCTTAATTCTCTCCCCACTTCCTTCCATAGTCACACATGGTAAGAGGGGGGGGGGGGGGGGATTATTATCTATTTTTATTTTATTTTGTTGTTATTGTTTTTAATATTTACTTATTTAAATATCGTTAAACAATTTTTATTTTCTATTTTTTATTTTGCATTTTTCATATGGTGCAAGTTCTGTACTTATATGAGATAAACCCCATTTCATTAATATTATTGTTGGATTATTATTATTGGCAAAACATGTATGATCAATATATGAAAAATTCCGCTTTATATAGCTCCTATTGAGAAAAGGGGCATATTCACATTTTCTTTAGTTTGCACTAAAAGTAAATCGACACCGAGGTATCATTTTCGATTTTCCTTAAGAATGTCGTTTCAATCTGCCTTTGAAATGGTCCACATACCAGAGTAATAAGTAGGTCGCGGTGTCACTTTCAAAACATCATCTGGACAAGCCAGACTGCAGCATTGAACGATTTTCTCCTACTCTTAGGAGAAAAAATATACGATGGGAAACTATGTAATTTGGTATACAGCATATATTTATTATTTTTTTTTTAATTTTTCACATCATCAGAAAAAAAGCTCTGCGAGATATGCATTTTGGAACGTATGATATCGGTGATAATTATATGTATTTCCCAGTGCGGTTACTGGCTCAATGGCGGGGGACAGCCATCGGCAAGGTCCTCAAAATTATTGGAATTAACGACATTTTTAACATTTTTGAAATTCCTTAACATACTGGACTTTTTAAAGTCTCCAAAATTTGGTATTTTTGAAACAGTTTTAAAACGTCTGGAATGCCGTAAATTCTCCAAATTTAAGATCCATTTTTTTCCCATTTTTGAAACCTATAAATTTCACACACAGTGTGTGTCTGTAATATTTGTTAATATTTTTTTCAATATTTAAATCTCGATTTAAATTCATAAAAGGGTTGTTACCATTTCTCTAGTTTTGTAATTACAAAGAATTCTTTATTTCTATTTTTTTTTCTCATTTTTCACGTTCAAATGTTCGAGTTTTTTTTATTTTTCGAATCGGAGCATTTAGCGTTTTTTTTTCAGTTCACCATTTTTGCACAGGTCAAACTTTAGTGATTTTTTAACGAACCTTTTAATGTCCTATTTTTTCAGCAGATGAAGACATAAAATGAAAATTCGAATTAAAATTCTTCTAGATTACGAAAAAATAATTGATCAGTTGTAATGAAGAATCGATTCCTCCAGCTAATAACTTTCTCTATTGGAGAGTTGAAAATCAAATAAACTCATAAAATTCCAGAAACCGAGTAATTTTTTTTGAATTCCTTTCTGAATACTCCAGACCTACTCCTCTGCTTCAACCTGTTGTATGCCAAACAACAATCCAAATAATGATCCAAGCAACATTCCAAACAACAATTCGAATCACAATCCAAACAACAATCTGCACAACAATCCAAACGACAATCCAAACAATAATCCACACAATAATCCAAGCAACAATCCAAACAGCAATCAACACAACACTCCAAACAACAATCGGAACAACAATCCAAACAATAACAATCTGAACAACAATCAAAACAACAATCCAAACAATAACAATCTGAACAACAATCAAAACAACAATCCAAACAACAATCCAAACAACACTCCTAACCGCAATCCAAACAACACTCCAAACCACAATCCAAACAACAATCCAAACAACACTCCAAACAATAACAATCTGAACAACAATCAAAACAACAATCCAAACAATAACAATCTGAACAGCAATCAAAACAACAATCAAAACAACAATCCAAACAACAATCCAAACAACACTCCAAACCACAATCCAAACAACAATGCAAACCACAATCCAAACAGGAGCCCAAACAACACTCCAAACTACAATCCAAACAACAATCCAAACAATAACGATCTGAACAACAATCAAAACAACAATCCAAATAACAATCCAAACGCCAGGTCGAACAACAATCCAAACAATAATCCAAGCGACAATTCAAACAACAATCCAAACAATAATCCAAACCACAATTCAAAAGACAATCCCGACAACAATCCAGACAACAATCCAAACAACAATCCAAACAATAATCCAAATAACAATTCAAACCACGATCCAGACAACAATCCAAACAACTATCGAAACAACAATCCAGACAATAATCCAAACAACAATCCAAAATGAGATTTGGTCCGTACCAAACCTGCTGTAAATTAACACTGACTTGCCTCTCCATTTAAAAACTAAGACCTTGCCCTCCAGAATCGCTGACAGACTTACTTCCGTTGCTGCTATCACCAGACCATCTTTCGATGTACCCATAGATTTGATGTAGTGCAACATGTGGGACTTCAAAGGGTACATGGCCGCTAGACTGGCAACTTTGAGGATGCCTATTAATGATTGATGATAAAAGATTTAACATGTGTTGTTAGATATCAAAGCTTGTCAGACGCGATTCCCCTATTCTAACGGCTGAATTTTCTCGTGATGATTGCTCGGGATCTTTCGTTCACTCTCGACGATCCTGGTCCAAGTTTGGGAAGTGAATGTCATTGTCGACTGATGAAGGCAATGAAGAAATTGTTTCAATGGGGAATAACGGAGTACGGTATTCTTTCGTGGTTAGAACAAGGTCTGGCTATTGGGTAAAATTTAATTGTCAATTATTTATTTTTAGTAAACTTTGTCGTGTATCGAAATGATAAAACCAATTCGTATTGTCTCGTCTTGTCTCCATTTTTGTTATCTTTCAAGTGCTGCTTCAGAACGGCTCTTTTCAAAGGCTGGTTTATTAATACGACAATACAGGAATCGATTGAGTGATGTTCATGCTGAAACGCTTCTGTCCCTTCATTCTTGGTTCCAGTGTTCATTAACACCAAAATTGAAAAGTGCCATCAAATATCCGTTGTAATTATTGAGAAAGAAAATATTGCCAAAGAGTGGGTGTTCATGTTGGTTGTTGTATTGACAGAAATATAGCTCCAAATTTTTACACCGTTGAATAAATTAAATTTTCTAATAGTGTCAACAATTTATTATCATGATTATTATTTCTTAGGATCACCATAAATTGACGAGAAAATCATTAGTTTGTGAGTGAAATGGATTGGTTTAAAACGATTTTTTTTCGAATTCTTGTCGAGACATCTCGTCTCTCGTCACAGCTCTCTCGTCTCGTCTCGGCTCGTTTATCGCGCCAAATTGTTTTTTTTTCGTATCTCCAATACTCATTATCTCCACTAATTTTATGTGTACCCGATGGATCACGTTTATGCAGCCCACTGGTTTTTGAGAAAAATTTCTCGCTCGGACTAAGTGGGTGGAATGAATTTCCCACTTCTAACAGGTGCTGGTGGGGAAATCAATCTAACCATTTAGTGCGACCCACTGGGACTTTTATATGGGCCGAGGCAGGTGTGTAATCTCCGAAAACGCATAATTTAACAGAAAAAATTAATGGACGGCAACGCCTACTCTGGGCTAGCACGGTGTGGTGAAATAGCTGTACCAAATTTGATGGTCCACGTTGACGTATTTGGGCCATTGAAAGCCGGAAAATCGGACGAAGTGATTTTTTTTCTAAAAATTGCAGAAAAAAAATTAACTTTTATTTTATATTTTATATTGTACATTTTATATTTTATATTTTATATTTTATATTTCATATTTCATATTTTATATTTTATATTTTATATTTTATATTTTATATTTTATATTTTATATTTTATATTTTATATTTTATATTTTATATTTTATATTTTATATTTTATATTTTATATTTTATATTTTATATTTTATATTTTATATTTTATATTTTATATTTTATATTTTATATTTTTCAATGTAATTTTTATCGATATTTATAGTTTATTTTGTAATTTCTTTTGACATTCTATTGCACTTGAACCAAAAAAATTACATTAAATATTAATTCAGTCATATTTAAAAAATCCAATGTATATTTATGTTCTCGAATCGACTTTTGGTAAATACTACAATCGCCTTTTTTTAATCGATACTTTGGGCAAATTACTTCACCTCATTCACATGAGACATTTCTCATGTATTTTCCCCACATAACTCGAAATTTATTCATGAGATAACTGACCCATCACGAAAAATGGTAATCGATTGTTCAACTAAACACTATTTCTACTAAATCTCCGTAGCCTTGACGTTGATCCGTCTTGGGGCGCCCACATATCGAGACCTCTGAAATGATTCATACTGGTCGTAACAGCTTCTGACACTACCGTCGACACATCCGTTGTTTGCCCTACATCGTTGGAATACCGCTTCTTACCCAAGTGTACGCAACACTCAATTGATAGAGTCAAAAATGCAAGTAAAGTACCGGCGCCAAGTATGAGAAACATTCCTTGTGTATCATCGAGCGCCAATGCGCGATCCTTAATCGCTATTTTTCGCGATTTGTATGCTTCCGATACCTGGAAATTGCCAATTGTTGAATGACCCATGAAGCCCATCATAAATTCAATTTTCCTTGAGATAAAGCTGATACCTACCGGGAGTAAGTAACCCTCGGCGGTCCTTTGGATCTCCCACTCGACGTCTCTAATGATCTTCTGAGTCAGACCTGACTGCCTTGCACGACTAATCACTTTATTGAATTCATCAGTGTAGATCGAATCCTTTGGCAGTGCAAAGGTCACACCAAAATTCAGGACACATTCTTTACTTATGTGCATTGTCGAGCGCATTGTACTCCAACTGTAAAAATACATTATAATTTTCAAAGATTTTTCTTGGATGGAGAAGGACTAATGAATAGAACTGAATTAAATTTTTGTGACTAGTAGAATGGCTGCTCTAGCCACCCACCCATCCACAGACACCCACCCAGCCATCCACACCCCTCAGCCACCCATCCACACCCCCCACCCACCCATCAACACCCCCCCCCCACCCACACCCCCCACCCACCCATCAACACCCCCCACCCACCCACAACCGCTCACTTACCCACACACACACACACACACACACCCACCTACCCAAACGCCCACACACATCCGCACCCCTCCCTCCACCCACCCAACCATCCACACCCTCCCCTACCCACCCACCAACCCAACCATCCACACCCCCCCTACCCACACACGAACCCAACCATCCACAACCACCCACTGACCCACACACAGACACCCCCACCTACCCAAACGCGCACACACATCCACCCACTCACCCACACCCCCACACACATACACAGCCACCCCCATCTATATATATATATATACATTATTGAAAATCGTGTCAAAATGAATGATACCTCAAAACGTAAACATTCGATGGAAAATTGATTTTTCATTTTCGAGGTGGATACAGTTAAAAATGATAATGACGGAATTATTTCCTCCCCGACAAATGAACTTTTCGTTTTTGGGCGAAAAGAAAAGTGAAATTCAAGGAAGAACCTGAATTCATGGGGTCACACTCAAGCAATTTCGATTCGAGTCGTAACCTATTTCAATGATTTTTTTCTTGCATACACTTGTATAACGCTAGAACAAGTATAGGTCTTTTGAAAATCAGTTTCTTTTCCACATCCCGGAAAATCAATTACAAGCTGGCCAATTACCGCGAATCCGTTAAGCTCTCCATCATATTTTTTGTGGAATATTCTGTAATTGAAGGAAAATTGTTTCCTTACGATCTTTTAACCGGAGCAAATGGGGATCTGTAGAAATTGTCATTACGAAAATTTCACCGGATGGCTTGATATGGTATCCAGCGAAAAGCAACACCGCATGCGGTATATAGGATAAAATATGAATCCTGCAGCTTACGCGCACAATGATCAATGCTCCATATTTGCAACTACACCTCACAGATTTCAATTATCAAAATCCACCTTCAAATTCATTATTCTTTTGAATACCTTGATAATAATGGACTTGGACAATTTTAAAAACTGAAAAATTCATTCGTCTCTCGAAAATCCTCCGAGTTGAATAGCCCTCGGAATCATTTTAGGACGTCTTTGAGATGATGCTGTGTGTATGTGTGTGTTTGTGACTGAAATTTCCTAGAGAACAATCACAAAGTATTTTTCTCTAGAGTAAAATTCGTAAAATTTTTGTACAAAAATTGCGACCGCCGAATATCATATCCGCATTTCACCTATCCTCAAAAATGTTCCCCACTATTCTGTAATTTCCAAATGTCCATCGATCACTGAACTCCCAGCAAAACTGACATCTCCCTCAAAAGTACCGCGAGCAATTGCCCACTAATTAATACCTAGGTGTGAACTGCTCCTGAATAATGTATTCAAGCATAATTTTTGAGCCGAGAAATGCGTAAGACCAGAAAAATGCCTGAGTGATGTTGGTGATGCCGGCTTGAATCGTTGGCACGTAGCGAAGACCCTTGAGCAATTTCTTCGCCACCGGATCATCTATCTGCGTGGCATTGAACCATACCTCCCAACCATCATGGTCTGCGTGGGAAGAAAAACATATCAAAAGTCGCCATTATAGTTTTTTTTTCACTGAAATACTTCCGCAATAACTAATAAGCACGTATGAAAGCACAATATAGGCTTCATATAGGATTCCTTCAGAAATCCTATGAGAAACTCGGGTTTCTTTTACAGAAACCTATAAAATCTTCCATGGAAACTTCTTCAGTTCCAGCTTTACACTCCAACCTCTTCATTACACAATTTATTCCTGAGCAATTCATCACAGGCAACATAATACAATTCATTTTATGGCTCTTCTACATTGAAATTTTCGCCACACTGAGAGTAAAAAAAAACTACTATGGCAAAACCATGTACTTGAGACAAGTACATGATTTTTTCGGAGTGAATGGATTGAATTAAGAGCAAAATGTCATGATTGGAGCTTAGGACCCCAGGTCTCGACCCTTGGGACCCGAGGTAAAGACCCTTGGGAACCCAGGTAGTGACCCTTGGGACCCCATGTAGCCCTTGGGACCCCATGTAACCCTTGGGAACCCAGGTAGGGACCCTTAGAACCCTAGGTAGTGACCCTTGGGACCCCAGGTAGCAACCCTTGGGACCCCATGTAGCGACCCTCGTGGCCCTTGGGAACCCAGGTAGTGACCCTTGGGACCCCATGTAGCGACCCTTGGGACCCCAGGTAGTGACCCTTGGGACCCTAGGTAGTGACCCTTAGAACCCTAGGTAGTGACCCTTAGTACCTAGGTAGTGACCCTTGGGACCCCAGGTAGTGGCCCTTGGGAACCCAGGTAGCGACCCTTGTGGGCCTTGGGACCCCAGGTAGTGACCCTTAGAACCCTAGGTAGTGACCCTTAGTACCCTAGGTAGTGACCCTTGGGACCCTAGGTAGTGACCCTTGGCACCCTAGGTAGTGACCCTTGGGACCCTAGGTAGTGACCCTTGGGACCCCAGGTAGTGACCCTTGGGACCCTAGGTAGTGGCCCTTGGGACCCCAGGTAGTGGCCCTTGGGACCCCAGGTAGTGGCCCTTGGGACCCCAGGTAGTGGCCCTTGGGACCCCAGGTAGTGGCCCTTGGGACCCCAGGTACATCATTCTGACAAATTTTAAGTGAAACACGTTTTTTTTTCGATTTCTTGCCACGACATCTCGTCTCTCGTCACATCTCTCTCGCATTGTAGCGAGTCATAATCATCTCGTCTTGTCTCGATTCTCTCGTCTATCGCGGCAACACTAAAAATGCGGTTGTTGTTTATCTCGAACTGAATGAATAACACACCCAGGATAGCCCCATAATTTTTTCAATTAGGAACAGAATATTCTGAAATCAAAATCTGCCGTGAAAAATTAATATTTATTCAATACGTATTTTTTTCATTCTTCACTAATGTTATGAACTCTGATAATCGTCCCTGCAATCTGCAACGACTTTCAAATTCCACCGCGGTCTCTGCTTAATGCTAGATTAGTCACCTTGTGAATAAGCTGCCGCATGTCTCTTTTTAATTTTGCAATATCTATTAAACAACTCAAAACAAAAATGTGAGAAAAATTAATTGTATATATGTTGGACGGAAAAACATTTTTTTGTCAACTCTATTTGGAACTCTATCTATATATACCAATTCCCCAGATTTCCGTTTGGAAATTACATAATATCCCAAAAATCCCTACCGATTTTTCATTGGCCTAATTAAACCCTTATTACTCATTATTTAAAACGCAAAGCGACATTTTGACCTGGCAAAATTTCTCTCCCTTAATTTAGTACCAAAATTATGTTTTTCCACACATTCTACCCGATGTTATTACTAGAAACGTAAAGTGTTAGCTATAAAATATCTTGGGAAAACTAGGGAAGAAAATCTGGAGGAGAGGTCTTAACCCTATGGGATTCCCCTAACTCCGCATGTTCCATTCATTTTCCATTATCCAACTTTTAAACTGAATTACAAAAATATACCAAGCGTTCCCAGCTCATATTTCTGCTGCAGTAACTGCTCGGATGTGTCTATAGGCACTGGAAAAACTGGTACCGTGATGAACGCCATTATGGAGCCAGTGTAGCACGACGTGATGATGATCGTAAAAACCCAATAGATAGCTAAAACAAAGCACCAATTATGAACTAAATCCACCTAAACATGGATAGAAAAAAAAATGCTGATGACAATTCGTACCAATTAGAAGTGACGCTGAATTCTTAGCAATTCCACCATCCAAGAGTGGATTTTTAACGACAAAGCTGTTGGTGAATGTGCTGAAGACATACCAAAACATGTGCATGAATCTCGAGGGATGAGTAACGAGGGATAATATGCTGTAATTTGTGTTTGTTGCGAGGGGAATAACGGCAATGACATAAGCGATGATTACCAGGACCCAGACGGCGGGTTGGAAGGGTCCCATTATGGCGCGGTACTTTGGCAGGGCCAAGGATGCCTCCGAGATGAAGGCCGCACAATCCTCCATGTGGGAAAAGGAAGTGTCGAATCGTTTTGTGACGTTATTGGTTCGGTAAATTCCACCAATTGCTACTGTCGCCTCGTGCTTTTCAACGTCTGTTAGAGCGGCGTAAATGGGACTGAAAAAGTGGTTGGTATATAAATTGAGGTGATAATGATTACATGAATTATTCATTTAGTCAAAAATACTTTAGTGTTCATGCCATGGTTGTCGTACACCCACCCACTCACACCCGCCCACCCAACCACCCACTCAACCACACACCGACGCACTCACCCACCCACCCGCTCACTCACCCACACACCCACTCACCCACTCACTCACCCACCCACTCACTCACCCACTCACTCGTCCACTCACTCACCCACTCACTCACCCACCCACCCACTCACCCACCCACCCACTCACCCACCCACTCACCCACCCACTCATTCTGGAGGGCGCAGTGATCAAGGGCCCTGGAGTGATGTTGAAAATTATGATAAATTACCTCAATGTCGTAGTGGGATCTCGAAAATCGGCAGTAAAATTCAGCACACTTCCCAGCAATCTTATCATCCTAATGTCAATTCCATCCCAATTGATATTATCCTGAATGACCCTATCCCTGTGGCAATTCAGTTGGACATCAATAAGAAATTTAAAAAAAAAATGAAATAAATAATAATTGGTGTTTACGTTCTTATTGCATAGGGCGGCTTGTGGGCGGTGGATATTAATAGCCGATGACCCTTGAAACCTCCACTAAGCTTCAGTGGAAATAGATCGATGTTGTTGCGTGTCGTGTGATCCCTTATCCAAGATGTTAGCAGAACTGGTGTACTTGAACCACTCCCATCCGTGTACAATCTGTGGGTGTATAGGAGGAATGATCCTTCCTTCAATGAACAAGAATGTTAGTTGTTAGTAACATTGACGATGTACTGGAATTTTTAGGAAAATGTTATAACACTTCTCATGGAAACTAACAATATACAGTGTGTTCCAAAATTGCGCGCTTTGTTTTCAAAAATGAAAAGAGGGCAAAGTTCCAAGATGAAAGTACCTCTTCAATTTTTATATCTGACGCCTTCCCCTGAAGTTATTAAAGTTTGAAGCTGAACCGTTCCAGCACTGTGGAGTTCCCTGGCCCGGTTCTTTCAGTTCCAAGAACGGTTTCAACGAAACGAACAGTCCCAAGAATTGTTCCCCCTGGAGGTTCCGTTCTGCGAACTGTTCCAGGTGAACCTTCAGTTCCCGGATCCGTTCTGCGCGCTATTCCATGTGGAACTTCAGTTCTTGGAACCGTTCCTGAAAACGCTGCCAATGAAGATTCAATTCCGGGAACGGTTCCAAGAATCATTCCATGTGGAACTTTAGTTCCCGGAACGGTTCCAGATGACAGCTCCATTTCGGGAACGGTTCCGAGAATCGATCCAGGTGAAAGAACAGTCGTACAAACTTCGATGACGACAACTGTTCCAGATGGATGTGCAGTTCCAGGAACTGTTCCAAGCGAGGTTAAGGTTCGATAACGGTTCGCATGGCACAATTCCTAAGCATGCGTTCCTTGGAACCGTTCTCGGGACTTCAATAACTCCATTGGGAGGGGGGGGGGGCGTCAGGCAGAAAAGTTGACGAGGAACGTTCCACTTGGAATTTTACGGTAGAGTCCCAAACAAATGATCACTCTATCCCAAATTTCGGAATTTCCGGCGCCAAAATCGACAAAATATTTTTCCACCAATATTCCCCACTTTACAAATTTCAAAAAACTCTCAGAACCACCCGAACCATTCCAAAAATTTACAATAATCAAATATTTTATTTATAGCAGAAAGCCACCATATCTAAACGCGCGCGAAAAACCGCGAAACGTTTGCAAAAAAAAACCGGGCATTATGAAATCATTTTCACTGCCCCATAACTGATTACCATTGAATTGTTCAACATTCTGAAAAAATTCATTACATTTTCCTTTTGATTTCTATATCCAGCAATAAAAAAAAAATTCACGCTACAACCAAATGTTCAAATGGACTTATCTCCTTTTAGCGCTTTCACTACTGTCTTATGAAACCCAAGTTGTTGTTTTTTTTTTCTCTTAATTTACCTCAGTTCTTCTACTCATGCTATGCGTGATAATTAACAGATTCGTGTAAGATCTGGAGATAAAACTTTTGAGAAATTCTTTGACAGTCCATGGAGTTGAATCAGTTATCATGAGGACTTTGTTCACGGTTTCCTTGGCAATAACTTTCCCAATGTCAAATATATTATCCAGAAAAATCATGTAATTATAGCATTTGTCCTTGAAGACAACGGGGGCCTGAGTTGATGCATTGGTGCTTTCCTGGACAAAGGAGGCGAAAGGGAGTTTCGTGTGCAAGCCCTTGAGCAGCCTGGACTCCAGCGCCATGTTCTTGTCATCGTAAATTGTTATTATGACACAACCACCAAAGTATTCCTCGAGAATTGCGCTTAAAAGACGCCCTAGACTGTCTCTTCTTAAAGTATTTAAGGTATTTAATGAGTTAAACGCGAACCATCAGTTGGACACCAATGATGGCATGAAAATTTATTCGAGAAAGTTTCATATACTGAATAGATTTTGAATAATTTTCAAAATGATTTTCTCAAGTTTTCTTCTCAAAATTTCATTAAACAGGATATCAGTGTGGCAATCAGAAAAAATGATAAACAAACTAATACGTATCACAATCTTGATACTTTGATACGTTGATCTTCTCATTAAATACCTTAAATCACTGTGGCTAAATTTTCTCAAATGCATTGAACACGATACTGAGGCAACACCAAGCAGAACTATGAGAACTTTATCTGTTTTCATGATAATTTTACTGGGCGAGCAGCTTCAGAAAGCGAAACTGAACAACTAAGGGCCAATATGAGCAAGTCCGGGCTTTATATCTTATGGGCTATCGATATTGCCGTTATTACTTTCCTCATATTTATTGGACATCAGGAGGAGTCTTGAATTTTTCAGGTGTCCGCGATTGTAAAATCGATTATACCTTTATTCATTTGAACGAAAAGAGTATAACCGATGGATCGCTTCAATTTTTCTTTTTTTTTTTATTTCTTTTTTTTTTTTTAATTAATTCTTTTTTAATTTATTTTTTTTTAATATATTTTTTTTTTAATATATTTTTTTTTAATTTATTTTTTTTTGTTTTTTTTTTTATTTATTTATTTTTTGTTTTTTTTATTTGTTTTTTTTTTTTTTTGTTTCTTCACGCAAATAATTTTTTTACTGCTTTCCAGGTCTACCTTGTACCGGAAATTTGAAATCGCGGTTAATACCGGTCACAGTACCGGTAACGCCGATCACAACTAAAAATCAGCAGCGATTACTCCAATGATCCTCTTTCGATTATACAATTACTGCATTTAACACTCATTACCAACGTTGAAAACACCCTCAACGGGAATAGAAAAGCCTGAGCAATTAATATAAGTACAAATTGCGCGAAACTTCTGTTTCCCACAGTCACTGCGTGGGTAATGATAACACGTACAGTATCGAGTTAGGCTTATCCATGCTGATCAAAATTATTTGCAAACTCCAGTATGCATTTTCTTCCAATAAAATAAATTCTTCATAACATGGACTAGCGTTTGAATAAAGAATTCAGCATTTAAAAACTTTGTATCGTGCCTATATAATAAATAAAATTAATTATATTTATTCGAAAAAATTCTAAAAGATTTTTGACCAAATTTCTCTCCAGACAACATCTTCAACACAATTTATTTGCAAAAAGTGTTCAATCATACTGTTCCTGCAAAAATATTCTTCTCCATTATGGAGAAGACTTGCAATCCAGGTTTTTTTCGGGTAGGACCATTATGGTCGGCATTCTGAATTTTTACTTACTTCATAACTGCGTTATACACGATGTAGCAATTGACAGTTTTCGCAATGAAAATTTAACCCTATAAAAAACTCGGGTTGACCTTTTTCACTGGTCCCTAAACACGGTACTTTTAATTTTCTTCTAATTGAACTTTCCAAGTCTTGTATTAAAAAAATCGCGCGAAAGAACCAAATCGGCAAATTGTTCGCCAGTCCGAATACGCCCGCTCAGTTTATAGTAGGAATTTTTAGTAGGAGTTAATAGTTCGAATCATTGTAGGCATTTACAGTAGGGATTTATAGTAGGAGTTTATGGTAGGGATTTATAGTAAACATTTATAGCAGGAATTTATAGTATGAGTTTATAGAAGGAATTTATAGTAGGAATTTATAGTAGGAATTTATAGTAGGAATTTATAGTAGGAATTTATAGTAGGAATTTATAGTAGGAATTTATAGTAGGAATTTATAGCAGGAATTTATAGTAGGAATTTATAGTAGGAATTTATAGTAGGAATTTATAGCAGGAATTTATAGTAGGAATTTATAGTAGGAATTTATAGTAGGAATTTATAGTAGGAATTTATAGTAGGAATTTATAGTAGGAATTTATAGTAGGAATTTATAGCAGGAATTCATAGTAGGAATTTATAGTAGGAATTTATAGTAGGAATTTATAGTAGGAATTTATAGCAGGAATTTATAGTAGGAATTTATAGTAGGAATTTATAGCAGGAATTTATAGTAGGAATTTATAGTAGGAATTTATAGTAGGAATTTATAGTAGGAATTTATAGTAGGAATTTATAGTAGGAATTTATAGTAGGAATTTATAGTAGGAATTTATAGTAAGAATTTATAGTAGGAATTTATAGTAGGAACTTTAAGTAGGAATTTATAGTAGAAGTTTATAGTAGGAATGTATAGTAGGGATTTTTAGTAGGACTTACTAGTTCGAATTCATTGTAGACATTTATAATAGGAATTGATAATAGGAATTTCTAATAGGAATAGTAGTAACAATTTCCAACAGGAATAATAGGAAGAATGTAGCGAATCAGCTAAGACAAACAGCTGCCGCCACCTATCTCCAACTTCCGCTACCGCCCGCCTGATCCCACCTCCGGATAACTCCACGGCGATTCCCTACATTGCCCATTTTCCCCTTTTTTTCAAAAGCCCTTCTAGACTCCAGAACAATGTCTCACCACTTGCGCCGGCATTTGTGTTCACATTCCCGAATGAAAAACTTGTAAATATAAACAGTGGGCATACAACTGTCAAGAGCGCCGGCACAATGGCCCGCAGTGTAATTAGAAAATCCTATTTTAACGCCAATATATTTTGCATAAATGAATTGCCGATGAGATTCTATCTTGAAGGATATGACGATTGTCAATTTCACGAAATTTCTAGGATTATCGAGGTAAAGTTTCAAAATTTAAAACTATCATTAAATTTCAAAATGCGGGAACTGAAACGTAATTTACTTTTGTTTGGGTGTATCTTAATCAGGCTTATGGCGGCAAGCTCTCCTTACCCGATACTGACACCATCGTCTTCTCGGAACCCGGCCGTTACGCGCACACGGATCGACGGCGATTCCATATTAAATGTTTGCACGACAGTATCGTGCAGAATAAATTGCAGGATATCAATGAATATGCGTAAGTACAAATCAATTTTTTCCAGAATTTTCCTCTGAACAATGTCACGGAGAAAGTCCATCCCCAAATATACGAAATTAGAAAGATCTTCCGTCACTCAAATTTCAGCCAATGAGAACGCAGTACTCGAGGCTGACAAGTTTGAAACACAAAAATTTCAGATAGAGTTTCATAGTTTTTGACCCAGTTCCAGCCGCCTGTCAATCTGGATGTTAAATAGATAAATGGGCTGTGGGTTTGGCCCTCCGCGGCCCAAAATTCCCGATATCTGCATGTGTGTGTGTGGGCACTCGCATTTTGGTCACCATAGAGCTCTCTAAATGATTTCAATTGCTCATAACGCTCTAACGCCGAAACGGTTGAAGATACGAAAAAAGTCAAACGACACAAAATATGTATTTTTTAATAAGGAACAAGATTTATTCAGCACATTTTTGCGTATCTATAATATTTCGTGAGATACAGCGTTATGAACAATTGAATTTGTTACTAACAATTGCACGAATGATTTTCCAGATAAAACATTCCTCTCAGACCTAGACGATAGTTATTCGCGTCGATCAAAAAAAGCAAAACGTAGATCGCTACGTTGGTAGCCTTCGGAACAGTTAACCAAAGTTTCTGGTCACACACACACACACACGTACAAACATGCGCAGTGTTGATATCATTGGACGAAGTTTGAAGTTTCATGCAATATTCCAGTTGATATTTCCATTATTTGGTAGATTGGTCATTTTTATAGAGCACTCAAGGCAGTGGGGCAAAATGGGCACGTGGGGTAAAATGGGAGTCTTGTAGTTTGACTCCGTCTTATGTTAGCGTCAAGTGTGATTTCTTACCATGTTCAATGACATCATTCATTCATCTCATGCTTGATTTCTTCAGATTGCCACGGCGGATAGATCATAACCACCAAGAGTTGTCCTGCCCAAAGGATGCAAAAGTTGCACCGAAACCTGACAAAACACCGGCGTCAATTGCAGCTCCGATTCTCCCGCCAAAGCCAAAAAAACCTGCGCCACGTCTGCCGGAGTCCTACGTTCTGATTCGAGATTGTGCTGCCAGCCTCCCAGGCCTCCTAAAAAAGCAGAAACTCAGTGTTTCCCACAAGACTCAATCACCAAATGTCACAGAGAAAGAGCAAACGAGCATCGTACCGAGTTTCCAATGTGACGGAACACCACCATTGGTCCCAGCTAAAATTGCTGAAGAACCATCTCCATTAGTCAAATCTCGATCATCTCTTAAAACCCCGAGTACCCCATCCTCGAAATTCCCCGAACCCTCGCCCCAGAAATCATCAGGTACACCCTCTAGAACCAGCACTCCGCACAAATGTCCTCCAGAAATTTTCGCCACTCCCAAAAGTGCCAAACGAAGCAGAGACACTGGGAAAAGTGTGGTTGAAGCTCCAGCGGGCAAGGACGATTCTTTTGATATTATAGAAGTTCCCTTAGATCCAGCTGCCCAAGAAATCATTGACATCAGTGACACCGAGTATGCACCTGGCAGTGAAGTTCGGCCAGAGAATGGTCCAGGAAGACATGCTAAGGTACCACAAGCATCATCGTTTTCTCTCACTCCCTCTTCAAGTTTATGTCTCGTTTAATTGAATCTCTTATGCAGATTTTTTTTGGTATAAACTAAAATATTCCCATCCATTTTCAATGATTATAAAGTTAGGGACATGGAGATTGGAAGATGGTAAAAGCACGTGCTAACGACAGGAAACACATTTCTTTCCACATTTTCTTGGTTTCTTTTTTTTCTGAATGATCAAATTTCAATTTAGCAGGTATCAAAATTTGAACATAATTTTTGCCAGTATCAGTGCTGCTGCAAAAATTCAATACTTTTCGATTACATAATTGTGACAATTAAAAACATTTTTATTTTTTTTCCAGACACTTAATTGAATATAAAAAAAAAATTTAATTACAAAATTATGCAAGTTTCCTATAAAAAAAAATCGTGAAATCAAGATTATTATATGTGTCATATAGCAGTTATCTTAATTTTATTTCCAAGGAACCGACAGTACCGATCGATTGGCGAAATTTGGAAAACTGCGATGGGCCACATGCATTTGCTGTCTGGTCCCGAGCGGGCCCACCTGGGCCACCCAATCTCAGCGATGAAGAGGGTGACATAGCCGCTAAGAAAATCAAATTGGAGCGGGATATTTTAGGGGCGTCCCCTCCAAAAACTAGAGAAATGATGAAACGTATTTCGTATGAGGAGTGCGAGGTGGATTCAGACGATACCCACTCCACCAAGATGAAGAGACGCAAAAGGAGGCGAAGGAGGGCTTACGAGCATGATAAGACTTACGGGGGACATGAGTTAGTACATACAGGGAAAATGCATTGGGGTGCCGACAAACGCTTGGTTGTATCAAATGAACTATTAGCAGAAATTTAAAAAGTAAAAAATCAGATCGGGTCCTACAGTACTCCTCAAATTATGTACCTCCTTAATTATGACAAATATGGAAAAAAGTGATAAGAAATTAAATATGCATTTCCACTTACAGAGAAAATTCTGCTGAATACTTTTTGCCGTATCTCTTACCGTTTCTGAAATAGAGCGGTGTAAACAATTCAATTGTTAATAACAAAAAAACAGCTCGATCAATTTAAACCAAAAAGTAATCCGATCTCAGTTCCATGAAGATTTACAGTAGTTATTACAATAACTTACGATAATATTACAAAAAAAAATAACTCCTGAATCTTTATATATCCAATGTAACATGATATTTGACAGAGGACAACCAGCATACACTGACGAAGAAAACAGGAAGATGGTAAAATATCTGATTGACAATCGAGCCATTGCCAAGTCCACCGGCATGCACGTCTGGATGAAATTTGAGGTTCTGAAGGTAATGATGGGACGTTCATTGGTTCCGAGTATTTTCATTCTATGACTGATGAACCGAGAACACTTCAGCCTATGAGATGTTTTTAATATATTGAATATTGTTGGGGGTTCTTCTGGCAAGATGGACTCATTTGAGATTTTTGCTTCTCGTTTTTGCAAACTACATGCAACAAAAAATTTACCAGAATTTTTTTTAGACACTTGTACATGGGAGATGTCGCGCTAAATCAACCGCCAATGTCCATCATGACTTCGAACAATTCTGGAAAAATTTCGAGTGGCTTCCATACGATGAACCCTGTCACCTGATTTTTTTTCACATTTTTTGAGTGATCTTCTATAGAGATATGAATTTTTTTGAATCACGAATTTCGCGAAAAATCAACTTTGGTTGATATTTATCGTCAAACTTTTCTTAATTTTCGAAGTGATGTATATCTATATTTATGAGCTCCATTTGAACCAGAATCAGTAAGCAATTTCTGAAATATTTTTTCTGATAAAGTTCTCATTTTCTGGTGAGATTCAATGCACTAAAGAGTCTCAAATTTTTCATTTTGAAAAATTCGGAATTTGGTTATCTTATGCAGACACATAATGGAAAAATTCACACGTTTGTGATTATCAGCAGGTTGATTTTTCAATCTTGGAGAATTCGAAATTTCAAAATGCCATAATCAAACAAAATTTTCCCTGAAGAAATCTGATGGATGAGAAAAACATTTTACAATTTTTTTTAATAAGCATCAATGGCAACTTCAATATTTTTGTTTCTAAATGTAAAATTATTTAAAACCCCTTTTTTTCGAACAGATTCTCGTCAATCCCTTCCGAAGAGCAGAATCTCTGAGAAGACACTTCAAGGACCAGGTGATCTTCAACTTCGAAAAATATACAACTGACCCAAGGGCTTTGGAAGAATTCACCAAAATTCGTGATAAATTAATTTAAATCAATTGACAACAAATCGGAAGAAAAAAATAGTATTAACACTATTAGTTATTACTTGACGCCACTATTAAATTTCTTGTGCAATAGATATCTTTATTTTGCGCATCTCCAGACATAAAAACATACAAATGAACGTAAGAACATTCATGAGTATATATTTTCATTAAATTTTTATTAACGTTAACTGCAGCCTTAAAACTGCTTTTCTTTTCATTGACTTCTAAAAAAAAAATGTTGCACAGATTTAACGATAAGGTGCCTTCATCAATTTACACTGACGTAAATTGCTTAATTAAGTAAATAATCTGTATAAAAACGAAATATCACCCTCGTTTGATGACTCTTTGAAAGTCATCTCAAAATCAGACATTTGACAATGACTATTGAACAACATAACAGTTCTGAAATTTAATTTGTCTTCGGTACAAAGTCCCAAATCTTCAAATTTTCATTTCCTCAATTATAGATCCACAGATCATCTTAAAAAAAAAACCTACACCAGGTGATCAATCGAGGGTCGACAATTTTAAGCTTCAATAAATAATAAAACTACCGTGGTACATTCATTTTATTTTCAATCACTAGACAATATTCAATGTCAATAATGGAAGATTGTGTAAATGGAAAAATGGTGATAAATGACACAAGAAAAAAAATATACAATTACAAAAAATTCATTCGTAAAACACTAGTGCATCACATTTCACGCATCATCGTGTGGATTTTTTTCATTAAGTAATTCGGTATTAGCATGGTTAATAGATAATGGCTCTTTCTTAATATTATTCTTAAAACCCTTTTGGCGTCTGTTGCGTTTATTGCGTTTGTGTACGCAGTATAGTATAATAAATAATACAGTGAGGAAAACTGACACACAGGAGGCAACAAGTATCCAAGTGGAGCGTGCCTTGACTGTTTCCTCCTGCATTTTTAGGACATATTTACAGCTGTCAAAGAGCTTTACGGTATCATTTGAGGTGATTCTGTTATCAGAATTGCGCGGGCATTTTTTGGAATCAGATTGACATTTAAAGGTCGGTGGAAATAGTTTGATATTTCTCAGGGTAATCCATTCGATAAAAGCATGACAATTGCAGTCGTTCAGTATTAGGTTATTATCGGAGATGTCCAGGCTCTCCAGGGAACAGAAAATTGCCACATCCTCGGGTTTTAACTGCCTTATTGCATTGCCGGAGACGTTCAGGTACTTCAGTCCTGGTAAGATACCCAAGTGAGGCAGTGATGTTAATTCGTTTCTTGATACATCTAACAATTCTAAATTAGATACTTCTGCAAGACTAGTGGGCCTCATGGAGTCATCTCTGAGGTGGTTTTCACCTGTAATTAGTTGAGAGTTAGTTCAGCTTTTAAGGACATATATATCTTTATCTATATATAAGATAATTTTTTTTTGTATTTTTATCTTTTGAGTAGTTTGGTAGGCTTCTTGTACACCACATGAATGGTTCGGTGACAGGTGGTCATTTTGGTGACGTCATACCTGGGAGTGAACAATTGCCAAAGATAAGATTGTTTCCTTCATTTTTAAATTTACTTTTACCAATTCTTGGGAACGATACTTATGATTTTCAGAATGTTTTTTCACGAAAATTTTTATCTGAAGTTCATAAAAAATTTCTATGAATAACTAACTCAATTCGTTGTATTTTCGAGTTGAATCGATCGATCACAATTTTTTTGCTGAACAGAGTGACGGTCTAGGTAGTTCAATAGTGGCAGACAATTTTTTTCAACTTCCGGTAACTCACCAAAGTGTTCACCAAAAAAGGAAATCGAGTTGCGCACTCGAGTAGCGAATTGTTTAAGAAATTATGTATAGGCAATTTACTATTACACACCAATGTAGAAGCTCCTTAAGGTAGGAAGAGCAAAAATGCTCGTGGGAAACTCGGTAATGCCATTTTCGTGGAGGTTCAGAACTTGCAAATTTTTGAGGGAAGCGAAGGCACCTGCCTCCAGGGTTTGGATGAAGTTGTCCATCAGGTAGAGGTAGGTCAGGCTCGTGTAGCTCGATAGGGTCTGGTTGCTCAGCTTTCGCAAGCGATTCACCGAAAAATCCAATATCTGCAAGAGAGAGAAATTTATTAAATTCTCCAAGCCATTCTCATTCTTTTGTGCGTTTCAATGAGCGTTGAGAATTTTATGAATATCTTGGTAGGGATGAAGAGATGGAGAGGGTGGGGTCAGAATTCTTGGGAAATTCTATGAACTGGTGTATTGGGTAAATTTCTGAGGCAACTTTTTATTTTCTGCAATAATAATCAAATTGCTATTCAACAAGACCGTAGTACTACTCATTGTTTCTCGAATGTTCTGTCATCCGAATGGATCCGTATAGGTTTACAGCTGATTGACCCTTGAGTGGTCGTCTCTCCCCACCCAACATAAGTGCGGTCGCGCTTCGCGGGATTCCCCGCACCGTTTGTTTTTCCATTGCCGACCAAAAAGTTAAAAACATTCAGTTTATTTCTAACTCATGTTGAAAGTCAATCCGTCAACTACCGGGACCTGCGATTATGCAAGAATAGTAATATTCACGTTTCCCAAATTCGATTTTGTTTGGTGCAAGACACTGATATTTGCAGGTTAAGCATGGGCATTTTACTATACTAGTAACAGTTAGTAGAATCTATGGAAAAAATATAATATTGCCAAAATAAAGGTCAGAAATTCTGCCAGAGAAGTTTCCGGGAAGACGAATTTTAACACGAGAAATTTTGCAGCCATGGGGTTAACCTGTAAGCTGCAAACGGAGAAACGCGGGAATCCCCTTAGTTTCATGCGCGTCAGGCTGGCCAGTAGTGACATCTGCTGCACATTACGTTGAACATCCGCAAACTGATTAGCGAAGTTGTGTCATTATCTAGTATTCATATTATATATATACTATATTCATCACCTGCTAAATGAACTTAAAGGAGTACTTGAGACATAAAAAAGTCAGTCTCATCCGGACTCCAGATGATTCAGATTCAAAATACTTAAGTGATCGGTATAAAGTTTCACGATTTATTCGCTAAATATTCTTTCAAATGTTCAATGTTTTTGCTCACATTTTTTTCTGGCCTTAATCTTCGTTCATTCGCCCGTTCTACTGTTAAAATTAAGTCAACATGGATATTATCCCACGTTGTTATTGTTTTCATGAGGAACCCAATTGGAATTTTCCTTCTGGGTCATGCCTCGTACTTTTCTGGGTGGAATTTGTTGCAAGACGAATTAACCAGGAAGCAATTAATTCCGAGGAATTAACTGGAAACCCTCTGTTATCAAGCTTAGTGCATGCATGGTGTGACTTTAACCCTTCTGATGCTGATAAGGAATGCGGGGCCACGCAATGTTTTGGATGTTGTGGTGTATACACAACAGAGGGTTCACATAATACAATTATGGGGTTTTACAATCAATATTGCTTGGTACCCATATGCCCCTTCTCCATTAATTTGACGAATGAAATTACACATACTGTACATATTTTGCAAAATACTGATTCTTTGATTTTTGCAGGGCGATATCACATTCAAAGAGACACTGCAATTTCACCTAAACCAATACCTTCACCACAGAAACATTGATAAACAATCAAATTGGTCTCGCTGCCCAGTCTCCTTATCGTCTTCCCTTATCCCCTCTTCCATTCATCATCTATAAGGCTTTGTACCAGTGATATTTCCTTATGAGAGCAAATTGTGTATCCTTAAAACCAGCAGTGACGAAGAAAATTGATACCACAGCCATTGTTGAAATGCGATGTAAAGCCAAGGGTAGTGAGGCTTACGATGGTAGGTACAGACATCCTGAGTTCAAATTCAAGCTGCGCCGATTGATGCAAGCACCAGTGCAATTTACTCATAAGTGCTTTGTTTACAAACACATCGTAGACCTCCATCGTTGACTAGCACTTAAAGTAGCGTAAATATAACGACGTTAATTGGCAATTAAAAAAACCTAGGGGCTGGTCATCTAGGGTTAACCGTTTGTAAATACTCTATGGAACTTGTATATACCATTCAAGGATAAGGGCGGTGGAGGTATCCTTTTGAAGTTCCAAAAATTATGGATGGCAGCATGTTGAAGCAGCCTTCGAGGATCATTCAGCTTTCAACAAAACAGACCTATATATTTTGCTCTAAAGCGGACTATTACTAAGCACTCGCAATGTGAAAATTAGAGGATTCCTCCAGTGCATTAAAGTACAATTAAACTACTCAGGACTGTATCAAGTAAATATTGACCCAATTCCGCGGGTGTAGTAGTAGGCCTCGCATGTGCAATACCGGAAGCAGTGCTTTTTGGAAAAGGCCGTTTACATTTGCACGGGTCGATACACTGCAGCGACCCCGTCTTGAAGGGTTTAATATAATTACCCACGTGTTAAATTTCCCCCTCCCCCCCCCCCCCCTTCTCCCGCCCCACCCGTTATTACTCCCTGAGAAATGCATTGCAGGTGGCTCTCAGCATTCGAAATTTTCTCCACTTTCTACTAATGCAACGCCCGCAAATGAATCTCTTGTGGTTTTCGAGATAATTGGATTCTTCCATGAGTCTCATTTTTCACGCGATTTCAACTGATTTAAATTCATAGCCGGAACTCCTGTGCGAAGACTTGGTGCATGGAAGTTCGTTGGGGGGATAATTGGGAGGCGGGGGGAAATTTTCACCGGTAAACATTGAGAATGAGGTTGTCCTGCTATGCATAAATTCTCATCCTAAATTTTGTTTGTTGATGTGATCAGTCTGTGCGGGGAGTTTACAATGAATAACAGAGAAATGAAAATTAAAAATCCTGGACTGGATGATTTTAAATTGAAAAATTAAGAAATGGGGAGGGGGGGGGGGGGGAGTCTGGGGACCTTTTGCTTCCTGGTGCCAGTCGTGCATCCATTTGGACTCCATCTATCTTTTGCTGTATATGTCTAATTGTGTCTAATTTTTTTCTTTTTATTTATGTTTGTCTGAAATTCTGATGTAAATAGTGGTCCCTTTTCTTATGAGACGAGTCCGGTGGCGCGGGCTGCGCACGCGTACTTCCTTCTTCCGCCGCACTGACTGGTGTCGCGTCGGTTTCGGTCTTACGCTTTTCGATAATTTCGATATCGATAGTTTCTGCCGTCTCTCCTTTTTACTACAGCATCGATTTGATCCGCCTTGAGTATTATTACAATAAATTCCTCCTCTCTGAACCATTGGGCAGTCACGTGGAAATTGTAGGATATTTTCTAATAAAACTCCTTTTTAGTTGAATATACAACGAACGATTTAAGGGCTGTAGGCACTCGGGGGGTCCAGATTTATTTCATAAATATCTCAGTTCGAGCATTCCTCTTCTTCAATTTGTGCATATTGATTTTTCTTCATTGATTAATTTCTAATATGAAATTTGTTAATACTGGAAAAATTGAGAGCGAATAATTGCGGACTAGCAATTCTCTCTCAGTAGCTTCATGTATATATAGATATACTCTTCACAGGATAATCTTTATAAACAGCCCAGTGACCGCAGAAACCAATCAAATAATACATTGAAATTATAAACATGTTAGGTATTATTTATTATGATGTTTTTTTTAAACTAATTTATTTATTATCAAAGTTCATAACTTTGCATTAACAGACGGTCACCCCAAAGGGACACATGAAATTCCATACATGATGTATTGTGCCTTTTTTTAATGGTTTTCACAATTTTGCAAGCATAGTTTGTACGTTTATATTTTTTTTTACATCCATCGTAATTTCATAAAAAATGTAGTTGCATGTCGCTGCGGAAAGTGATGGTAATTTCCATTTTTATGGTTTCTTTGCCTCGAAAAATTTTGCAAAACACTTTTCAGGGGGTTTATGACATGTCTGGGACCGTCAGTCGCCTCTCACATGAGTGACGGCGGTTATGACAAAATTATGACGCGATTACCTTATGATCACCATATTTCATCTACATGGGGGCCCTGGTAATTTTGGGAAACTAGGAAAAAGCGAAACAATGTTTGGGATATTTATTATTTAGTTTAAGTATCTCTAGAATTTCGAAATTTTCATGACATTTCCAAATTTATAATTTTTTTCCATGTTTTATGAAATTTATAAAATTGATGAAACTTCCAAAATTTCCAATTTCCAAAATTCACAAAATTTACAAAATTTACAAAATTTACCAAATTTACCAAATTTTCGAAATTTTCAAAATCTCCAAATTCCTCAAAATTTTCCAAATATCCAAAATTTTATAAAATAATGGAAAAACCAGAATGTAAAAACTCACAACTATCCATTTGATGTCAGCGATGTATCAAAGCCATGGTCTGAATGAGGACCATGCGAATCAATAAAAATGTATGTACCCCCGATTCCCCCCGGAAGTCTTCGAGATATGGCCCCTTCGCCGCTATTTGCACGTAAATTGGCTTTAACGAATAGCCATGCAATAAAGATTAGAAAGACTGATTTGAAAATTTTGTAGGTACCTTAATGCAATGGCGGTGGAGGTCCCAGCAACATGTCGACCTTCCCAAAAGTATCAATCGTTCAAGATATTAATTGATCATCAGAAGTTATAATTCATCCCATTTCAATATTTCCTTTCCGCTTTTTTCTCCAATCCCTCGATTTCCCCTTCACCCCTTTTCAACCTCAAAAAAATGTTTACCATCTTGAATGGTATATCCAAGTTCCATAGAGTATTTACAAACGGTTAACCCTAGATGACCAGCCCCTAGGTTTTTTTAATTGCCAATTAACGTCGTTATATTTACGCTACTTTAAGTGCTAGTCAACGATGGAGGTCTACGATGTGCTTGTAAACAAAGCACTTATAAGTAAATTGCACTGGTGCTTGCATCAATCGGCGCAGCTTGAATTTGAACTCAGGATGTCTGTACCTACCATCGTAAGCCTCACTACCCTCCGCTTTACATCTCATTTCAACAATGGCTGTGGTATCAATTTTCTTCGTCACTGCTGGTTTTAAGGATACACAATTTGCTCTCATAAGGAAATATCCTCACGGTATGCTCAAACAGATACGTCCTTCTTCCCGTAATACTCGAGAGAGTACAAATGAAGTTTTGCATTATGAAAATGAAGAAGAATCTTTTCCGGAATCTTTCAGCATTCACTCAACCTCAAAGGCCATACCTCAACATCCGTCCGAAGATTCTTGGGAATTTCATTGTAATGCAATTCGCCGCATCTCGCCTGCAGCATCCCTGATACTTTGCTGTAGACACATTTCCGTGGATGTGGATCGCGATCTGATAATAGAAGCCCAGTAGTTTGATAACCAAGTGCCAGAAGTTCTCCAGGCACTGTCAATGATAAGCTCATCCATACTAGGAGAAATTCAACCACTACGTGGGCATTCATCACTGCTGCATCTGAAAAATTTAACGAGGGATTTTTAATTTTCCCAGTGGGAGGAGACAAGAAAAACAATGAGGTAAGAGAGGAGGAGAGGCGGAAGAAGTGAAAAGAAAATTGGAGAGGACAGTTAAAAATGGGGGTATGGAGAAAAAGTGGGATGAGTGGCACTCGGGGTTGTGCTTTGATGGAACCTTGAGGCACTCTCGTCTCTCGCGCTTTCAAAAATAGGACTTATCGTTTAAATTCAGAGCGCTACACGCCAGTACGACTGACCCCATATTTTTTTAACACGAGCTTATTCATGGGTTCTCATTCCCCGAGTGAATCTTATGAATGAGTTAACGATTTTTTTTCGGGGAAATTAATAATGAAATTGTGGAAAATTTTTGGGGGGTCAGTGGAATTACGGAAATGTCACTTAAGCGCTCGGAATTCCAAATTTATAATTGGATGAACGTAATGCAATTGACGGGGCTCATGAAAAACTGATATGTGCAAATTTAAACCTGGATTGACAAGTAACAAAAAAAATTGATCCGCGATTCAGAAAAAAAATGGTTGAGCTCATGTCTGGAATATCTAAACTCCTAAAATAGCTCACTTGATACGCCACTGTATGTAAAATTAATTTCCACAGGTGCCGGACTAAAAGTACATTCGTCAGCAATTGCTGGAAGGTATGGATGTGGGAAATCGATGACAGCCCAATCAGGGGCGATAATATATATATATTTCTCATTAAGAATTAAAATCTCAATTAGTGGAATTATTATAACGATCTTTGGATACAAAACTGAGGTTGGAAAAAATTTCTTACGGCATTATCGGGAATTTTAATGATGCCCAATTAATTTCATTGATTTTTCTTACGATAAAAGCAACGATTTGATAATCACAGTCAGTTGAGCCTGAAATAGTACTATTCAATTGGCATTCTCAGAAATTCATTTCGCACGTCAGAAAGACAAGTCAAATTTATCAGAAATTTTCTACGGAAAGTTCAAGACAGGCCAATTAGGGAGAATTATTGGTCAATGCAGGATTTCAGTTATGGGATTAGTCTGTCAATTAAGGTACTTCCTGAGGAAGCTGTTCATAAAGAAAAATTTCCAGCGAATGCCATGCTAATCGAGAAGATAAAAATATTTCCTTTAAAAATTGATTATCTCGTTAAAAAATGGTTTTCAGGTAGAGTAGTGTAGAACATTTTTTGTAGAGAAACCAATTTCCGAAAAAAAGTAATTCTTTAAATTTTCCTCTAATCTCACTTGTTTATGAAATAATCTCGAAAAAGTCATTTTTAGCGAATAGTAGGAACAATTAAAATTGTCCATTGGACTTCATTGATCACTTGTTGTTTAAATAACCCCCATAATTTTAGAATTGTAATCATAGAAACGATAAATAACTCAGTGGAAACGTTGCTGTATCTAAAATTGACGCGATACACGTCATGAGAACCAAAATTACATTTGTCGATAATCCCTCGGCGATAAAATTGAACAGGCCACCAGATACATTTCTGCTGAATAAATATTTTCTTTCTAGCGAATCATTATTTTTATCAGCATAATCATTACACGCATTTTGCTTTTTTACGCGCTGATCCGATTCAGGACATACCGCCCCCCCCCCCCTCTCCGGCGGTGCCAATGGAAACCGACTTTTTCCCAAACCATACAGCCTTCGCACAGTTCAAACCAACAAACATAGTGGCCAATAGAGATTATGGTCCTTAGTGCAGTCCATTAAAAAATAACAGCCTTCTAATGGGTTCTAACTAACTATATTTTAGTTAAGAGTGTACACGTGAAATCTACTTGGTATGCAATAATGCAATGTTATCGAATAAAATGATGATCGAGGTGTCCTCCGTCCCTTGGTCTCTCCTCAGGCCGTCGTTCGGGGGTGTCATATACTCGTTAGTCCTTGTCTCTACGGTAACTACCCTTCGCATACCCATACAAATCGGAATGAAAAAATCATATCGCTTCATTAGTCCATCCAGTAATCAAAGGAAAACTATAGGCAACCTACTATACCGAAAGGAGAGTCTCCGCACGGGGATTCGATCCTTGAACCTCGAGTGCCGGGAGCCAGCGCTCCAACCGCACGCTCATTGCCTCCGGTACTGATACACTTTAAACTTAAATTAGAAAAAGTTTTTCACCTTAGCTTTCGCTCACATTTAATTGGTTTTATTGATTTTTCTCATGATTAAGGGGAGACCGCAGTGAAATTTAAAACTTTCCGAGTTTTATGTCTGCCATCGTGATTTCTTCATTACTTACTGTGCGTGGAAAAAAAATGAATTTAAACACACTTGACATTTTTCACTGGCATCACGAAGATTTTATTATAATTATGTGTAACTTGTCGATTAAATGATTGATGATTTTCTTGAAAAGTTTCGAGTCTTGCCTCAGCTTTCTCGAAACATCTAAAAATTGCTGGGCAATCACAACCAAAATATAATCAGATCGCGTCATAGAACACTTTGATTCTTACAATTGATTGGGGCAAATCGGTAGCGATCTACTTAATGCATCAAACGTCCTGGGTTCGCAGCCGGCGTCTTCTCTCATCGTGGAAAAAAACAAATTGTTATTACTCAGTGCGTGAAGCACGTTTCACGCATGCGAAGTGTCGGGTCATGCAGAATATATCGGAAAATCATGTTCCTTTGTGACTCGCAGAATTCAGAGTTTTTCGCAACAGCCAAATTCGTTTGCTATCCAGCGCCGAGCGTAGTAGAGAGAGTGGGGGAAATGCGGCGCGCCCGCCGCAACGTTGCGCGGGAGAAGCCGTTAAGGTATCTGGTCACCGCATCAAAGAAGTGAACTTTCGCAGCCTTTGATTTTATTCCTTTCAGTTCTGGACTCAGATCGCTTTCGTTAATTAGAAAAAAATATGAATAGCTTCCTACAGGTTCATTGCATCATTTTTTTTCAGATTTTTGAGAATACTAATTTGCGAGAGGAAACAATTAATGGATGCACTGCGACGTTTAGTTCATGAGGTAGCCAGACTAGGGCTGAACAGGGATTCCTCCATCATCCTAAACTTACCATCGACGAAAATAGCAAAAAGAGAATTTCATAAATTTCCGATTTATCTCGCGAACGAGACAGTTTAGCCAAAAATCACATAAAACACTTTTTATGAAGTTCCGAGAAAAGTTTCTACAAAAGAGATGTCATAACACTTGGTCCTAAGACCGCCTGCACGAAAATAATTGTCGTTTCAAAAATAGAACTCGAACATAAAATACCTAAAGCGAATATTTCTATTCAAATTTTTGCACGCAAAACCTTAATAAAAATTCAGTAGCGAAGTCGTTAATCGCTTTCAGTCTTGTTTTTTGTCGCTCCTCACTTATCAGTAAATATTTCAAAATTGAACCGAGATAATGGCGTTTTCGTATAGACCTTTTTTGTAGAGCACAGTCAGATCTACAAATATGTAGGTAAGAAAATTTTGACATCTCTCATAGTTTTCGAGATATGTACCAAAAATTGACAATTGAAAAAATCATATTAAAGAACAAGGTTCTACGAAAAGGAAGATTTTTCCACTTCACTTGCTTCTTACTACCTGAAGATACTTGAAAAAGGAACAGTCACAATTTGTCTCTTTTTTTTCCTCCTTTTGCTCTCTCTCAAATTGCAGCATACCTGATGCACCTATACCGAAAGATGTGTTCAGACGAGCGCTTTCATCTACCTGGAGTGTCAATCCTCTCTACCTGGATCCATGTTATCCGTCTAAAATATCTTTACTTTCACACAGTTAGAGACAAGTAAATTAATATTTGCAGTTATTCCAAGACAGATATTTAAAATAGACCATAATTACGTCGACGAAAGTCAATTTGGCAATCATGCAAATTCGAAGGATCGCTCTGCTAATCGAGGAACCACCCATTAGTGAAATCACGGTATCACTCAGAACTAAATTCCGTTGAAGGCAACTGAAATGTAAAATCCATCAGCGACTTATGAGACCCGTTCGACAAAGTACAACAGAAAATTCAGCTTGTTGACACTCTCTGACAGTAACGAAACATCAGGTCTTGACGGAACAACAAATCAAAATGGGAAATCCATTTTCTCGGCCAATCCTCATCCAGAGATCGGTATTCTGACGCAGGATAAAGTTCATCACTTCCGACATTTCAAACGCCGTCAAGACCTATACAGGGGTAGTTTTTCAAATTTTTCTACCCCTCGGCATCCTCGGACATCTACCCCCATTTTCTACTGATACAATAGAACTTATGAGGAGCACTGCCCAAAATTCTTCAAAGGATGAATCCTTCCCCCCCCCCCTCCCCTCCCACGTATGATTTCATGTCTCGATCTCATTGCGTTTTGCGCACAATATTCAATTTTTAATTTTTTTTTCGTTATTTGGGAATAATTACCGAGCAAGACTAAAATTATTATTCAATTTCAAACCGCTACATTGCCAAGGGTAATTTTTGGGTAACATACTTAGCAATTGAACCTTTCTCTTCATGCCCCTAAATTGAAAGTTCACTTGCCCCAGTTAGGAAACGAAAAATTACACTTGTCGTCAATACGAATTGCCCTGCAACTATAATGCATACATACGTATTGATTACTGGTTAATGAAGATAGGTATGACATATAGAGTGGAAGCATGAGGTAATTGATTGGCTTGCGGTCCACGAGGGAGCAGAGACCTCAAGCAAGTGAGTTATTTGTTTAGGCTAAGAAGCCCACAGGCGACGCCAAGTTATCAACTTCTCTCAAGACTTCAAAATAAAGTATCGAATGGAGCCATCATGCGGGGGTGTTCAGTTAATACTTTATTCTTTCATCACACTATCCTCCTCTAGTCCCGCCATTCACGTGCCGATATTTACGTCAGATGACACAAATTCGGAAGCTATTTGTTTCTTCATGACAAGAGAAGTTGGCCCATTTATTTTTATGGCACTCTGTGTTACCAAACCCTTTCAATTATTAAACTTACTAATCTCATATATGTTCTCCGATACGACAGAGCGTGTCACATTTTTCTTTTTCCTGCCCAACTCAGTTCACCCATTTTTTTCACGTTGGAGTTTATTTGTAGAACACTTCCGGTTGTTGACGAAAATAAGGAGAAATTTCTGTAATTTCCGGTATTTTTTTAAATGATGTACCCCCCCCCCCCCGCCCACCCACTTCGGGGTGGGTTTCCGCCCGGCCTCGCGGTCTCACTCTGTGCGGTAAGCAATTCATATCAGGAAGTGATTGATGCGACTAATCAAGGGTCAAACTCACATATCGTTTACTTGTTCAGTTTTTTTTTTTTAGCATACTTAACACCAGGCATTGCTTTTGGGATGCTACGGGTCGCTCTCCCAACGATTTACCAGACAAGTAGGAGGAGGAATATCTCCAGACATTGGTAAGTTTTAAATTTTGTATTCAATATATTTTTTATATAAATAAGTTCCAAGCTGCCTTACACCCCAATCAGCAATCTAGCAAGCGAGTTATGAGATGAGTAAACAACTCAAGGATCGCTGAGCTCTCAATAAATATCTTGGACTCTCAAGGAGATAGGGAAAGCTTCCTCAGCAGCTTTTTCATGAAACTTATGCAAAATACATAAAGAGAAAAAACAAATCGATGGAAAAATCGTGGCCTGTCATATTTAATATTAGCCCCGACGTCTCCGTAAAAATTGTTCACTGAATTTTTTCAAGTCCCGAGATAAGTTTTTAATTTTCCTCAGTGAGCGCAAAAAGTGAATTTCGTTTGAAGCTCAGCGTATAAAAAGTGCAAACCTCCTTGAATCTCCAATCTTAACGATGCATCGAGATAGCCGAGAAAATCCAGAATCTCATATCGACCTAGTTGACCGATTTTTTTTCACTCACGAACATAATCTTTTAATCGTTAAACACCGCCCCGCCCCCCCCCCCCCTCCCACCAACAATCTCAGAACCAGTGCTCCACATTGAAGCCCACCTCATCCACCTTCTAACGATTTTTCGTACTCTCTTCTCATTTTTTTTTAATAACACCCGTGGACGGTAGCCACACGCGAGTGAGTTCCGGAGGTTGAGACGATTGGAGAATGCTAAAATGCGCTATTTTTGGCGCACCTCAAAACCGCGAAACCACTTAATTTATTCAACGCTTTCTCACCCGATTCTTACCCCGTGAAAAACCCTTGACATTTCACTGGAGTTTCAACATTACGACTTGAATTGTGGAAAATAAAGCAGATATTTCATGAAATATTGCACTCCTGCTGTGTATTTATATCGTTTGGAGAAGCAGTTGGTGATTTTAAAATAGTAGTATTGTTATTCTATGAGGTGGTGCAGCTGATGGTCCCAATGAAGCACTGTGCTCGTATGCCCTTAAAAAACATTTTAAAAAAATTTTCAATTTGTACCTGTTTTTTTAAAGAACGAACATCTCAAAACCTAACCAGGTCCTAGGTCCTGGACTCCGATAGCAGGAATATTGCGTGTGCTATCGGCGAGGCCCATAAAATGAGACCGCTAGGCCGGACGGGAATCCAACGTAGGGTGGGGTGGGGGGCGGTGGGGGGGGGGGGAGTACTACCAGATGCCCCTATTATCGTACTGCAACAGGTTACTGAGTGTTTTAGTTGAAAGATATGATAGTTTGCATAGTGAAAATCGGTCCCACTCGCATTGACTGGGTCGCCCTCATCTCCCCAGTATGGCCCACAAAGCAGCGGATCCTGCGCGTGTGAACGAATAAAGAAACAGCAGGGCAAAAAATAAAAAATGAGACGATGACGAGGTGTGTTAGGGAACATTTAAGGGCCCTCCAAAGACCGGCTACACATAAAAAATTGCACGTTCGAATGATGGATCATCACGATAACTCGGGAATTTAATCATCTTCGTTTTCGATATATATGATTTTCTATAGATATGGCAATGAGTATTTTCCATGTGTCCATTGATTTGAGAAGAATATTTTACCAGTACTTATCAGTCATTACAGGTATAATAGAGAATCGATATTACCAAAAAAATTTCCCCTATTACTGGATCAATATATCACTTATATCTCAATGAAATTACCGTGTACTTCGCCTCAGCACTGTATTCCACAATCATAGAACAAATTAAAGTGCACTAAAGTGAAATGAAAACGTGGAGAGAAAAAGAAAAAAAAAGTCTCTTTCCCCATAGTTGATGAAAATGTGTTATCAGGATAACAAGATCTCGGTGATAAGATACTCGTGCCCAGTTTCGATAAGACAAGAGAATTAGGAGACGTAAAATAATCCACAAGTTGAAATTGAAATTCTCGGTAAAGTCCATGGCAAAAAGTCGAGTTAGTTCTATTGCAAACTGTGAGAAAATTGGGGTCGATCGTTACGCCAATGGAGTCATGGAAATATCCGCTCCCTGGAGAGGGAAAGGCCTATTTTCCATCATTACTTGGCAGTTGGTGGAGCCAATTAAAGGACTTTTGCCCCCTGGACTTCCTGAAACTTGGAAGTCAATTGAAAATAAAGAAAAACGATAAGTTGGTATTTCACATTCTCCATCGAGAGCCCCCCCCCCCCCCCCACCGACCACCCACCCACTTACCTTATCAACCCCTTTTCCAATCGCGACTCAACTAATGGCCTCAGATTATTGAAAATACACTAAAATAGCTCATTGATGATCCATCGTTGAACTTATAGACTGAGGCAAATTATTTCATATTATCATTATTTTAGTCCGTCTATAGTCGCGTTGTGAGACTTTCTCTCACTAACATTTGCGAGAGAAATTTTACAAAATTGAGTCGATGAGTTTTTTTCTTTTTTCTCGAAGAACAGATATTAATTTTTTAGCAACCAATGAGATCCTCAAATTTTGTAAATTTATAATGTAGTTAATATCCAAATGAGGATCATTAATATGCGATCAAGCGGGAAAACTATCGATCTCGATTTCTTATTAATATGGAATGTTAATTGATAGCTCAAATTATTGGGGTAAAATGAAGATTTTGATCCGTATGGAAATTTTCGTAGTAATTTTCAATAAAATTGTGAACAAGATTCTTAATTTTCCGCCGATTTCCTGAGAGTTCATCGTATATAAGTGCTATCTATTGGCCTCTCATCGACTTCCAGGGAGACCTCAAAATGTTAGATTCCCTTGAGTGTTCTCCAGGAATCTGGAAATCCCTGAAACTGTTCAGAGATCTACAGTATTGTATGCCCGGAACTAGGGTGTCAAGTGATCCATAACAAAATTTCAAGCTAACGAAAAAAACTATAAAAGCCCTTTATAGTGGAGTTGAAATTGGCATATTAAAAATTATGAGCAAAGTGATATTCCATGGAATATCTCACTTATTTTTTTTTATTCCTCGATGTTCATTCATTAAAGAAGTTTTGTAATTTTACGTTTTTTCATTTGCATGTTTATTGAACTACTGCAATTCAGACCTGTGTGTGTATAGGCGTGTACGTGCATATGTGTGTGTGGGTGTGAGTGGGTGGGTGGCTGGTTGGTTGGTTGTCAGTGGGTGGACGGGTGGGTGTGTGGTTGGTTGGTTGGTTGTCAGTGGGTGGACGGGTGGGTGTGAGTGGGTGGGTGGGTGTAAGTGGGTGGGGGTGGGTGGGGCGGGTGGGGGGGGGGTGTAGGTGGGGCGGGTGGGTGGGTGGCTGGGTGGGTGGGAGTAAGTGGGTGAGCGAGTGTGTGTGTATGTATGGCTCAATTTGCAGTCTAATATAGTGTCGACGCACAGTCTTCACTCCACATAGATCTCCTCGAATTTCACTTAAATTCGGCGTAGTGCTTCTTTTTAATTTTACTAGAAAAACCATAAGCAAATTAAAATATCAACTTCATCTTTGAAAGGAGTGACTTTAGGTATAAAAGAATAAGAAACTTTTCTTATCAAAGCTGAAACCGACTGAAACCAGTTTTTCACGACATATCTGACTTTTCCAGAAATCATGGAAACAATGGGGGATAATATATTAATCAATGTAATTAAAAAAATAACACCTTAAATGTACCGCAGCAATTCCGTCAATGTCTGCTAAAAATCCAACAATCTGAACAGTCAATGGAGAAGATATACTCAATCAACTTAATTGAGAGAAAATACTCATTCTGAATGTAATCGATTTCACTGCCGATTCCTTCAATATCCGGAATTAATAATTTACTTCAATCATTAAAAATCACAACTAATGAAATTTCAGTCGTCAATATTTTCATCAATACTTTCTATAAATCCGAAGATAATGAAAAGTGGATGAACCTCCTTGATCAGCCTAATTAACAAAAAAAAACCACTCCGAAATTAACTATATACTTCAACTATTCAAATTTATGAGCATTAAAACTTAAAAAAAAAAAGTTAAAATTACTTTCGACAATCACATCAATGTTTTTTAAAAATCTGATGAAAGTCGCAATCTGCCGAACATCCTACATCCTTAATGGGATTAATTGAAAAAAAGCGATTATACATGTACTCCATTTCATCATCGATTGCTTTGAATTTTTAATTTAGCTCGAATGTGCGGAATTATTGATCTACTTGAGCTACTGAAATTCATGACTAATGAAAGCGTCGAAACTTCGAATTTGCGCTAAAACTGCTGACACACTGAGAAACGCCTGCCGGTCATGTTTCTCACGTCTGAAATAAACGAGAAAACGTGCAAATATTATTACAAGCGGGATTTATAGAGTCCACACGTCCATCCAGTGCATGGGACTCGATATTTCGTGGTTTACGTGGTGTGTAAATCATTCGCTGTTGATCGGTTCAGTGGAAACAATGCGTGTGATTAATATCAACGAAGATGATTCATCCTCACCACCCCCCACGCACCTGTTCGTACCACGTGGATGATGCCGCTAACAACAACAACATAAAAAATCAATGATTTCTGGTGTTAGAGGGGTGAATCCACCCCGCCCTCGTGTCCTACGCCTTTTCGGTATTGACTTAATAAAGAGATAGTGTTACCGGTTACGGTCTAGCCATATTTTCGGCTGTCTATATTCTTCGGGTAGAGTTTCATAGGCAATATGCAGATACTATACATGTGTCAAGATGTTTTTTTTTTATTTCTTGAAGGTGAATTTTGAAATCTGAAATTTGAAATTTGAAATTTGAAATTCGAAGTTTGAAATTTTGAATTTTGAATTTCGAATTTGCCATTCTGAATTTTGAATTTTGAATTTTGAATTTTGAATTTTGAATTTTGAATTTTGAATTTTGAATTTTGAATTTTGAATTTCAAATTTTCAATTTTGAATCTCAAATTTTGAATTTCAAATTTTGAATTTTGAATTTTGAATTTTAAATTTTAAATTTAGAATTTTGAATTTTTGATTTTGAATTTCAAATTTTGAATTTTGAATTTTGAATTTTGAATTTCGAATAGTGTCTTCTAAAAAATTGAACTACCTCTTCACATTTTTTTGAGTATCATAAAACTCGCAAAATACTTAACGTGTTGGATTTTATCTGAAGAACTAATTACATCGTGGAATTTCCGAACCATGATTCATTAATAGAAATCTGATTCACTAATAGGCAAGAATACTATTAGTTTCCCCAGTCGTATGCTATATAGCCAAGATTCCTCATAAGGTGGAGCTCCACAAAATAGGTATGTAATATTACGAAAAAACGGAGAATTGGTGTAAGAAAAAAACTTATTGCATATTCTTCATTTGGCCTCCATAGTGAGCAAGATTCCAATACATCCAACATTTCACCTAAGCACTTTCATTCTTTCTAAGAAGCTACAAAAAACGTGTCCATCACAGCTTCTAATTTATCCACATTTTTTAATTCTCCAATAACAAATCACTTCATTTGTTGCGCATGACTCATATATTGAGCGATAACACCCGATCATTGAATCTGCATAAAATAAACACATTACTCATTCAAACACATGCAAAATTAGCTATTTAGAAGCCCAATATCAAACAATAACTGTTTCCTGAACGAAATCCTTTGACCAAAATCTTATCCGTTCCATTCGAAGAAAAAAATCTATACCTCGAAACTAGTGTCTCAATATGTCGTATAGATCGATCTATTTTTTACTTGTAAGCGTCTGAAGGCCAGCTGACCAATAAATAATTTCTCTTCCACCATCTTCTCGTTGTCACATGTATTTACTCCAGTTTCAACATATGATAGATTTAAATATCCCGCGACTTTTAAATTTCACTACCAAGAAATGTTCATCATTTAATTTTTTTTTAATCCACTAAATTTTTAGATAGTGTAGCGTAACGCCATCTCTAAAATTTTGTAAAACGATTATTTCTTCGCGCGACAATTCAATTTTTCACTCATACACGTGATTTAAGCCTGCCCAATTTCCCTAAAAATCGGCCGTACAATTATTTACCGCTTCTAAACGCCCAAAAAAGTAAAAAATTTCGACTTATCTCGAGTGTGAGTCAGTTTACAGAAAAACCACAAATGACTTCTCTTATCTAAACTGAAATTCTCCACAAATAACATTCAACAATGTTCCTCCCAAAAATCACTTATTACCATGCTCCTTGATTTGTCCCGAAAATCTTTGAAAAATCTAATAATCTCGGGCGGAAATTACGAATAAGTTTTTTGCGCAGCGTCGATGGGTCGTCCTTTAGCCCATTAGTTCGCGCGTCTATAATGGCGCGCTTTGAACTTTCACCGCTATACACATATATATACCAGTCATATTTATGGCATTCCCCTAAAATGTATCACTTTTCCCAGTTTCTCAGATTTCAAGATCTCCATAAAATCAGCTGTTTGATTTCTCTTTTATGTTCGTTTATTTTCATTCTTTCCCATTCAATCCCCGCGATTTTTCCACCTCACTCTGAGCACTTTATTTACCGCGAAACGTACGAAAACAGCGGTGAGAATGAGCAGAGTTTATTAAATCCCCCTTGCCTTAATCTCTATTTTTAATCCTCCATGTGGATCAAATCCTCAATAGCTTCAAGAGACTCTAGAGGTGATAAATGTAAACAGTGGCTCTAAGGCGAACTAATAATCTTGACAGGATGAAAACCGCTTCGTTTCAAATATTGCGTCACGCGTCTATGCTAAAATTACTCATAACGTGTTTTTCCCCCGTATTAAGTTGAAAAATCACAGGTATGTTGATGCAAATGAAGATTACAAGTATGATCGCAAATGCGGGCTTTGTTTGTGTTTCTACCGGGGCCACGTGGACGCCCATACCCACCTAAATACAAGAAATAATAACAAAATCTCAATCTCCGGAATTCCCACCAATCAATTTCAATTCCAAATATTTTACCAAACTGAAAACAATTACACAAATTATCACAATTATTTACAATTTTTCACGGACATTTCTAACCGCCAACAATTTCACCATTTTCCCGCGCATTTACAATACTCACTGTGTCAAAAGTGCGCCAAAATTTGAATATTCCCACTGAAAAATCAGTGCCGCAATTTTTTAAACCGCCAATGGCATCCACCAGCATATCCCATTGTTCAATGATAATTTCTATTCTCACATATTACCGCAGAATTATTTATCACTTGTACAAACCACTGTGCACTATTGTAGAATATCAATTGTTGTGATAACTGTTGTAAAATAGCTAAATAAAAAATATATATTGCAGGCCAATGAGTAAAAGAGGCGAAGTATTCGATGCGCTGTCTGAGTAAGTACTGGAGAGTCCGTAGGAGAGAGAACTCTATTCTTGCGAGACGAAAGGCGGGGAATGGTGACGTGCAGCGATCTACCTCGGATGCTTTTGAGTTTGTAGTTCGGGTAGTATCTCCCTCTCTCTCGCTCACACACACATTGGGTTATTACGAAGCCGGCCAACCCCCCTCGAATGGCGCAGCATGGTCACGAACCCATAAGAGGGGTTGCATTGTAGGGAAAAAAAGAAACTAGGGGGAGAGGACCCTACTGTAAATCCACCTGGGCTCCCCCACGCATTCTAGACCCCCGTAAGTTCTTTGTTGAAGGACTTCTGCGTCTCATCTTGGCCCTTGAAAATCCGGCGTAGAAGATAGGATATACAGAGAGACTTCCGCAAGATAAATAACGTCCTTACGGGAGGAAATATGGTGTCATGTGAAGGACATTAGGGCCATCCTACATCTGCTCATTTTCAGTTGCATTTGCTGATTGTTTTTTTGAAAATTGAGGATGTAAATGGGAAAATGAGCAGGAATCACTCGAAGAGTCTAACCTATTACTTCTTGATGTGTAAGTGTGTACAAACTATTTTTCCACTATATATACTATCAATGTGATATCACGGGCATTATCCATCACCAAGTAACTTTAGGCAAAAATTTTGTAACTTCTTTTTTGTAGGGAATACGATTTCCGACGAAAAAGTATTCTTGTCATTTTTGCCTAGAATACTTTTTTTTATTAGATAAGTTAGAAAATTGTTGCGCTCGAGTAAGTGAAAAACTACTGTACCGATGCCTAATGAATTCTTTTTTTGCTTCCAGGATTGGCGAGTTGCAATTTTTGGTGATAACGAAATTATAGTCAGTTCACCCATTCACGGAAAATGTTTCGACAAGAAAATTGCTGCGGACAGACAAACACGAGGATAGTTTATCCGAGACGTTCCAGAAGTTCGTCAAAACTCGGAATGAACATTTCATCCATATTGCAATCTACATTTTCGGGCCCATTACAGTAACTCATCTTGTTCGGGAAGTTAAAGATGTACAGAACTAGGTAATCTTCATTACCTGGTAAAACCTCATTAAGGTATTTCGCACGGTAGTATAACTGCCGGTGCGCGGTAACGAAGGGACAGCGAACTCGTCAGGGTTGCAACCTCTGAACAAAAAATCTAAAGTTAGGTTCTTTCGTTGAAAAATTCTGTGTTCTGGTAATTTTTCTAGTGATGATCGTGTTATATTATTAAAAACACTTGCTATAAATAGTACAAAATTGATTATATATTTTTTTATTCATTTATTATTATGATTATTGAAGATCGGTAGCGCACAAAAATATAAAAAATCGAGTCATTTTTAAGATTTTCTACATTTTTTGCCAGTAGATATCGCTCTAAGCGATTCAAAAACATACACAAATTTTTTGTTGGCTCATATATCTCACAATTAACCAAAATTACATTACTTTCTTTATGAATTTTGCGCAGAATCTAAGTTACTATGTTACTATGTTCTGAGACTACTTGAATATTTAAAATTTGTTCGAGCATAGTATATTACAAAATCCTTTTTTTTTTTTTTTTAACAGAACTTGCCCATTACGCTAAGGTTTTTAATAAGTTGAAAAGTGGTCAAAGACAATTACAGGAACCTTACATACAAAATTTTCTTTTTTAACTATTAAAGAATGTATAGCGAGCATCCTTAATATGCATCTCATATTATGCGTTGTGTTTGAAATACTCTGAATTACCACGTTACTTCAAAGAAACTGCGATAAAAGAAGTCTATGTTACGAGGGGGGTCAGCTGGAAAATAACTCTTTTGCATTTCTCTAGAAAAGAAGGCAAAACTCTGGCTTGGAAGGGTGAAAATCAGAATTTTTCTGGTCAAATTTTTCCATATACAAAAACTGAATTTTTCGTGAATCGATAAAGCAATTTACTGGTCATACAGAACGTACGATGTTTTGTGACACGTTTCTAAATATGATCTTGCAACTATGAATCATTTTTCGTGTCAAACACACGTGATCATATACGTATTTTTTACCGCGAAGAATTTGAAAATACTATGGATACACGTATGAAAAAACAAACTTTTTAGATACGTGCCTTTCATCAAAATTTATAAAAGAAAAAAACCATGAGTGATCGGAAAAACATTCGCGTGTGCCAAATCCCAAATTCCTCCTTTCTACTTTTTTAAAGTTCTATAACATTTACAATCGTTGAAATTCTTTCCTATTTTTTTCCAGCGGATTGTTAATTTAAAAAACAAAATTTCCAACCAAAAATGTCAGAATTCTCAAACTTTTTTCTACAATTTTTGCATGCCAACCGAATTTTCCAACAACCGGTTTACCAAATTTCTCTAACCAGTGAAAAACCTGTTTGATTAGAAATCATGTGACGATTGTGACGAATTCCATGGTCCCAAACAAACAAGTTCTACAACCTCACAGGTCGGAATTCTCACAGCTGTCAAATTTTCACGTCTGCAGGACCATGTCAAAAGTTGTAGTAGATCACTCAGTTTCATCTGCGACGTAAAAATTTTCCTTGACTTTGGTTCCATAAATGAAGTTCTCCCGATTGTTCTCGAAAAACATGTTTTCCACCGTTCTCCGTAAATATGCCCCTAGCAATTTTTAAATTTCTTCAGGCAGCTCCCAATTTCCTCCAATTTCAGGAAGTGCCGTATTTGACGAAAAAATTTCAATGCTCATTTTTAACATCCTTCAGACAGCCCCCAATTTCCTCAAATTTCAAGAGGTGTCGTATTTGACGAAAAAAATTCAATGCTCATTTTGGTCGAAACCAATTTGACATACTCCAAAAATTCTGTTTTTCAAATATAGAAGTAAATTATCCCAACTAGCATCATAACACGTGCCCTATTGGAGATTGGAAAACTATAGAACATCGAGACGACTATCAGAAGATCAAAGAAATTTTCTCACCGTTCAGAACTCTCACTTTCGGATCTCAGATAATTTTTCTGAATTCTCATCTGCAATTTGTAATTTTCATTAATAAATTTTAGAAACGGTAGTGATAACATATGACTGAATTTGTATGGACCTTGTTACGGAATGAAGCGCTCAAATGGGGTATTTTCAAGTACTCTGAAAGCATTACAAGAAGAAAAGCATGCTACGATATCTGTACCCTGAAATCTAAAGCATTTCTCTGTTAATTTCAGTGGAAACTCCAGGTCCCTGCGTTCGAACAGTGATGGCCCAGTGGAAGAAAATCCCAGAATTTTGTGGCGAACATTATCATATAATTAGGTATTCTCCGTGAGTATTCAAATTGGTCGTCCCCTCAGCATAATTAGTAGTGTTTAGTGCCTAGTTATTCAGCTTATCGATATTCTTACCAAAATATTAATGATTACGTATTGTCTGCTACTTACGAACATACTATAATTCGGAAAATTCTACAAAAAGGACGATTTTTTTCATTAACAGAACTTAAAGGACAACGTTCAAATTTATTGTGATTTTTTGCAACAGTTTTCTTATATAGAGATCAGAATTATGGAAAACGAAGAAGAAACAAAAATTCTTTCGAAAACTGTTATACATTCACGGTTTCTCACCAGCGAGTGGCTTCGGAAACGCCCGATGATTCACGAGTCGTTTAGGTTTCCAAGAAAAATTGTGGAACAATCATGTAAAAATTGTTGGACACTCCCCAAAAATTTTACGTTTCGGGTCACAATTTTTCTCCAGAAAGTCGATAATTTTCACCCATTTTATTTCCGACTCAAACTTGAAAAACTCCTTTTCACTCAAAATTTTGTAGAAATTCGTTGATAATTTTTTTCATTCAAGAGAAAATTAATTTCTCTGTGTGCAAATTTATTTATTTTCCTTTTCCAGCTTTACCAAACGGAAGGATAATTCCAATCATATATGACTGTGTTTTTAATCGTCAATTCAATATACCTTCGTATTCAACTTCACAGAAAAAAAAGCTAGACATAGCCGCTTAGATACAGATATTGTCGCTGTGCACATCAGTATGGGAACACTAATTTTTTATTCAAATTTGGATGGGATAGGTCTCTGAGTTTTTTATCGTCTTCGCGGTCTTGGAGGAATGTTTAACATCAATTATGTAGATAACGGTTAAAAAGGATAAGTCAACTTATCTCGAGACCGAGTTTTTGGGAGAAGTATCTCTTTGGGAGAACACGTGGGAAAACTTCTGAATGTGGGCTCACGTTTGCTTTCAATAATCAGAAATATTCAGTTCAGGAGATTGTTTCCATTTTCGCTGCCTCTTTTTTTACGATCTCAGAGAAAATTACTCCTATTAATCTGAGCGCACAAAAACGAAGTACATAAATACATAACATACTTGGTTTGAATTGATTGTTGTGACCACCAGGCAGATTATACATGATCATGCGTATTTTAAAATGTTTACTGTCAAGTCACGAATTACGAAATGATACTGTGAGCATAACCTTGGCGAAAACGTTTATCATATTGATTGGTGTATATCTACTTTCTGGACACTAAATATCAATAAAACTTGTCTTTCAAGCGTTTATGGCTCCTACGGTGATTTTCTGAGTTAGCGTAAACTTGGGCCATCAGTACTGGAAATAAGTAAGGTAGAAAAAGTCATACACGAAAAAAATGGACTTGGTTTTAACGATAATAAAATCATCCCACCATTTCAGTTTTGAAATTGATGACAAAATTTTTCCTTACTTCCCCTGTACCTGGAGGAACTCCAATTTTTCGAAAGCTTGCGCGCGCAGCCTTTTTTTTTTGTAGAATGTTTATTTATTGGCCATGAAATAGAGTCTGTATAATAGTGCTTACAGTTGTGTTCGCATAAACATACAAAACGAAAATATATTGGACATTTTTTGAATGGCGAGACGGTGGCGCGTGCTGCGCACGCGCATTTCCTTTTTCCGCCGCGCTGACTGGTGTCGCGTCGGTTTCGGTCTTACGGTTTTCGATAGCGATAGTTTCTTCCGTCTCTCCTTTTTACTATAGGATTATTTCTTATATAAATGCTATTGCACTGTTCGTAGGAAGACATGTATGGGTTTTCATGTGAGCCATACGGTCTTAGTATCGTGTTGACCACCAGAAAAATTGGTCAAAAAAAAAAATGGTGTTGAGTTTCTGCCAACGAACCTATCGGAACGTTGCTCCTGCTGAAACGCTCATGGTGTTACAAGTGAGCACCTTAAGATAAAAATTAACTAAACAGGGGTAATTGGGTGGCATGAGCGTAGTAAAAAAGGATCCTCTACGGTGCATGCGATAGGTTCTGGATACATACAGAGAATTCCATATGAATTTATTTCGCATGTCTCAGCACGATAAAAATTTTTTGATGGTAATACAAACGGTTCTCCAAACAATTGATAAAGATACAAAGAAGTTCGCAGAATTTTGAAGACTGTTATCTAACTAAAAGTGATTCACATCTATTGATCGTTGTTGCAATATTGGAGCCCTGACAATTGTTGACACGTGTAAATTGCCCTATTATAAAAGTTTATGGGCTTTAAATTACGATGTACAGTGAATCGAATAGTCATTCAGTTGTTATCACTTGTCATTATGTATTCGGTAACACGAGGAAATTATCAATTATTTCACAAAGGTTGGAGCATCATCTATATCTCTAGAAATTTACCCTGTCAATTAATAAACGGGGTTTCCCGGGGTTTTCGATTCTTCGATAGAATTAGGGTTTGATTAGCCGAGGTTTTCCCATTGGATCTCGCTGGATGTTCCGTGTCATTTCCAACAATTTCAGAGTATTCTCAATGGCTGAAATAGATATTTTTTGGATTGGGGATCTGGGGATTTTTTCCCGAGCCGCTTCTGATTGAAAATTTTGCGGTAAACTTTTGCCGCACCTAAAGACTGCTATGTCAGGGCCAGTGCCAGGGTCGCTCCGGTGGGCCAGGGGTTGACAGCAAGGGAGAATAAGGCCCGAGGAGCTACAGGAGGACCCCACAGGGGAGGGGGTGATTCCCACCCTTCAGAGTTCGCACCACACTACCTGACGTCTCACCAGACAAGAGTCTAACCGCCGATAGTGGGTTTATACATACCACTCTGGTATTCAATTATTAAATATAATTGGTGACACGCGCCGGTTATCCGAACTCACCAGACGTGTAATATTTTTAAGTAAAGACATTATTCATTCTCGCGAGCGAACATAGTTTAGTTTTTACTACACTGGGAAAAGTTGCCGGGCAAGTGATGACGATTTTCTGTCAATCAGGTACAACAAATGCTCGCTTGACTCGGTTAGATCCAATCCAATTCCCTATAAAAATATTTGACAAAATTTTGTTGTAACATCACTCGTTCACGAGATATTTGCGTTTTTCGGAAGATGTAAGGAAAGACCATGCAGAAAAAACTATATCGGAAAGACATTCATGTATCTCGGATTGGTTGCTATCATCCGGCCCATTTGTCTTTTTTAATATTATTCCAAAAGTGTTTTAGGGCGCTGGGGACTCCAAGGGTGGTTAATGGGCCGATGTTAAGGGGGAATGGCGCTTGATGACGCATTCGTAGTAACTCGAAGTGTCGAGACATTGTCGGCGCACGTGCCTAATCTATTGGATTTCTTTTTCATTATCTTTCGGTCGTGTTTCTCAATTTTCTGTGTTCTGTGAAAACAACGTAACGTATCGTATGGTCGACCCCCTCGACCTTTCCGGAGATATTTTTCTTTAGAGGGATCGAGTGACTTTGATACAGTGAAAGGAAATATCGACGGGTTTTTTTTCTGTTGGGAAGTTGGACGGGGCGGAAGAGGGGAGGGGGGGGGGGGAATTGTGCGAAGGGCTGAGCTATTGCATGTTGATCGAGTTGCGTATTTTCCTGCCCTATGTGTGTTTTTGGTATCAAAGGGATAAGTGCATTTTTTGGTATTTGAACTTTTGTTGGAATTTGGACGCAAGCAGTGGTCACTTTATATCCTCAATTTTATAAAAGGATTAATGTTCTTCATTTCGATAACATGCTGGAATGTTATTCACACCCACCCACACCCGCCCACCCACACCCACTCACTCACAGCCACCCGCCCACCCATCCAGCCACTCGCACCCTCCCCTTCACTCACACTCACACACCCACTCACTCACACCCACCCACCCACTAACACCCACCCTCTCGCTCACAATCAACCACTCACACCCACCCACCCACACAGACACACACCCACAAGAACTCTCGCAAGTTCTTAATTTTGAATGATCCTGACTCTTTGTCTTCTTGTCGTTCATCAAGCAGATCAACTCAATCTTTCTTTCATTCTACCGATCCGATTATATCTTAAATGAATTAATCACTGTATTAAGTTACGGGTAATTAAATTGAAAATAAAAACCCACAATTTGCTGTTCTCTCTTATTTTGGGCACTGAGTAAGTAGTAACAGGAAAGATAATGATATTGCTGATAAGCAGATCACAATATTTACCCCAAAAACTACCTGCTCCTCTTTTCATCCAGGACCAGTAATTATGAGGATAATTTCCTATTTACTCAACTCCACAAAATCCTGTTCTTTACTCTTGAATTTGTCCGTAATAAATTCTCGTTAAGTTGAAGAAGAAAAATACAAAATGATGAAACCAAATAGCAAACGTCCAACTAATCACTCTAGCAAATTATCCGACAAACCTCCGGAAGTAGCCAATCTCTGTCTAATTCCTCCCGTAAATGAGTTCATGTTCCCGTATTAATTCCTCATTTTTAGTATCTCAAATCTCCATCTACATTCCCCCATAACGATTTACAAGGATACTGAACAATAAAAAAATAGCCTATGAATACATCTCACAAGTATTTCTATTTTCTAATCAAGCAATCTCGTCTATTGCAAGTGCGACTCATACTACCTTGAACGCGCCGAAGGAGAAAAAATTAAAATAAAAAAGGCGGCAGGAAAAAAAACAGAATTGCCTGACGAAGCACATGATGCTGGCCTGGGATAAGCGGCTGCTGGCTGCTCATGAATAAAGGCCGCGATGATGTTACCTCCATTTCTACTTATTCATATCACGTGTATTACGGGGAAGGTAATCGTCCGTGAATGCGATATAATTACGCGCCGTTCAACTTTGCTTTACCGTCGAACTTCCATAAATGCCCGCGATACGCTCTCATTTTTCTCAGATATCAGACAATCTATCCCGATTTGAAAATTTCCGTGTAATCATCTATTGTAGATTTTGTTACGCGCTACAAAAACACTCTTATGAAAAATTTTCCATCTCTCTTAGATTTCGAGATGTCTGGGAAATCAGGCGCGAATGCGATGTAAGTACGCAATGTTGCAATCTACGGTACAGCCGATCTTCCGCAAACGCTCGTGATTTTCTCTAGCTTTTTCTCAGATATCTAAAAATCTGAGCCATATATCGAAATTTTGATCGAAACACTTATTGTAGATTTTAGTATGCTCTACAAAAATCGTTATATGGAAATTATTCTACGTCTCATAGATTTTGAGATATTTGACGAAAACCGGCGCGCACTTATGAAAATTTGATCGTTCATAATATTTGCTCCATTTTTAAGTTTTTCACCACAATTTATAGTTGTGTTCTAGAATTCATTCTGTTACAAGCTGTGAGTTAATCTATCCACTTAGGCAATTAGGAAGAAATGTTATTGGCTGGGCAGGTAAAAGAAGTTTCATACACAGTTTTTTTATTTATTTTTATTTATCCTCATTTCTTCATTTTGAAATTCCTGAAATGATCACGTACAATATATGTACGTTACTGAGAGACTTTCAGATATCAAAGCATACCCAGATATAATACGACTGATCAACTTCCATCTATTTATTCAGCAGGTACAGATTCCTGATAGATCTAAAGGGTTTCTAGATGCAGTTAATTTTTGCAACTCGAAAAAGTCAATAAAGTCGCGTCGATATTTTACCCAGTCATCATCCCCACTGTAAATACCGATAACCGGAAGTGTCCGCGGGCTTGAATTTCTCTCCGCCAGATGGCGCTCAGTTTGAAACTTGCAAATTTCTCGGAAATGCCTGAGGGGTCGGCAATTGCCGGGAACACGAGCTCTTACGAGCAGAAACACGAATCAGACAAGTTGGAACATGCCACCGGCCATTCAATTCAACGATTTAGTCGTTCTTCGACACTCGACGCGAGCCAATCTGCAAGAATTGGCGGCAAAAATTTTCGCATTTTTCAAAAGTTTCATAAGTACATACGCATTCCGTCAAAAATTCGTGCGAGTCTAATTGTGCCCGCGGAATTTTTCAAACGTTATTGTTTTCAATAAAACATTTTTTGGTAAAAATATAGTGCATCAGTTGCCACCGGCGCGCTAGGTTAGAATCGCCAAAATAAACCAATCGCGTGTGATTTGAAAACTACCAAAAGTGGAGTGATTTTAGTTTAAAAATAAACACTGAGTGGGGTGTTTAACAACAGAATAAACCCAATTAACTGGTGTCTTTTATGATCAATAATTAATTGCAATTGTTTAGTTAGTGACTGGAGTAGTGTTTCAGTATTTAATTAATGAAAATTAGATAGCAATGGCGTTGAACGGTGATACTATGTGGCATGTCACCTTGTTATTAATTGTCGGCTTTTCCTATGTGGCCGGCAGCCCGCCGCCCTCCCGCGATAATGAACTCGAGGAATATTGTTCTAAATACAAATTTGATAATTTACCCGGCGGTCTAAGATTCACAAAGGAAGTTGTCACTTCAGAATATGCAAATATCAGATCCTTCAAGGCAATTCACTGCTGTTTAAGAGGATACCGCAGCATTGAATGGTGAGTCAATTTTTTTGTCATTTAAACTGTAATTGGTGTTTTGTAGCGCAAAGTTTAGATGGTTTTAACCTTTTAATCAATACAGAACAATGTATACGTTCGTTTGACAATTTCAGTTTGTGGAGTTAAAAGAAAAAATGACAAAAACGCGGGGTCACGTGCGCGCGGGAAATTTAAATATTTGTCATATGTCCGCCATTTTTCTTTTTCGTGCAATCACGTGATTTTCCATAATTCCGAAGTTTTTGAAACTATTGTTGATATTTTGTTAGTGCAACCCAATTAAACGTATGATTGCATAACAGGCCACATATAAAGTCGTTTATTTATTGGGTTCTTGGTCATTGATTTGAGAACTCTGGAAATTGGTGATATTTGTTAACACGTGGTCCACACTATAGGTGCAAAAAAACAAAACGGAATTTTTGCCTGGGGAAAAAACGTTTTTAAAAAATTCCTGTGTGGTTTCAATCCTTTTTTTTTCTAACTTAAAGGAAAAACAGCGTGATAGCTGTGTTATTATCGTTAGCGTTTTTTTCCCCGCTGTTAAGTGACTCACCTGACAATTCCACTTACCTGACGCAATTTCCCTGAATTTTGTACTCCACACTTTGCATTTCTTGGATTAAATCGTTATGTCAGCCCCCGTATCCCGTGAATTGTATAAAATTAGAGAACTTCTTTTTTGTTCCTTACTTCGGCGATAGTTTGATCGGTGAAATCGATTGATGTAGTTTCTTCGTATATATAGATATGTGAAAACTGAAATGTGGTAAATACATCGAATTTGCATCACATTTTGTTTATTAGTACTTTCGCACAGTGATTACCGGGGATTACAATTATTTTAACAATTCTGTTTCTGATATTTGTCATTGTAAAAATGAGTTCTTCGATTTTTAATTGCTCATTTACTTAATCACGTGTCGGTCCAATTTGTAATACAGTAGCGAGCGCTCTGAATCCACCTGACATTTTCCGTGAAACGTCAATTACTCGTTAACGACTAGTGTTAAGAAGAAAAGCCATAGAGCATGTTTTGTGGGAAATTTCATGACCTACAGAAATGTCTAATACCATTTTTCTCTAAACTCACTCATTCTCGAGATAATTCCTCTCGTATAGTCGAAATCACACGATTGTTGCTGCATAATTTTTATTTCAAAATTGACGGTATTTGTTATAAAACAGTAATGCAAAATATGAATGGATAAATAAATAATACAATAATGAAATAAATAAACAAAAAAAGAAATTAATAAAAAAATAAATCACGGCAATTTATCAAACACCGATGAAAAAAAAAAAACATAATTTACAAATCATTTATTAATCATTTTCCACCCACAAAAACCAATCACTTTACTGCCAAGAAAATACCCAATAAACCAACAAGAATAAGTAATAACAATGATACCGAGAAACATTGATAAATCCATACAATAAGTTCCTAGAACCCATAAAAGGGTCAGTCAATACGCACTACCTATACCCGCGATATTCCGCGACGTTTCCACGAATCCCTGCGCTCTGAGAAAAAAAAAATTAATTTCCCCCATTATCACCAATCACATTTGCCCGATATTTACACTATCCCATTACCTTTTCCATAATGTGTAAAATCGCCTTTTGACGGTAATACAGTAGGATTAAATATTGACGGATTAAATGGTTACGTGGAAAATGGCATCGATGGGGGTATAAGTTTCCACGAAATTGATGTATAGGTCGGCGGTTTCTTTTTCCTGGATGGGCGGGGGGGAAAAAAAATGAAGCAAAAGAAAAATGTAACGGTAGGTTTTTCATGGGAGAAGTGGCATAAATCCCAAGCGAAAAGTGTAGGGTTCAGCGGGGGGTCAAGATTTTCCCGGTGTATATATATATATATATGGCATAGCTATGGGCTATGGGCGCCAGAAAAAGATAGAATGCAAGGATTGCAATGAGTGGGAGACATCGGACAAACACCGGAACAAAGGCCTTCGAGTTTCTTTCACCCACTCGTTGACTATATTTTTTTCACTTGGTAGTTATTGGCGACATTCCATGGAATACTGGGTCACAACTGTGCGATTGTAATCTGGATTTTAGTCGGTATTCTATGGGAAAATAGCACATTTCCGGGCGAGATGTGGAGAATCAATCTCTGCTGCCTACGTGCTAGGTTGCCATCCGCGACAACGCCGCGGATGGCACGCACGCGGGGGAGGCTGATTGGTTTTGCACGCCGTGCCGGGAACCATGGTATTTCAGGGCTAGCCGTGGAAACCTAATCACCCCTATATGCTTGGTTGCCATCCGCGGGGAAGCCCAGGATGGCAACCTAACATGTGGGAGAGGGTCATTAGTTTTGAGAGCAATAATTTTCCAGTCAAGATAATCAGAATTTTTCAGCGGAGTGCTCAGAAAATAGAGGCTCCAGGAACCGGAAACCGGAAAAAGGATTTGATATGAGCATGACAAAGTAGTAACCCGTTCCAATCCGCGGATGCAATATCCGCAGACGAATCATGCTGCACATAAAGCGATTTAGTCTTTTGCCCCAACGTTATTCCTCAAATATCTGGTAAACTAGTAATTCTTCGACAAAATGTTGTTGAACGTTTTTTGTAGGGAATTTTGGTCGGGAAAGAAAAGTCTTACATCATTTTTCCCCAAACTTGTTTAGTCCCGGAATAAATAAAAAATTCCCATTTCTCCGTTTTTGGTTTTCCTAATTTTTTTAAAATAATAATGGCCAGACTAATCTTTTCAACGTCAACTTCTAGTTTAATGGAGTAGATAATAATAGCTCATCTTTTAACCAAATACGTAAGAAACTTAACATATTCCAGATATATTCTTAACATATAATTTGAGATATTCTAGGTGGGCTGTAATCATTAGTTGAGTAAAGTGATGAATACACATACGCACATTATATACGAATTTACCATACGATTATACGTTATTCCAAATATAGGCAATATCCAGGGGAATTTTTTTCCGAGACATTTCTGTTGGGGGAATAAACTCCGCGCAGCTGCATTATTGTTAACATCATCTGAATATAATTACTTTTTTTAAAATTAATTTATGAATAGTTATCGCCGATAAATTGCAACATTTAGATAGGGCGATAAAAAAAATGCCTACGAACAGAAATAAAATTTGCATCTCCCCCGCCCCCCCCCCCCCTCCTCCCCCTCAAAATAAATTTTCGATTTTTCGAAACTAAATCCCAAATATGGACAATAGTACTTTTCATCATAAGGTCTGAAAAAAAGTTTTACGGCCTTGTGACGAAAATAGCTATTTTGTCACTTAGTCCAATAATGCGCATTCTCACCGAACGACGCGGGGCTAGAATCGCGGTTTCACGGGCCTAGTCACGAAAATACATTTTTTGGGTATCTTAACGGAGTAAAATTTTATAGTTGTGAAGAATGACTGTTTGAGCCAGCAAATACTTCAAATCCAATTAGCAAAAAAACTGCAACATGAGCGCACAATTGCGGTCCACTATTCCATGGAATATTCTCTTCACTTTTCCCTCAGAAAGTATTTATTTTCTTCCCCCATTTTCATTTCGTCTTTTCTCGTCACACAAAATCCGCCTTGTGTAAGCGGAACAACTTGGAGGCAGGCCTGGAAGAGGATTCTTTTATGCTTGGGACAAACGAAGCAATTGCCAGTCCATTATTTGCCCAGTCCCCTCACTTCTACCTTCACCAGGTGCAAAAGGCATAAACTCGGTTGTCTCGTGCGGGCCCCAACAAACGACGACTTATTCTCGCTTTTGGAGTGGCGCTGCAAACGGTTAATGCTGGAGGTTTTCGAGGCCTTCGAAGACACCTGTTACTTGATAGAATTTTGGTGTGTAGTCGGTTCTATTGGGCGGGGCGGGGGGGGGGGGGAGATTTCCCACTGGGGATGCATATGTGGCGCAAATACGAGAACAGATCATTTTACAGATTTAATATTTTTCCTCGGGGAATCTAAACATATATATGTACATATATATGAAGACTCTGAAATTATAGGAATACCCTGGTTAGACGGACTCCAATCCACTCGCATTCTATCACCACGGAACAAGCTTCTCTTGAAAGAGACAAGTATACAATTAGAGGCCATGTTCTCCGACCAATTCCAAGCTGAGATCGAGGGGTGGGTCAAATCCTGTCCAGCTGGAGAAAAAAATCGGCTTCCCGATAGAAAGACCCGCAAGGGTACATGCATACAATGAACTGGCGAGACAATTAGGGACGTGTCGAAATTTTCTTCTTTTTAATAAACAGATGGTGTAAAATGTGGGAATCAATTTCACTCGCATATCGAAAAACAAGTTACTTTTCACTTTGAGCAATTCATCTAATTTTTATGACCATTATCGACTGAGAAGTATATATCTTAATTGAGAATAACTATCTGCTGATAGTTCAGTAGCGAAATGGTGAAAGGAGATAAATGGAATTTCACTTTGTTATTATTTTTCAGGGAATCCTGGAATTGATAGAAATGGCAGATATTTTATATGTACTTTTTTATAGGAAAATTTCTCCGTGTCTGTTGGGTTTTCATAAAAATGTTAAGGCATCGTATCATAAGTATATATATATATATATATATATATGAATAGCTAATTTCAGTTTTTACAATTAATTTCAAGCGAAAATGCCACTCAAAAATTTTTTGTTTAATTTTCCATTTTGAAATTTCCAAAAAAGAAATATGAACTCAATTTTTTTTTTAAGATTTGAAAAATTTTGGTACCTTATAGTTCGCAATTTTTATATTGCCCACACGTTTTTAATAACTCAAATTATAAATTGTGAAGTCTGATGAAGTTTACACACCAGTTTCCCTAAATATAGGGTTGAAAGAAGATTTGCTTTTTTCTCCAATGGATCCTTCCAACTAGCCATGCTGTATTGTTTAGGTGCGAATTGAGGGGCGGTTTTCTTTTTTCTGGCAGATTCTTAACTTTCTAAAATTGGGACCTCGTGAACCTCAGTTCATCCATGTGATCCCTGGACACCGTCTTTCATCTTACCGTGGACTTCATCAACGCTCGAAATCGCCATTATAACGCATGGCGTATGCAACCAACTTGGAGATCTGCTATTGGTCCCACGATTTTTTTCGCACTTACGCCCCTTGGACTATTTCCCTTCACGATTATTGCAATAACTTGCCGAGACCGGCAAAGTATAAATATTATGTGACAACCATTTTTACCTCCGTTCGTGTTGATTGCACCGGAATGAGATAAATCGCGCTATGTTGTCTATCTCATGTTGCCCCCTTTTTTTATGTCCGCAAGGATGACCACTATTTACGTAAATATGGGGTTGAGGGAAAAGGTTGGGTCCTCATTTCCAGTGAATCCTTTGGAACTGCCATTGAATATTGGCGAGGGGTGGAGGGGGGGCCGGGGGGTTGGATTGTCACGAGGGCCACCATTATAGGTAATGATACTTGGCGTGTCTGTCGGCGTGTGTGAGAAGGGAACCAGAAAGGCACCAGGGATTCGCAAACTCACTATGAGGACATAACAGGTTGAGTTTGTCGCCCGAGACAGACGTCCACCGCGGCCTCTCGTCACTCCGAAAATAACGGTGGGACAATAATCACTTCGCGGAAACTTTGTTTTCCCCGTGTTTCTCGCGCGGAGACAACTTTGTGCCTTTTTACAATGTGTTGCTTTTTTTATGGTTTATTTCAATCTTTTGTCGCTTTTTATTTTGCCTCCCCCCCCCCCCCCCACCCCACCCCCAGCGAGCGCCTGCACGCGAGTCTTTTCAGGGAACATGAAGTTCATGTTTCTGATCAATTGGAGAGAATTGTTGACCAGTGTCAGTGGTCAGCTATATTATTGGCAAGTTGAAATTGTGTTTTTCGTTACACCTTAATTTCTCGTCTTTTCCATTTTCTTAATGGTTTTGAAAATTCAACGACAAAAATTACGCGGTGAAAAAGTGGTATGAAACCTAAAGACCTCTGCCTCTGATGTTCCTGGATTTCCATCAATCTCAACCGTTTACCTGGAGCCCCTGAATCTCAAATAAAGGATCTGTTATGTCACCGGATATCCAAAATTCCTCGGGAGAGCGAGCTATGGGAACGACACAATCCCCATCCTCATTCACATCATGTTCGCGATATTATCTGAAACCACAAAACACATTCTAGTGCGCAATTTACAAGATTTTTTTCTCCTGATTTAATGACACCAACTTTTTCTAATGAATCGTAATGATTTATTGTTTCTTTTGATCCTTCTCTTTTTCGCCTCCATATTCTCATAACTCTTTTCCTTCTTCCTCAACGCTCTTCTTACACTGAATAATGCAACTGGGCCTTATAAAATATGTTGTTCCACATTGGACAATGGACTGAGTCAGATGGATGATGTAACTGAGACGTTTTCAAGCTGGAGATTGAATTTGTTCGTGTCATACCTCTGGAAAACAATAGAAATGGAGAAATATACGGGAATGACGGCGAGCGGATATTTGATATACGGGGACATTTATGCCGGGCACAAAATTCCCTGGAAATACAGTTATTAGACGTAAGGATTCTATGATGGGTGGGTGGGGAATGGATGGGCGATGGGTGGATGGATGTGGGTGAGTGGGTGGATGGGTGTGAGTAACCGTGTGGGTGGATGGACGAGTGAGTATAGGGATGGGTGGGTGGGGATAGGTGGAATGGGATAAGTGGGTGGGTGGGGGGGGGGGTTAAGTGGGTGGGTGGGGATAAGTGGGCGGGGGGGGGGGGTGGACGAATGGGTGTGAGGGGGCGGGTGGGTGGGTGGATGGATGGGCGATGGGTGGATGGATGTGGGTGAGTGGGTGGATGGGTGTGAGTAAGCGTGTGGGTGGATAGACGAGTGAGTACAGGGATGGGTGGGTGGGGATAGGTGGAATGGGATAAGTGGGTGGGTGGGCGGGGATGAGTGGGTGGGTGGTGGGGGGGGTGGACGAATGGGTGTGAGGGAACGGGTGGGTGGGTGGATGGGTGGGACGCCTGGGAAATATATACTTTACGTTTTTAAAAATCTTGTGAAAATAAAGTATGTCAAATACATTCGGACAACTAGTTCTTCTAGTTTGTCACCATGGTAATTGTTAGGCGAAAATCTTGCGAGGAAAGTTTTTTGGTAGGATAGATATGATCGGTGATCGGAAATGATGAAATGAGACATATAACACGTGCACACGTCGAATTTTTCAGCTGTTTCTGGACTGACTTTTTGGCACGGTGGGGGAGTTTATCGCAAGATTTAGTGTCTACCGTTGAATCAAATGCTCCTTTTGGTCGGCTCGGATCTCACCCGCGGGTTCAACCGGTCTGCGATCGGGTTTTTGTTGCGATAAACGAGGAGAGAAGGGCCCCAAGTTCTTTTGGGTGGCTTTTGTCTCATTTATTTCCCGCGCTGTCTCAATCTTTATCATTCCAACGGTGACTTGAATTTCTTTATTTCTTGGGATAAATAAAACGGTGGAGAATAACCTCAGTATTAACAATAAAAAGTGAGGGGAATTTATGGAAGAAAGGAAGACCGGAATTGCACTTCCTGCAGTGGGTGGGGTTGAGGTGTACCAAGTTGCTTTGTCCTATGGGAGAATGAAGAAAGACATCCGCTTCATAAATTCGCAGTACATACTAAGTAAATACGTGAGAATATTCTGACTTTGGGGTCAATTGGATTAATCGATAGGCAATTAGGTAACTAAATCTTGGAGAAGTGGAGAATTTTCATAAGGACACTTTTTGTAGAACTGCTTTTCTTTTAGTTGAAAGGGTTTAGACCAATGTTGCGCACGTTCATAGATTTTGAGGTATCGAGGAAATGTGGTATACTAAAACTAAGTTCTTCCCACCCTCGCCGGAGGGCCCTAGGGCGGAAAGTCCTTTGGGCGAGACCGAACTCCCGGTGAGGGATGTCAAAAATAGGTGCGGGGGGGGGGGGTAAAGGTGAGCACTTCCGGGAAGCGTGTCGGATTTTGATGGCAGCAATCGAAAATTAGATGGAGGGCGGCACTTCGCTCATAGCGCGACGCCTCAACGGTAAATGTGAAACTACAGTCGGTAAAGATTTATTGTTTGAGGGATCATACTGTGGTATTCAAGGGGCAATATCTCGCGAACTTCCTGATGATATTTATACAAGCTCATTTGTCATTCATGATTGTTTCCATTAAGACGTGACGAAGAGGTATGATTGAAATGTACGCTTCGCAATAATTTGCAAATCACTGCGAAGGCTGTATGTCTTCAAAATCAAATGACATTCCTTTTTGTTTTCACTCGTCAGTGCAAATTGAATTGAATAAAAATTCCATGATCCGACAGAAAAAAAATTTGTCTTTATTAAAATTTCCGCCAAACAGCAGTTTTTCGACATCGCCTCCCCACCCAATTTTTTCACAAACATAGACAATAAAAAAGTTCTGCCATGTGGAAATTATTCCATGGGCAATTTCTCTGAATTCCATTTATCGTTGAATGAACTCCATTTTTTTTTTATTCCATTTGTACATCAATTGCGATAGCCCGGAGCTCACTCGCATGTCAAATTTCCAAGAAATTTCCTCTGTCGCGCCCCCCCCTCCCCCCCGCGTACCCTTATCTGACCCATATCTGCCTATCAGAACTCATGATATCCATTATCAGGTTTAATAACTCGAGAGGATTCTGAGGAGTTACATGCGCCAATACAAATTGGTGATGGCATTATGTGGAAATGATACTTGCAATGGCGGCTGAGGGGGAGGAGGGGGCGGGCATTCAAGTGCCTATTTCACGTACCTCGATGACGGTAGCCAATGTAATGAGGAATGGCGCGCGCGTACACACGCAAGCATTTCCGAGAAGTACGTAATAGGCGGCTGCGTCGGTGCGAGAAAGTATGAAATACCTGTGCAACGGTCGCTAACGAGTAAAAAATTGTAAGATCTATATAAACATAAATGGTATCGGTTTTTCTGGCATTGGTTGATTTTTTAATTTATTTTTTCGTATTTTTGCGACGTAACAATAGAATGTTTAACAAGAAAGTCAACATTTCTGGGGAGCATATATCCTTGTTGTAACACATTTTTTTTTCAATTATTTAACCATTAACAATGATTGTTTACTTAATTTTCCTGGACAGACCCTCTAACTCGCGAGTTTAAGGATATTCCACCTATATTGGCGAAGATGTACGAATTGCTTGAAATTTTGACATAGTGTTTTTGAAGCGATAACAGATGCCTGTATGAAATTTGAGATTGATTCACAACACCGTTTTGTAGTTATTAATTATCAAACTTCTCAATTAACACGGCCTCTTATGGGAAAAATAAAAATTTCTGTAAATACAGTTCAAAATGTACAAATTTGTTGAAATTTTGAAAATTTACTATTGAAGCAGATATAAAACGATGGTAAAAATTTCATCACGATTGACTAAAAATTTTTTCCATTAATTTGTTTAAACAATATAATATTGATTCGCAAAATCAAATACAATATAATAATTTTCTATGGCTATCACTTCAACTAATTAACGCATTGAAATATTAATTGAAAATTATTGGCGATAAATATAACGAATTATAGAAAGGGTCATAAACTTTTGTTTTGATTATACCGGTTGAACATCCTTAAGCGCCTCGCGCGGTCAATCCGCGTCTTATTGGACTAAGTGACGAAAAAAGTGTTCGCCATGGAGCTTGAAAAACTTTTCTCAGCCGCTTAAAAAAAAATTAATAAAATTTTTTTCTTCTTCAAAATTAAATTCTCTGCAAAAAAAGTTCCATAACATTTTTCCTTTACACAACTTGTAAAGGAGATATTCGACATTTCGTGCAATTCCGACGAAGATCTCAGTCAAAATTACAGATTGACATTTTTTTTTCATTTCTATTGTTGGAATGTAACAATAGAATATTTAACAACAAATCGGCTCACCTCATTCCATTAACTTCCCTCCATTATCATTTTTTTCCCCTCATTTCTTCGTCCCTCTTCCTTCTCCTCACCATTTCGCTGGTGTTTCTTTTTTTTCCTCCGTGGGTCCAGCAGACCCAGACGCAAATTAGCGAACCCACTCGGGATAACCATCAGGAAGAGAACTTGTTCTCAGTCTCGAGAAGAAAGAGGAGGTAAAATGAAATAAAGGTCGATGTTGGGTGACTTCACAACACATCGAGTGCATGAATATAAAAGTGCGCACGCGCGCTAAACTAAAGTAAACGCTTCTTCCTAGTATTCTCACGGGGGCCAACAATTGTGGCAAGGGCGGTGGGTGGGGTTGGGTGGTAATTATCCCTTTTCCAGGAGACAATTATTGTGTCGCTTTTGAGCTGCAATTGCAACGGGAATGGGTCTTGCACAATTGTCGCTAAAACGTGTTCTCAACCATCATTTTTTTTTTTTTTTTTTTTTTTTATTTCTTCTTCTCATTCCTACATTTCGGCTCTTCTCTCTTTTTCGTGAATTCTTCTTCAGCGATCGTTGCAAATAAAAGAAGAAAAATTTGGTGGAAGTTTGAGAGTCTTCCAGGAATTGCCGAAAATAATTGATGAGCCAGGGCACATGGTTTTTTACTGGTAGATTGTGTGTGAGTGACGCACACATTGGATTATGAAGACACACAAGTTTGAGTGGACGCGTCCGCACCGTGTGATCCATTTTGAACGAGCGGGCGAGGGCAATCTTTCACTTTTCTCTTCGTAGAATCGTTTTAGAAAATAAAAATAATGAAGAATCTGACAGTGGTCTAGGCGAGTACACCCTTCTTTATTTTTCCGTTGTTGGTGTTACTTTTTTTTTTTTTCTCTCTTTGCAGTCGCTGCTTTCAGTGCACGCATCGGTCTTGCACACGCAATGTGTCGTACAGAGTACATCTCGATGCATGACGGTTATGATTAGTCGGATTTCTTTTTACGAGGAATTTATGGGGGATATCGCAATGGAGATCTCCAGGAAAAAGGGTTAAATGCCATTTTTCTGGAGATAGTGGGGGGGGGGGGGGGCAATCAGCGAAGTTAGCTTAGCTTCTCGCTTTTGGATTTTTGGGAGGCTGTAGTTTGTGAAAAGGATTGTCATCGAAATTGTACTCTCCTCAAAAAAATTCCAAAAATTGCGGAAATTATAAACATTTCCATTTTTTTGAAAATTTTATAATACACTCGAAAATTTAGAGACTGAAAATTTTTTTTTTATCAATTCAATTTCGTCAGCGTTTTGAAGAGATTTGGAAATCTGTGGAATTCAGGAACTAACAATACTATTGGAAACTTTAAACATTTTGTTTTTTTGCAAATTTTAATTTGAAATCGATTTTCATCGATCGTTAATTCTCGATTGTTAGAAAAAACTTCAGAAATTGATGCTATATTGATGACTTGTATAGTTGACACAGCAAAATTCATCGATAATAAATATAATTTGTATTTTGTGAAATGAAGAATCTGTATTCCGAAAATGTAAAACAATCTTTTTTCTGAAAAAATTAAATGGAAAGAATGAAAGAGAGATGAACGGGATGTGGGTTTGACGCTCTACGGGTCGAGCCAGCAACTTCCCGATCGTTCTCCCGTATATGTTATATACAAAATTTCGGTTTGTGTCTCAAATTGTGAACGCTTTAAACTTTTCAAAATTACCAAATATGTGAAATTTTATAATGCTTAAAATATAAAGCGATTTTTACAAAATATATCCTTTCTTGCGATAGAGTTAGTTAACAATTGAATTTGTGAAAAACTATGAGTGTTAGCATAAAAAGTCATAAAAAATCAAATGTGTACTTTTACGTGTGAAACAACTCATTTCGTATCTCTAATTGTTGTCGTGATAGAGCGATATGAACCATTCAATTTGTTAATAACAATTAACTATGGGTGCTAGTAACAAAAATCATAAAACATCAAATGGGCATTTTTATTTGTGGAACGACTTTCATTGGACACTTTATTTTGTATCTCGAATTATTGTCACGATGGAGCGATATACAAAAATTTTTGTCAATAACAATTAACTATGGGTGTTAGCCAAAATAGTCATAAAACACTGAATGTGTATTTTTATGTGTGGAACGACTTTCATTTAACACATTTTTGCGTATGTCTAACCGTTCTTGCGATCTAGCGATCTAAAGAATTGAATTTGTTAATAACAATAAACTATCGATGGCAGCCAAAAAAGTTATAGAACATTAAATATGTATTTTTGTGTGTTGAACAAATTTGATTCAATAATTTTTTTCGTATCTTCAATCGTTCTCACGGCGCAGCGATATAAACAATTCATTTTTTAATAACTATAAAACCGCTAGGTCGATTATTATCAAAATCTAATCAGGGCTAAGTTCGGCGGAAACCTATTCAATGACAATAAAAAAACGCAAATCCCATAATTTGGCTGACAGAAATCGTTCGACAAAATTTTGCTCACATATATATACACACACACACACACACACACACACACACACACACACACACACACACACACACAAATAAACATCTCGCTCAAAATGGTTGGAAACCTTTCTAGGGGTCATGAAACGTGGAGATCAAGTGAAATTTCCCATTTCGATTTTCAGACTTATAACAATAACTTCCCTAAGATCGGGAAGTTAAAACAAATGTCAACGCGCTCTACTAAAATCACGCGTCGTCGAGATAAACACATAATTCTGGGGGGAAATACATTGTAAAAAGTTTGCTTTCATATTTCTCAAATTATTGACAATCGAATTATCGTGATGAGCGGTTCTGCTAGTCAACGAGATATGGCTTCCTCGAATTTCAATTTACTATGAAAATAATTTTGTCACATTTTCTTTTAAAATTACGTATTTACCGTGGACAAACATACAATTTTATTTTTGTCCCCTATTTTACGAATGGTTAATTATTGCATTATCTCGGTAACGAGTTATTTTAAGCAGAAACAGCCACAATTTTTGTGAGACATATAATTCTTACCAAGTACCTGGATGTTTACTTTGAAATACTCATTTCTGAGTAAATGGAGACTCAATTATGTACGAACTAAAAGACAACGAGGGATTTGCTCAGCTGTTAAAAATCTCAGCAATACAATTTTTACCCATGACTATTTGTCAAAAGTGTCCTATCTTAAAAACTCAGGCATAGTTGAAACTGTTCACAACGCTGTACCATTAAAACGGTTAGAGATATCCAAAAAAGTCATTGAACATAAAATTTGTAGATTTGTGAGTGCAACAAGATTTGTTTAACACATTTTTTCCTATCTCCAACGGTTCTGAAGATACAGCCTTGTAAGTCATTGGAATGACAATTCGGACATAGGTAATCATAAGACGTGTCGAGTAGGAAAAGACAAATCGCTTCATCGATTTATGTGGAAATGTTCACACACACACACACACACACACACACATATCCGAGTCTCACAAAAACATGTCAGGACGACTCCCAATCTACGTGAATATTCCATAAATTGCACTTCTCCGAATTTGTCACTTTTATATATATATTTTGTTCCTTAAATCTATTTCTAGTCACGTGTTCAATTTACTAATTTCGGCCATAATTATCAGGCAAAATTGTAAAATCTGCAATTTGCAATAATTCTTTACCAATTTGCTAATTATGCCTGTGGAGCCACTTGTCCTACAGACACAATGACGGCAATTACCAAAATGAGAAAACAAACAAGACAAAATGACATGAGGCTAATGTTTTTTTTTTAACTTCTTCCCCAGGTATAAAGATGACAGAGCATATCCGTGGCCGGGTGTAGTGAGCCACTTTATTCTGTATCCAGAAAGTGCCAATCAGACGATCTACACACAGGAGGCAAGGCCCTCGGATGCCGGCAGATATTCGTGCAAGGCTCGAAACGACACAGACACACTCACGGGTGATATTAGCCTGGAGATAGTGGGTGAGTCTCGAGGTAACTAAACCAAAAAAAAAAAAAAAAAAAGAAGAAGAAGTAAAAATAAAAAAGAAAACAAAGCCTTAACACACCATTATTTGTTCCTGGTGTATCATTATTTATGTTTATTTTGTATGTTTGTCAGGTGAAGACACGAGTGGTTACACGGGTAAACCACTGGTAACGTACAAACCAGTGTCACAGCCGGTGGCACTTGGCGAGCCAGCTCGGCTATTTTGCGAAGCTTATCTTGGCAAAGTTGATTTGCCGGATGCAAGGAACTCGGTTACCTGGACAAAGTCGGGGAGTAATGCTACTGTTTCTAGCCATGGGAGAATTTTACAACATCTAGTCTCCAGGTAATTATTACAAAAATTATATGTGGGATTTCTTAATTATTGTTATTGGCTTTTCCATGTAGGGAAGTTGTGTGGGGACGGGTCTGTGTGGGTTGGTGGGTGATTGTGTGTGTGTGTGTGTATGTGTGGGTGGGTGGGTGGGTGGATTGATGGGTGTGAGTGGGTGGGTGGGTGTGTGTGAGTGGGTAGGTAGGTGGGTGTGAGTGGGTGGGCGGATGTGAGTGGGTGGGTGAGTGGGTGTGGTTGAGTTGATAAGTGTATGGCCACATAGACGAATGAGTTGCAACAGCTCGCTAAACAATCCAATGAAATATTTTCACTAACAATATGTCCTTCCCGCGCAAAACAATTCCCATCAGGAGTAATAACACCCAATCAAAATTATTGCAACAACTTTTCTTGTAATCACCGTGTGTTTCTCCGTCTACCAAGAAATACGTTTTGCTCATTTCCCCCATGAAATTACGATGTAAATTAAAAAAGGCTCTTGCGGTGAACCGCCATTCCCCTCTCGTCCCCCCCCCCCCCGCCTCTTTTTTTTTTAGCGAATCAAAAAGTCGTGGAAGGGGACAGGTGAAAATTGCAATAGATGGCAATGGTGGTACGGTGAAGAGTCTGAGACACGTAGACAAGAAGTTGGGAATCTTTCATCGGGCCCCGCACCGTCATTACTCTAATGATACCTTTCCGCTGTTCTTCCGTTCTTCCAATGGTTTTCCCTTCTCCCCCCCTCATACCTTTACCCACAGGACTATCGCGAATTTGTGGTGTCTGGATGTGAATTCAATGGATGAAGCTGGGAGAAACTCACAAACATATTTCTGTTGGAATTTTAGAGACTCATCTTTTTTGACGTTCCAATTTTTTCGTTCTTTCATTTCTGAAAAAGGAAAATAGATTGTGTGTGTGTGTGTATTCTGAACTGGTTTACACTTTCTAAAAACCAATATTCTAAAGTTTAAAAAAATTGGGAAATTATACAGCCGCAAAAACTTAATCCAACTCTATTTATCTATCTATCTATTTATAAGTTGTATCATATAAAAAATATTAAAAAAAACAAATTTTGCCAAAATTTTTAATAAAAATTTCTGTTTTAGGGAGGACGAACAAATAATTGGATCATACTTGGTGATTAGTGCTACAACACTAGAAGACTATGGAGAATATGAGTGCAGAGTCAGCAATGGTGCTGACGAGGAGATGACGTTATCAGCTCAGATTTATCGTCCTGGTAATTGAGCGTCTCATACTTTCCCTATCTCAAATTCAAAGAAATCTCGACGAATTAAAAAAAAAACGGATGAAACTGTTCCAACGTGTTAAAACGAGTCATCTGATATTCAATTATACAAATAATGATAAATCACAGCTGTGTAATTGTTACTTATATTTTTTTTACAGAACAACAGTACATTCTTGGCCTGAGAAATGGGTCGTGGAGGAAAGCACTGATACTTGGACTTCTTGGATTTGTCCTTGTCGCATCTATCATTGCTGCTTACATCAGATGCTGGTTACCATTGTCTGTACTTTACCGCAACAGGTTTTCACGAGTCGAAGAAAATGGTAAGAAAATTTTACCTTATTTTCTTAGTTCTTAGAGTAGGATCTCCCCAACTTCAATTGTCAATTATTTTGTTAACTAATGGGTTTAGAGGGAAATGTTATACCACATTTTTTGTTAGAAATTCAATTTTCATCAAAAAAGTTCTCTGTAGTTTTTCGCTAAAACATCGCGTTCTCGAGATAATCGCATTATACATATTATGTTTATAAGACATGTTGAGGATTGAAATTAGGAAAGATCTTACAAAATTAATGTAATAAGTAATTATTTTAAGCAATTACAAATTCTTAAGATTAATTTTCAAAACGGTCATTTCTCATTTTCATAAAATCTCATTTAGTCTTGTTAAAAAAAATCATTTCCAAAATGTTACTGCAATTTCTAGCTTTAATTATAGTACATAATATAATTTACATATATAAATTTCTGAAATTTGAGACTTCCGGTTGTTACTCTTCATTAACATTCACTCGAGAGGAACTATTGAAACATTTTCTTTTTATTCCAAACAGATGGAAAAGACTGTGATGCGCTTGTCTGTTATCATGAAAAGGATGCATTAGTTGCACTGGGGGTACTTGTAGCAACATTGGAAAGTAAATATCGCTTCAAGTGTACGACACTCGAGCTTTCACACTTGACTCGCAACTGTAAGTATCTTATCAATATCAATGGAATGTTATGATTTAATTCTATCATGTAATTGCTAAATCGAGATGAACGACATTCACACTTATACATTCCTAACCAATTTTATTCAACAATTATTTTAGTTTAATTTTTCCCCCTATTCCATTAATGTCGTTTTTTTTTATTTTGTCATTTAACTTCGCTCTATTTATGCTATTGTGACATTCAAAAATAAAAATCTAAATTACTTTGGTGCCTCTAAAATCAAAACTAGTGCGATACCAGTGTGAACCATTTCGATCAAACTAAAAACTCGATCGAATATGTTCCTTAAATATCAATTGTTTTCCACGAAATTATTTTAAAAACGCAAATATCTTATGAATCGGTGCAAAGTCGCCCACTTACCGGCTGCCGATGTAGAGCAAGTGAGACAGTGAATGCACTGCAAGAAAACTCCTTTACCGGAAGTGAACGGTTCTGGACATGAATCGAAAATTCTAATTTTTTTTTTGTTGTTTCTGACAAAATACAAAAACCTGTCAGAGTAACTTTGCCTAAACACTAATCAGCTCGAGATACAGACGCATCGTTTGCACATGAGAAATCTCGTCTGATAATTTTTGATTAGTAGAAATTTTATTACATCATTGTAGATATTTTCACCCAAAACAAATGCCAAATGCCAAATCAAATTTCAAGGCACAAATGCCTTACCATCTTCCTGGAACTACAGCTGTTGGCCAGCTTAAGTGCACGTTTACAACTTTAATCCTCAGTCCTTAACGACCAAGTTCTTAACGACACTTTTATTAGTCCAAGAGTCCCATTCATTTTCAAATTGTTCAATTTGTCCCCAAGGTTTGTCTCATCGGTATTCCCCCCGATACCTGAAATCCAAATTGCTGGCTTCTGCGAATCCTCCTCTGTTTGTGCCTAGTTTACCTAGCACCCTCAAAAACTGGCCCTCACCTATATTTCCAGCCAATACTTTCGAACTTGCTGCCTCCGAGTTTCCAGCCCTCTTGACAATCTTCTTCATGACCTCAATCCTCCAAGATCGTCACTGTTGAAGATACCTAGCAAATTGTTAAGTCAAATTCCCCCAATTGTTAGTTGAATGTATCAGTCGACTAATAGTTTTGTTCTTCACAGTAAATGTGAGTTTCGCTGAAACATCCCCAATAACAGTTTACCGGTAAATTGTCGAAATTTTGCCGATCTTATATGGGAACTGTACAAGGTATTGTCAAAAATTGTTACCTGGGATCTTGTCTATTTTCAGGGAATCTGGAAATTACACCACATGCAAAGGCAGCCCGTCGTGTGATAATCGTCATAAGTTCAAATTCGATACAACAGCCTTGGACCGAGGGCCACGTGGGTCTTCTATTGAAGCATCTGAGCCAACTTGCTGCAAAATCAATTGTCGTATCTCTCACTGATCTTCCAAGTATCACATCACTCGCGAAGACACCTGGCAGTTATGTGATTCCCTCACACAGTGGAATTGTTCTTAATAAAATGACAATACTCAGATGGGTGGAGAAGGAGAGAGACAGATCGGGTGATTACAAATTTTGGTGCAGATTGAGAATTTTTTTACCACCAATTAGACCGTCAGCGAAGAGCTCTGATGAACTGCGGTGCCAGAGTGTAGCTATGATCCAGTCAAATGCCACCAATTCACCTGAACCGAAAGCACGTTCATCAGGGAATTTCGAAGTCCTTGTTTAAATTAGATTGTTTGAATTAATCGAGGGGTACACCCGAAAAACCATTTTTTTCGATACTCGAAAAAATGGTGGAAGAGTAAAAGTTCTAACTTCCTTGCATAATTCCCAAATTAAATTTGATTCAAATCCAAAAATAAATCTAGCAACGAACCCGAAAATAATACAGATTTTTGTAGCAAGTCAATTCACCAGTTTTGAATTTTGAACTTTTTCTTTCAATTTTAAATTTTAGTTCAATTTTTTTTTAAAGAAAAATCTATTTTAAAAATAGAATTTTTTTAGTTTTTGGATTTTGTAGAGCATCCGAGTTTGCTGAAAGATTGTATTTTTTTTTTCAATTCTTGAAATTTAAAACAATAATTGTACACTTTTGATGTTTCATAAAGTTTCGAAAAGTTAAACTTAAATTTTTCGACATTTTTTTTTAATTAAACAATTTTTAAATATGTGGAAATTTCAAAAGTTCTCTGCCTAATTCTTTCTAAACTTTTACTACCAAACTAAAATTCAACAACAGTAAAACCAAAAATAAAAATCGAATATTGCATTTGGAAAAAGCGAGAAAGAGAAAAGTAATTTTCTGTACAATTTTGCAGTGGTGTTACCCCGAAAAAATTATCTAGTTAGTAGTTTTTGTTTATATCGTAGTAATTGTGATATAAGAATCCTAATTTGTGTGTTTGACGCACAGACAATTCATCAATACTTTCAATTATCAATTGACGAATTGATAATTGTTTTGGTCATTGAATAATCAACATTCCCCATTTATTTTTATTCAATTATATTCTATGTTGCTTTGTACATATTTAACTGGCATTTCAACGTTGGTCCAGTAGCATATCATTATTTTTTATTTCACTCTAATTTATTCAACTAGGTGATATTTTGTAGTTAAGTATTTTAGACTAGTTGTAATAAGCCAAATAATATGCCACAAGGCCAATCTCACCCCCCCCCCCCCCTTAGTTTTGTGGAGGAGTGCAATAGGTGAAGTGCTACATTTTTTTACATCTGTTTTTTTACGTAAGAGTGCAATTATTCTTGTATGTGTGGGGGTAATTGTGAGGGATAATTATGTTCCTCAGTCGAGTGATCGTTTTGAATGATTTTTGTCGTCTAAAAACATGATTTTTGGAAAGAAATGTTCTTTTCAGACATTTGCAAAGTAGTAAAATTATTTTCATTGATGAGTGATTATGAGAGTCACGAGTTTGTGGTCAGGTGTAATGGGTAATTTCATCCCAAAATCGACCAATGATGAATCTGGATTTTTGTAGATTTTTTGATTACCTTTTTATCGAGATATGAGTTTTTTGAAATTTTTGAAGAAAAACTTTGACTTTTAAAGAAAATCGAATCTCAATGAGCGAGTACTTTAAAAAACTGAAAAAATCAGGGAATGCCTATTTGTAGTGCACAATTGCTGAAAAAGTCATGAGAAAATTTTGAAGCAATGGGAGTTCAAAATTGATCGAGTTTGGATCGAAATTGCCCAATATTTCCAATTATTTTAGCTGATTGCAAGATTCAGTTCTGTGGAGCTCAAAAAAAAAACAAACAAACAGAATTCTTAAATTCCGTTGAAAAATTTACAAATATATTTTTTTCAATGTCAGTATTACATTGCGTACACACGATTGGTGCCGCGAGGGCATTGAACACTTTTTGAAAATATTTTTCTAATACCAAGTATTAAAATTACGATTATAGGGTATACAGGTAGACTGAACAACCTTACCTGGTTATTTAATGTTATGAAACACTTGAATTGCATTATTCTTTATAAGTGGAGTCACAGGGGCTATCAGGGGAATTTGGTATTACCTACAAAAATTTATACAAACAAGTATTATGTAGTGGGATATGTGCATTTGTATCTCGATTGTAAAATAATTTTTGTTTGTCATTTTCATAAACTTTTTCTCAGGCACTTGTACTCCAGGATAATAACCAATTCTCATAATTTAATAATTCATTCTGTGTTATTCAACTGTTTATAATGAGTTTCTATATCTTTTTACGATGTTCGCAATAAAAATTCATGTTTTTGATACAACAGGTACTATTTGTAGTTTCTACCATAACAATTCATTCATTTTTATTGCAATTGAGACGAGTTATGTTTTGCAATGTGGGAATCCTATAGTAAAAAGGAGAAACCACCGAACATATCGAAATTATCGAACAGCGTAAGAGCGGAACTGACACGCCACCAGTCAGTGCGGTGGAAAAAGGAAATGCGCGTGCGCAGCACGCACGGCAGGAGTCGCAACAGAAGGAAGACGATAAATAAGAGCCACCCCAAAAAAATATTCTTACAAAATGCGCTAAGTTCCTTGTATCTAAACTCAAAGCGACGATGACGTAATTGAACGCGTCATCTATCGTACCATGAACTCATTTTGATTGAACTCACCTGACTTCTCGGTATTTATCCAGCGGTAGCATTTGCATCAATTATTAATGCCATAAATTAATAAACCACATGAACAGGTAGTGATTATGAATGCATGTTTATTAAAGTACTCAACGTTCTATTCTAAAAGGGACAATAAAAATTTTGCGCGAACAATTCTATTTTTACAATTCACGCTCGTATTATATATAATCATAATTATTACGCTGCTTCATAACAATATAAATTAATATTAAAAATATCCACATGAACATGATGCGATGTCGAGGAACTTTGGCGAGCACAGGGGGCCAAAGACAGAAACATGAAGGAGTGGAAAGAACGTTTTTTTGAATATTGAATGTGGTTACAAAAAAGGGCGTATGTAATTTTTGAAGTGACGCAAAATGTGATTTTTTCAGGCGATTTCGAATCATTTGAGCGAACTGTATTTTTTTTATTAACGCAAAACATCTTTTCTGACACACTGTGTGCAAAGCGGCGTTTTCTGCACGCTTCGTGTGCGTGAAACCCTGTCCACGCACATTGTATCAAAAGATATTGTTCGACCCATGGCAGAAGTAAGTTTTCCGCACTTGTGTCAAAATATACTATTCTAATAACAAAAGGTTTATAGAGCTTTGAGGCCTATATTAAAGCACGTTTGGCCCGAGGGAGGGCTTTCGGTGAAGGGTGGGAAATATACATTCATTTGCATTCCGTGCAGGTACAAATAATTGGATTTTATTTAATATAAAGATAATCATCTACTCATTGAACCGCCATTATTCAAAATCGCCTGAAGCATGAATATGCCCTCCGAGATTTCTTTTTTCAAACAAAATATTAATCCAATGCACGGTATTTGACAATATTTTCTATATGTTACTCTTACATTTTGCACAAATTCTCTCTTTTGACATGCTTGCTGGATTAAAAAACTTCCGACAAAAAACTCTAGCGAAAGACCGTTCTGAAGACAATTCAACTATGTCGTCTCAGAAAGTTTCAAAAATTGAAGAAATTGAAAAAAGATCATAAATATTAAAACTTTCAACCCATTGCGAAAGTACCAAATTTCTCAAAAATCAATTTTTTTATCAATAAAAAAAATGAAAACAATGAAAAATTTGAAAACCCAAATATTCTCAAAATCTAATAAATAAAAAAATGAAAACTGATAAATTTAAAAAAACCCGTAAGCTTTGAACATTGTAAACTGTCGGCAATGTTAAAAGGTTGAACTTTCAAACAATCGTGAAAATGTCCGGAAACTCAAAATTTACGACGCAAAATTGAATAATGCACGCGAAATTAACAACAGTAATAAATTCAATTAATCTATATTGAAAGAATATGAGACTTACAGACGCCCAGTATAACTCGGCATTCGATCTCCAGTGCAAATGAAGATTTAAAAAATTTGGGCATACTTAAAATATATATATATATAAAAAGTGACAAATGTTTGAGAAAAATCTAAAATTCATTTGAAAAATTTGAAACATCCAAAACCCTTTCGGGGGATCTACAAAACATTTTTGTGACAGAAGTTTTTTTCCACATGCATCCTCACTTACATATCCCTAAAACAGTAATTAAGTCTCCAACATTCTAAATGGCAGCACAATGGACATTGATCAATTCACCTAGAACTGATAACTGGAGTAAAAAGTTGGTATAGAAAAAATATATCTCCACATTGTTGCACTTTTAAAAAATCTCTAAAATACATTTTCCACGATTGAAATTATTGCATTATATTATGTACATGTGAGTTAATTATGTAGTCCGACTGATGAAACAAGTCAGTCAGACATATCACTGCCAATCAATAATATAAAAGAAGGTCATTTTATACCTCAACTTAAGCTAATTCAATGAGAGTTAGACCAAGAAGAAAAATTCCCAGGCTTATTTTTCTTAAGTACACTTTCTCGAGTGGACATTTAAAATTCTTTCGACGAGCGATAAGTAGATAAATATATCGATTGCTATCTCCCCAGAGTTAACCAGAACAGAGGAAAAATTGTTACACCATCAATCGATTTTTGTATAAAACTATGGTTATCTCAGTGTTTTCCCAATGTTTTATCATAAATATTTCAAAAATTTAGACATTTCGAATTTCTGTGAATTCTCAAGAACTTGACCACGAAGACTAATTTGTTTTACATGAAACAACTCAACTAGAATTCAATGATTTTTTTGTGGCTGACAGAGAAGCATATGATTAAACGGCTCTAAAAAAATCATAATTTTCTGACGTTTAGAGATGGAGAAAAAAAATCCCAAATTTGATCTTCTTCAAAAGAGATGTAAAAATTTTTGACATAGAATGACTATAATTGCTACCCAAAAAATCAATCAATTCCAACATATCTGAAAAAAATTGCTCACGTTGTAAATTTAAATTGAAAAAAAAAAATTTGCAATATTCGATGTAATGTTTCATCCCCAGAAATCGCAATTGAAGAATAAAAAAAAACATGATTTCATTAACTAAACTCGCATTTAAAGATAAATTAAGAATAATACTGCGTTTTTCTTTTCTGTTTATACGTGATTACCTCGTTCCTACGTTATGTTATCTGTCCGGGGAGTTTATTGTTTCCATTATGTGCATTACTATCACTCAACAATCTCGCGGTATCCCCAATTGATAATACCGGGAGTCTCGCGTCGATAACAATAATCCCGATATCTAAAAATGATAATCGATCGCTTATTGATTCCATTAAGGCGTCTTCCAAGGCACTATCGCTCAGTATTAACAAAAATTCACTTAGTCAATAACTTATCTTAAAAAACGTCAATTGCTTGTCCTTGGAAACAAAAATTAGTCAATTTGGCAAATTTTTGAGACCTCATTATTCTCAAAGAGATGTGGCTGGATGACGTTTCTCGTAACTTTGTTGTGCAACATTAGCTAATACATCTGCCATCATCGCTCCCGTCTCCTTCACCATACTCGACAAATAACCACTTTTGTTCTGTAGAAGAATATGCGGATGATCAAATTCCTGAAATAAATAAAAACATAAAATCATTGAATTTTTCATTTTACCAGAATTTTCATAGAATACCTTAAAAGTACAATCAATTAAAAAAAAATTTTTTTTGCACAAAAAAATGGCCTGAAAATAAATCCTACTCACAACAACATGTCCAGCATCCATAACTAAAATCCTGTCACTATCCATAACAGTATTAAGCCTATGAGCAATGGTCAGCACCGTGCACTCAGCGAATTTCGACCTAATTGTCTTCTGAATAAGTTCATCCGTCTTGGGATCAACATTAGCAGTGGCCTCATCGAGCACCAAAATCCTATTATTCTTCACGATGGCCCTGGCAAGACAAACCAATTGTCTCTGTCCAACGCTCAAATTGCTGCCACCCTCATTAATATGTGCAGTCAATCCCATTTCCTTCAACTCCACATCCTCCAATGCCGCCCAAAGCAGATGATCCGAATACGTATCAAAAGGATCAAGATTCCTCCTCAAAGATCCTGAAAACAGGAATGGTTCTTGGGGAATAATACTGATCTTAGATCGAAGATCATGAAGTCCAATTTCTGATGTCTCTACTCCATCAATCGTAATTTGTCCATCGACATCAGCCAATTTGAATAAGGCAGAGATCAGGGAGGACTTTCCAGCGCCAGTTCTCCCCACAATTCCCACTTTTTCCTTCTTCTTAATCTCAAAATTAAGATTTTTAAGTACTGGCGGCTCTTCAGGCGCATACATCAGATAAACATTCTTAAATCCAACTTGTCCCTCATCCGGCCAGCTCTCCTTTGGCTTCTTATCAGCAACACTCTCCAATGGAGGCTCACTCTCAAGATTCGTATACTCTAGCACACGTTCAACAGAAGTCATTTGATTCTCAAGTTCAGCACTCTGCCTCATTCCCCACTGGAACATCCCAGTAAGTCCAATACTTTGAGTAATAGCTAATCCCACGTTGCCACCTTCAGTATTATCAGCGCTCTCAGGCAGCGCCAAAAAGCTCAAAGTTACAAGTGCAATATATACAACACAAAAGATGTCCAACCAAAATCCAAAAGCTCTCGATGAAGCAATGAACATGTACCAAGCAGAAGAATGCAAATCCTGGTGTTGATCAAACTCCTTCGTCAGCACTGTCTCAGCATCAAATGCTCTGATTGTAGCAAGACCCTGAAGTGTTGCATTGAGATGACTGAAAACTGGAGATCTAGTAACACCCTCCAACCGTTTGACACTTCTGCTCGTAGCTAAATAGATGACCCTCAGAACATAGAAAATCACACCGATAATGCAAGTGGGAATTATCAGCCAGGGATTAGCAATACCCACTACAATGACAATACCCAAAAGTGCCAGTCCAATTTGAACGCAATCGATAAGCGCCATTGGGAGTAATTCATCAATTGCTCCCATATCTTTCGAGAATCTGTTCAAAACCCTTCCAGATGTATTCGTATTGAAGAATCTCATGGTTGCCCTGCTTATGCTCCTGAACATTCTGTCATGAAGTCGTTGAGAGGCCTTCATGCAGTACTCAAAGAAGGCAAAAGACCTCACCAGGGTCACTGTTATCGTCGCAATTGTCAGTCCGAAGAAAATATATACACATGTCTCAGTGGTGAAAATTCTTTCATACACAGTGGGGCTTGCAACTGTGGTATTTGTTGCTGCAGTATTCTCTAACAGAGTTCCATTATTGCGCAGTGACTTCTGGTACTCCTCCTCCAAATTCACCCAGAAGGCTATAAAAAAGTCACCACCACTGGCTGCCAATTGTGCACCAACACAGAGCAAGAGTATTATCATAGCAACACACCAGTTGCCACCAGCTGTAAAATATGATGCATAAATATGTCCACCGATACTACCCTTCGTCCTCATTTCAGCAATCTCATCAGGCTCGGCCTGTGTCACTGATATATTCGTTACAATTGAAGAGGCTGATGTGATACTAGTGCGCCTGGAATTGCTCCTACTTGGACCCTGGGACGAGGTATCCTCGACACCAGCAGCGCGGCTCTCCAGAAGTGTTCCAAAATCAATTCCTCGAACTGCCAACTCGTCATAAGTACCTTCAGCTTCGATCTTCCCATCTCTCATTACATAGATTGTCTCGACATTTCTGAGAAATTGAATCTGGTGAGTCACCAAAATCCGCGTTTTTCCCCGAAGATACTTTTCAATGCACTCCTCGAACATGTGCTTTCCCACGTGAGCATCAACAGCACTCAGAGGATCGTCGAAGAGGTAAATGGGAGCATCTGCATAGACAGCTCGAGCTAAGTTAATCCTGGCTCGTTGACCGCCTGATAAACTTATTCCCCGTTCACCCACGATTGTCTTGTCACCGTAGGGCAGAAGGGAAAAGTCTCTTTTCAATTGGCACACCTTGACCACCTGATCGTATCGCTTCTGCTCCATTTTCCTCCCAAAGAGAATATTCGTTCTTACTGAGCCAGCAAATAGCCAAGGCTCTTGACTTGCATAAGCTATGTTACCATTTACATCTAGCATTCCCTTGTTGATCTTCAATTCTTTGAGGATGACGTTTAATAGGGATGATTTCCCAGCTCCAACTTGACCCACCACTGCCACCAGACGTCCTGAGGGAATGTTCATTGTTATGTCACTCAATGTCTCGTCATGCTCACTTCCTGCCCATGTAGCTGACACATTCTGCAGGACAAGCGATCCCATTTTTTCGTCATCCAATTTTGTGTCGATAATTCCGTTGGATTGTTTGATCTGTGTATAGGTTTCTGATGATTCCTTTTCGTCGGGTTTGTCCGAGGAGACCTCGTCGTACATGAGAAACTCCTGGAGGCGTTTTATGGACACAGCAGCCTCCGCTATTTGGGTTATACCCTGAGGGAAGAAGACCGTCATTGTTTGTCTCAGAATATTGTAATAGGCAGTTATCATGAAGATTTTTTCAGCATTAATCTGATTGTCCGGGCTCAGGAGAATGTAAGCTAGGATTGTGAGGAAGAGAGAGGATCTTGTTGTGAAGATTATGAATGACATGACTACTCCGCGGATGTAGGAGGTCTCCCGAATCACTTTGATCTCTCTTTTTCTTGCGTTCTCGATCAATGCGCTGAACGGATGCTCCCAAGTGTACATTTTTATGGCTTGTATTCCGGAGATGATTTCATTGGTCAGGCGAACACGCTCGTCAGTTCTGATGGCTGTGCGCAATCGGAGGATGGAGGATCTTTTGCCCAACCAGCCCTGGAGGGGAATGAAGGCGAGAAGCGAAGCCACACCTGTAATCATATTGAAATTTATTGATTTTTTTGTTGTTTCTCTCGGAAACATGTGTAAATGTTCATTAATTTCAACTATCAAAAATTGTTGTTTTTCATGATTTTAGGCTTTTTTCTGTTCTACAGAAAGACATCATCAAATTTGGACCATAAGTGTATTTCAATATAAAACAAAATTGATAAAAAAAATTGTGTTGTCTAGTTTTGTTATTTTCTGGTGTTGCTACTGAAAAAATTAAAAAAAAAAATTGAGTTCGATAGAATGTCGCAAGGATGCAACACCCACCAGATATATAACATATAAGTTCATCGGACAAACCACAAGTAGGTAAACTCATTTCCATTAGATGTGTTCTGAATGTTGAACATAAGAAACCTGACATGACACAAGAAACGTGAATTGCATACCGATTACGGCTGAAATGTTGACTTGTTGGTACATGAAGTATGTGATTATTGCGGTCTCTAGTGGACCTATCCATAGGTAATGGAGGAAGACGATGGCAACGTCAAACCGGTTGACATCGTTGGACAGGAGATTCACGGCTTGGCCCACTGTGGTCTCGCCGAGGGCTGTTCGAGAGAGCTTCAAAGCTTTTCTGTAAATTAAGGAGCAGCAGGCAACGCGCATTTTCATCCCCATGTGCAGAATTGCCATCATATAGGGATGTACCACGAAAATATTGACGGCTGAGCATATCACTACACCTGCTGCATACAGATAGGCCTCCTGCTTTGATACATCGCCTGTTGAGTAGTATCTGAGGAGATGCCCCAGGGCCAGTGGCTGCATCACCCTGCGGATTTAATCATTTTTGTACAATTAGCATTTTTTTTTTGTACAATTAGTTTTAGAGTCCATGCAATTTATGGAAGTCATTTACGTAACTGTGCATTGTAAGCCATTCGTATATTGTCAACAGTTCATATATCATGGACTTATTTTCCATTTTGTTCGCAGTTTGTTGACCAAATATCTATATGAATTGTGAAATGGATGAGCCATAAAATAGAATATGAAGTGAAGATGGGCAATATTCTTTTGCAATTAATCGAACATACAGTGCATACATTTAAAAGTTTCGGAAAATTTTTGGAAAAATTAATATTTTATAAATTGAAAAAAAATAGAAAATGTGACAAAACTAAAAAAAAATCAGAAATTATTCTAATTAATAAATCGAATGAATGAATTGATATATTCATTAATGAGATAACTACAGTGATTATACATCTATTGCCCTGGCACTGGACTTCGACTTTTATTCCTAATTAAGATAATACTGAGTGTGCTATTTTTGTGACATATTGTGCTGACATAGGACCGGACGTCATTTCCACTCAAAACCACCGTCACAAATTTGTTTCATATTCTAACTCCACTGAGTGTAATAACCTGGAGATTCATTGCGTTCGATTATGTCGCTATGTCTTATCATAGCACAATCAATGTGGTCAATCAATCAATTTATTTGGTTATCGTTAAATCCAGCACTGATAAAAAAAATTTCCGTTTTTTTCTATCTCACTGGTTTAGATCAAAATTGGAGTGAACGAGGTATTCAGATTTGGGTTCACTCTGAATTCAAGATATTCAACGATAAATTCAAATGTTTGTGCAGTTTTGTCAGAAACTATAAATGACCTATGAGTAGAAGAAATTAAAAATTTTCTATCAATATTTTCTCATTAATCAACAGTTCAAAATTAAGATTTTTAAACGGCGTGAAGAAAGAGATGACGTCAGAAGTTCGCCCGAATGGAGAGAACCAATCGCGCAACGACCTTGACTTAATCCGAGCGCACTTCTCCAATGGAACTACTCAGTGGGCGGGGCCATGGGGTAGCCTATATCTCATATAACCGTGATATAGGGGCCGATGGGGCAAAATGGACATTATATTTGACCGATATGGCGATTGCAATCCGAATGTGACAACCATATTTTCACAGGGAGATAAAAAGAAAACAACAACTCAACGAAATAGTGAGACGATTTTAAAACAAAAACAGTTTCAATTTTCGGTTCGCCCATTTTGCCCCACCCTGCCCGATTCAAAGAAGTAGTCAATACCAAGGGCGATTTTTTTTTCGTCAATTAAAGTTATTCCCTGTTGAATTACCACATGTCGATGAGCTAATTTGTTAAGGTAACTTTTGGCGCAAAATATATGAATTGCGTATACGATTATTACATACATACAATCAGTAATTTATGTACACGAGTCCGACGGCACGTGCTGCGCACGCGCATTTCCTGTTTCCGCCGCGCGGACTGGTGGCGCGTCGGTTTCGGACTTACGCTTTTCGATAATGTCGATATATATCGACCTTCTCTTTACTCTCTCCTTTTTCACAATAGAGATAGACTAATGTTGTTACCAACAGTGTGCAAGACATTTTGTGATTGTCATAACTCGAATAATGATCAAATGAAATTATGCTGATTGAATGAATGAATAGATTGTTTGTTGCAAGTTTTCCCAAAATTCTTATTTCACACTTTTCTTTCTGAAAAAAATGAAATTTGGTGATCATGTGCAGAAATATATTTGGAAAAAACGTACTTTTTAGTTTAGGAAAATTTTGCGATCGCCAAAAAATTTATGATATATTTGATTAAATTAGGTAATTCATAGTGATTTTTTTTCTATCAAAATAATCAATTAATTTATTAATTGAGAATTTTTTTCTCAAGGTTAGAGCATGAAAATTGTCATCAATGGGACTTTTAACAGAATTGTTTTGGGAGAAATGATTTAGTGGCCTATTGACTAGATTGAACAAAGTTACAAATCACTTAACTATTGCGTAATCGAAAAGGTAAATGAACCATCTTATTGGTCACTCAAAAAATCTTGCGCATTATTAGGTCAATTGTCAACTCCCAATCGAGATTGATAATTGACCAAGTAGTTCGCGGCGAACACGTGATTAATGCTATTGAACATGAGACTTAGCGCCGCCCCTGTTTCTTAGTGCCTCCTATTATGAGCATCAAATGTATGAGAAACTCTGATCAGATTTCCTGTGAGAATTTCTATAGGAATGTTTGCACCATTTTCTATTGGTACTTAAAAAATATATATATATTTTTAAATTGGCAAAATTGGTATCAAAATTTTGATAATTGCAAAAATTTCAGAAAAGTTTCAAAATATTAAAAATTTGAAAAATTCTGAAAATTCTACAAAATTGTAAATTTCGAACATTCCTATAATATATTTTGCGATTTTTAGAGATCTTACTAGTTTCACAGATCTCAAAAATGCACTAAATTTCAAAAGTTACATGCAGTTGCAAGAGTTCGAAAATTAATTAAATTTGAACGAAGAACGAGAGAAGTGGTGATAAAATTTGTGCTTTACACATGAGCTCATGTGACGTTTTTAGTTTCAAATCTTTGCTCAACTCTTTTTTATCACTGCAGATAGCAGGACATTTTTGGGCTAATGACGATTCCATAACATCTCATGTGCAATACACAACATTGTTCGTTAAGGACTTGAAAACGGGATCTGTGACAAATACTCGAAGAATCATCCATAATCTAAGCAACGTATTAAATGTCCTCTGCAAATTCGGGAAGTCAGCAGTGACATTTTTCTGTTCGAATACTCAAATTTATCTGCAAGCTGGGAATAAAGTGAAATGATAGAATCTAGACGAGAGCGTGTAATTTCATGAAGAGTCTGTCCCAAGGAAAAACCAATTCTAAATAGAAAAAACCCAATCCCCTCTTCATAAGAATTCCAGCTTGTCGATAAATTAATAGAACTTGTACAAATTCAGTGCAGAACATAATTCACTGAATCAGAACGAATGGGCCTGCCAATTCATAGGCTACTTCGTGCATTTTCAACAAGGATGTATGTTGTTTTAATTCCAAAATTTCTGGAACATTTTCGAAAATTTTTCATTCTAAAATTTTCCAATTTCACTGAAATTCTGGAAATGGATTTTTCGAATTTAGTGATTTCAACAAAATAAATTTTAGTAATATCCTCTATTTTAGTATTATATTGCATGTAACAGCTCTTGGTCTGAATATTTTGTCATCGTAGCAAAAAAAATTACATCAAAATGAGGAAATGTCTGAAAAGATTTGGAGTTTTGAAAAGATTTTTAAATTGATAAAAACGTTAATTTCAAATTCCAAAATCTTGCAAATTATTTTTAAAAAATACGAAATTTGATAATTTTAGAGGAACACATTTGGTACATACTTGAACTAAATATAAATAAAATTACCATCTAGTACATTGCTATGCTAGAATCTACTAACCCATATACTAAAATTAAGTGTATTTTTTTCCATGAGATAACAGTTTCTTCGAAGGTGCACTGACTAACCTGAGAACAATCTCCATAATGGCTAGAGCAATTCCATAGAGGGCAACTTTCAGTCCAAATACCCTGATCAATGCACGATTTAAACTTGGTGTTTCCTTCTTCCCAGATGGATTGCCGCCTTTTTGCCTTGCCCTCTCCTGTTTCTCATTGAAACGCCTCAATTCTATGTCCCATGCTGCCGAAATTTTTTCACCTAAGTAACTACTCTTGTGCTCCTTCAATGGTCGCGTAAGATCATCAATCTCAAGGTCGCGTTTGTAGCCTACATAGAATAGCTTCAATATCCATCTGTAAAAATCCATAAAATTATGCAAACTTCTTAAACAATTCCAGACACTTCAAATTCAGTTACATTAGAGAAAATCATTTTTTTGTTAACGAAAAAAATTGAAAAAACTCCTTATTTCAATAAAAACTTTTAGTCTAAAATTCAGGAAGAAATTTTTACTCCAAAACTTTGATTAAAATTTCTGTTACAAATTGTAAAAACAGTAATAATTTCCAGAAAATAATAAATGCAACAGTAACTTTCAGAAAAAAATCCTCAAAAAAATTCATTTTTCAAAATCGATTTTCGTCAACGACCCAATGACCGCAAAAACCCACCAAGATAATTATGTACCCCGCAAATAATTCCCCTAAAAATAGCATTGATCCTCGATATTCATAAAAAAAAAACACCGAAAATTTGTTTAATCAATACTTACGAAAAAGTAAGAACACTCAATGGATTGGCGGTCTCCCTGGGATTTCTCCTCTTTTCCACACTATCCTTTCCATCCATTATGAGATCGTGCTGTTATCCCAGCAATGTCAAATTCACCAGGTTGCTACTGTGCATCTGCCGGCGAAACGTTGATTAATAAAATTCTTGGAATTAAACTGCAGATTAAAATAATTTACAACAGTATTGAGATTAGAGCGTTATGTTTAACCGGCCGATTAATAACGTTTGCCTTAAATTAAGCGCTATTGATTTTTGAAATAATTCAGGATATTATGTAGCACGTGACAAATTTCAAATGATTAAATTATTTTGTGTGTAACACCCGTACCGAGTGGCTGGCTTACGCTGACTACTGAGTAAAGTCGAGACAATCACATTAACGCCGGCACATATCAGGCCCGATTACAGGGCAGATATAAAACCGGTGAAAGAAGCAAGCCGATAATCAATATATGCGAGTCATTATTCTAGGAATGTCAAATAATCCGTGATTTGGTAAAAAATAAAAACACAAAAATGTAAATGGAGTATAAAAGAATTGGTCATTGAGCATCAATGGCGATTAATACACAATGTGATTTTGCCTGAAGTGTTTTGTCAACCTGCTCCATTTCACATATCTTACAAATAAAACACTCGAGTGACATCACATTCAGAAGGTAACTAGCAATTAAAAACATCAATGAAACTAAACAATTTTGCAAGTGGTTTTTACTGAATTTTGTGGAGGTAAGTTGGCGGTAATTGATGAGTAAAAAAGACAACCATTGCTAATTGATTGGGTCGTTAAAAGAGATAAAAATTGAATTGGAATAAGCCTATGTCTGGCTTATTTTTTTTTGACTAAACTGGATTTCTTTAATCTTCTTGAGGGTCATGTGGGGAAAGATACGGACATTCTTCAATTAGGAATGTGTTTGTAGTTTTGGGAAGGAGGAGAGCTCGGCTTAGCGGAATTTCCCTGATTTCCAATTTAGTCTGGTCTTCTTTTGCATTTGTGAGCTCAAATTTTCTTTATTTTTCCGTATCCCAGGGGAAAACCCGATTCTTTTTTATCTATCAGTAATTTTTGGTGCAGACATTTGGAATTAGAAATTTTTCATATTGCAATGAACTTAATTTTTTTGACGCAGAAAAAAAATCGCTGAATACCTCCTGGATGTTACCAAATTAATCGATCTCCCAATAAATGTAAATACCACAAAACGTGTCCATTAATCAGTCCGAAAGTGCCGATAAAATATCCAGAAATGAAAAAAAAAAAATACGAGCAAGGAAAAACTGTGCATATTGACAATGCAGATAAGATACACCCTAGAAAGCAATAAAAGAATTTCTGTTTATGAAAGTCAATTCGCTATTTGTGGATATCTTGTCGAAAGTGATAGACCAGATAAGCGTGCTTCCGTCTCCTCAGGAAGCTTTGATTCAACCAAGATAACGCATTCATGTTTTTTTAGGATTAATTCCGCTTTGGATTCCTTACATAATGCCATTTATCGAGTGTCACGTCTGTCAGTGGGCGATTAGTTACCTGAAAAAAAAAGAGAAAAAATAAAAAACTATTTGAATGGACAAATACACTCTGGGCTCGCTATAGAGCCCAACACAAAATCTGCACTATACAAGATTACAATGATTACTAAGTACACGTGTACGAGGAAAATCGCACATAATTACGAAACAGTGTAATTACCGGTGAGGAGTAACAAATAATCTGTTTCAAGGCCATTTGTAACCACCAATTTTGTTCGCTTGTCAATCCGCAATGTCGATTGACCTCTCAATTTTCCCGTTGTCGATTCGAGCATACTCAACATTGGCAATTCAGTGCCATAAACAACACGACAGAAGCGAGCAAACAATGTGATAATGGAAGAAGTTGCAAAAAACCAAGCGAAATATGTAGAGTTATCAATGAATGCACGTTTTTTTCCCTCTTTTTTTTCAAGTATAAATAGGGATTAAACAATCAGAAATTCACTCACCTCAGCACGATATTTCACACGAGTGATTGTTCCTTTTACAACTGACTGACTGTGAATTACACAGGCTTATTTCCTTAACCCCTGCTTGGGAGAGCACGTGATCGCAGAGCCCAGCTGACTCGTGCTGCTCGTGATGTACGGGAAATTTGACGAGTCAGCGCATACTTATTGTGTATCTATGGTGGACATAGGCGGAAAATATTTGTTTATAGTTTTGGTAGTCACAAGAAATCTCACATTCATTCCATATTTTACATTTGTTAAATATCCGCTAAGTGGCATTGTCGTTTTATTTAACTTTCGGATAGGGGAAATTATTACTGTATTTAAGTCGCCGATAGGGAAAGTTATTGGTTTATTTGACTTTTTGACAGGAAAAGTTATTGCTTCATTTAACTGTGCGATAGGGGAGGTTGGTTTTTTTTCGAAAAGTCGTAAATCGGAAATCGTAAATTGGATTGAACATTTGCCAAAAGGAAAGGAAAAATCATTTACCCCTTCCTCGAAACTCAATTGTTCTCCAGATAAATTGAAAACTCCCCCCCCCCCCCTCCCCTTTCATTTTTTGCTCCTCAAAAAAGATTTCCTCAATCTCTTTCGATCGAAAAATAGTCAGATCTAGAAGTTGTGAAGATGCACCAATCACGCCATAATTCGTTCGGGATAAATCGTTGACGAAAGATGTTTACTACATCATGCGCTGTCACAAACATACATATATAGATGCGTCGCTTTGAAAATCGTGGTAAATGCCTTGATGGAAACCCGATAAAAAGACGATTTCAAAAATTCGAAGGTAAATCGATAATTTCCCGTATTGGGAATAAGTTAAAAATTGTGTTTTCATTGGATTTGTTTCAAGGCATTTCAAACATTTCTACATTTCCACGAACCACTAAATCAGCAACATGCAATTGAGGCCCAATTAACAGTTCCAATTGTTTGTAGTGCTTCATTTTAAGAGAGGTTAGAGATAAGACGACAAGTGTTCAATGAATATTATGCATCTCTTGTAACTACATATATTGTGTCGTACGGCTTTTCTTCGCAGGTTTCCTAATTTCGAAACTACAGTCATTTAGATCATTTAGATAGAAGTAATGTCAGTCTATACATTATAACATCTATAGGCAGAGACTACTATTTTGAATGTGCCGTGAGAATGAGCTGGTGCAAAAAAACTTGACCTTTCTTTCTGAATAGACAGAAAATTTATGACTATAGCGATATTATAACGGTTGTTGAAAGTTTCAAAAAGGACTACCGTCGTGAGCTTGTTTTTTTCTTACAGACACCTATAGTGAAAAGGAGAGACGAAAGGAACTATCGATATATATCGCAATTATCGAAAAGCGTAAGACCGAAACCGACGCGACACCAGCCGGTGCGGCGGAAAACGGAAATGCGCGTGCGCAGCACGTAGAAATTACGAATCGAAAAGTGTTTCGTGTGGTGGCAAGGGATTTCACTCATTTAAGACCACTTGTTTTAGTTCATTCTCTCAAGACATTGCGTCGCATCACTTGAAATGGACTATTTGTTGAAATCTCCAACGACTATGGGAAGGCTCTATCGTAAGGTTTGTTCTATTCGCACTTTTTATTAAAAGTAAGCTTCCGAGACATCACTTTGCGATTTTTCGCTATAGTGTGGTGCCAGTGTACACTTTAAATTTTATGTACGTTTTTTGTCTATCGTGTTTACGGTCTGCGGAATGGTTGCGTAATCGTAGCTTTTGATCTGGAGATATTAATCATATTTTAATTATCCTGTTCCAAAGTGTTTTCAGAACTTGTGTGAACCTCGGGTGTCAACTATATCATTCCAGTGGAGTTAATGGTTCTGCACTATTTGTGCACCTCTTGAGGTCTAATCTACTGCAAAATCCAGGGTAAAAATCGATAAAAGATCAATCTATTATATATATTATATATTAAAAAACTTTCAACTAAATAATGTTATTTCAACAATTAGGCATTTTCAGTCTAAAGTTTTGTATTTTGTTTAAAAGATGCGTTAACTATTACGAACAATGTTCACATCTTTCTCGTGGAAAATAATGATTCTAACAAACTAGTCGAGTCATCAATACTTTTCCCGTCGATTCACTCGACTGCTAATTTACACAAAGTTTTGACCTTCTAAATTATGGGATTACGGTCTGTTGGTTTTTTCTTATCGCTGGCTATGATGTGTTCATTGGATTACACGCGAGTTTCATTGGAGTTTTTCCTCTCCTGTTTTTTGTCTCTGTGACACAAACCGTTAGTTGGTATTTTTATTGGTGTGAGAGGGGATGCGAATACTGCACTTTGTAGTTTCCTACTGGCTCTGTTTTTTTAATGATTGTAAGCAGACTACATGCGGTTTAGTTGATTGCTGAGGTGCTGAGCGAGGAAGTATTGAGCAATGCCGGGACTTTGAACTTTTATTGTGATATTCAAGGTTGTTCGATATTTTTTGGTCGCTAACTAAACACATAGCTTAATTAGTAACGACATTATCTGGCAATTTTTTATCGTTCATTAGATCAATTGACGTCATGGATTGTCATTTTTTTTAAATCAATCATGGTTGTTGAATTAGTAATTGATGGTAGTAGTAACATAACGAGTAATTTGAATCTCCAATGGGAACATAACCTTTTGAATATTTTGGCGGGGAACTAGGGAGGGCGCTGATAGGCTGTTCTAATGCGCTTACTTGTCCGTCCGGACTTTGTTGACTTTACTTCATCTGCACGTGTCAATGGTTTATTTATTTCGTAACAATTCGTTTTGTTAAAAAAATTGAGAGAAAACAGGGACCATGGTGCCAGAAGAGAAGATCCCCGGAAATTTCAGGAGTGAGTTAATATTGAAATGAACATGAGTTCTATTATAAGTGATTGTGCAGTTCCAGTTGTCAAAATTTATACAAGTAAAAATTTTATTGAGGTTTTGTCATGAAAATTTTCATCACTTGGATCTCCCAATGGTACAAATTCACCCGTTGAAAAATAAATGTTTTTCTTGAGCAATTAAACATTTGGGAGAAGCAATTCGTTTTGGAGCATAAAGTAATCCACTTATTTGTTTCTATAGGCCTGTGGTTGAGGTATGACTCCAACTGTTCTGACAAGCATCAATTATTCATAAAAGAACATTCCGTGCGAAAACAGGAGCCAGGACGACCCAAAGGCCGAACGTTATTCGTGTTAAATGTCCCTCCTTACGCGACTAAAGACTCTCTCAAAAAGGTGTTTATGAGGCATTGGGGAGAAGTAAAGCATGTGAGCTTGCAGCCGGCCGTTGACAGCCTTCAGAATGGATTCAAAACTGCTTACATCGTATTTGGAAAAGAATCTTCATTGGAAAAGGTCCTGGAACTTCCCAAGGATTTCACTGTCTTGCTAGAAACTGAAGACAATTTCCAAGCCCCTATCGGAGTTCTCAAGTGGATCAGGGAATATAACGAAGAGGCAAATTACGACGAGGAAACAGCGAAAGAGAAAATTAAGACGTATATGGAGAATTACGACAAGAGAATCGAGGAGCGTCTCGCTGCGGAGAACAATCAGGAGGACGCCGATGGATGGGTCACGGTTTCCAGCAAAAAAAAGAGGGGACAGTTTGCTCCAAGCAGAAAGGAATCCACTATCGATAGAGTCCAGATGAAGGAGCAGGAGAAGAGCAAGAAGAAGGAACTGCTTAACTTCTATCGTCATCAGATTAGAGAGAAAAAGAAGCAACGTAAGTTACTGTTCTCATTTTCATCTATGGAATTCATGAATATATTGGCGAAATATTTAATTTCATTAATTGCATGGTGCTTGCACCTATCTGCAACTAACAGAATAGACCAAAAAATGTATAATAGAATATTTTGCCAATTACCTGCAAACATTTACAAAAATTGTACTGTCATTGATTAATTTATTTTTCCAGAATTGGTTGAACTGCGGAAGAAATTTGAAATGGATAAGAAGAAACTCGAGCAGACAAAGACAAAACGAAACTTTAAACCTTTCGGATGAATAATCTATGCTTTATTTGTAAAAATATATGAAATTTTGTTAAACTACAGCGCCTTTACTTCCATACGTCATTAATGTCCATTCGATGAGAAAGTGTCGGCAGGCAAGAGGTTGTAATAACGCCAATAATTCCTCTGGAAAACGAAATAATTGAATGAAAATGCTTGAAAGCCAAAAATAATTTTTTGAAATAACCGAACAAACTTACGTTTGTTTCCGTAAATACAATTAGCAGACATTGCGGTACTGACAGCCTGCGCCAATCTCTCCATCGCCAGATCTCTTCTAGATTTATTTTCACTGCTTTCAGGCACTTCTAGCAACGTTGTTAAAGCTCTAGTAGTTTGAGCAAGATGCTGAGCAGAAATAGCGTGTTTATTACTTCCACTATTTTTCAATCTGAGGACTGCGTCCATCAAGAGTTGTTGTATCTTTGAATAAAAATGATTGCGTTCTTCTATAATAGTATTTTCTGAAATGTCTGGGTGTAATCGTGCAGAACTCAATATGCACCATCTGAAAAAAGATTACAAAAATAGTATTGATACTTTTTTTTATTCAAGATATGAATTCTTTGAACGATAATTTTCGTTCTATCGAAGGCACGTAATTTGAAAAATTTCAGTTTACAAAATAAGTACACGAAACAATATATGAAAAATTTATTAGTAAAGGAAAGATGGTTGTCTAAAAGTTCATTGGAAGCAAAATTAGTAATGGGGATCTGAATTAAAATAAGAAATGGACAGTATGCGAGGTTTCTATTTGAAAGGAAAAAGCAAGCAGCAGCTTTATAAAATAATTTTGCATAGATTCTCATACTTCACCTAAAGAGCCCTGCAATGGGGGTAATTGGAGTCATGGGAATTCCCCCTAAAGGCAGTGCTGGATTGTCCATCAGAGGGGTAGTCAGTAGACCTGGGTTGTCATCAATCCAGTCACCAGCAAGCTTCAGCAATTTGTTAGGAGGATCCTCCAGTTTGTAGACCTCTCCAATGGCCGTAAGCAAATTGGCGGTGAAGTGAGGCACCAGGACCGGCAACTTCTTTAATTTGTCAATCGAATTTGGCGTGTAAACGAAGTAATCATCGAGAATGTGTTTTGCTAATCCCACACTTTCAGGTGAGGTTGAGCCAAGCTGTTGGATCCACATTCCTGAAGAGTCCAACACTTCTCGATTCTGTATTGCAATTGCCATGGATATCAAATTGCCGAGTATTTCGTACCTGAGAATTTCATGTGCAATTTTTAAAAATCTCTCTCCTGAATAAATCGACCGTATTGAATGACGAAAGAATGATTTTATCCGCTTTTTCAATAAACGAAATATGTTGATAACGCAGCAGAGTGAATGAACATTATGTTGACAAATGCGAATTTTGAGTCGACGTATTTCCATTCCTCAATGTTATATTGACGACTGACCTACCTGGGATACTCAGCAGGAAACAAAAGGAGGAATATTGCATTTCTTACAGCTGGACTGTGTTCTTGGTTCCTGAAGAATTCACTCAGCACCTCAATCAACTGAAACTCCTGGAGCGCTCGGGTCTTCTTCTGATTCTTCAGTTTGTCAATTTCACCAAAAACAAACTCATTTATCAACTCTGTTTGCAGCTGAATTTGTCTGTATGCTGTTGAGTTTGCAGCTCTTGGCATTTTTGCTGGATTAAAACAGTCAGATAAATAAAAAAAAAAACAGTCAGATATTGTAATTAAATAGTGCAATTTTTTTGAAATTGCGGACCACCCATCCATTTAAATTCTGTGCATTATTTTCGTTCTATTTTCATTAAAACATTTGCAAAATTTGAAAAAAATGTCGGATATATTTTTTCTAATATTTCGAAAGCGACAAATTACATCAGGATATACGTAGAAACGTTTTTGCACAGATTAATAAGACCTTGAAGAAATGTGATCAAGAGAATTGCAATATCTCCCTTAGATTTAGAGATGTTCAGTGAAAAACCTTGACATTACGTTTCATTCTTATATTTAATTTTACCTATGTATTGCCGCACTTCATAACCTCGCTTACCTATTGCAATCAATGCTTCTTTCGCGCAATGCGGAAAGTCCAATTTTCTTAAATAATAATAGTTGAATTCGCCCTCCGGCATGGGGTGACTCGACTGTTGCATCGGTGCATAATTCATATTTATATAAATTGTTTAAAAACCACCGATTCTTTAGCCTTCAGCGTATAGTTCGCTGATGTTGATCGATCAGAGCGCTGTTTTATCACCCGAATTTTGACAGTTTTGGACATTGTCAAACATACTTGCTCCAAAACATGTGTTTGTTTTATTGTTGATACATATTATATTTTTGGTAGTAAAAACATTGAAATATGTCTGCGAAAGTGCCCAGGCCATACGAGGGCATTCGTTATAGCTCGGACAAGCAAGTGGTGGTCTTTGATATAGGAGCAGCTTATACTAAGTATGTTTAACCCTCACATGGAAGTTTGATGACAAATTGTGTTAAATTTTGTTATAAAATTTTTCGAATGTCGAAAAAAATGGGTAGGAAAATATTGTATTCGGGTGAGATCGATAACATTTTTTCATTTTTTGAGCGCATTCCACGTGATTTCATAAACTGCCCCCAATTATGACATAATATACTTTTAGTCATGAAGACCTGTCAAACATTAGATCTAATCTGACAGGTTGTGGCATATGCAGTATTCTTGTTTGCATGTCAAATAATGTGCTATAGATTCTAAGAGCACATGGTGTTTTCCGTAATTTTTCCAATGGGAATCCAGCATAATTTTATAATTTATACAAAACTATCAACAGCCAATGCTCATGTCCTGTGATCGAGCTATTAAATTTTATCAAATAATAGTGTGAAATGTATATCAAATATTTCATTATATGAATGTTTCAAAAAAAAAACAAATCTTTGACTCGCATTTTTTTAAACCATTTCACCAAACGCCATATCACATTTTTTGCTAAATCTTTATATAATATATATTATATTTGCATGTCAATTTTCATGAGGATTCTACTTAACTTTGAGCCAATCACAAACTTTATTCCGGTTTTTGCTTTATTGTACAGATTTGGCTACGCCAGCGAGGCCACACCGAGAGGCATTATCAGGACGGAAATAAAATGCACAGAGACCAAAAAAATACGCCGTATCTTCAAGTACAAGGATGTAGAGGATTTGTACCAGCTGCTTGTCGAGTTTCTCCATTTCATTTTCTTCAAGTGAGAGAAATGACTTTGCCAACATACAAATTTAGGGGATACGATTTTCATGATTGTCAAGAAAATATGTCGAGTAGCGAATTGCAGAGACTCTTTCCTCGTAGCAGACGTATTAATAACCGATTTTGCTTTTTAGTGAAACGAGTCCGTCGTGCTTGACACGCGCATTTCCTTTTTCCGCCGCGGTGGCTGGTGTCGCGTCGGTTCCGGTCTCACGCTTTTCGATAATTCCGATATATATTGATATTTTCTTTGGTTTCGCCTTTTTACTATAGAGAACAGCGAATAAAAACTCATTTTTTTTGAATGGCTCAAAACTGTATTCATATGTAAATCTACGATATTCGACACGAGATAGTTTTCGGTTAGTAAAAGACAAATTAGCGTTAGATTGTTGTCATTATCTTCCCTCAGGCAGTCAGCTTGCCGTTCTTTATTCCCTTCAGTTTTTTTTTCATACATTCCTTTGCTAATCTGTCGTTGTTCAGTTCACTCAATTTGAGTAGATATCATATTGCTGTCCGCTTCGATTCCAATTCTAAACTTTTCCTCCTAAAACCTAAACTTCTTCTCCGGTCTCCAATTTCCATATATAACACGGTATGTTTCTAGTCACCCTCGTGAATTGTATTGATAAAGGAATATATGGTTCTTATTCGGCAGACACGTGGGAATTACGCCAAAGGACGTGAGACTGGTAATTTTGGAGAGTCTCTTGACGCCTACAATCTTTCGTGAGACTTTGGCGAAGGTTCTCTTCAGGCACTTCGAAATCGCTTCATTGATGCTTTTGCCCAGCCACTTGGTGACAATCAGCACTCTTGGGTGGGATACGGCTCTGGTGCTGGATGTGGGGTATCAAGAGGCGACTCTTATTCCTGTCTATAAGGGGGTTCCAATGCTGAGAGCCTGGCAAAGTTTACCATTAGCAGCAGAAGCAGTGCACAAGTAAGAATGGTTTGGAAATATTGAACACTGTCCGATTGTCTGAAATGAACACGGTATCTTTAGAAAGACATGATAAAGAACAGAAAAATCGGGATTTGATACATTTTGACGGGTTTGAACAGATTTTAAAGACCGTTCGTTAAAATTTTTGCAACTAGGGGAAGAAGAAATTTTCCATATTTTTAACCATATATAATGATATTTTTCGGCTGACACCACGTGATGAAAATTGATTAATTTGATTTTTTTCTATTTTCTGAAGTTCTAAAGATTTATGTTTTTTTCAAAATGTACAAATTTTGGAAATTGCTGAAATATGAGGATTTCAGGTTTCAACGACTTCAAGGATCACGCCAAATGTCAATACTTCAAAAATTTCAGAAAAAAAAATTGAAAGTAAAAACAATTGTCAATATTTGCAATTTCGAATTTGGAATTTACTCTATAAGTGTATTTTTTTCTAACGTAGTACAAAAATGCATTGCATTCAGACTGGCAGAGAAGTTTTGCATTTACTTAAAAACACTATAAGAGCCCAAGTATAAACTACAACTTCCTTGATTACTTTTGTACTTTTTAACTGCTGAAAGCAAAATCAGAACAAATTATTCAAAAACTCAAGCAGTACGTCAATTAGTGGGATGACTAATTTTTTTTATCAGGATTCTATCCCTTTGCGTTCTTTTCATTACACTATAAATTTTTGAAAAATAAAATTTTTATATTGAAAAATAGAATTTTTTTCAACATGTAAGCGTTATTCAAATAAAACGTTTATTCTTTTGTATTATCTCATTTCAACTCAAATACCACTCAAAAGACAAATAATATTATTTAAAAAACATTTCTTTAAATATGCAATATTTTTTTTGATAATCACAAATTTGGTTGAATAAGACTTCTCTTCAAAGTCATGAATAACATTCCTAGAATTCACTTATGAAAGGATGTTCGATGACTGAAAAATTGGTAGACAAACACCATAAAAAAAATTAACTGAATTCCATCTCGTAGGTAATGCGTTCTGTGTCTACTGGACTTGAAGAAATAAGCGAATCAATGTTGAAACAATTATCATAAATGTACTTTCCGATCTTCAAATATTTGACTAATTTTCTTTAAACACATTTAAGTGGCATGAAAGAGTCATTCAAAGAATCACTCCCCGACATTGAGTTCACCGAGGACCTAATTGAAGATATAAAAGTGAGAACGTGTTTTGTAACGACCATGGAGCGTTCCAAGAAACTCGAGAGTGTTGAACCACCAGCTCCACCCCCTTCCGTCAAGTATCCCGGATTAAAGACGATTAATATCCCAGGCCACATAAGAGAAAAGGCCTTTGAGCTATTGTGGGAAAGGGACAACGATAATCTCTCAATTCCCACCATGATTCTCGATTCTTTAGTCAAGGTATTGAATGAACATGTTTATGGGATTAAGGGAAGGTTGCCCACGTAAACAAACTTCTTTTTTTTTGCATAACAAAATTGACTCTGCATGTTTTCTTTCGGTAATTAAATTTTTCGGACAATTTTTTGTGAGCATTCTACATTTAAAACTCAGTGCTTTAGTATCGAAAAATCGAAACTCGAATAATTCTTTTCTCTTTCAAATATGTAAATAATTCGATATTCTTGAAAGTGCTCAAAAGTTTTTGAAATTGTTAAAGCCCAACAATCAGACTCTTGAGAAAAAAAGGACACATTTTTTTTCTGAGAAAGGAAAAAGTTCTGTTCGTAGTACACTCGCCTCTTCAAGAAATTAATACAATTGGAGTAAACATTTGTTATTGTTCCAGTGCCCTATTGATACGAGACAGCAATTGGCTGAAAATATTCTCTTGGTGGGTGGAACTGTAATGGCAAAGGGATTTACTGCCCGATTGAAAGCCGAGTTAGTCGCCCTCGTATCCAGTGATTTGTATTCCGAGAAACTCAAGATTAGGACCTTCAAGTTTCACAATGCGCCCTGCAAACCGAATTACACTGTCTGGTTGGGCGGAGCTATCTTCGGAATCGCTGATTTGCCGTCTAGGTGCATTTTGAAAGAGAATTATCTGAAGAATGACAGAGTGCCCGATTGGGCCAGTCTTTTGGATAATAAGAAGGAGGGTTCCAGTTTTGGGGTTTGAAACAAATTTTCCCAGATCATTAAGCTACATACATATACATTTATACGAAAATAATAAAAGTCATTAAGTTATTATCGGTGGAATTATTTATTTATTTTATTCGAGGATACAAACGTTCAACCGATTTGTCTTTCTATCAATCAGATCCTGTTACTAGGGTACATTAAGTACATTGGGAGGGGTTGAAAAAAGAACAACTGCAGCATTATTAAATTAGAAATTGGCATTTATTTTTCTTCATTTAATACGAGCTTCCTGTAGTTCGAAACATATCCAACGGGAAATTTCATACAAATAAACTTTTTACAGCGTAGTGAGCAGTGTAAGTTTCTCATTCAATTGCAGTTGAGTTTTTATCAACTGTGACAGTGCGACAACCATGAGCAAGTCCTTGACATTGCTATTGAACATTTCGTCAAATTGATCACTCGTCATTTTTGGTACGGAATGCACCATATCGAGAAGGGCCCTTCCAACTTGATTGTCTGGGGGTTGTTTGCTAGCCAGAACGTCATCCACATAGACTAAAACTTGGTCCAACATAGCGGAAAGTTTTGAGCTTGCTTCTGCTATTTGAGCAAGATCCATCATTGGCTCAACAGTTCCACCAGTTTTTGGTCCCGATGGCAATGATTGGGTCTTCTGACAGAGCTGGAGGCCAGTTATTTCGGGCTCATACGATGTTACCTGCACAAAATAATCGGGAATTATTTCAGAGTGTGGGCAAAAATCCATTTGTTACAATGACGTAATAGATATATTGTAAACCATATCAGATTTTTCAATGTTCGATTTTTTCGAAGCGTTTTGATTAACCATTTGGTTCTTATATAGCAAAATTCTTGAAACATGTTAAAACTATATTTCTAAATTGTATCTTAAATGGGAAAAAGTTTGGAGACTTAGAAGGCTGGCAGCTTCTAAAATTATTGAAATTCAATACAAGATCACTCCAGGCGAATTAAGCTGAATAGATCCATTTGTGAACAAATTATTGTTTTTAATTAATAATTGAATAAATTCGTAAAATAATTAATTAATAAATCCATGCTTCCCAATGAAAATTAAAGAAACAATTTTGGAAATCAGTACGAACAATAATTTATTCACAATTAAACAAAATTTAAGGATCAAAAAATTTTAATAACTCAAATTTCGTTATCTCATATGAATTTGGTCCATTCTCAACAAAAAATGTACCTTCAACTTTCCTCGAGGAATACTTCCCGATCAACGATTTGTTTTTTTCATTTTTCTTTCGTTGCAAAACAAATTCATTTATAAAGCTAGAACGCTAAAAAATGGAGAATCAGTTCTGTTCCTCAATGTAACAAAAATCTTCTCTAAAAATGAAGAAAATTCAAAAATGAATGTAAAATGGTGCCATAAGCTGTCATGAAATATCATTTCTATTGATAGTTTCATGAAAGTCTTACGTTCTAATTTCTCCAATATTACTCATGAACAATAAATACATAAAACGTATAATTCCTGATACCTATTTTCACACAAAAAAGTGAAATGCATTTCTGAAGAGCATAAACATTTATTTCTTGCAATATGGGCCGGTAAATTTTCTATAAATACCAGATAACAAATTAAAAAATTTGAAAATGCATGAGGAAAGAAAATTACCTGAACTTTTGTGGGCGTGAACATGCATCCCTGTTTGCCATTGGGCACTCCAAGTTGCACACAAACATATGCTTTGATTCCCATCCTCGTGGTGTTCATGAGGGTGGTATCCACGGTGAGATGGACCGGATTATTGCACTCCCTGGCATAATATTCATGAATAACGGATGAATGAGTGGTAACTTCTTTGCCAGTGGCCCACCAGCCCACAATATTCTCCTGTGCATTGACCCTGTGGTTAAGATCATACAGATCCATGGCATAACTGAGCTCAGCCTCGACCTGATCATCGTACTCCTTGTGTGGCACGCAGAAACAATTCGTTACTTCTACGACGCCCTTTTCAGCGGTACCTGTGGCATCATATGGACATTTTTAGGTTAGGGCCTCAGTTCTTCGTAAAAAAAGGCTAATTTCAAGGGAGTGTAATACAATGGTGGTTAATTATTTGCTAGTACTCACCCAAAAGTGTGCCAATGACTCTCTGGGAATCGGAATTTCGCCGCTCATAGGCATCTACAATCTGAAATAACACCACAGGGTGTACCTTGACAGTGAGGTCCAGAGCCATGTTTGCCAGAGTGTAACGTAACCTAAAAATCCCCACGCGCTCGATTAGCGCGCATGTTTTTCGCGGTTCAACATGCACAATTCGAACATTGCCACGAACATCAGTAATCACATTCGTGTTCATGAACGGGTCAATTACCCAGGTATTTCTCCCTAATAATTAACATAAAATTAATCGACTCTTACATTCAAGTTTTAATAATGAATGGTTCATTCAGATTTATACACGTGAGTATCAATCGAATAAACTGCAATTGGGTTTATGAACGGAACAAAATGGAAACAAAATTACCAAGATCTCCTTTATTGTTACACTTCCAAAGATTGGTGATAATTGACAGCAAATTGGATTGTTCAAGAAGTATTATCTAAGAAGTTATAATCGGCCGTTACTTACAATTGAAGGAAGCCGCGCCAATTTCTGACCAATGAGACTAAAGGGCCATAGTACCCGACTTCCCCCACCAAAGCTCCGTGGCGCTCTATTCGAAAAAATGCCGGAAATTTGGCGGTAAAACAAGTCCTAAACACCTGTCGAGGAATGGAGTGAAAAATAGAGTGACATTCTGTGTTTTTCTCTCTGTGATCTCAGTTACAAATACTTAAAAACTAATTCATAGGTATTTTCAGTCCCCCGCAAGTTCATATGCCCCGTTGGAGTGAATTATAATTCAAATTCAAACAATTATCGATCTGTGTCATCAGGATCACCAGAGGATTTGCAACGAGACGATAGAACAATTCGTTGTTCAATTTATGAACGTCTGCATCATAACACTGGGTTACATACGCGTGTGATTTAATTGGCTGTGCAGAGGACAATTCATGAGTAATTTGAAATGGAGTACATAAAACGTAAGAGGCCCACAGTGAGTGTGGTAAATGAGAGTTTGAAGGAAGTTTATCCCCATGATGTTCAATTTTACACTTATGTACCTGTTGGTCTTCTGAATTTTGCCGATTTCAAAGCCCTCGGCACCGAGAGGCGGGAAATTCTCAAATTAGTTGAGATGACCTTGAACAGAACTGACATAAGAACTATTGAGGAGCGTAAAACTGCACTGACAGCTGCCATGAGGAAGGATGGATACAAATATGCAGCGAAATTGATAAATGGTGCTGGATGTGCTTCACATTCTGATTCCGAGCTTGAAGGTAGACGCAGAGATGCCATTTCTCATTTAATTGCAAGGGTAGCATATTCACAAACGCCGGAATTGAGGAGGTGGTTCCTGTCCATGGAGTTGGAGTATATGAAAATTAGACTATCTTCACTCAATAAGGCGGGCATGACGGAACTTTTTGCCATCAATAATTTGAACTATGATACAGTAAGATCATAGTTATAGTGATAGACTTAAGATTGATTATTGGGATTATAAATTTAGTTATTCTATTGAGGATTGGGAAATAGCTTTGAATATTAATGAAATCATATTCTCTAATTTTGCTCATATGTTCAACATGTGTTATGTCTCTAAAATTTATGGTTTTCTCAAATTTCCAAGATCTTTGAATTTCGAATTTTTCTTCCAAAATTTTAAAAAGTTAGAACTTTGCAGATTTTGGAAATTGAAAAAAATAAATGTTTCAAATTACTAATAATTTTGACGGCTGTCGAAATTTTGAAACATTCGTTCAAAATTGAAAAGTCGTATTTGTAGATTAACGTTTTAACAGAAAAGTCCTCTGACCCCTATTAAGAAGTATTATATACACATGTTCAGCAAATTGACACGTTCGTATAATTCGTGGAAAAATAACATTCTAAAATTACCGCCCCTTCGAAGCCTTATATGCAACCATTGAATTTCTCAATAGCTAGCTCAACAGATTTTAATCGAATCCCAAAAAAAAACCCTCTTCTTTCATCATCAATTCTTCTCATTAACATCTTCTCCTCCCCTTTTCAGATAAGTGAAGATGAGAGAGATAAATTTCGGAATGAGTTGTACACATCAACAATGCGACTAGCGAGCATCGATAACGTTGACTTTTACAAAGTGCCATTTCGCCTAGTCCCCGATTTGATCAAACATAGGCGGATATTTGTGCACAAAGGTATTGCATATACGCCTCAATCGCAACTTTCATCACTCGTCCTAACTCATTTCAGGGAGCACCTCAACCAGCAGTTCGAAGTGAGCAACTTAATTCTTAAAATCATTGAGGATGTAATGGATGTTTTGTAAAAATACAAACAGAAAATTAAGGGTTTTTACTAGTCGAAAAGTATTACATAAATTCACTAGCTAAATGCCACTGTTATAAACTTGTTCCATGGAATTCTCATGAATTTCGAATGTAGCAGTTTCTGGAGGAGGAACCAGATTCTAAAATTGTTGACAGTTTTTGGAAATTTTATATGAAAAACAGAACTCTAAAATCATTGAAACTTTTGAGGTTTTGCAGTTGTTGAAATTTTGAAAATGTTGAATGTTTTAATTTTTTTGTCAATCTGCAAAATTTGAACAACCTTTGAAGTTTTCAGAGTTTTTAAAATCTGTAATTCTTTATATTTTTCAAGTCAAACTTGTTAGAATTTTTACAAAATTGACACAAAAAATCGCATCTACATTGAAGTTTTTAAGTTTGTTTTTTTCAATTTTTCATATATATTTTTTTCTTAAATATTTTTAAAAAATTACAAATGTTTATCCATCCACATCTAAATGTGGAACCGAATCTAAATTTTTTTACGAAGGTATAAATATCGAAATATTGGAGAGAATTGCCCTGAGAAGTGTGAAACTGGATAGCATAAATTTTGTATTAATACAAAATTCAACATCTAGATTCTCGAACGACATTCAGAATGTTCTGCCAGCTCCAATGTCATATTTTTAATAATCTTCATTATTTACAGAATGCGGGTCAAGAATACTACAGATTGCAGTGTGACGCAAGAATATTCGACTTTATCAAAACTCTTCCTAATTATTTCGCCGAGACTCAGCGTACTGTATGGTCTCAGGAAAGAACACCTATTGAATCCCTAGATGCGGTAAAAATTTTACATCACCTAATTGATGTTGTCCTTTTTTATAATTCTAAATGACTAATTATCATTTTTCAAAATCAGACTCACAGCCCTTTACCCTTTCAAGGAACTTCGAAGAAACTAAATTTTTTTCCAAAAATATGTATTATCAGACAATGAGAAAAATTACACAAATTGAATGAAAAATAATCTGATTGAACACTTGGAGAGGAACTTTTTGTTTGTCAATGTCTTTAATCTATTCAAAGCGTAGACAGGCGTACAGTGAATTAGGACATGAGATATAATAATGACAAAATTCCAACGTGACAAATAATAATCCGATTGTTTTTTTACAGCTGTCAAGGACCTCGTATCCACTGTGCATGCGAACACTTCACGAAGCATTAAGAGTTAATCACCACTTGAAGAACCAAGGCCGCCTTCAGTATATCCTATTTTTGAAGGGCATCGGTGTCACGATGGAGGATTGCACACAATTCTGGCGATCAGAGTTCACCAGGAAAATGGAGCTTGATAAATTTGAGAAGCAGTATGCTTATGGTGTTAAATTTTTGTATGGAAAATGCGGTAGTAATACAAATTATACCCCAATGGGGTGTATTAAAGTTATAAACAGTGCAGCTGGGGTTGGAGACTATCATGGCTGCCCATACAGAACAATGGACAGCAGTGTACTCCAGAAAAAATTGACTGGGTACAAATTGCCGCCCTCAGGTACCTATTTGTGTTTAGGCTATCTCTAATGGCTAAAAAATATCCAGTTGAACAAACTCCAATTGAAAAACTTGGCGAAATGACGTTTTAAGCCCCTTATATAGAGACTGTAATAATCCAAGCAATTCTCGTATAAATTTCTGGAGTTTCTCGTATAAAATTCTTATAATAATCCAATTTGTAAGAATTTTCAAAAAGTTGAAAATCCTAAAAATTCGAACACTGAACAATGTTAGCATTTTTTTAGAAATAATTGGAATGATTTGGGTAGATATGTTTGCTGCTTGAAAGTAAAACACCATAAATGCTCATGTTCCTATTTTACGCCATTCAAGATATTGAGATAGTTTGGCACGGGAGAGCTTATAAAAAAACGCCAAAATAAATTATTTGCAATTGTTTTTTTTTCGCAGTTCCCTCAGTGTAGTAAAAGCAAAAAAATCTAAGTATCGAAATTTGTTCATTCTTGCGAAACACACAGAAGTATTTAGCCGTGGTGTGGCGTACCCGGTAATGATACATAATTCATAAATTCTCTCCATCTCCCTTCAAATATGATCCGTGAAATACCAGAAGAGTCACTCAGTCAATAAAACATCCTCTAATGTTTCTTTAATTGTTCTAGGTGTGTCTGAGATAGTCGAGTTGGCTAAGGGAGGCCACTACAATCTTGCTTGCTCAAAGTACTTTGAGGCAACTCACAAGTGTCCCCCGGAGCATCCCCCCATGCATCCAAATAATTATTTCAAAGAGAGCAGAGCTGTAATCACAAAAGTGACTAATGATGCAGGTAATTATTTTTTTTTATCGAATAAATTAACGACATGATTAGTGCAGTCATTTAATGATTATCTAACGTTATTAGATGATAATTAGTAGGTTTTGGGAAAGAATTAGTAAATCATAAAGTAATCCAAAGAGTTTAAGAAAAATCAAGAAGTTTAAGAAATATTACGTAAGGTCATGACAATTGTTATAAAGCTGTGAAGAATTAAATTTTTGCAACAACACGTTCTTACAATACAGTCCTCGAAAAATCTCAATAGACGATATTTTTTTTCTACATGGAATAATAACAAAAAAATCATAATCGAGGCTCACTCGAATTTGGAAAAAAAATACAGACCAAATCGTAATTAATTGCTTCGCATCGGACGTAATCAATAATTACCTTAATTCCGTATCTATGTCACTCTAGATGCAACAGTGGACGACAAATCAAATCGACGATCACAAATAAAGAGTCAGACCCAACCACAAGGAAAATCACCAGCAAGAACACCCGTGAGAACTCCCATGCGTGTTGCACTTAAAGCAACACCTAAAAGGAAAAACATTATAGATAATCCAGTGGACATAGCCGAGTTGCTGGAGAATGATGACGAGTCGTTCATGGAGCTCACTGATGGAGACTTTCAAACATAATTCAGTAGAAGTTCCAAAACAAACGATTTTACTCTTTGATACTTTGTGCATGTGTTCAGGCAAATGACTTTTACGAGAAAATGGAACAAGACCTTTTTCTTGGATCAGGCAATTTTCGAAAGAAAAAAAAAAGGAAAGGAAAATGTCTCCATCATTTTGTCATACAGCCATAGAAATGTTTTCTGGCACTACAACATCAGTTTCTATAAAAATCTATAGTGAGGGAGTAATACGAGCTCAGATTATGATCATTATCTTGGAACTTAAAAACGATGAGATCATCTTTATAAGAACTTTTTTGTAGAACTCATTTGTCTCTACCAAAAGTTCCTCATGGAATTTTTCCCATCTTTTATTACTTTTGAGATACGCATTAAAAAGCGAGCCTGGAGATGAGTTAACTTAGCTCGTTTTACCACTTCACTACTAATTTGTATTTTTTCACTAGCGAAGTTGTCAATCAAGTTGAGCCTATTCTAACACTACGTCAATTTTTGCTAAATATCGCGAAATGTAAGAGAGATATCGCAATTTGCTTAAACACTAATTTGTAGGCCTCACTTTCCTCTACAAGTGACGTTTATATGAAATGCTGGTATCTTGCGTGAATTTTGAGATATTTGCAACACACTTGATCACTTTGCTATTGAGTTATTAGTTATGATTAGACGCAACTTGAATGAAGTGGAAATAATTGGCCTGGAGAAATATAGTTGTTAGAACCGAATATCTTCCCTCAAGATATCCCCTTTTAGAAAATATTGTTCTAGTGCCAAAAACATTCAGTCTAATTCCATGTATTCTCTAATTAACCGATCACCTCATTAGTATTTTTTAAGGGATGAATATTCTGGGTGGGATGGATCATTCTCATGCCCAAAGGTCAATGAATAGTGCAAAGATTCCTGTGTAAATTTCGAAATGTCAATTAGTTTTCTAAACTTTATTAATAAACGATGTAACAAAAAAAAACTGAAGTGTATGTAATTTTCGCAAATTGCTTCAATACAAAGTACTCTGAATGCTCATTTGCAAGACTTTTCAGGCACGAGTATCACGGCAAATTGCCGATGATGAGACCGTTGGTAAGTCCTATGGGGGACTGTCATGCGGATAAATTGGATCAAGTGTTTTTCGTCTCGGTGCACGTACACGTACGCTAAATGCTCTCCATACGTCCCCTCACTTCGGGCATTAGCTGTAAAGGTCAACGAAACAGGACGAACTCCTTCCAAGCATACTTATGCAACTACTTGCCTTCCTCTTTCATCTTTTAATAATCCCGGGCTCACGCTCATTCCGTAGGGATCGGGCACGTCATAATGGTTACCGGACAAATGAAGCTATCTTCAGGTTCCGTTCTTTATAAATATTGCTCGATCTATAAGCAATTTCAAAAATTCCCTTAAGACTTTTTTTTAGAGTTGGGTTTTTCCCACAAATTAGATGCATCGAGCCTATTCGTTATCTCTTTCCAATTTCGAGATATGGGCCAAAAATGGATGGAAAATTTCAAATGTATGTCTAGTTGACCACTTTGCTATGAAATTGAAAAAAAAATTGGTTTTCACATCCTTTTTATTTTTTTAACTCCCTGATTGCGAAAATCATTTTTTCACTATATAACTTGTAATGCATGTTACGGGTACCAAAATGTTCTCCAACAAATATGGAGATGATGTGGATGTACCATCAATTTTCGGCAGACGATTACGCAGCTACTAATAATGTGGTGGAGGTCATTCAGGTCAGAATCGAAAGGTCTTCATGTACCTTAGAGGGGATTGTGCACGAAATCGCTCTAATATTTCTATTGGATAGAATAGGGAAGTTCCATGCAGCCCGACTCACGAAGTCACCCCATTAACAAATTGATTACAACCTATCAAGTACGACTTCACATTAATTCTCAATATTTCAAAATTAATAATCGAAAATTTGTGGATTTCGAATCACAAATTTGCCGTTCGTGACGTCACAAGTTGCGCTACCGGTTCTATAATTTCCATTGGATATCTCCGCTCGAGTCACGTTAGAGACCGCCTGTGATTGGCTGTCGCGGGCAGAGGCACTATCGTGACGGCTGTTCTCACGTCATATATATGCTTTTGGAAAAAAATGAAAAAAAAAGGAGACAGTCGATAAAAGAAAAATGTGTCTCTGGTAATAATACGCATCTTATATTGTATGATTTTCATTCCTAATTTCTATAATTAAGGCGTTACCGGAGGTAGAATCTGCGAAAGGTGCTCGAGGGGTGCGCGCCCGCCATTTAAATGTGGTGCGCGCGCACCACGCAACAGCTATTTGAGGTTTCGAAGAATCTTGGCGGGAAAAACATGTCAAGCAAGAATAACAAATCGGAAATCTTTTCTTTGTATCCGATGACAGCACAAACACATTCTAGCCACAAGTTAAATTATCATTATTATAATTGTTTTAAAATAATCATTCTACTTGATTCAGTTGTCTTGGAACACTGGCTTCCGTGTTAAGCTGAGGTGCTGCAAAAACGGCCATGATTGCTTCAAACGTCATTTGTATTCGTTTCAACACGACGGTAAAATGGTCCAGAGAAGAAGACGAATAAATACAAATGGTAATTACTGTTGCATTCGTTCTCTAGTTATGACCGTACAAGAAATAATTAGGTCGTGCGAATTGAAAACTGCGACAATACTCCAATTGCAAATATAACTATATTTATCGAGAAAAAATGCTAATCCATTCGGCAAGGTATCATAAAATCATAATCATAAGATCAATAAGTCCACTTGCTCAATTTTAAAACGTCTCTCTCATTTTTCTTAATGTTAAATGACATTGTCAGAAAATTCTTTACACGAGTTACAAAATCCTATTACTCATCAACCTATTGAAGGGAATAATAAATACCTTGTCATTTATTAGAGTCATTGGCAGGTAGAGCACTAGTATTTCGTAATATCGAGCGGCGACATGCGAGGTCATAGGATGCGTCAATGAAAATCAATGGTTGTGCATTTTTTGTTGTTGAATTCAACCTTTTTAAGAAGCTGTGGGAGTCAATCGACAATTTGTTTTCACTTATATATTTTTACGTCCTTTGCAATACAATTGCAATTGTATGGTGGCGGATAGATTTATTTCATTATTTGCTTTACTGTGAACTTCGTGATTCACAGTTTGATTTTTTTTTTCACCGTCATTGAAATTGCGGCAGGCGACTTTTACGATCTATAAACGTCATGCGTTATTTCTCGTGTTTATCTCTTACTTATGAAAGTAAGCATTACAGTTGAAAATGCAAAAGGGAGGCGATAGTAAAAATCGTTAACACTTTCGTAAGTGACTCTTCAGTGGATCTTAGACACGAAATGTGAATTGTGCAATAGGATCATCCTAGATCAAGTCATATCGTGTTATCGAATATTGGTGGTTTTTTTTTTTGCTTATGCGTAAATGGTCGGGCTTGCACCATCGGTACACATTTATCATCCAATTCTCCGGGAATTCCATCGATGCGCAGGGGGGCAAAGTGGGCACTGGGAAATTTTCTGCTTCCTTAACGCAAGAGCCGATAAATCTCCTGTCGAGACTGTAATTTCTCTTCGCTGCAAATCAATTTTTTTTTTTTGAGAAAAAGCAAGCAGTTTGGATTGGAAAATCTGAGGGATCAGAGTTGAACTTCTTGTTCCCCAAATTTTCCAAACATTTCCAACCTTTTTCAAAATTTATTAAAAAATTTTCAAATTTTTTCAAAAATTTTTCAAATTTTGTCAAATTCTTGAGAAATTGGTTTAAAAATTTCCTAATTTGTTCAAAAAATTCCCAATTAAAAAAAAAATTAAAACGCTGCAGCGTATCTTGATATGTATATACAACTTGTGCGCATCGCTTTTGCGCCGATGGGTAAGCAGTAGAGTATATCTATATATATTTGTCAAGGAAATTGCCTATCCCGAGAGCAAATGTTTCCGATCCCATGCGCCGCATGAGATGTTTCACATCAAAAAGACCATAAAAAAAGCGCGCGTTGCTATTGCGCGCCTAAAGATAGTCGGGAGAATGCCGTGACTATTAACGGGTTGACAGAATACATTTTTGAACGCATTCTTCAACCGATTATTTCACATTCGCTCATTTTATGAGATAATCTCACAACTCAATTTCCATGGAGTTTCGAAACTTAGGATTAAATGCCCTTAAAATGTGATCTTACATCCTTTCTTGACGCGCCTAAAAATGAAAAAAATTCCAATCAACTATTTCACGAAATCAATAATTCTCAGGTGTGTTGATTTTTCCTCTACTTCTCATTTGCGATCGACCCCCGCCTTATTCTCGTGAGTTTATTGTCGGCGTGTTTGGTCTCACCTCTGGCATAACACGAACAAAACTGAGATGAGCACTTGGATAACAGTAAAAGGGCTGGGTTCTCTTTCAGCCCGTGTCTACTCCAGACAGAATTCACTTTATTTTACGTTATTTCATGAGCTCCATTTATCGTTTAGTTAGGCCTATTTGGTACTGTCTAATGTTTGTTTGGAATAGCTCTTTTAGAAAGCATTCTATTGTAATCCATGGCGGCTGTCTATTGCATACCATCTTAGATCCCGCCTTGGCTTCTCAATCTTCCCGTTCGCGTCATTCGACTCACGATTTTTTTAACCCCCTGTTATTCTCCCCTCCTCCCCCACCCCCTCTTTGAGGATGTTGGTCCATTTGGGTGGAAAAAATGAATTAACCGAGTTTATAATGAAACCAGGTCCATGGCGGATATAGCTAAGGCTTTGGCGGCCTTTCTCGTCCGCTTCGAGATTTTGGACAATTGCAGACATTGTTAATTTTTTGGAGATTTTTCTTTGCAATTTTTTTTTCAAATTCATTTCGGGTTTTTCATATTTTCTATATTGTGAGAGAGGGGGAGGCGGGGGGGGGGGGGGGAGGGATCTCCTTGAAAAATCCCTCCATATGTACCCGTGAATGAAGCTCATATTGTGCTCATTTTCTGATTGTCATCCAGCCTAAAATTACAAATGCCACCATTGTTCTGTTGAATTCGATTTTATCGGTGGGAAAAAAAGCAAGGAGACGAACACAATCATTTTTATTGGTCATTCAGGTTCCTCGTAGCATTTGCATTTCTTCATGTCTTTCAATTCTATAATATAGTGACTCTATTGCACCCGACGTATCTGCTCGCTTGGTCAACGAAGCGCCCTCCAGGTATTTCCGATTGCGCTGTTGCCGCAGCGCTCTTTCGGTGTCCAACTTCCATTGTGAAATAGACAATTTTTTTTTAATTACCTGAATTAATTATGTCGAGAATATCATATAATAATATCCACAGACGGTCACCAAACGGCCTATCCGCCAATTGTGGCACCACATTTCAAAACAATCTGATGCGTGGCAACAGCGCTTAGAATTTTTATACTACGTATCCGCTAGCACCACGAGCGCTGCGCCGCTTTTCTCGCTTCGCGCTTTATTTAAAAATTAATAACGCATTATTGTGCGTATATGTGAGTATGGAATGATCATTTATCAACAGCGGACATATCAATTGAGGATATCTTAAATCCTGATTGCACAATTCATGATATACTTCGATTTATCCTAGAAAAAAATGATGATTTTCCTAAAAATAACTTAAATGTAATTAATTTGTAAACATATCAGCAAGACCATTTCGATATTTTCGGATTTTTATGGTCGATCGTTGGACCAAAAAATAGAATATAAGATGGGGGGGGGGGCGGCACTTTGCTCATAGCGCGACGGTTCCATTTTTTTGGGTGTCATTCTCATTACCGGAGCCTCGGCTAACGACAATAGACATTCTCAGTAGAACTATTTCAAGTTGCACAATTTTTCAGAACTCCACGGTGAGCCCATCACGTTCCTCGCATTCTCCTGGTAACGATATACTTCAAACATTTCAACGAACGCAGATCGACGTTGGTCACGCCTAATGACTTCCTCGATGGAAATATAGCAAAGTTCGGCTTGAGATCGGTTTTCATGATCCGGGGGAGAATCACGCGAAGAAGATTTATGGCAACGAGTCATTCACAAATTTCTTTAACATTTACATTGGGGAACATTTGTCTCAGCCATAGATGATTTCAGGCGAGTGTTTTGATTGGTATTTCAAGTGATTTTAGTTATGAAATATCAGTTCAAAATTTTAAATGGCTGATATGGGGAAGTTATCCCGAGTTTTCTCGATTTTGCGGCATCCCTCCCCCCACCAAGCGTGTTCATAAAAATATTGCCGGACGAGTTGAATGTTCCCCCTTTTACACACTTGCAACGTAATGTACTATTTTTTCCCTATTTATAGTTTGTAGATTATACAAGTCTCAAAGAAGTTCCCAAAAACTTCGAAAAATGGAAAAAAAAATTACAGAATTTTCAAAAATTCTTAGACTAAAACAAAAAAAATGATAAAAACACATTTACAATTTCGAAAGTTTCCAAAATATGAATTGGACTCCAAGAACATGAGGAAAACAAAATTCGAAAATTAAAAAATAAATACAATCTGAAATATGTAATTTCCAAAATTTCTCAGTCATGCCAGGGCCTTTACAAGTTTCTGCTGTGACGATCAAAAACCTGAAACAGATTGACAATTCCAGGGCTCATACTGAGGGGCCGTTGATATTCGTCATCGCAGTGTCACAGGGTAACGTCATTTAAGTGTACTCATGGTGAAAGTAATGTACCCATTGTAATCACTCACATGGGCATTTTTTGCATGAGTGCATTTTTTGTCACAATTTTTATCCCAAGAATGTGATCGTTAAGTAATCAACGTGATCCATGGGATGTTGATGATGAAAACAATTTCATCGCATTTTGTAGAATTGATAAATTTATGAGAAAATTAACTCAAAAATGCGCGCTCCGAGCAACAGTAAAAGCAAGTGTTTGAATTTAAATGTCTGTTGTAGAAATTTTTAAGATGTTCAGCAAGTGTCTGTATTTTTACAAGCTTCTTAACTATATCAAATTGAATAGTTAGGAACATCTGAAAAATATCTACGAGAAACATCTCAAATTCAAACACTTGTTCGTACTGCATCGGAAATTCGTATCGATTTACAATTTTCTGAGGACTCACAGCAATTTTTATAAGTGCAAACATTTCGTAATCATATCATACGATATTTATGAAATCCAATAGCCGAGGCCAATAACGGGTGCAGAGAATTTTAAACACTTGGGGATGCCTATGAGTCAAGATTTCGGGCTTATCGACAAGATTTCGGGCTTTTTAATTTTGCCTACCCTAGCTCAAAAATGAGCTCAGTTTTTATTTACTCATCCGATAATTGTTCCTTAATAAAAAAAAAACGGAAAAACAAAAAAAAACCACAAAAAACCGTTATGTGGAAAGGAAGTTTCTCCTAAATTTTGGAGGTTCAATTCAACTTAGGTAAGATAGATATCTTTAGGAGATATGCGCAATTATTAAAAAAAAAATTTTTGCAATAACATATTGCAATTCGAGTTAAACAGAAAAATGATATAAAACATTTTTTATGCACAAGCACCTGAACTTTTTGGAAAAAAATCAATAAAAAATGTAGCACCTGCAACTACTGTATAGCGAAAAATCGGCTTTTTAAGTTTAAACTGCAGTGTCTGCCATTCTTGACATTTTTTTGAAACGTCTGAAAAATTTTATGTGGAGATGGCTTTTCAAAAATATTGGCACAGCCACATTAAGGACCTGAGAAAAATTGATGAAACGACGCAAAATAATGCGAAATTTTTTTGACAGATTCAGCGGGCTATCGGCTTGGCCAAAGGATCCCATGTACATTGGTATATTTGTCATCTCTGTTAAAAGAAATGCAATTGAGTCGAAATAACTCTTCGAAAAACAATGTAAAAAAGTTTCTTGCATGAATATTGTCTATGTATGAAAAATCCCCATAAAATTCCTATAAAAATGCTATCGAGAGTTGCAACCGTTCCCTCAACATCTAAATCTAAGTCCTATGGGCTCCCAATGGAGATTCTACAAGAGTTCCATAGGCTTCCCCGGGACATTTATGCCCATCCGAGAATCCTAGAAAAAAGTCAAAATCTTAGTGGATTTCCAATTTTAAGAACTAAAAAAAATACCTTCCTTCCATAAAGATCTATACGATGTCCCATAAATGTCATAAATTTCACAGGAAGTTAATACCTCTTTCATAGAAAATTTTCAGAAAAAAAATTTTCTATTCTGAGAAACTTCCAAAATTTTCAGGAAGTTTAAAAAAGCTCAAAAAATTGAAAAAAGGTGAACGAAAAAAAAATATCTTAAAAAAACCTAAAAAAAAAATCGAATGTTCAAAAAAATATTTCGAAATACAAAAAGAAGGATGAACTAGTTAGAGCAACTAAAACCGAAAACGAATCGTCTTGACGCCTCGAAAATCCCATAAAATTTCCCCATCCCCCATTAATTATCTGCGTCTTATCACCCGCTAATCCCCGATAAATTGATCCATCTAATGTTCACATTATGCACTGAATTGCACAAGAGTCCATGAAAAGTGGTGGTAAGATGCGCCAAGAATGTTCTAATTACCCATTGCCGAGGTAGACGCGTGCACTAATTAATGCGAATCCGAACTGTCTGGCATTCGTGGTTATGCGAGGATGAGCTACAGTAGTTCACTTTCATGTGACCCGATTGGTCCGACCTTCATGTCGAGGTGTACCCGGACAATCTGTATCATTCGTCGGCGAAGACTGACGCAATCATTAGCTCCAGTCTCATCTCACTCCAGCATCACTCATCTCACTTTTTCACCGGCAATTTTTTTTTTCTCTCCATTTCTTTGAATGTAAGCTATCCCAAACAAGGCGAGCACCACTCGCTGTACCTAGGTAACTCTTATTCATCCCACCCGGGGGGGGGGGGCTACAATCCAAGTGGGAGGAAGACGTTACCCGGGTATATAAGATCCACAGCATCCCGATAGATCCACAATTACGATCAAACTTTGCTTATCCCGTTGAGACCTGAGACACCAAATTAACTTGTGCAGGCAGCATCCAGGAAGGGCTGAAGAGGGCAAGACCTAGAAGAATCGTTCGTAGAGCATAGTTATACAACATGATGACGGCGGTAACTCTATTTTTATTAATTTCTATTGCTATTTGTTTCAACTAAAAGTTCTTCATGGAATTTTCTCCATGCCAAAAAGTTAGTCTAGAAGTTAATTAACCTATCTCATTTTACCACTTCGCTACAGAGATTTATAGATTATGGGAAACGGTTAAAGAATTATAACATCACCAACTCATTTTTTTTACCAATTTAATAGAAATTCGTTTTCATCGAGCAAATTTTGAAGGATTTAATGAATTTTTTAACAAATAGACATTTTTTCACAATTTTTTATAATTTTTTTTGAGAATTTTTCCAAGTTTCTAGAATTTTTATATTTTTTTTTATTGAATTTGAAACAATTTTCGGAGAAAATAAATTGTTTCTGCAAAATAATTGAAAAGACGTATGTACAAGAAAAAATGATATTTTTGTTGTGATTATATGTTTATATGTGTGATTTTCTGTGTGAAGTGTTTTGTGTATGATGAAGTGGTACATAAACGATTATGCTTTATTTAATGAAGAGGTACGTGGTAATGCTGTGTGCGGTAATTGGTACCTGTTACACGGCGCGACTCGACAGTGGCTACCTACCCCCAGCAGGTGCAGCGGGATCAGGCGGTGGTGGACTGATTTCTGGACCCAGGTCTGGTCCTGGTGGACCAAGTGGTCATGGTAGATCAGGGGGTGGTGGCGGATTTGGGGGTAAGTGAAAAATTGCATTGGTGAAAATAGTGGAAATTTGGCGCCAGGTTTACAAAATGGTAGTTTTCGCGAAGTAGCAAATTAAGTTCGCTTTCGTCTCGCGTGAGCTATGCGTTTTAAACGTACATCTGAAAATCTAAGCCACATAGGGAAAATTTGTATACACCCAAATTTATAGCTCTCATCACGATCTACAAGAAAGGTCATGACCGAATATCTACTATCTTCCTTAGATTCTAAGATATTCACCGGAAAAGCACGTACCGCAATCGACTCCTTCATTTTACAATTCATTCTCCTTCGGGAAAGGATATTTGGGGAATTTTTTAACCTTTTCGGATTTTTAAATTTACAATACGGAAAATTTTCAATTTTTTTTATTTACCGAATAGTATGAATAATTATTACATTCAATATTTGTGTTTATTAAAAGTTACCGATTGAGTCAAATTACAGATAAAGATATAACTCCAACGTCGCCTGAATACTCCTGACTTCACTCAAATTTCATTCAATAATGTAAGAGGAATTTTTACCTACTATTGGTCGAGATGGAGTTTGAAACTGACTGTTAAGCTGAAGTATTATTCAAATTTTGCGCACAGAAATTTTGTTCCAACATGATTTATGTATAATTACGGAATGGTTATGAGCGCTCGCGGGACTTTTATGGAGCTCATGCGCATGCGCGGCTTTGGTGTTTATGAGCGATTGTGATGGAGAGATTCCAGATAGCGTAGCCCCCCCCCCAATATGAATAATTGCACTCCACCCCCTCAACAATTTTTATCATATCTCTGGTCAACATATGCGATTCATACAGAATATTGTCATTTTATATAATTTCAAAGATAGATTTATAGAAGATTTTTATAGCACGGTGCGAACTAAAATTTTCATGATTTCATAGATTTTATTAGATCAATTTCAAATCAGTTTTCAAAAGTTTATGATCGACCATTTCATTCTAAACATTAATTGATATTCCCCAAATACCGTACGTTCAATAAGCACGTAACAGGTAACCTTAAACGTAATAAATAACAAGACTATTGTTTTCCTAAAACCAGCTAGGTCAAAAGTGCGCCATAAAATTAATGATAAGTAGATCACATCATAGGACAATTAAATTCTTCTGTAACGTTGTTGCGTTCACGGAAGAGCGACATCATTTGCATTTCTTACTAAGTGAAATTCAATTGAATCTAGGTTCAGGATTTGGTGGTCCCAGTGGACCTGCACACGGAGGTGGCAGTGGAGGACAACAAATACCTATTGTTTCCTACTCGAGTGAAAACAATGGTGATGGCAACTATGCGTACAGATATGAAACAGGAAATGGAATAAGTGTGCAAGAGTCGGGCCAGGCGCAAGGTGAATTATTCATCCGTTATACACCATTTAAATGTTTACGATGTCTCAATTGACATAATTTATTTTTCGACTTTTCGGGGGAATTATTGCTGTGCCTTCGAGAATAACAAATCGATTTGGAATTTTCACCCACCCAACCACGCACCTACTTATCCACCCACCCACCCCACCCACTGACCCACCCCACCCACTGACCCACCCACCCACCCACTCACACACCCACTCACCCGCTCAGCAACTCACTCACTCACCCACCCACACACACCCACACACTCACTCACCCACCCACGCACACACACCCACACACTCACTCACCCACCCACTCACTCACCCACCCACCCCCACACACACACAAATTGTTAGCAGCCTTGGAAATGCCGTGAAATGCTATGGTCACACCAACTGCGAATACAAGTTTAATGTTCGTTGTTTTACAGGCGAAAATGGAGCAGTTAGCGGATCGTACTCTTATACTGGGCCTGATGGGCAACAATACACAATCACTTATACAGCTGATGCCGATGGCTTCCATGCTCAGGGAGCTCATATTCCAACTCCACCTCCAATCCCTCCCGAGATTCAGAGAGGAGTGGAGCTCTCCCTCGCTGCTGAGGCTAGAGGAGAAAATCAGGATGGTGGAGCTGGGCACAGGCCCTCTGGCGGTGGCTACAACGGAGGTATTCATTATTTATATGTTGTATTCGCACATCCCTTCGCATTTTTAGTTTTTTCGCACTATGTTGCCTCCTTTGCCGCTTCCAAAAATTTGTTGACCCATAATGGAATTTGTATTTTGTCTTGCAGGACAAGGCAGAGCCGGTGGAGCAGGTGGATCTCTGTACCAAGGGCCAAATTCCTATCAAACAAGTGGGCATCGAGGTGGTAATTCTGGCTATCATTACTAAGCCAGGTAATTAAACTCAGTCATTGACATTCTCATGAAGCCAGACCCAGTTCTCATTCCTTCGTTATACTTTTTCCTATGTACTATTACTTGGCAGACAGACTTGTGTACATAAACGATATATGATCGGTACATATTACTTTATGTAATGATAAGGGTAATGTCGATTTTTATGACATACTCTACCACGTCGCTTGTGATTATTATATATATATATATATTTTTTTTATTTTAATAAAATGTTTTGTAGAGAAAAGAAAAAGAGTCTTTTATTTGACATGTGTATATTTAAATTTGTTACATAAACATATATACATTTGCTGTATGTTTGCAGGGCATTAAAAACGCTAAAATACTTAATTAGATCGGCTGTTATTGTCCGCATTAATTTGACCCATCGAACTTTTCACATTCAAGTTGAATTTATTCAATAAAATACAGTGTAGTAAATTAGTAGTCAATCGTGGTAAGTCTCTTCTAGGCTGACGTCAGTTTTCCCCAAATATCTCGAAAACTAAGGGAGATATCGAAATTTGTTCGAATAGAAATTTGTAGCTCTTACTTTGCTCTACAAAAAAGGTCTATATAAAAATTTCGCTATCTTGGGTCAATGTTGAGATATTTGTTGAAAAGTGGTGCAAGACTATAAGGGACTTGCTTGATGACTTTCCTATTAGGATGCTGACATATTTATCTCATAATTCAATGTACGTTACATGACCGTCTTTTTATTTTCACGTATTTTATTAGTTTAGGAACGTCAACAATTCACATATTGTTATTTTTTAGATTAGAAAAATAAATATTTTTTATAAATTTACTTTGAAAAATTTATCATTTTTGGTTTTGTTCAAATTTTATATAGTACGGTAGGCCATGGACATTTGTACGAATAACCATGTACTTTCATACATACATATACGTTCTAGTCTATTCTTTGCAATAATTGCACAGAAGCTGCGTACCACAATTTTTGACCAACACTTTCATTCGTTCATCATAAAATAATTAGTGCGACAGTGATGAAACTAATGACACCACTTTGGAGTAATTGAGGAATATTCTGGAGAATAGAGAGAGAGAGAGAGGAGTGCATACAATTGTTTTTGGATTTGAAAATATTGGTTGTCATTAAGAAAATAGTAAAACAGAATGTGTAATTTTTTAATGTCCCAAGATGAGTTTGAAAAGTTCTTCAATTGAAAGATTCAGGGAAACTTTTCTGTCAGTCTCTCCCCGCAAAAAAACACTGTAATCCGGCCCAAAATGTGTGTGGGAATTCCAATCAATTGAACGTCAATTAAAGGACAGTTGCACTGGATATTACTTTTTGATTTTTCGAACGGAAAAGTGACATTATAATACTAAGTGAAGTCTAGCTTTTGATTGTCGGCTTCTGCGATCTACACTAGGTAATCATAAACGGAAGAAAAATACTTCTACATGCAATGAAATTACTCTCAGGTAGTATCCGTGATTTTCACTCATAATTAGAAACTTGTAAGCAATTGAAACCTCCATTTACAACCCTGAATTGATGTATTTTTTTAGATAATAATGCAATAATTTACTAATGAATGTGTTTGAAACTGAATTTCGATGAGGGTTACGACTTATTACCCAAAAAATTTTCATAAACTTCAGGTTTGTAGAAAGTCAGAAGTTCATATAAAGTTCGTACAGAATTTAGTAATGAAGACCACGAACGTCATAGATTAAGCGCACTATCTTCCATCGTCCTTCCTCATAAAATTAAGATGTAATTAAAGAAACAGCCGAAATTGGGGAGAGAAAAATGAGAGAAAATAAAATTTGCTACCTCAGCAGACATAATGTTAAACAGGGGCTGGCGCATTGTGCACTTGTCCGTTCGTTTGACGATGATCGCTAGGTGCTCTGGCAAATTGAATGAATAATTGTTCTAGAGTCGACGAGAGAACAGCGAAATCTTCGATGCAACTAAACTCATTTTTCAATTCATTCAACAATCTATACATGATTGTCCAAGTGGCATCTGCGTCTGTCACATGATAACTGAGAAAGCCTGAATTTTCATCTGTCAATCTACACAACAGGCTGCTATCAATTTTGTTTTTAATATTCTGTACATCGTGGTAAATGCGATTGGGGGAGAGTTTCACATGAATATTGTATCCAGCACCGAAGCGCTGCTTCAATTCTTGACTAGCACCAACGCAAACAAGCTGACCTTTCACCATAATAACGAGCCTATTGCAGAGTACCTCGCACTCCTCCATACTGTGCGAAGTAAGAATAATTGATTGGCCAGAATCCTGACAAGTTTTAAGGGTATTCCATAGTGATCTTCTTGCTGCTGGATCAACGCCAGTTGTTGGTTCGTCCATAAGAACTAAAGATGGATTGCCAATGAGTGCCATTGCGATATTCAATCTTCTCTTATTTCCACCACTGTATGTACCACTGGGTTGTCCAGCACATGCTGTAAGATTGAGTTTGGTAATCCACTTTTTGGTAACATCATGCACTTGATCTTCTGGAATACCTCGAAGCCTTGCAAATAAGTGCAAATGATCCCAAGCATTGAGATTCTCCATAATAGCATCTTGCTGGGGACAGTAACCCATTTCCTCCAAATATCTAACACGATCACTCTGAATATTGAAACTTCTTAGCCACATTTGTCCACCATTGGGGCGTTCTTCACCAGTAAGCATTCTGAATGTTGTACTTTTACCAGCTCCATTAACTCCCAACAATCCAAAGCACTCGCCCTCTTTCACCCTGAAGCTAATTCCCTTCACCACTTCCAGTTTTCCATAACGTTTTCTCAGGTCATGCACGAGGAGGACATTTTGATTTTCATTATCAATATTTCCATTGATCTTCTTTCTCACATCATCTGCGACAATCATCTTCTCCTTAACGACGAGTTCATCCATTCCGGAAGTGCTTATCTCCCCTGATTGCTTCCCTACAATCATCTCAAGAACTTTCTGAACAAACCGCTGCTCAATTATCAAAATAATTGCAGAGAACAGGAAGAAGGAGCCCACGAGGTAGAGCATGCTGGTGGTAAGACGTGGTGAAATGTCCCTAGGATCATCCTCGAAATATGGAAATGGATTTGAACATGCGCCATTCAAACAGCCTCTTCCGCAGCATGGATCTTTGATAATACAGGAAACCGCGATAAATTCATCTGTCATTCTCCGACACCTGGCGTTCTTCGAGACAACGGTGAAGAACGATGAATGTCCATACATGAAGCTCAAGAAGGGCAGCAGCTTGAAGATTTTGCTCTGTACATTTCTTATCTCCCGGAAAATCTCGTTGTTCCAACTTGCTGCCACAATTGTAAGAATCATTTCTATAACGCCCAGAATGGAAGGGGCGATACTCTGGAAAATCATGGTAGCATTTTGGGATTTCTTCATGAAGCTGATGCAGTAGACGAATGGTAACATTGCCAAGCCAAAGAGCAAGATTAATTCTAGAAACACAAGGATCTCGGTCTCCCCGTAGAATCTTGTTTCCAAGAAAAAATCCACCAGGATTAAGGAGAGCAGGAGTATCAAACTAGAAGCTATATATTGTATATAGTCGAATAGGAACACAGCAGCCCAGTAGGTGAACTTCGAAGCCCCCGTCATATTCTGCAGTTGTTTGAGGCCAGATCGTGCTTCTTCAAGTGGATGAGTTACGTGCAAGCCGATCGCTGGTGCTATATACATAATAATGGCAATGGTGAGCATCCAACCGTCCACCTGATCTGTCTGTTGAATGGCAAAGGACGATGGTAATTGCTGGGCAGATGCCTCAATTCTGTAATTTTTGTTCTGTGTAACAGTCTGCAAAATTGCATTGGAAAGAGCATTCAATGTTATTGGTATTCCCAAATAAGCGGTTCCCGAATAAAATCCATTAGCCGTCATATTCGAGTCAGTTCCATTAAACTCAGCTGAGATGATGTATCGGTTTCTGTAATCGGCGATATTTTCATTGGCTGCTTTAAGAAGTGCGTCAGTGACAGTGATTGACTTTTCTGGCGCTATTACTTCAGCGCTTCCGCCGAAGAAAACAGTGCTTTGCGCATACATTCGAGCCAAGTCGACATTTGCAGATTTGACGAAAGTTAGTGGCGAGGGGTAAGACTGCAAAGTCAGAGATATTGGCTTCTCCTTGACTGCTCTTCCACCGAATGCCGCCAACATGACTGTACTCGCCAAACAAGGAAACAGTAGACTCACCCAAAAACGCCAAGAATTCTTTCGTACTGACGTGTATTTCTTCACGATAAAACTGAAGAAACACTGACGAAAATATGCAACACCTGTGATTTTTTCCGAGTAATTAATGTGCTCCCTGGTCTCAACCCCATCGGCTTCATCCCTAGTTACCCTCAGAAACACCTGCTCCAACGTTATCATAGAAACACTCATGCCAGTGATACCTAAAACCTTTTGAGAGGATTCCAGGTAATCCAGAGCTTCCGGCAAGGATTCAACCTGGGGAATCGCCAGCACCAGTTTACCCTCGTCCTGATTCAATAACTGAGCTGAAATATTGATCTCCTGGAGGATCTTCGATGGATTACACCAAGGTTCAACAGACAATGTCACTTCTACCTGACCATCTCCATAAAGCTTCTTCAGGAACATGGAGGTACCGTAGCTCTTCAGGGTACCTGTATGCATTATCGCTATTCTATCACCAAGAATATCAGCCTCCTCCATGTCATGGGTACTTATCAAAATCGTCTTCTCACCCCTCATCTTAAGAACAATATCCCAAACCTCTCTCTTGCTTTCAGCATCCATTCCCGAGGTCGGCTCATCCAGAATTAAAACATTGCCATCTCCAATGACAGCCATTGCTAAACAGAGTCTTCTCTTCTGGCCACCCGACAACTGCTTGGGAATTGAATTCCGTTTGTCTTTGAGATTTACCTTCTCCAGGAGACCATCGATTTCGGATTCCAACTGGCGCTTCGGTTTATCTCGCGCCTTCAGAGTGCCAAAGAACATGAGCTGTTGGTAGACTGTCAATTCCGGAAACACCATGTTTTCTTGGGGGCAAAGACCAATGTTGTTTTTGATGGCGTAAGGCTCACAACGAATATTCTTTCCGTCTATGAAGACCACTCCATCGGACAAACTAGTTAGACCTGACAGAATTGACATCATCGTGGTTTTTCCAGCTCCGTTATGACCGAGCAGAACTGTTATTTGACCCTTGTAAAAGTCCATTGACACTCCTTTGAGGGCCTCGACTTTGGACGGTTTTAAAAGACCCATTGTATACGTTTTCTTTAGATCCCTGATTCTTATTCCTGGCTCGAATGTTCCAGTGGGTATCTGTTCGAATTCTTCACCGGTAATATTGGTCTTTTCGAAATCTATGTCACTGTCCTCGGTTAGGCTAGTCTTTTGGCTTTGGAAACAGAAAAAAGGAGGCTGACTCACCCCGTATTTACCTGGACGAACGGCCAACAGGTAGACTGATATCAAGTAGTTCAGGAGGATGGCGATAATGGAGAAGATCAACATTACTCCGACACTAGCTTCTTCAGGGGCATCCACTTTGGCAATTGAGAACATATTCCACCAGTGAATGCCGACGAGGTTGCTCTCGTAGACGGTTACTTCCTCGAACATTCGTTGGAGAAAAATGGACGGACAGAAGAAGCCTATGTAGAGGAGAAAGTGTTGGGCAGCACCGGATTTTGCGAAATTGGCGATGTTGTTCAGGATGACGAGGACCATGAAAGTTGCGAAGATGCCGAGTGATGCTGAAACAGATTATGAAATAGAATTAGTTGGAGTTTGGTCATATGTTTAAATACTTTTTTTCTTGTTTTTTATTGAGGATTTATGAGAAAATTGGGTACTATTTAGCTGGAGATTTGATGTGGCTTTCAAGTATAGAATTGGTTTTAGGAAGTTTGCCGATACGTTGCAAGTAGCTGCAGCCAAAATTGTACGCAACACATTGTGATAGAAAGATAGTTTTAAAATTAACGAACAAAATTTGTTATCAGTAATAGAGCCCTGACGGTGCTTGACCCAGGCTGCACCAATATCAGACTTACATCCTAATGGATTTAAACTCACGTTTCCAGAAGTACGACGACAAGTGATATCCCACGGCGATCATATGGCAAATATTGAGGAACAGTATGAGCCACACAATGAAGGGATCACCATACGTCAAAAACGGAATGATATGAGGTGGCATGAAGTGTCGCATGATAAGTACAATCGGTGCGAGGTAACAGGTGCTGAAAATTGCTGCTCCAACGAACCAACTGAGAAGATTCATACCAGCGCTTGCTCCATTCACAGACATGAGAATATTAACACCAATGTATTTTTCATTGGCTGGAAAAGCAATCTCCACACAGAGGATAAAGAGAAATATTGTCTTTATGGTTTCCGTGAATATTTGTCCACCAAGAGCTGTTCCCCGGTCGACCTTGGTGTAGGGAGGATACGGCATTTGCTGGATAGATATTTCTGGTTGCAACTTCTTCAGGTTTGTTGTACTACTGGACACCCAATTGATATAAGCTTCATCTAGACAAAGTTGTAGTGGAATTATGGAGGGAAAGCTCCAGATCACCTGGTTCGCCATGTTACCATTCTCGTCTGGATCATACAAATCTTTTCTCAACATTTCCCTCGTTCTGATTCTGTACTTGAAATTCACTGGCAGCGAATCATCAACGATCGTCTCGAAGACTATTCCCAGGGACGAAATTGTTATATTACCAACAGCATCATTGGTCAAATCCTTGACCATAATGTCCTCATTTTGAGCACCTGTGTAATTGAGCCAGTTTCTTCCAGAAGGTGTGTTTAGACATACTCGCGTATACTCCATTAGCTTGATGGTTGCTGATGTTTCCGGGGTGAAACGCAGCATGTTGGGACTAAAGGCCCTACGTATAATAGACGCCTTGGTTTCAATTGGATAATAAGTTACAGTATCTACGTATTTTGCTGAATTGTCGGATGCCAATCGCACTGTTTGGGCGATAAGGAAAAATCCAATTGGAACTAATATTTGCGCTACGAAGGTGCGGATCCAGCATTTTCTCCGTACTTGAAAAGTCTTCTTCAGCAGGATGAAGAATATCCTTAGTGTCTCGTTCATGGTTCTGGCGATTTTTTCTCTTTGGATAATGACTCGCAAGACACTTCTTTCCAATGGCAGGTGAGGGCGGTTTCACGGATTACTGCATTATCTGAAATCGGAAATAGGCGCTAGTAACAGTGGAAGACCTTCGATCATATCGAACTGATAGCTTGTCACTTAGCAACTCAAGTATCTTGATCAGTTGGTTAGCTGAATTTATTTTCACTCTTTTCAAAGATCAACGGTTCTTGATGTTAGGTATCGAACCCGTGGCTCATAATCTCCATTTTGGAACGATTCTGATAAAAGGGTTTCCATCGTTATCATCGGCAAAATTTCGGAAGGTCTTTTTCACGGCACTGTTTCTTCATAAAACTTCAACTATTAATTATCGTTTAAACTTTTCCAGAAAATAAAAATCTACCGGAAATCCCATTAGATTATCAAAAGAACAGTATACGACAGTGAGTACCACAGTTCGCATTTATTGCAAGATAAAAAAAAAGAAAAATTGTGGCAAAGTCTAATGGTCTTTGGTGCTGAAAAATGAGTCAATTTTGACGGTTACGAGTTAAAATAAAAAGACATACCGAAATGTCAACACCTTCATCTCTGATACACTGCGCAACTAATTAGATATCATGCCGCTTATATGCTATTTCCTATCCTCCCTTCCATCTCTCCGTGTTATCATCCATTCGCGTAATTTTTATCCAACATTTCGTATCAATTCGTTGAATTGTCTAGTGAGCCGAAAGAGGTTGATTGAATACCAATGTGGCGCGGCGCAGAGAATTTTCAACCTGACGACGGATCGATAATTGAAGCGACAGATTTATCCACTGAGTGAGAAACCATTGATACACCAATACTTTGGAATGGAGAACATGCTTACAAAATACGCGTTGAGTAAGTTTTCTAATTAATCCAATTCTCTTTTTTCAATGACCTTGAACGCCTCCTCTCAAGGGTGCACAGCATTTGCATCAGACACATCAAGTCACAGGAAACCTATGTTGGTACTGGCGGCACCTAGATGAGGCCCTTGCCGCTCATCAGGCAATCCAACGAAATTGCTGCCGAATCGGAGATTTAAACTTCAGAGCCCAAGGGACAGCACTAAGACCTCGCGTGTAGCCCACTTAGCCATTCTGCCGCGGGCTATACAGTCTCAGAACACCTATGTGATAACACATACCCTTCCAATGCACCCAAACAATCCTCCGACGTCTCCCTCATAGCCCGATTGCTTTATCCAGCAGCCTGCACCTATGTTTACAAACACATCGGAGACCTCCGTCGTTGATTAGCACTTAACGAAGCATAAATACAGCGACGTTAAATGATAAAAAAAAAGCTGGCCGTAGAAGATAACCACCCAGTCAAAACAGCACTAAGAATTCTGAGCTGATATGAACTCGGGTTATGATTTTCTGCAAGTCCAAATGGGCCGTTGGGCAAGATGGACCGCGAGGCAAAACGGACCTGAGTTTGCTTTGGAGGTCCGTTTTTCCCCGCGGTCCATTTTGCCACGCGGTCCGTTTTGCCCCGCAGTCCATGTTGCCCAATGATACGTTTGGTTCCACTCATCCATGTCGCACGATCCTCCGCTACTACAATTCAATATAATGTATACTTCAGTCGAGTGAAATCTATACTATAATCCATTACATTGTGACAGGAAAATAGTTTTACCTCGACGTCGGAATTTAATTAGATGGTATTGACGATGCCAGTATGTGGATAATCGAATCACTAGGTACTCCATCTTATTAATCTTATCATCACGAATTCGTGAATATGAGAACTTCACTATCAATTGACGACAAAATCGTCACAGAGATTGATTACACGCGATCAACATTCATCGTTATTTTCCAACTGCATATTCAGCGTCATGGATACGATTCCACGGGAGTATTCCTCAAAGTTATCCATCATGAGCAATTTGATGCCACTGGAACATCCAGTAAGGAGTTTTGGGAAGCTTCTAAATAGTTCAATGAGTGGTGATTGTATTTATCATTGAATCATCTGATACTTCGAAATCTGTCGATGACACATTCATCTTCAGTTCCGAGATTTGCGCAGTGTCTATAGACATATTATACGATCTATGTATCTTCCAGCTATTTACGAGTCCGGTGGCGCGTGCTTCGCACGCGCATTTCCTTTTTCCGCCGCGCGGACTGGTGGCGCGTCGGTTTCGGTCTTACGATTTTCGATAATTTCGATATATATCGACAGTTTCTTACGTCTCTCCTTCTTAAAATAGGATTTAACCTTTTTTGGATTTCTTGCTTACTCTATTCTGTTCCTTGATGAAGAAACGGATTGACGTTACCTATGATGGATTATTCCTTAGGATTACCATATTATGTATCTTGACAAATTTGAATGTCATATCAGTTCGTCCTCAATTATCTTCAAGGTATCCGACCCAATGATGATGTCTTATGGACAATACATTGTATCGCATCCGCAGATAAGACATGGGAAACCAGGGAAGACCCATGTTACTACGGTTACGTACTCGTCAGACAAATCGATATATCGAAATACGCGGGAGCTAGAATTTCGAAGAAAGTTAGAAATTGAATGAGCAATGATATGAATAAGGAAAAATGCAGGGGATATAAAAATGAAAATTAGGGTGAAATAAATGGATGCTGAAATTGGTTGAGATGAGTTTTATTTGAGATGAATTGTAGTGGGTTGAATTCATCAGTCAGCCCAGTTTCAACATGATTGCCACGGGTTTGACATGACGTAGAGAGAACCGAGGCTGAATATGCGCCTATTTTTTTTGACGATAACTTAAGATAACAGATTGCCTTGCGGCATGTTGATAAAAAAAGATAACAAATCAATTAGATGGCTAGCATTCTTACGAACTCTAACCACAAAATATTCAGTAAGCAGCTGAACAAGAAAACCTATCAATCAGATTATTCTAGTCTCAAAACGGGATGGAACCACTGGTCCAGCATGCCATTTTGCTTGAGGTAACTTGTCGACAAATCATCTGTTGTTTATTTGCTTAATTTTTCATTGATATATTTGTCCATTTATTTTCTTCGTTTCTATCTGAATTCTCTAACTCTTCATTTTTTCCACACAACATTTATGAATGTAAAAAAATATAAGGATATTAATACTGTCATCAGCCAGCATATATGATCTGAGCCAGTTGTACATAAACATAATCTATGTTATTCGGATATATCCTTCCATGTGTGTATGCAACCAAAGATAACTCACCTCTGAATATCGAACAAGTTAGACATGAGCTCCCCTGTTGGTTTTCTTCCACCACTTGGTAGGCACGTTTCCATTTTTATTATTCCCCGGTCCATCATCAGGTGCTCTAGCGAATTGAATGAACAGTTGTTCAAGTGTCGATGAAAGTACCGCAAAATCTTCAATGCAATCATACGCATTCTTCAGTTCATTTAGCGTTGTATACATAATGGTCCAAGTGGCATCGGGATCAGTAACATGATAGCCAAGAAATCCTGAGTTTTCATCAGTCAATGTACACGTTACATTACTCTCAATTCTTCTTTTAATATATTCTACATCAGCGTATTTACGACTGGGAGATAGTTTTACATGAATATTGTATCCTGCACCGAAGCGCTGCTTCAATTCTTGACTTGCGCCAACGCAAACAAGCTGACCTTTCACCATAATAACGAGCCTATTGCAGAGTACCTCGCACTCCTCCATACTGTGCGAAGTAAGAATAATTGATTGGCCAGATGCCTGACAAGTTTTAAGGGTATTCCATAGTGATCTTCTTGCTGCTGGATCAACGCCAGTTGTTGGTTCGTCCATAAGAACCAAAGATGGATTGCCAATGAGTGCCATTGCAATATTCAATCTTCTCTTATTTCCACCACTATATGTGCCACTGGGTTGTGCAGCACATCCTGTAAGATTGAGTTTGACAATCCACTTTTTGGCTACATCATGGACTTGATCTCTCGGAACACCTCGAAGTTTTGCAAATAAGTACAAATGATCCCAAGTATTGAGAGTCTCAATAATTGCATCTTGCTGTGGACAGTATCCCATTTTCTGCAAATAGCTCGTCCGATGACGTGCCATGTTAAAATTTTTTAACCACATTTGTCCACTATTGGGCAATTCTTCACCAGTAAGCATTCGGAATGTTGTACTTTTACCAGCTCCATTAACCCCCAACAATCCAAAGCACTCGCCCTCTCTCACTCTAAAGCTGATCCCTTTGACAGCATCCAGATTCCCATATCGTTTTCTTACATCGTGGACCAAAAATACATTTTCATTTTCATCCTCGAAAATTCTGTTTAATTTTTTATTCACTTCGTCAGCAACCAGTGACTTCTCCTTCATCACTAGCTCGTCCATACCCACCGTAGTGCTCTTCACTAACTTCTTCCTTCTAATCATTATCATGATCCTTTGAATAATCTGCTGTTCAATGAGGAAGATAATTGCAGAAAATAAGAAAAACGAGCCCACCATGAACATCATGCTCGTACAGAGGCTGGGAATGTCATCAACAGGACTTTCAACAAAATAGGGAAACGGATTTTTGCAATCGCCATTGGAGCACTCTCTGTCGCAGCATTCATCACCACTGATGCAAGCCACTTCAATCAATTCATCCGTCATTCGTCGGCATCTGGCATTCCTGGAGACTTGGCTGAAGAATGCAGAGTGTCCATAGGTGAAACTCAAATATGGAATCAACTGGAGAGTTCGGCTTTCGATTTTCCTGAAGATCTTGAAAGCATTATTATTCCAGGAGAATGTCACAGCAACAAGGATCATCTCGACGAAGCCGAGAATCAGGGGTGAAACGCTGAGAACGTTAACCGTGGAATTCAATGTTCTCTTGAGAAAACTGGAGAGATAGACTAACGGCAGCATGCTCACTCCGAACAGTAACATCAATTCCATGAAGACCAATATCTCAGGTCCTCGGTAGAAATGGGTTTCCAGGCAGATGTCAACACTTAGGAACGTACCCAGTAGAAGTAAACTCGATGCAATATACTGCAACAAATCGAACAGAAACATTGAAGACCAGTACGCAAATTTGGAAGCTCCAGTCATGTTCTGCAGCTGCTTCATTCCTGACCGCGCCTCTTGCAGGGGCTGAGCAACATAGAGTGCAATTGCGGGAGCGAGAAACACGATAATAGCTAGTGTTATCACGGGTCCATCGACTTCATCAGTTTTTTCGATTGCCCAAGATGACGGAAGTTGCTGGGCTGATGATTGAATTTTGTAGGAGTCGTCGCCAGTCAGGGCTTTGAGAATAGCATTTGACAGTGCATTCAGGGTTATTGGAATTCCTAGATACGCAGTTCCCGAGTAGAATCCATTAGCCCTCATGGTCGAACCCGTTCCATTGAACTCAGCAGAGATGATGTATCTATTTCTATAAATGCCAATGTCTTGATTCGCTGCTACCAATAAAGCGTCACTCACACTCATATTCGATTCGGGTTCAATGATCTCCGTTCGCCCGCCGAACCCTCCAATCCCCGTTGCATACATATTCCCCAAATATGGATTGGAGGATTTGACGAAGGCCCTGGGTGAGCTGTAGGCGTCAAGAGTTAACAATGTTGGAGTTACACTGGGCACCTTCTCACCGAAAGCCGTGAGCATCATGGAGCATGATAAACAGGGTAATATCAAACTTATCCAGAAGGAAAGATTCTTCCTTGCAAAGATAATTTTTTTGATGAAAAATGCCCTGAAACATTCAGCAAAGTATGCAAAGCCAGTGGTCTGATGAGACGATCGGATTTGCTCGTTAGCGTCAACTTCATCGGTGTCTTCTCTTGTAACCCTGAGGAACACCTGTTCGAGAGTTATTATAGATACACTCATCCCAGTGATGCCGAGCTTCTGCTTCAGGGACTCCAGTTTGTCCAAGATCTCCGGCAAAGATTCTGCCATGGGAATAGCGAAGACCATTTTACTCTCGTTCTGATTCAACAATTGTGCGGAGACTCCGATCTCTTGAATAACTTCCGAGGAGTCACACCAGGGCTCAACAGACAATGTCACTTCAACTTGACCGTTTCCATACAATTTCTTCAGGAACATAGATGTACCATAGCTCTTCAATTTCCCTGTATGCATGATAGCTATTCTATCTCCAAGAATATCAGCCTCTTCCATGTCATGAGTGCTTATTATTATGGTTTTCTCACCCCTCATCTTGAGGACAATGTCCCACACCTCTCGCTTGCTCTCAGCATCCATTCCTGAAGTAGGTTCATCCAGAATTAGAACATTAGCATCACCTATCACAGCCATTGCTAAGCAGAGTCTTCTCTTCTGACCTCCTGATAATTTCTTAGGAATTGTATTACGTTTGTCCGTGAGATTCACTTTCTCCAATAGGATATCGATTTCCTTATCCAATTCACGTTTTGTTTTATTTCCTGCTTTCAAGGTGCCAAAGAAGCTCAACTGCTGGTAGACTGTTAAATCCGGGAAGACCATATTCTCCTGTGGACAGAGACCAATGTTCTTTTTTATTACATCACGATCACGGCGAATGTTCTTCCCCTCTATGAAGACCACACCGTCAGATAAACTGGTTAAACCTGATAGAATGGACATCATCGTGGTTTTCCCTGCGCCATTGTGACCGAGAAGAGCGGTAATTTGGCCCTTGTAAAAGTCCATGGAAATCCCCTTCAAAGCATAGACCATTGATTGTCTTAGGAAACTTGTGGAATAGACTTTTTTCAGGCCTCGCAGCCGTATACCAGGCTCCAGACCCCCTTCAGGGACCTCCTCAAATTCTTTCTTCGTAATTTTGGTTTTTTCGAAGTCAATTAGATTCTCATCTTGCGCAACCCTGTGACGGTTTTGGAAGCAGAAGAAGGGATTTTTACTGACACCGTATTTACCCGGACGCACTGCGTTAACGTAGATTGCTAGGTAGAAATTTAGGATGATGCCGATGATGGAGAATATCAGCATGACGCCAATGTTTCCTTCTGCGGGGGCGGTCAGACTACCCGTGCTGAACATATTGGACCATTTTATACCGATTAATCTGCTCTCGTACACAGTTATCTCGTCGAACATGCGTTTTAGGAGAATTGGAGGACATATGATGCCGACGTACAGGAGGAAGTGACGGAAGGCCACGCCAGTTGCGAAGCGAGCAATATTGTTGAGGATCACAAGGAACATGAAGGTGGCGAATATACCGTGGGAAGCTGAAACACATGGTAATGGTAATTTAACATTATAAGGTTGCTATTTCTTCCCTTGAGCTAGATTCCGCTATAGATTTGACTTTGTTGAAACATCCTATATGGCGTTATATACAGGCTGTTTCAAATACACTTCCAACGTCTGAAGCTTTTGATGGATAAAAATATGACAGATATCGCCAAAAAAATTATCTCTGAATCAAATCTGAACAATTACTGAACCAATGGGGACTACTAACTTTTCAAGTTTTGGAATTTTGTAGTTGCTTCCGTTATTTTACTCTACAAAAAGAATTTCGTTTCAAGTTTGTGATGTTTAGGTCAATTGACCACTTCGTTAATAATTTGTGATTTGTGATCGTTAGTGATAGTATTCTGTATTTCGAAATTGTGACTTAAATTTTCGCAAGAGTAGTCCACTTACGTTTCCAAAAGTATGATGACAAATGATATCCAAAGGTCAGTACATGCCAGCAGTGTACGAACAGCACTATCCACACGATGAATGAATTTCCATAAGTGAGAAATGGAACTACATAAGGTGGCATAAAGTATTTCATAATGAGAACAATTGGAGCCAGATAAATAGTGCTAAAAACAGCGCCGCTGATGAGCCAACTAAGAAGATTCATCTTAGCGCTGACCCCATTAACAGACATGAGAATATTAATTCCAATATGTTTCTCATTGGCAGGATAGGAGATCTCGATACATAGAACAATCAAGAAGATGAATCTTATGATCTCAGCAAATGTATCTCCTCCAAGAATTGTTCCTCTGTCAACCATCGTATACGGTGGATAAGGCATTTTCTGAATTGAGATTAGTGGTTCATATTTTTTGGCTTTAGATGTATTTGTGGAGACCCAGTTGATGAAGGCCTGATCCAAGCACAATTGCAATGGAACGATAGGAGAGCCCATAAGAATTGCATCAGCTAGTTGTCCATTTTCCTCAGGATCATACAAATCCTGTCGTAGGGCTCCCCCCATTCTGATTTTATATTTGAAATTAGTGGGTATGGAACTATTGACGATAGTCTCGAAGAAAACCCCAAGAACATCTGGGTGATCTTCATGAGTGAGCTGATCTCTCGTCAAGTCCTTAATCATACTTTCCTCATCAACTGCACCATTCACATTGGCTTCTGGTAATTGCATACAGGATCGTGTGTATTGCATAAGTTCTACCGTTGCACTTGTCTCAGGACTGAATCGCAGTGATGTATCTCGATGGACCGAACGCAGAATGTCGTCCTTGAACTCGGGCTCGTAGTGAGTCGTTGTGTTGATGAACCTCGCGGAATTGTCTGTCATTAGTCGAACGGTTTGGCCGATCAGGAACAGGGAGATCGGGATGATCATTTGGGCCACGAGCGATTGGACCCATCGCTTCTTGCGGACTAGGAAGTTCTTCTTTAGGAGGAGGATGAGTATTCCCATGTTGCCCGCCATTTTTAGATGGAAAATTTACGATGGTCTCTATTCTTTGGCTCTACAGGTGGGTCCTTCGGGGTATCTGGAATATGGAATAATTTGAGTATGTTACAAAAAAATTGTTGTAGGCACGAAATTACATAATTCTTATTACATTTCTTATTACTATTGGTAGTTTTTTGGGGCTTTTTGGTTCTTCTTTTGGACGAGATATTCAAGCTAAATCAATCGACAAATATTTACAGTATTCTTGAATAATATTCCCATTAAAATCCTCACTGCACTCACATAAAATCTTTGCGTTTTACTCCATGTTTGAGTAAGAAGAAACGAATCGAGCGGCACATGAGTTACGAGTGATAAATGTCCGAGTGATATAGGAAACAAGAATAATGAGGCGATAAGCACTTGCGTTTTCGCGCAAAATGTAAACGAGTATTCCGTCATTTGGCTGTCTTCTACAAACTGGCGACCGTACCCATATCTTTATTAATCGATATAATTACTGAGACTAAACAAATCAATTATATATTTTGAAATCAGTTAACGGAGATTTGACAATCCGAGTGACATTTAACCTTATCTAATTTCCATACACTGTTTTTATAAACTTGACTTTGTGACGTACATTCTAAGAACCGTACTAAAAAGAATCGAGATTTATTTTAAAAAATTTACCTATTTTTCGTTGCATTTTGTAAGAATTTAACTAAAAAAGTGGATATAGCACATAGACATCAAACTCAAATTTTGTATTTTTATTTCAGATAAAAAAGAAGGGAACATGAAGTTAATGCGACACTTCTCATTTCGATACAAATTCGATAATTGATATTCAACACACTATGCGTTACTCAGTATTCCATCCAACGTTCAAAGTCAAGCACCAGCGGAGAACTCGGTGGGGCTATTTGCACATGTTCTCATATGTACCATAGGGACGTCTAGGCAATTCGTTTAAACCCACTCTACATGCAGAAATATACGGAAAGTTATAGTCACACAGTGACAACTAGTGAGTATAGCGTTACTATGGTAACACGAAACCGTTATAAGCAATATCATTAAATATCCAGAAGGTCACTTTCTAAGGACAATAACCATTACTGGGAATCAATTGAATACTCCAATTCAAATGTGAAAGAGCAATGCGCAATTCAGATACCTTCCATAATAATAATGATAATGATTTGTTTAGTTGGTAATGTCTATAGCGATTGATGTCGCGTGTTAATTAAAATTACATACCGTTTTCCCGTCACTTGGGCTCATAGAGCACCCATCCATATTTTAGTTTTTTCCATTTTATTTAGCCACTTATTAACTATAGACACTGTCCATTTGTCATCAGCTGTACGACATTTGGCATATGATAATCAATATCAATTCATTGGGGGATGTTTTTGTTTCAATGAAATGACGTGACACAAAAATTTTGTTGTGATTTCACCACAACACAATGGGAACTGCACCCAGTCGCATTCTGCTAGCGACCTCATTTTTACGTGGAGGCAAAAGCAGAATTGAGGCTAGTGAAGAACTGCGAATTCAGCTTACCAACTGTGGGTTGTGAGGAACCGGGCACCGTATTGTTATTTATATTCTTCAATTTTAGCGAATTGTAAAGAAAAAACGTGCACTTAAATTATAAATTAATGGGATATGCCGATGAGGCTTCATTGGTTCCACCAATAACCCAATAGAAATGTAAAAAAATTGCTGAGATTACCTTGACAAAAATTTGTTGTTTTCGTATAGCAAATGGTTCGAATCAAATTCCGGGGAAGCGAATTTCACGGATTCCTAGAATACTGAAATTATTGACGAAATTAAAAGAAGGGAAAAATTACAAAAATTTACTACAATTAAAAACCCAAATTGACATTTTAAAAATCTTGCAAATTTTCAAATAAACATTTTGAATTTTGAATTCGTTTAGAAACAAAAAATTAACGTGTACAAATTTTTAACATATTTTCAAAACTTTTATGTTTACAGGACCAAAATTGTTAACATTTCTAAATTTTCCAAAATGGATGGCCATCTAGCGGCAGCCGTCGAACTATATATATATAGTTGCATTATTGCATTCTGAGGTTGCACCTGGACTGGGGGTGCAAGATAAAAGTAAGCGCCTAATTTTACTACAAATTTTGTATTATTTTTTCTTAGCGCAGTTCACTTCTGTTAGTTTTTCCGAATTTTCATAAATAGTTCCTAAGTTGCCAATGACTTTGGGGAATATACAGTACAATAATAGATATTTCTATTTTTGTTTCCACTCGATATTGAAATTTGAGTGAGCTTTGTTTGGTGTGATATTTTGACGTAACGCCAATCGTTCAATTAGAAATTTTCATAATTTTTGTATGAAACACGTGGATAACAGTTGTCAGGTACCTAGGTCAATCATCTCGCCTATTCAGAGATTTTTATAATCTAGTTTTGTAAACAGCAAGTGTTAATGACCAAAACTACCTTACCTTTGCATATTATGGAAAACAAAACATGAATTTTGAGTGTCCCATGAAAGCAATTATTTGCAGCAAAACATTCTAACTATTATGCAACTTTTGACCATGCAATAGAAAATAGGATTCGGATAATAATATTTACGTACAAGAAAGATATATATAAATTTAATGCTACTGTATATATTTTAAGATTCGAGAATTAGAGTATTACAATTTAGTCAATGTCTATATAGATGCAAATAGGCGTTCGAATTAATTTGAATGAAAAATTTAACTCATAAAACATCTTACAGAATCCCGACCATGTCTGACGACATCGAGAGGCTGCCCCCATCTACAGCCAGAAAGGAGTAATCCCCAATTATCCAATCCGCACTTGTAATGCTCGAGTCCACAAATTCGCAAAATGACTTCAGCTGGTGTGCCAATGATATGCTTGGTATGCAGGGGCTTCATCGAGCCAACCACTTCCTTAAACATATTCTCCACATCATTACCAAGAAGTGGGGAACTACTGGCTAGTTTAGTTCTGGGCACCATAAGCCCCTCATTAACGGACTTGCAGAGCTCCTACTTGTGCTCCCAATGTTCCATTCTATTTCAAATGCTAGAAGAAGCCCAGTGCAGAGTAACAACTATTCAGAATGAGATATTGAAGACTTACAATTCAAGTACCATTGCACAAACTCCAAAAGATGGACTTTATACTCAGGAAACATTGGAAACCAGTGCCATTGATAGTAATAGTTACCAGGTGCCTCAGAGTCACAATTTTGTAGCACATGAGAATGAGACTGATCAGCCAAATAGTACAAATTATTTAATCAGAGAAAATGACATTGAATCGCGAGGCAATTCTCATTTATCTGAAATTCCTAATAGTCACCAAATTGATGGATTGTCTTCGCAAATTGTTAATAATGAATCATTGAAGGGCGATGCAAGAGTTGAGCAATTATCGATAGTACAGGATTACAAAGCAGGGAGGAAATTGAAAAAGCCGAAGAAATCTGGGACGACAAATCCTAAATATTCCTGCTCGATCTGCGATAAACAATGTAAAACATCGACAGAGCTGAAAGCTCACGAGGGATCACACTCGTCTGAACGTCCCTATATGTGTGAAAAGTGTGGTCAAGCTTATAAACACAAACATGCCCTCAAAGTGCATATTGGCATGCATAATGGGATAAATCCATTTAAGTGCAACTTTTGTGACAAATGCTTCACCCAGAAAGGTGCTCTCATGCGACATCTGCCAATGCATACTGGGGAAATGCCTTATCAATGCGATTTGTGTGATAGGAGATTCGTTCATCACACCTCGTATAACATGCATATGCTGTCACATACGGGAAAAAAGACCCATCGATGTGATGTGAGTGACATTTGATCATTTCATTTGATTTTTTTTTATTGGTCACTTCCGCTATTTTCTCAATCACTAATAAAAAAATAGACTTCTCTTGAATTAAATCTCAGTAATATTTCAATTGGTTTCAATTGCAAAAATATTAGCGTTTTGTTTTGGTGTACAATTCACTTGACTTACTAAAATAACTGACTGCTTTCTCTAGATTTGTGATGTGCTGTTACTATCTGCATCTCACTTGAAACGTCACATGAGGGGCCACACTGGGGAGAAGAAATTCAGCTGTGCTCTCTGTGGAAAACGATTCGCTGAGCGTTATAACTTATGCGCTCATCAGAAAATTCATGAAACCAGTGATCTTGTACCTACCAGTTCAGAGCAAATCCTATATAGGTGAGTGAGGGCATTAAGTATATGGCTTGAATGTTTCAAGATAACTCAGGCGTTGAACGATGGTTGATTTGTTTATATTCTTTAATTCAACCAAGGAGACATTTAATGGGAGTTAATGATAATAAGGCCCTTGCATCATTTACTTTTAATTTTCTTTCGAGAAAAAATACACCTGCAAACACTTACGAAGTTTTGGTTGCATGAGCAAATAGTGCAACACCAAAATAATGAAACAAGTGTATTAAGAAAAAATATCCGAAAATATTTCTATTGAATTTATTGAGAGAAGAGACAAATGTAATCAAACAAATTTTGAAGAAAAATATTTGATAATTTTTTACAGGTCTAGTCAATGCAGTGAAATCTTCGGCGAGCAAGAACCAGCGCCCAATCATGTTCAACAAGATCATCACAGGCCTCTAACTCAAAATAATGACCAGAATGCAATTAACTCAAATTGGCTAGAGATTAATGACCAAAACAACAAAATTCTACCTCAAGCAAATTACCGAGATTTCGACGTAATTATTCGGAATACGTATCAAGAGTCCTTCAACATGGGATCAATCTAGAATAATGAGGAAAAAACTTTCTATTTTCCAAGTATTTTTGTACTTTTATTAACTTTGTCAGATACATTTTCTATGATGAACTTGTCCTATTTAAATTTCTCTGACTAATTTTTTAACTATTTCCAATCGAGAATTTCTCATCGAGCTCCTCAATGAGACTCTCAAGGGTCTTCGGAATTATTTGATTATTTCGATATGCAATCTCGGGAATTTCACGCTTTTCGGACTTATGAGTAAGTTGAGTGCTGATAAAATCCATGACGGTACTTAGCGCGTGATTGTACTCGTCAGAAAATACCTGTTATTGATAAAACAACTGAATCAGTACAAATGCGAGAATGTTGAGGGATCACGTAAGACTGATAGTCTTCGCGTTATGAATATGGATCAATCATCTTGTGGCTCATATTGATTGTAAGTATCAATTCTATAGAAATTATGCCAGAAATGTACATATTCTTCGCACAATATTCCTACAAAACGAGTATATGGGTGATCAATCCCATTGATTCACCCACCCACCCATACTCAGCCACCCACTTACCCACCCACCCATACTCAGCCACCCACTTACCTACCCACCCACCCACTTACCTACCCACCCACCCACTCACCTACCCACCCACACACACACACACACACATATCCACCCACTTACATACATCCATACATACATACATACATACATAAAACAAAATTTTGACTCTACAGATGATTACCACAACTTCTTCATATGGAATAGTTAACAATATGACAAGAGAAGAAATTCAAAGAAACTGACTGTCAGCGAATAAAATCCAGGATTTTCCAAATGCCTGTCAATGTATATCTGCCTAGACTTCATTATCACTTCGACGTAGAAATTCATCAAGTACTTGGGTTCACTTCGTTTGAAATTCTCGATAAAACGATACTGTGATTCATCACTTGACTCAGACATTATGTCCATCGGCACGTCGGTATTTTCTTCGAGAACTTTCCGTCGTCGCAAAAACCGTCTCATTCTACGCTTCTTCTTTGATTCGTCGTCATCTATTATTATGTTTTTGTGCTCATCTAAAATTATCTGGAAATTTGTTCAGTGTTAATTAATGGATGGTTGTATCTAAATTGGAACAATCAGAAAAATACATCAAACTAACAGATTTGCATTTACATTTCAAGTGTAGAAAGAAACCTACAGGATTTTTATGATGTTCCCATGGAATTATTCGTGGTTCCAACAAAAAAATGATAAATATTCGCCACGTGGAAAGCTCATAAAAATTTTATGAAATTCTGAATTGTTCTACAAATATATACACTGAACATCTGCAGCTGACAATGTACTGGTTAAATAAGAGAACTGTCCCCAACGATTATCTTCGAATATTGGAGAAAACTGAGCTAATTTTCCAAGTTGCAGTAGATTCGAATTGAATTTCTGACCTTTAAAAATTCCGTAACATTCATTATTATTTTTAAAGAATTGAAAAGAGCCATTCAATTGGGGGTCTTAGATAACTTGATTTGTCCATTTTAACATCAAAATTTGATTTTTAAGAAAGAGCCCTGGAACATTTTCAATTTTTTTCGTCAGGTCCAGCCTCTTCTTAAAAGTCGATCCTATCTCAATTTAATAATCATTTCATTTGCCTTCAAGTCCGAGAAACTTTCGCTCGGCACTTGCTTGGTACCATCAATCCCATGATTTTCTTCAAATTGTATATGTTTCGCTGCAATAATTTCTCTAGTCGTTTTCGTAACTCCTGCCAGCATCATTCGACTCTGAACAATGATATCCATGGCGGTGGCTCCAGTTCCTTGGGGCCTCACGCAATCACAATAATTCGGTAGATCAAGATCTTGAATAATTTCACTAATAAGTTGCGATGCAAAATTAATTTTACTCGCTGCCGATTCCACTGCGATCTCACAGGAAAGTCTTCCAATGGTTAATGCTAATAAGTTCTCGACGCTGTCCTTGATCCAGGTGAATATTTTGAATTTCTCTTGGATCCAGTCTCGATGGGTCTCTTCACTTTTCGTCATTACTAAGACGATTTTGATATTTGGGTAGCGATACTTCAGCTGAATCGTTGCGCCTAAGTCCATTTGCGTGATACCTATTTTATTTTCTTTTCGTAGAGCCGCAATTTCTTTAGCATCTGTTGAATATGTCTGCATTGAATTATTCTGATGATACATATGTCGGGGAAAACAATTACACAGAATTTAATAGTCAAATTATTTTTATGATGAGTGATTTTGTGGATCAACATCCGGATGCGCTCTGTATTTAATTCTGAGATAAAGTCTTCTGATTTTTCCACCTAAAACGGCTCTTCCCGAAGATAAATTTTGATTTGCCGCCAAATTTTCATTTGCCTTCGTTGAGTGAGTTGCATATAAAAGGTCGGGGTATTGCTGTTAATCAATTAGAATAATTATTCTCGCTTACGAAATCCATAGCTGTCGCCAACAAGCTCCTCAACTGTCAAAAATTCTCCATTTCCCGCCATATCATTGAACTCTTCTCTCTCCACAAACTTGTATGCCTTCACCTCCGCATGATTCGCTGAAAATTCTCTCGTTGTATGACTTCGGCAGTACTTGACGTCATCTGACATCTTCTTAGCGAGAGTCAGACCCAGATCTATTTTCTACAAATATTCCCCAAGTTAAAAAATATGAAGAATTTGGCAATGCTTGGAATGCTTCCAATTCATTATATGTTGTTAAGTAAATTTGAAAACGCTCCCCGAAGGAGATGGTCACTACAGAAATTGCTGTACAATATGCAGTGCTAAAACTTAAATTAATCCAACTATTTCATCTTGAGCTGTTCTTAGTCACAAAGCAGATGGAGATATTTCGGTTACGAAGTGAAAGATTTGGACAATCCAGCTAGTTTTATTATTTTTTTTTTCAGAACTGTTTTTCGATAAATTTAAAATTTAAAACTAGGATGCAACATAGTAATTCAATAAGTGAAAGTGAAAATAAGTAAAAGTTGCAAAGAGTGTTTTAAACTCATCAACATGTATACATCAGTTTTTAAGTATGACTAAAAACAATGCTATCGTAAAAAGGAGAGACGAAAGAAACTATCTGTATATATCGAAATTATCGAAAACCGTAAGACTGAAACCGACGCGCCACCAGTCCATGCGGCGGAAAAAGGGAATGCGCGGGCGAAGCACGCGCTAACGGACTCGTTTTCCAAATTTGCAAACACTTTTTCGCGTCCATTTCCCTGATATACCTAGTCAAGCCTTGTCAATAAGCGATAAAACGAGAGAAAAAAAAATTTACGTATTGGAACACCCTTTCCCATTTTGAGAGTCGCTCTGAGACATTCCTCAAAATACAAAACGCATTTGGTACCTTTGCACCATTGTAAAGATTTTTCAAATCTGTCTCCATGGAGGAAATGCTACCGAAGTACCTTAACTGCGGATGGTCCACTCAGAACTATCAAAATCGGATCCGATTCATCGTAAGGAGTGACACTGTCGTCGATCCTGGGAGGGATCAAATGCTCCAAAATAATCAATTTGCTGAGGGCCTTCGAAGACAGTAGATCTACTGGAGCATTGAAATTAGTCGTCGCTGATACTCTTTCAGAAATCGTGACCTCGCAATCGTCAATCCAAGTCAGAGTTGGCATAGCATGGAGAAGAACTTCCCTGTAGTGCGGCCAGGTCGTGCAGGTGTTTCCCCGGAGATCAATGTCCTCGAGAAAACCTTAAGCGTCGCGCGATTAGTTAGATTTTTAAGATCTGCCATAGCAACTGCAATGGTTCACCTGATGTTGGTTAGCTACCCCAGTTGACCTGGGTGTTAACCCTTTACGAACGAGGCTGCTACCGTTCGATTTGTCAATAAAAATTGACTATTCGAGTGCTTAAAAATTATTTAAAAAATAGTGTTGCGGAGAATTAAAACTGTCACCTTTAACGTTCGACACCCCCAACAGATCTGCTATTTTGTTGTGTCTCAGGTCAACCATTTTCAGGGAATGGAAGGCATTGTGAAGGAAGGATAACGAAGAAATCTTGTTATGATTTAGAAAGAGTGTCCTAAGGCTTCGAAGACTGTCTAGGCGTTCCCCCAATGATGACCGAAATTTTCCAATTCGGTTGAACTCTAGTTTCAAGTTTTCGATGTTGAGATTATCCAAATTGCGAATGGTGTCGATCAGGTTGTGAGATAGGTTCAAGTGCTTCAAGTATCTGATGAATAAAACGATAATTTGTTATTCTATAATCATGTTTGATTAACTAACATTTAAAAGGAAATCCCTAAAATTGGCTGCAGTGTCAAATTTCCAAATTCACACCGGAAATACTTTAACAATTACGACCAAAGGAATGCCGGAAATGCCCAAAGCACTGATATGATTGGACATATCGATCGAAAAATGAAAAATTCTAAAAATTCATACTTGAGATTTTGTAATCCTGAAATGATTTCTATAGAATTGTGCGACAGATCCAGGTACACAATGCTCCAGAATTGCGATATGTCACTCATTATCGTAATACTATTGTGGGAAAGATGTACGTCGGTTAAAAATACTGGAGGTGAGAAGGCCAATAAAGTCGTCAGGTTATTGTGGGATGCATCCAGATGCGAAAGGTACGTAAGATCTCCAAGCGGTGATAGGTCCGTTAGATTATTGTGAGAGAGATTCAGGTACTGGAGATATTTGTAATTTCTTAATCCTTTAATGTCAACGAGATTCTGAAGAAGGAATTGAGTAGATGAGGAATGTGTTCATATTTTTCATCAATAAAAAATTCATTCGGGGAATAATTTCATCATTTTTAGGGTACTGCTGGAGTTTTCTAGAGATACAAATTTTCCAGAATATTCAAAAATGTTTTTTCCTGGCATTTAGGAATTGATCATATGATGTCAGATCACTTTTTGTTTGATGCAGATACACTGATAGAAAATTTTCCAACATATCATTTTTTGGTGGGAGAACTTGCCAAACTCAGGACGCTTCTAAAAAGAAGTACTGAAGTATATTACCATGTGGCTCAAATTGCATTTGGTTAGAGCATAATACTCTTCCTGAGGACACCTTCCCAGTAAACTCAAACGGCGTTTGATCAATCTCATAGACAGAATTCCTGCTTTCTCCTCGTCGTTCAGTTCAAAATCATTGGTCTCTTTGGCATCAATCACTGGATCACATTGGTCCCAAAAGCTTAAATCAAAAATACAATCTCTCCATCTTCTTTCAGGAATTGATCTTTGCTCGTCCGCCGCCATTTGGATCTTATGCTATTGGACTTTTTTCAGGTGTGAAAATAGAGTTATATGCGAAATTTTCCATGAAAATATGAAAAATAGTAAACACTAAATCACTTGAAAATTGCGGAATATTTTGTGGGGTTAATTGGGAAGAAAACTGTAAAAACTGAAGATCGCTACGTGAACTTTCCCGATTTGGATCAGTTATTTTCTATGGGCTCCAGGACTCCTGGTGCATAATGATGTTGGCGCAAATACGATAGATTAAAAAATAATTTTATTTCTACACGAGCCTGCGAGTTTGCTCACGTAATGAGTGCCCCGCCGCCATATTTTTTTTTATGGTATTTCAACTATCGTATAGTATTTTAGCATCAATGAGGTCATCTTGAATAAAAGAAACTTCTATTCCTTTTCATTTCCAATTCTCTTCGCTAAAGCATCCCGAGTCAGCCGATAATGATGCCATTCTTCCGTTTCTGTTATGTCAATTGCTCCTCGTTGTTTGTAAAAATCAGCAGCGGGATTCCATCTCAACACCGAAAAATCTAAACGACAGCAGCCTGTATCCACGGTTTTCTGGAAAGTAGATGAAAAATTGAGTTGATTGCAAACTAGAATTTGCTAACCGTCATTTGATTAATATTAAGCAATGAATTTGATGCAATTGTTCCTTACCTTTGCAACTGCATCAAAGAGCAAAGTACCAACGCCCCGCGTCCGGCACTCTGGAATCACATATAAATCCTCCAAGTACATGGCTTTTCCACCCCAAGTAGAATAAGTGAAGTAGAAAAATGCATAGCCCATCAATTTTTCATTTGACTCAGCTACGAAACAGTGAAAAAGTGGATGATCCCCAAATCCATCTTTTTCTAATGCTAAGACAGCAGAATAAAACAATATGTAATGACATATGTTCAATGGGCTATTTCAGATACACAAAATAAAATTCATATTACTCACTGTCGGCGCCAATTTTCGGACCATCTGGCATGTTCTCAAAATCTGCAAGTTCCTGAAACGTTGCAATTCAGAAGGTGATGAGCAATTTCAGATGTATAAAACCATATTGCAACACCTGATTACCCAATGAAGGAAACATTTATGAGCACCCATATGGGAAAATATATATGTAAGCATATATCTTAGTCATGAGTTTCGGCATATATTTACTTCCCACGCGGGTATATAAGTTATATAGTAACAATAAATTATGACTGTTAAAGCACTGAATGGTCATAGTCATGCGTGTCGGGGTTTCAATCAAATCATTGATTTGGCGGCAGATTTAAATTTTTGTTCAAAATTTTGAAGATAACTTGAAAATTGTGGCAAAAATTGGAATGCCTCCATTGAACTATCTGGAAAAACATACAGTTCAGAGAATGAATTGAAACTGTTCGTCGGACTGTAAAATGCGGCACCGCGCCGTGGACGCGATGAATGGTATCTGCATTGGCTGTAATAGGCGTGCAATGGAAAGACAATACTTGTATCAGACCCCTGCTATCGTGTAGTAGTTATTATTAACAAATTGAGACAATGTAGAATTGACTTTTCACACCTGGATTAACTCGATAATTCCTTTACAATCTTGTCGAACCGCCGGGCGAATTTGAACTTCCTCCATGATTGAATCTCGTGGAGCTGAGGCTTCCTTGACTATTCTCCTGGAACATAAAAACTTGTATTACTATCAATGGTAAGTTCCAGCCACGATACCTTTTTTGACTTAACTACCAAGTTTCATGGGGGAAATTCTTTAAGGGCATCGAGAATCTTGTAGAAAACATAAAAATGTGTGTGTATGTTTTTCCCCCGTCCCTCTCTTTTGTACTCTCCACGATAGCCGCTCTTAAGCATTTTCTTCGTAAGACAGTACTGAGGGGGCACCCATCCGGCTGGAGCCAACTTCCGCTCCTTGAGACCCTTAAGTTGACAGGTACTCTGTCCACTACTTCAAAGCCTCGACTGTGTATGGGTGTGTGTGTGCAAAAAAATTTTTGCAAACGATTTTACAGGAACAAATTATGCGATTCACATTATTTTTTGAGCGGACTCATAACATAGAGAAGGTCCAAAAGGTATTTGAGATGAACTCAAATTTATTTCATTCGCAAATCCACTTTAGAATTGTTTCTCTTGCAGCAATATATATAGTAATAGTGCATTTTGACACAGGGGCGGAAACTTTTCTGGCGACCGTGAGTTTGCAAGACGAGCCGAAGGCGAGTTTTGCAACACACGAGACAGAAAAGTTACTTCTGCCCGTGTGTCGACCAATATTTTTGATACAACGTACGTGGACAGGCTTTCACGCACGCGCAGCGTGCGGGAAACGTAGCTTTGCGCACAATGTGTCAAAAGTGAACTTATAGTGCTATTTTGATCCGGTTCATATAAAAGATATCGTGAAACTATTAGTCATACTCAATAGTTGAAAAAAATCGTTCGGCGCCAATTCATGAGTATTAAACAATCATTTGAATTTTCAAAATTGAGCAATATTTTCGTACGTAAACAATAACGACTATTTCCGTCTCTGTTATCTCAGTCGCTTAGACCTCATGTGTGTCAACGAATAGAACTTGTATATAAAGCATAATCTGTTTGTTATAAATAACCCTCTATGAGGTTTTAAACCGCTCATATATCCTCAAGTTTAAAAACATTAACAAACCACGAGTTCTACCAAAATTAATATCTTTCCATCCACTTCGAAAATCGAAAACCTCAACGTCCGGCTAAATCAGCTGTTTGCGCAAGGCGTTATCTCAATCCCTTTGAAATCTCAGAATATCTAAGAAACCGTATAAATCGATTAAAAAATTGTGTGTCAAAATTTGAAGTGACGTTTTCTTCAAACTTTTCATGAAGGACTTACCGGGTTATCCACACATACTAATGTGTATATATATATATATATATATATATTTGAGGTTCAAAACCTACAACTGATTTTAGGGAATTGTCAAAACTATTGAAAAAATTAGGATTCAAAAATTATAAAGATTGTACAGAGAGGGAGAGACATTCTTTATGTACTTTCCTTCAAAATGCACTTGAAACTGATCGGAAAATCTAAAGCGGGGCCCAAACTCGTGGATGGACAGATAACAATAAACTATACCGAAGAGGTAAAGATGTATAGTTACGTCGGTCATGGGAATGCATGGGGGCAGAGGCAGGCTGGTCTGGCTGATGCCAAGCGTGTCTGTCAAAATAAAAAGAAGCGTCCTTATAGTTCTAAATTCAATTGTACAGTAACTCAGGCCCATATCATTCGTAATAATAAAACATGAGGGGAACCGCGATAATTGTTCTCGCCGCACTGCGTAAGTTATCCGCTTTTACGGAAGCTCCTTAATTTGTACCGAAATTGATTTTTTGATTTTTGAGATAAACAGGGAGGATAGTGGAGATTTTTTACACGTGCCTTTTGGGACAATTCGAACTTTCAAACACCCCACTATATTCATTGCAGAAGAACAATCTTCTTTTTTCTTCTTTTGAATTTCTTTTTGATTTTTGGTAGCAAAGTGTAAAGCTATTAACATAATGAAAAAAAAACCGGGAAGATCTAAGCGAAACTGACATAGAAACCAAAATTTGAGATAGAACCATGATGCAATGCTTCAAATTATTACTTTACGATTTGTTTTTTAGCATTGGTCAAATCTTCAAATCTTGAATTTTAAGTTTTTTTCGTTTTTGCAAGTTTTCAGAGGTTTAACATTGTTGCAATCTTTAAACTTTTTAAAACGTCTAGAAAATTTGAAAATTTTAATTTTTTGAATATTTTTGAATTTTTATTGATTCTGATTTTTTTTCAATTCTATAATTTTTTGAAACTTTGTAAATATCTATGGTTGTCAAATGTTTCGAGCAAGCCAGGAGTTATGGCACTTTTCGGCCTTTTTGCACGATCAGGACATTTCGGAATTTTGAAAATTTTGAACTCTACATTGTTTTCCCTCAAAAAAAAATCACGATATGAAAAATGATTCAACTTTTCTTAATGTCGGTTGGAAAATATTACTCATCATGTTTAGTAACAGAATCATTAATTTTGTTTTCAGTGATAGTCCAATCTACAGAGGCGGGAATTCGTTCCAGGGTATCCAGCTATAGAGATCGTCCCCAAAGATCGAATTACAACTCACAGACAGGTGCCCAGGACAAACACCAAACTTTACAATCCTCAGGAAATATCAGAAGAGGTAGTGGACTATCTGCTTGGGGCATCATTGGCTTAATCCTTGCAGCAATCATCATGGCCACAACCGGTTACTACGCCTTCGTATTCTATCCATATCTTTGCAAAAAAGAGCGTAATTACGACATGATTGAGCTGACAAATGTCGTTTGACTGAATCTCTTAGAACGCATGTAATGCGTTATTTTTAATACTCATTTTGTACTGAGGCCATCATCAGGGGAATCATGACAATATTAGATTCGATAAGACAATATTTATAGTTTAAGTTTCCGACTGATAATACGATTATTTTTTTACTCAATTATACAGATAAAACTGGCTAAAATTACGAACAGTGTATTTTTTACAACATTTATTACAGAATAAAAAAAAAATTTACAGTCTATTGTGACAATTCTCTCCATATAGTGGGATTATTTATTCCTAACAATTCGTTATTTTTTATATTTCGGGGCTCGATAGTGAATTCGTGCAGCATCGTCAGAGCAGTCATTTTTTTCGTACTTAATGATAAGGGACAGTGCATTTTTTACAACATTGATTATTTAATGAGAAGAGAAGTGACAATTTATTGTGAGGGTTCTCTTAACATAATGGGGTTTATTTTTTTGTCGTATAGTTTCATTAGTTTGTTTTTCTTTTTATATCTGGTACTGGAGTTTAGTGCTGAAGTGGTAAACGTAAGAGAAGTGATCACTTTCTCATAGCTTATTAAATAATGAATTATCTGAATTCTATAACATAATACATAAGAGTTCCTATTTTTGATAATGATCTGATTTTAAAATAAATAAATCATCAAAAGGTTCTAAAATTTCCCATTAGGATTTTCCATTTCAGAAATTATTTCATGACTGCGCTATACTGGAAGACACAACATTAATTTTGGATCGATTAGTGGAACATTAATAGATTTTTTTTCTTGATATGTCAGTCGACTTTTTACAAAATTCTTATGTTTCCTTAGTATTTACATTTCTACGCACAGATTCCTTTATATTGTTGAACATTGAGGAGTTAGCATGGGGTCATATCACACTAGACATCAATCCGTTTCTTGATAAGAGATGAAGAAAAGATTAGTTAAATAAAAATGTAAAAGAAAGGAGAAGGTAAGGGCGAAAGGAAGACTGTCAAATAATGTCAATTTTTTTCTACAATTAAATTTCAATTCGAAATTAAGAATCCAAAGGAACATAGGAAGAGGAAATTTCAAATTACCCATTTTGTCTAACGATTTTTGATAATGATGAAGAAAAATTGATGAGCAAGGAATTCAGTAGCGAAACTGGCCAAAAAAGTTTCTAAATTTTTGTAGTTTCCCCAGTTCCTCAAAAAATTGGCAATATTCCCAAAAAGTCCATAAATGTGTTCCAAAAAACAAATTTTCAAACTCAACGACTGGAACGAAGAGAAATAATAAGAATAAATATAAAATCAAAATCAATAAGAAATTATTACTGTATTTATTTTCACATTCTTCAATAATCATGACTTTATGCTTCACGACTCATAGAAAAAATACACAGTTCATTCACACCTCCATACTCATTTATGATTAAAAACTGTTTTCAAAAATAAAAATCAGCCTGCACTCCAATTCTTCCTCGCTCTATACAAAAAAAAGTTCGTGTGGAATGACGTTTGAAATGAAACTTGGATGATTTCAGTTGTCGTAGACCATCTCAAGTCAATTTAAAACTCTTTGCGAATACCTCGGAACCTGAGATAGGTCTGAAATTTTTCATAGAAGCTTTTTTTATAGATCTCGTGTAGCTCTACAAAAAAGTTTTTATGAAAATTCTGATAGCTTTGCAAGATTCTGAGTTATTCCTAAAAAACTTATTTATATAATTTGCTTGGTACGGTCTACCACTTCGATAGTGATTTAGAAATGTCTGGAAGAGAATTGACAATGTGGCATTCAAGACTCATAATTTGAAACTCTTATCACGAATTATCCCCTCAAAGTTCGTCTTTTTCATCTAATACAACATCGCTGAGATCGATTTCCTCTTCTTGTGGGGGCTCGCCATCTTTGCCATCCCATGCATCGGTTTGGCGAATCTTGGGCATTTCAGCGCCCTTGACTGGAGCAGTGCCGCCTCGGCCATAGCTCAAGGCCCTCAGGAATTCGTTGAGTCCGTCGTATGAGTAACTGCCTCGTAGGAGAGAGTACTTGAGTTTTTTCGCGTTTACAACGGCCAGGGCTGGGTAACCAAATCCACCAATTTCAAGGGCTTCTTCTACTTCAGGTTGAGCTCCTGCTTCAGACCATACCCATCTGTAAACGTAGGTGAAAATATATGGTAAATAAAATGCAGAGTTAAAAAATTAGGAGGCCATTTTAGCCAGTACGCATCGTATATACACATCTTCACACCACTAGTTTTCTTTAATGTTTTGATGAACTCTTACCCCCAGTCTTTCTGCTTGAACTTCTCCGCCAATTTCTGCAGAGTACTGAGATATTGATTTCTGCAATCCGACTGGCAATCAAGAATATGTGGAAGTACAGAGACAACACACAGTTGTTTTCCTTCGCAGGCGTTATTCCAAGAATCTTTTCCAACAAGTTGCATAACTTCTGGTGCTGGTGCATTCGCCGACCATTTGTCCATAGCCCAATTGACGATGCCCTCTGATTGTCTTGGTCCATCATACTCAGCAGCAGAATCAGAGTCCTTGGGACCTGGTGCGAAATATTTGATGGTAGGATATCCCCTGATTCCATATTCACTGGCTTTGGCAGTGTGAACTGTGGCATCCAGTGCTCCAAGCTTGACTTTTCCCTAAATTAATCAAATGATTCATTGATTGATTGATCTTAGAGAATCTTAGAGAATTGTTCGATAGGTTTGAACATAAAATTACAAACCTTGAGCTCAGTGGCAGCTGAGGCCCACTCTGGTGCGAGACTCTTGCAGTGTCCACACCAGGGTGCGAAGAACTCGACGAGCCACATGTCCTCAGACTGGAGTACCAATTTGTCAAAGTTATCGTCAGTGAGCTCAATGACATCGTCAGAGTCCTTGGATTTCTTCGAGTCTGACGAGCTACCACCACTGCTACTTCTTTTACCACCCATTGTTGCCTGAACCTTGGCTTTCGCAGCTGCCAAAGCAGCGTCAACTAGACCTGATGCTGTTCTATCACCATTGTAATCCTCGGGCTTGTATTTATTGGCACCGAAAATCTTGATCGTCGGGAATCCACGAACTCCAAATCGGGAGCCCAGAGACTTATGCTCGTCAGCATCTACTGCTCCGATTTTGACAACTCCCTAGAAATTGAGGAGGCTTAATTAGACTTTACCATTTGATTTAAAAATTTAGTAATTATATTTTGTATCATTCAAAAGAAACTGAGGGGAAATAAATAAAGGGGACAAAATGAAAAATTTATTGTGAGTTATTAGACTTTTGTGGATATTCTAGAGGACAACACTATATACTATATATTGAAGGTTGTAGTGAATATTTTCTAAACATGATAACAGTTCTCATTATGAATTTAGTTCTCAAAATCTCTAATTTCGAATGTGCTTAGTCAGGCGTGTAATAGGATTGAGTTGAATATCTAAACCACGATCACTTTTCAAACTAATGTTGTACCATGATATAGATAAGAAGTAATTTACATTTCCGGTGAGTATTACAGAAACAGGGTTTTCAAGGGATCTATTATCCACTTGAGGTATTCGATCACAAACATGTACTTGATAACATTTCGAAATTTTTGGATAATACTTATTTCAGTGATGACATTATATATGATTATTGAAATTACGTTTTCAGATTTGAATTTTCAGTAATAAACAACCAACGGTATGTGTTATGTATCAACTTTTTCGGCGGTTTTCTGAATTAGTCCGAAATTTCGTTCTAATTTGGATTGAGAAAAAACAGTTTTGGGTTATCCTAAGAGCTCATGTTGAAAGCAACTTTTGGTTGTTGGGTACTTGAAACCGAGATCTCATGGAGTTGTAAAGCACAACCATACATAATACAATCGAAGCAATAAATAAAATGCGTTGTACGAATTTCATGTTAATGGCATGATTTTTGTTTCGAATTAATACTCCAATACCTGTTTCCAAACTTCAAGAATAATACTTGTTGTGAATAAACGAGTATTAGAGGAGATTTCTATACAGAACTGGAATTCGAAAACAGTATCACACACAACTTTTATCTCAAATTGGGAAAGAAAAAAAATGTTTCCATATTTTGTTACGTTCATGAACTTTTGGGCAAACGAGCAACACAATTTTTTTCAACCGCAATTAGAGCTTACAATTCCAAACATGTAGACAAAAAATATGGAGTGTACAAAATTCAGAGGTGTATTCTACCATATTTCATAGTTTCAAATACTCCACATATTGTGCAAGCATTGCGTCAATTTTAAAATCCAGTAAGATTGAATGATACCTTCAGTGCAGTTGCAGCTTTTTCATACTCTGGTGCCAAGCTTTGGCAATGTCCGCACCAGGGTGCAAAAAATTCCACGATCCACACCTCATCTCCACTTATCACAAGTTTATCAAAATTACTCGGTGTTAATTTAACAACATTGGAATTGGATTCATATAGGCAGTTTGCTCCAACGGTGAGCAACAGAACACCTGGAAAGAAAATTTGTGTAATCACATAAATTCATTTATATTGTCTAGAAATTAATGGAGCACCGGCAGAGCCGGCTAATTATTTTTTGTAAACACAAACTATGAAGGTAATTGAAAGTCTCACCGAGAAGAAGCTTCATTTCTGCTTCGTTGGCAGTCGCTTATCGCCCAATGGATTCCAAACTCGTTTGTGAGAAGTTCACGAATGAACACGAAGACTTATTTATTGCCGGGTTATACGAAAACACTCGCCTGGAAGTCGTTTCGTCTCTGGCACTACCGTGGCTTTTTCGTGGATCTCCTGGATTGGTCCACGCACAAACGAAGAATCAATGGCACCCTAACACCCACGCCATCACTGGTGGCTATCGGTAATTCTGTTAGATTATACCATAAATGGACGAATCCCGATTGAAAGTTCAACAGTTGGCCTCGTCCCATTGGCGCTGCCCACGGAAATCAACGATGGCGCGAGCTCGACCATCATCGGCCATCTTCGATGTTCAAAAATGAGATGCTAAAAATTCAGAGTTATGGAAAATCACATGGTATCCGTAAAGTTGACACTTGACATTCTGTAAAAAAAGAAAAAAAAAACAAACAAACAGACCAAAGAATGAAAGATAATGAGAAGAAATATGCTTTGCCCGATTTTACAGGTGTAACATACTGTGACAGATTTCGGGCGCGCATTCGGGCTTGTAGCATGTTACGATAGATTCTGACAAATGCCTACATATAGTGACAACATATAGCCCGATCTGAATTTTTTTTCCACAACATATCGCACATTGGATGAAGCGGGTCGATTCGATTTAAAAGTTGAGAGTTGAACGGAATGTTGCAGAGAACTCCCTTTTTGTCCTCCTACTCCTTAATCAAATACTTCCCATTAGCCGTGAAAGATGGATATAACCCTTCAAAATAATTCAAGTAATATTATTATTATGTTATTTGCTGGAAAAATATTCATAGACAGAAAATATAACGAATTGCCATGGGTTCATCTGAACGTCCGAAAACTACTCCCAATCGTCCGATAACTGGGTGCTCGCCACGTTATTAATTTCAGACCCAAACCCACGAATGTCGTAGTTCCCCACTTTACCCTCACTTACCTATTTTTGCATAAGCCATAGTCAGTCGTTAAAAAGCAACGAAAAATACAGCACGAGGAGACTCATCTGTCAACTAAGTGTCAGTCGCGTGTGATTGAATTGTTGCCACAAGTGCTATACCAGTACATAATTCCAAAATCGTTATTCAAATGCATGATGTTATGATTATTGACTGCGGAACTGGATGGCCGGAAAGTGCAGAGTCCGACTGCAGTGTGAAATGACAAAAAGTGGAGTTATAGAGTACAAGATGTATCTCAGGGAGATTGAATAATAATTGAAATTTTTTAAAATAATGGATAAGTGGCAGCACGATGAGAGCCGGGGCTCAGCCCTATCGTGCCATTATGTGGCGCAAAAAAATACAATTATGAGTCGAAGATCAGGTGCTTGCGATGCTAACGTGGGTTGTCTCAAGTTGGGAATGCTCGTTGAGGCTAATGAGTTAATGCCCGATGGTACATTGCGAATCAAAGTCAATGATTTGAACAACGAAGAAGTGTGGAGGAAAACTGAATGGATATGTCATAGAATTGATCTTATACCTGTGCCCTCCCTTGTTTGGCACTTTTTGGCAGCTGTTGCTGCACCACTGGACCGAGTGAGATTAGCAAGTGACAGCCAGTTCTGCGAGGAGGCCAATAATTTGAAGGAAGGTTGTAAAGTTTATTATCACACTCAGGCTAATCCTGACGTCAAACTCAAGGCTGTGATCAAGTATATTGGACAAGTTACGGAAATGGGGCCAGGATTTCATTTTGGAATTGAGATATTGGTGAGATTTTTCGTTATTTTTATAATTACCATAGTCCGTTTTTAGGATAATTTTTTTGGCTCAGAAAAATAATATCAGTGGGTTAGTATGAAAAAGGGGAAAACATCGAAGACATTTCTTTAGCAATGAGAAATCAAAGCACGTGTTTGGAGTTAAGTGGTGATAAGATGTTAATATTGGTGATAAGATGTTAAACCACCAAATACTGACACACTTACTTTCATAGTTATAATGGGCGATGTGTTTTTAGGAGTGTAACATATTTTCTTTATTAACAGCGTAAATGAATTTGGAAAGTATTCCAGATACTAGTAGCAATAAATTAGTGCCTCATAAGAGATCTAGCTAGGATTTTTACTTCTGTACCTCCTTAATTACCCCCCCCCCCTCTTTGACATGCTTCCAGCAATTGTTGACATATTCTCTCACCAGGTATATTCTACCTCAACTTTCGATATCTTCTAATAATAAATAAATATAAATAATAATACTAAACTATACGAAATGTGGATTTTTGTATAAAGAACAACTTTGGTTATGCATATTGTTCTCGTATTTTGAACGGCTATTTGGGTAGGCTCATTGTGAGCATGAGGACGAGACTCACGCGCGTTACTTGAGTGGGAGTGAGAGGCCAATAGGGGTGCGACCGCTCGAGGGTTCAATCCATCATACCTTCTTAATTATCACAATTATAGAAAAAAGTCATATGAAATTAAATGTGTATTTCCACTTACAGAACAAGTTCTATTTAACACTTTCTGTCGTATCTCTCACCGGTTTTGCAATAGAGCGTTGTGACCGATTTAGGTGTTAGTAACAATGTGTATACTGCTCCAATTTTATCCAAAGTCTTTGACGGTCTATTCTACATAGAAATTTGAATCGCAACCTTACTGACGGCCATGGCTTCACTCGTTCACTTATTACATGAATGATTGTGTATATTAATGATTCTATATATGTTGAGTGTCAGTATATATATATTGCATTTTGAAGGATCGGAAAAGTCCACAGTTCATTTTCAAAATAATTCTCATATTGAATATTTGAAGTGATACCTAGCGATAAAGAATAAGGTTAATTCATCGCATCTAATTAATTCAATTTTGTTTCTCCAACAGGATCATTGCGAGGGCATAGCTACTACACTCCTCGCAAAGAAATACTTCGCCGGGTCAGGAGCTGGTCTTCTCACAACCTTAAACTACATCACACCGATGAAGTCTGATCCCCAGGAAAGCACTGATTCAAAACCCCTACGTCAGGACATTGAGGCCTCACTGTCGAAGCAACTCGACGGATTTTTACACAGCACAACGAGCCACTCAAACCATTCGAATTACACGAATGGCAAGAGAATGACCACTGATTCCAATTTAATAAATAAGGATCATCAGATCAAGTATGATGATAGCAATAATAATAATGGAGATACCATTGTACGTTTGAACGAAGCTCTGGTACCAAAAGTAGTTCATCAATCGATGAAATCGAAAATTCTGTCCAACGAAGCTACGACATCGAGCAAAAATTTGCCTTCATATGATTTTCTTCCACTCGGTAAGTTGGTGTTTTTAAAAAAATGGTCTTTCAAGGAATTCTGTGCTAACTCTATTGAAAAAACAATCGTGATAACACAAAAATGGGATATCAACCCAAGGATAAAATACAACTTTAACTGTTTATTAATTAATGAAAATGGGATCTGCGAAAATTATTTAAAAAATACATGGGTCAATTTTAATGTGGAAAACTTTACAAATTTCGGGTTGATGTAATTATTTACGTTTTTCTAATTAAATTTCTTAAACTGTCTCATTGGACAACACAGCTTTACCAATGCGTGAAGCTGCATTGTACAGACGAGTTGTACATGTTACCTAATAATAAACTTCCTACCATCTAAAATAGACTAGTGGCGTGCCTCGCACCGTTCAATCACGCTCGGCCTCTTCACATATTTAATTATTTAATTAGTAGTGTCTGGGACAAATATTATGGCCGCAATATTACAAAACATTCCGATTTTTGTACTGGAACACAAGTGGAGTAGTGATATTGAGTCCACCGTGAACAGTGATGTGGAGAGTAACTTTGACCAATTGAATATACATTCACAAAGTAAGATCGACTTAGGCTTCTATTCTATTTCACCAATCGATGATTTCAGGAAGAAATTGTCGACTTCAAATACAATAGTTGTAACGTTTTGAAAATCACAATTTTGTTCGTTTCGAAAAAAAAATCGAGTATTGGGTGTTTAGACTATTGAAAAATAGTGTTCATCAAAAGGGCATCAGATGAATAGTGGTATTTCTGGTAAATTAGTTAACTATTTCTATTTGCATTCAGAGCTCAAATTGGTGACAATATTGCTGTTTGTTGTTATATTATTCAGATATTCTGGGCATATTGTCCAGTTTTTTTTAATTTTTGAATTTTTTTAAGTATTTGGAATTTTTGAATTTGTTGAAATTTTTCAATATTTGGAAAATTTTGATGTTTTCAAAAAACTGGGATAATTGTCAAACTCTACAGATTTTGCTTTAGAAGTGCACAATAATTGTCTATAGTAAGTCGTTTCTAATATTTCTATAGTAATATTTTTTTTCAGTAATAATTTGTCTTGAGTAATACTGTATACCAGTAATAAAATCAGAATTCACCCCAATAATATTTTAGACGATATATAGTCCAGTAATATTCGATGGTGCGATGATTTTTATAATTAAATATTTTAATACCAGTATTTCTGCCTGAAAGCTGCAAACGAAATTACTAATTGCCATTGTTTTTTTTCTTAATATTTAGGCGAACTCTTGGAAAAGGACGATGGTAACAAAATCATCCGAAAGGAAAATGGAGAGAAACTGCACGTTGGTATGGCAGTGGAGGTCAGTTTGGGTGGGGAAAATCGGTATGGAGTGATACGGTGGATCGGAAATTTGCCAGGATTGACGTCTGGCAAAGTAATGGCTGCTGTTGAATTGGTGAGTAACGAATTGGTTGATTATCTAAGCAACGAAAGTTGATCATCATAACCACTCTCGTGAAAATATACAGATCGTGTTTAAGAGTTGTATTTAACACAAAAAGAGAAAATGAAATTAAGAAACAAAATAATCAATCTAATCCCATGTATAATGAAATATGAGCCACAGATATGGGGTGTAATTATATATTAAGTGTATGGGCCAATTTAACGATATCGATGATCATGTCATCAAATCGATATTTCGAAGAATGCAAAAAAAAATCTAAAAAAAAGTTGCAATTTTTGCAATTTGAAATATTTGAATCCTCATTTTGTTTCGCAATGACTTCATGATAAGATATTCTGTGTCCACCTCCAATTGGAAAATGTACGAAGAAAATTTGACCGAAATCTATAAAATCATGTTTTACTATTTCGTTATTACTGAACTGTCCATGAAAAATGATTGCCATCTGAAGAAAAAACTACGAATGTGGGTTAATGACCGCTTTTACTGACAAACCGATAAAACTCTGTTAATGTGCAGGAGGATGGACCACATCCACAGGGAACAGATGGTACATACAATGACGTCAGATACTTTCACTGTAGACCAAAGCGAGGGATATTCACTGATATCAGGCAGTGTCAGCAGTACAACATGATATCTGTAAGTAAACAATCTCTCCCCAAACAATCTCAAATCCTAGAATCCCATAAAATTTCATATCGAGCCTACCATTCCGTAATTAAAGCTCCTATAGGCAAAATGGTCAGAATGTTGATAGCAATTAGAATTATCTTTTCTAATTATTCCATCATTTGAACCTATTGGTTCATGTAGCTTAGCAGGAAGACAAGAAGGAGGAAGCAAATAAAAAACGAAAATACAGAAATAGACTAATATGAAAATGAGAACATCCTCATACACCTGGAACGATACTTTTGCATTTGAAATTCCCGCAATAACTGAACCTCGTTTTGTCCATGTCTTCACATCAACAATCAGACCATTTTAGCTGCAGAAACAATCACGTTCAATTACCCTAAAATTCTCATCATCCCATTCTAACAGATAATTTCTAAAGGCAGATGATCACCTGGTGAAAATGAACGGTGAAGACTTGGATAAGACTGAAAACTGCGTGATAACAGGAATGGTGAGGCCAATCTGTGTGAAAGGAGACTTGAAAACAATTTGTGGAAAAAACAAAGGCATCCAGGGACACCATAATTCGTGTTACCTCGATGCAACTCTTTTTAGTATGTTTGCGTTCACGAGTGTCTTTGACAATTTGCTATTTCGACCTCCAAGTGAGAAGGACTGTCCTCAATATGAGGAAGTACAGCGAGTGCTTCGAGAAGAGATTGTCAATCCTTTGAGAAAAACTATGTTTGTCCGAGCGAACCGAGTAATGAAGCTGCGAACTCTGCTTGAAAAATTGTCATCAATTTCTGGACTTACCAGTGAGGAAAAAGATCCAGAAGAATTTCTGACATCACTTGTGGCACAGATACTCAATGCTGAGCCTTTTCTCAAGCTGAGCTCAGGTCAGGATGCCTACCACTATCAGCTGTTCGTTGAGAAGGATGATCAGCTGAATTTACCAACTGTTCAACAGCTTCTTGAGCAGAGTTTTTTGACGAGTAATATTAGGCTGAAAGAAGTGCCCTCTTGTTTTATTATTCAAATGCCCAGGTTTGGCAAGTCTTTTAAAATGTATCCGAAAATTCAGCCAACACTATTGCTCGATGTTACGGATATTATTGAAGATTCTCCGAGACAGTGTACTGTATGTGGAAAATTAGCTGAATTTGAGTGCAAGGAGTGCTATGGACAATGTGGAGTTGGGTTGGAGAGCATAGCATTCTGTTTGGCGTGTTTGGATAAGGCTCATAGACATGAAAGGAGGACCAATCATGAACCGAAGAAGTTGAGTGTTCCAAATGAGTTTCAGATACTTCAGGAACATTGTCCAGTTCCCAGGCTCTATCTCGAATTATCAGCAGTTGTCTGCATTGAAACTTCACATTATGTGTCTTTTGTCAAGTACGGATCAGGATCGGAAGCACCTTGGTGCTTTTTTGACTCCATGGCTGATCGCGAGGGTAGGTTTTTACCTTTTTACGTTGTGTAGTTTTGATTTTGTGAAATCAGTCACTTTATTATAGCGAAATAGATTTTATAATTCTTGGGTTCAATTGTCATGGGACCAACATCCCTAGATGATGAATTATTATTGGAACGATTTTGTAATATGTTATGACTTTTTTCTCATCTAGGAGAACAAAATGGATACAATATTCCAGAGATGGTCCCTTGTCCAGATTTTCCATATTGGCTAAGTGAAGAGGGCTCGAATTACCTAACAGAATTAACGGACGATCGACAGCTACCCGAGCATGCGAAAAGACTTCTCTGTGATGCATACATGTGCATGTACCAATCCCCAGATGTAATGATGTACAAGTAACTAATGTAGGTGAGACAAGTGCATAATTAGCCTAAGATACATGGAGAAAAAAAAATTCCAGGTTGACATCTGCTGCTTGTTTGTGTTAAGGAAAATGTGAGCCGAATGTTATCAACTAACAAGTATTTTGTGTCGAATGTTTCGAGTCAGCCTAAGATGGACATTGTTGATTACAAAAACCGGAAGTTAGTACCGAAGTGGTGAATTAGGATGAGGGTGTCTGGAGACTAAATCACTAGTAACTCCTTATTGAAAAAAAAAACTATAAAATGCAGTTTTCTCGATGTTAGGAACGTAGTTGTCAGCCCGATGCTTTTTATTATCCATGTAATTACGTAAAAAGGTGAAATACCGCAGGACTGTTTGGAATTAATTGACAAAGTGATCAAATTTTTAGATCGCTTCATTTTCATTTCCCTCTGACGCTGAATGGATTAATTCAAATCAATTTTTTCCTTTCATTATCATTTTTATTTTACACTGAAAACACGCGTGTAGTGGTGTTGTCATATTTGAATTAAAATAATGAATTACGAATGAGAGAAATAATGTTCTGTTGATTCAATCAGAATTTCGTAATTTCCTGTCTCACGTTTTTATGCTGATGCTTACTATTTCTTTCTGTATTTTTTTTTTGTATTTATTTATTTTTCTCTTCCTCTTTATTTCTCGTGAGAGATAAAAATTGCACAGTCGTCTCTTTCCCAAACGATTAAACTCAAACCCTTAGTTTCTATTATCAGAAATAACATTTACCATAATTCATAGACTTTTATTGTAATTGTAGAATTTTCTTAATCTATTTACTAAGGTAATTTTTAGTTGTTATTCGGCACTCATTGCCCAACATTTTATCCAATGTCGGTTCATAGGATACGATTTAACGAGTTTAACGTTAAGATAACTCTAGAGCGAAGAAAAGAATAAACACAATTGCGTTCAATACTATTCAGTGCGTAAATCACGTGATTTCCATGTACGGGATGAAGTACATGAGCCATATCAGTCATTATTTGTGCCCATACCCAACCGTTCAGAATTATTTATCTTCCATTACATCGAGAAAATAAGAAATTATTGAAATAAGAGATGCATTTCCAAGGTGAATTGCGTTGATTAAACGAATAATTTTACTTGAATTTCTCGATTCTGTTTATTTTCATCTGCACATCTCACTTCTTTTTTTTTTACTCCTACCAACTTACAAAAAGCTGCGGTAATAATTACAATTCATACAATTTTTTTTTGTTCTCCAACAAGGTAATTATGGAGATAATTTTCTGGGGAAATAATGAACAATAATTATGTATTTTCGTAGGCGAGTGACAAGACTACATAAATGCCACATTTCCTTAAATATTGAATTGTCTTGAGTACTAACACCAGGACAAAAAGTGAGAAGACATTTCTTGTGGCGACATTCTGGTCTAGAAAAAAAGTCTTCAAAATTTTTTCCTATAATGATTTGTTGCTGAGATAGAACACAATATTCTAAAATTGCGCACATGCTCTTGCAGGATGTAAATATGGATAAATTTTGAGTCGAAAGTGCTTCTTCGACTTTTTTTTATCATCAGCTGATGCATAACGAAAATATATTAGTTATTTACTGGCCAATTACTAAGGCGACAGTTCAAGGAGATCTGGTACCGGGTTTTCCAGATTGAAATACAATTCTGCGAACTAATCCAAATGGAAGTAAAATTGTGGAAAATATTCCTAGCGAAGTTACAGGATGGAGAAGTGTTCCAGCAAGTGGTACGGTTTTGGAACTCTAAAGACTCTTCTCAAGCGAAGGGACAGTTCACCCAATCTGGAACAGTTCTCAAACTTGTACCTCCACTTGGAACTGTTCCCAAAATTATTTCTCTACCTGGAATCACCGAACCAGTCGAACGTTCTGTTTGATGAAATTCAAAGGCGAATAACTTTCGAGGGCGAGTCGCACCAAAAAATTAACGAAGAATTTTCGACTTCAAATTTTCCCCTTTTCCACTTCCAAGAATAAAATTAGCAATTTCAAAACACTGTGCATGTAAAACATATAGCTACTGAATAATTCGATTTCGTTACCAACGAAAAAAAAAATCATAGAAAAATTGAGATCGAATATGTCAAAAGACGATTAGATAATACACTGTGCAGTGATATGTAAAGACACTAGACCTGATTTCAAAAAAATACAGCTGTACAATTTAGCTATATTCAATTCTTTTGATGTTGGTAATAAGAGGAAGGAGCGATAATAGTAGACAGGAAATTTTGGTTCGTACGAACGAAAATGTGAACAGTCTGTCTGCAAAATTCGAAACAATGATTGAGACTAAGTATAAGTGATTCTGTAGTTCTCTAGTAACTGTCATCTTCATCCTCATCCATTGCAAAATCACTACCAACACCAGAGTCCAAGCTGTAGAGAGGACTGCAAATGAAAGAATATTCGGTCAGACATTGATGACATGGAGGCTGCGTATATGTTCATAGATGTGATGGAAATCTTGCCCAAAAAATCGTTTCTGTAACTTCTGTAATTATTGGTTTTTTTCGAACTTCTGATCCTTTTTTTGCAAACGTTTCAATGTTCTGGTACTTTCGAATATGTTTCTTTGAAATTTTTTTTTTTCCATTTATGAGATCTTTATAAATTTTCTGAGTATTCAATTAAAAAAAATTTTTGTTTTTGTAATTTTACAATTATTATGGTATTTCTGGAGCTTCTGAAATTATGTCATTTTGGCAAATTTTCTAAATTTTGGCCTCTTTGGAAATTTGGAAAATTCCATTTTTTCGGAATTTCTGGGATTTTCATCTTCAGCACTCATTCAATCACTTTTGATAAGCGATTTATACTTTCTTGGTACTTCGAAATTTTGTAGCATGATCTTATATATTGTTCTCGGCGAGTAAAAAAATTACTCAAGTTTTTGTTGATGTTTTGACAAGATCCATTACATTCTCAATGAAAATAAAGACAGTACTTTATTGCTCTGCAAGTGAAGAACACGATCCTCTTCAGCTTTTTATTATAGAAGAAGTTATTGAAGGACCAGAGGCATCCGTCTTCTCCATAGGGATCTGATGCGAGATCTGGGTTATAGCTGAAAAAGTAATTTCAAAGTGTATTAGTTAGATTGTCACATTTTTCTCGCGAAAGTATGTTGGCTCATTTTCAGAAAAACCTAAATTCCTTAAGAGATTTTTAACTGTTTTAACATGAATTTTCGTATCCATTTCATTTTTACTTTATAAATTGTGTTCTTCAGGCGTATATTAAACCCATTTCCGGTCACCTCATGGGACTTTCTTTCATAAAACTTTAATAGTAAAGTATATGAAGAAATTAAAAGACTTGAGGAACTGAATCTTAGAGATATATGTTAAATTAAAGAAGAAATTTTTTTGTACGTTTCATTTTGCTCTAAAAAATAATTTTTCCTGAAAATTTGTTTGCATTAGCTTTGGATGTACTTGAAAAGCAAATCAAGTGGAATCGAGTTGAATTGACTTGTTCCGGATCATTTCATTCTTGATTTTATGCTAGTGTTTACCATAAAACATGAGACGTCGGTGGAAACATTTTGCATTTCAAAGTGACATAAGAATAGCACTTGTCACCCGTTCTTCATTGGATATATCAGAATCAACAAGAGAGGCGGATTATTGTTAAAATAATTTACAGCTTTTCACAGTGTGAACTACAAATTTTTTTCGATTTGCATTTTTGGTTTGCAATCTAATAACTATTGAGGTATTTCCAAAAAGCGAAGATAACTGAAGTTAACCATCTAATAATAGGAAAAACTTGATTGTTTTTCAACTGTTTTTTTTTTAATCGAAGAATTAGCTCAAAAGTTATTCTACACAATTCGTGAGCGGAGTTTGTAACAACTGTAGATTAATGCATGCCACGAATGACATCCGAGGGATGCAAGCTCTGGAAGAAACTATGATCTAAAGAAATTATGAAAATACCAAACCTGTAAATATCACATTCGCTCATCGATATCTCGTCCTCGACAGCTGCCCACAGTGCAGATCTCAGAGTGCGATAATGATCACCAGCTGTAGCGCTTAGATTGCTGTCAACAGCGTTCATCACCCATTGTAGACTGGGCTCTTTGCTGAACTCATGACTCTTGGCATCGGAGAAATCATAATCCGGATGAAATGCTGAGTTGAGTGTTGCGATGAGATAGAACAGTGTCTTGCGGCTTATTGTATCACAGAGTGGTCCATCCTCATCGCCCGATACACTGCGGCTAAATAATTCATTCATTTTTTGTGTGTGATTTTTCACATAATTTTTCTATTTGAAAAATCGTCATTTGACGTTGATTCATAATCCATATTTTTTTAACTTTTCTACAACTTTTCTGTAACTAGGAGCAATTTTTTTCGGCAAGAAAACCATTTACACCTAATGTTTATTCATTGGTGAATTATTCATTAATTTATGTATTTTTAGAGGAATCATCTGTGGGAATATACAATGTTTAGTGGAAAGTGCAGAAAGAAAATTGCACGTGATTGGTATTTAAAAAGTTAATAATCAGTTATGGAACGAAGTATTAACAATTAATCCCATTCGAAATTCCAAGGAACATTAACGTGGGAAGATCACATTGTCCTTATGAAAAATTGTGTTTATATACTCAATCGCAATGGATGCCCTTTTTTTAGAATCTAGCTTACAATTATTTTCCGATAATTATTTGGAGATTATCCATGAAATTAAAGTTCTCCTTTAGCATTGTGAGTTCTAAAAGATAAAAAACTGATTATAATTAGTTTGTAAACATCTTTCAAGGAACCAATAACTCAATTTTTGAGTTGCTGAAACTTGACGCAATTTTTTTTATAGCACTAAAAAATATTGGAATATTGTTCGGCTCATATTTGACATTGTTGCTATTGACTTTTAAACGTTTATGCTTCCCCTTCAAATTGGAAAGATTTTTGTTTGGTTTTTATTGTTTTTTTCGCCTACGATACAAGTAAGTTCAGAAGTAAAATTAAATAAAATGAATACGTAAGAAAGTCACGTTGAGACATTTGATGTATACATAATATGTAAATATGCAATATGTAAAAAAATCCGAATAAAAATCCAATAAGAAGCATCGATTTTTACAGTTTAACTCTTTGAAACTATTTGAAAGAAAAAAAAACAGAATGTTTGCCGTGCCCAATCCCTGAAGCAATTTTGAGAATTTTCTGATAAGAGGGTCATCATTTGTCGAGTCAGAATGGAATCACCCATATGTATTTTTAATCTATTATTTCTATCATCTCTCTCGGTTTTTTTTAAACAAAAAATGAGCACGGGATACAATCAAAAATACCTGGAGTAACGTTGAGCTGGTGATGTGCCAAGGGACGTTTGTGGTGGTGATAATGCCTGAAGGTCATGTGGAGTGACTCCTTGCTCAGCATTGAATCTCTTGTATAATTGTTTATCAGTGCCAGCCATTTTGCAGGAGTAACTCTCAATCCTTCATGAAATATAAAATTCATTAATTGGACGTTGAACTCTCGGCACATGGAGAAAACTTGTTCTAGACAGTAAATAATTGAAGTCAGTGACCGGCAAAATTTATAATTCCAATTACCATTATTCAATTACAATGATAATTAAACGGAAAAAATTGCCATGAATAACTCATTGAAATTTAATATTTTCAAGCCTCCTAAACAGTATAACAAAAAACAATTACTATCATAATACAAACAAATGGAAACGAATTGAGCCATTGATAACGTAAAATATAAAATTCGTTATATTATCGTGAAAAAAAAACAATCATTAAAGGAATACTAAGATAACAGGTTTTTTGTATATAAAACGTAAGGCCACAAAAATTATGTTTGGAAATTATGGTGGTGATGAATCTGTGACGTATACCATAATTGTAAACAAGAGATCTCTGATCAAAAGGTGACTTTTTCATGAAGCCACCATTCATATCTTAAAGATAATTATGAAGTTCTCCAAGCTGATAATTTTGTTTCCTCATGTTTTATCATGTTTTTACCACTGAAAGAAAAAGCATCATTGATCATACCTCCCGATGATTTTGCTGTCCCCAGTTTTAATGCACAAGGCATTATTAATGGCCTCAAAACGAGTGCTCTCTAACAGCTTCATGACTGCTTAAAATATCTGAAAACCTCGCGAGGTATCCTTGAAGCCCCTTAAACTTTCGCAACGGTGGTTTATCGATTGCCCAATAGAATAATCAGCATCGAATGAATCCCGTTCAGCAGGACATATTTCCAATGAGTTATCAACTCTTGAGCAAATGAAAATGTTCCAAGAGAAAACTTCTATTCAAATTTTAATCCAGCAAAATAAGAACAGAAATAATTTTTGTTTTATTCTTTGAATTTGACCTTTCACCCGTTACAAGGCAAATCACTTCAGTATAAACGAAAAGCAAGAAAATTTTGCCAATTTCTCAGGTGTATTGTATCTTGGATCATTTTTTTTATGAAAATTCCTTTCCTCTTTGAGTGCAGCAATTTGATGGTCGATGTAACGGAGTATTCCTCAGTGCTACACTTTCGGTACATTACAGTGGTAAATCGCTTGTTAATTATACAAATAATTGAAAAAAAAAACGCCAAATAAATTGGAGCAATAGTTTTTAGATTAATTGTTGGACAATTTTTAAAAATTGTACAACTTTTTTTTATCCTCAATGCAATTGAGATAGTTGTTATTTAACGTTGATTCCCCAAACAATTCAGGGAAACAACGAACACTGACGGGCACTGACGTGACGCCAACGAGCGACGCTATATATCGTACACTCAAAACAAACAACTAAATTCCCTCCACAATTGAATTATCGTAACACAATCACCAGAGTTATCAAAATGATCGTAATAATTCAATTTGTCGATGAAATGGTCCGGTTTTTCTTTCTCGTTCAAAACAATTTATCTGTCACCAATTTATCACTCCGCTACTGCCGATGACAATCCATGATCGCTAGCATTTTTTTAACACTAATGCTTGAAATATTATTGACACAAATTGAAATTTTTCAGCCAAGTGAATTCACTCGCAATTCACAATTTCGGTGACACTGTTTTTTTTTTTTACAACTCTAGACGCGCAATTTTCTTGTGACGATGAGCCGAGTTGAATTGTTAATCTTGTATGTGTAGTGCAAATGCATATACTGGGGGGGTCTACGTGACAGAAATAGCACAAAGGCGTCCTTACGAATCTCTTTTTACTCCTACCCCGCGATATTCCGACTCTGTCATACTCTCGCTCTGTCTCACCCCTGCTTTCTGGCAGAATTGGAAGTTTCACGCCCCAACTAGTTTTGGTGATGAATTTTTTTTCAAACTACTTGTCCCGGATTATGCCGCTTTTCCAATTGTGCGTAGATTACTCAATTTATGGAGGGATAAATTTGGGACGAACAATTGGGACAAGTTTGACGTTTATTTTGAGGAAAGGTTCATTATCGTCAGCTGGTTTGTAATTGGCCAATTGAACTGCGTCATTTTCCCTCTCTCTTTGTTTTCATGTACTCCGTAGCAACTGCGCAGTGAAGTGGTCATTTTTGTCCTTACTGCGCACGCCAACATTGGCGTAGAAACAAATGTCTGTATTTGGAACTCTTTTTCAGTTTAATCGCGGTAAAGTCAACAGATGCGACTTTGCATTATACTGTATTTCTGAGAAATGTGGCAGCTCCAAAGTGGTGGACAGTGTGTTCTTTAACCTCGGATAATGGTGACAAATATTTGGTAAAATGTCAAAACGCTGGGGCAGTGACTATGTTGTCACTGAGTACCGGGATCTGCAGGTAAATTATATTTATTTGTGCCAAATATTTTGTAATCGTTGATAGGTGAAGTTGAAGTTTCTAATGTTATGTTTTTGATGCAATGCACAGGCTAATACCATGGCAGTGGATGCCACCGGTAGTTATCTTCTCCTGGCTGGGTAAGATTTGTTGACAATTTGGTTTGTGTTTTTTTTTTTCGAAATTTTTCGGTCCATGGACTGTTGGACGTTTTCACATTTCCGGCCTGCAAAGTGAGCCTTTACAGACTGTACATAATATCTAGGCGCTAAAATGGTCAGTGCTAAAGGATTAACATTTATCATCTTCTTTGAGGTTGTCAACAATGAGATTGGAAGAAATCAAGTTAATTCAAAAGTTCTGGAATTCATCATTTTGTTGATGTAAACATATAGTTCACATATAACATCTTTTCGATATTTTTTTTGCAATGATCAATTGAAAATTCTCAAGAACAAATTGGCGGGTGTGTTATAGTGACGGGTTGATATAGATGCTAAGTTAAACGTATAGGTAAAATATGAACATAACATTGCTAATTTCGTGTCTTTTCTGTGTACAGGCGCAGATGTTTTGCGATAAAGAATTTGGACGAGGGCTCAGACAATCTCAGAAAATTCAACAGGCAGAGTAAATATGAAGTTGGATCGGCTGAATGGAATCCCACGTTACCGAACTGTCATTTGTGTGCGATTTCGGTGAGGAACATTTGTAAAATAAGTAAATGGAACAACCTTAACCCCTTCAATTTGGCAATTTTTGAAAATTGGCTGCATTTTCCAAATTGGATATTTTCAATTGTCAGTTGTGCAGTGTTCAATTTTTCTTTATTCAGTTGTCATCTCAATATCCATGAAAGCTACCTAGGTGATCAAATTATGTCCAATCTAAAGACAAAATATGTAGGCCCAATCTTCGGTAGGTCGAGTTATCCATCAAAAACTGTAGCAATACATAGTAAAAACTAATTTTGTCTGTACCTCCCATCAGAGTAATACTCGAGTGGAGGTTCTGAGCTTTGCTGAAGGTGGTGGCCAGGATTTGCAGACCACCCACAGTTTGCGTGCTCACACTCGAGTCGTAAGTGACTTGAACTGGCATCCAAAAGAGCCCGACATCTTGGCCTCTTGCAGCATCGATACTTTCATCCACATCTGGGATCTCAGGGACCAGCGCAGGCCATCTCTATCCCTTTCAGCAGTAGCAGGATCTTCCCAAGTCCGTTGGAATCCCTTGTCGCCTCACACCCTAGCAACAGCTCACGATGGAGACGTTAAAATCTGGGATCAACGAAAGGGAAACAGCCCAGTACAGTACATTGCTGCACATTTAACAAAAATCCACGGATTAGACTGGTGTCCCTTTCAGCAAAATCAACTTGCCACCTCTAGTCAGGATTGCACAGTAAAAATCTTCGACATAACCACTCCCAGAAGAGCCGAGGGCATTCTCACCACAAATTCGCCAGTTTGGAGGGCAAGATACACACCATTTGGAGAGGGCTTAGTGACAATTGTAGTTCCCCAGCTTAGGCGAGGTGAAAATAGTCTCCTTCTCTGGAATACTTCAAATTTTAGTGCACCAATCTACACATTCGTTGGACACACAGACGTAGTTCTCGAATTTCAATGGAGAAACCAAAAATTAGATAATAATGATTATGAATTGATCACATGGTCCAAAGATCAGTGCCTCAGAATTTTCAAAATTGATCCATTTTTGAAGAAATTGTGTGGCCACGATATGGACGACACTACCTCAGTTTACACTCAGTATTCAGAAGACACCAATATGAGGGCTTTGAGATCACCTCAGCAGATCACTCTTCAGGATCCCCAGAATGAGCCAGAGATCAATTATCAGGTGAAATTGGATGGACCAATCATTCAGAATGAAATGAATGCTGTAGAGAGTGAAAAGGAAGTGCCTTCGCCAACGCAACCAAAGACTCTTCAGCAAGAATTCTCACTTATTAATATGAATATACCCAATATTGAGTTGAATGCTATGGATGCAGTAGAGAGGAGCTGTACGGTTACGGCTAGAAATAAAAATTATAACGTCATTTTGAAAGTCAATTTCCCGAGTAATTATCCATGTTCGGCTCAACCGACTTTTCAATTTTGTCCTGGAACAACAGTTGATAATACAACGATGGCAAAGTTGTTGAGGGTGTTAAAGCAGACTGCTCAGCAGAGGGTTAGGAAAAATCGATCGTGTTTGGAGCCTTGTCTCAGACAACTCATAACAACGTTGGAGCAGACGTGTGCTACTGATGAGGGAGAAGTCAATCACATGAGCTACATTCAGACGAATACGGACTTTCTGAACTCGTCGAATATCTTGTCGAATTATCAGGATACTTATATTCCATTTCCTAGGACATCTGGGGCCAAGTTCTGCAGTGTGGGAGTGTTGGTGTGCTTTGGGAGGTCGACGTTCACTAGGAGAACGTCGGTGAAACCTGATGGACTTACACCTAGGGCACTATCTGCACTGGCTTCGGGCATTGGAAGTGGACCCTTCATGAATATATATTCGGGATCTTATGGTCAGTCTGGGGACACCATGTCCATCAGCTCCTTTTATTTTCAGGACAGGGTAGGTATGAAATTTTTTCAAGGTGACATTGGAAAGTCTTGATAATCATTGAGGCTGTCTGCTAGAATAAAAAAAATGATGAGATACATAGTCAACGAGTTCGTACTTTCAACAAATTATTATCTGAATGTCCCGTTGATTTGAAAGTTCTCCAAATAATACCATTGCCCCTTTCAGAATAGTGTTATTCAAAAAAAAATATATATATAATAAAAGGGACAAGTACGATGAAAAAAAAATAAAATAAAAAATAGTTCAATGGAATTATGATGAAAATAATATACTTTTCTATTCGTTTTCAGCAAAAAAGTGTAAGGAGAACCACCCACGGCTCGAGCAGGGCGCACAGTAGAAATTGTTACAAAAATTTTTACTCAATGGTAACGGTTTATGATGCGTCATCTCTTTTCTTCGTCAATAAGGAACTTGCCGAGAAATATATAATTAATGTTTCGGACATTCCGGAAATGTGTCAGCATAATGCTAATGTAGCAGCTTCCCTAGAGAGACCGGATCTTGTACAGGCGTGGTACTTAGCTTCTTTGGCGATATCTTCACCTCTGTCCAACAATTCACAAAGTTCGTGTTCTATAGATATTGTGCCGCCTTGGCCATTGCATCCATTTGGACAGAATTTGATTCATTCGTTGTGAGTATTACTTTTCACCAGGGAATTTGTGGAAATCATGTTGCCTATTTATGGAAGTATGTATTTTTTCTATAGTATCTTATAGACATCATCGAAATATTCTTTGAACGGGAAGGAGGGGATATAAGTGCCATAAGGTTGACACCTAAGATCTTAGTTTAAAGAATGATTGTCTCATCAAGGAGTGTTTTGAAAAAAAAAAAAAAATTATGGGGTATTTGTTTCATGGGAAATTTGATTTGCAGCAACCACTCTCACATAACATTTTTCTGAGCAATACATTGGCGCCTAAGTGGGTTATTCCATGATGTTCATTTTAATTTTCTGCAGAATTCAACATTATGCCAATCAATCTGACGTCCAGATGGCTGGAATGCTCAGTTGTGCCCTCAATTGCCGCTCTGAGAATCACGACAACAATCAATCCCTCTTGAGCAAATCCATCAATATCAGTGTAAGTATCACTTCCCACGAAGACATAATCCATTCCGTGAATGCATGAGACACATGATAAAAAAACAAAGCCACCACCGTTTTTGTTTTCTCTTTTGGATTTCTTCGGGTACGACCGAGTGCTCCGAGAACCAATTTAAATTTTATTAATTTATCTTTTTTTTCACATATTTATTATTTCGTCAGCACCGGCGATTGAAATGCGAAGCGCACGCAATTGTTTTTCACCAAAAACTTATGTTTATTCTATGTTTTGTTATAGAGGCTATTCACTGGAAAATGGTGGTTGAAGGTAAGACTGGTTCTCGGGTTCTTCGTCGAGTTGATTTTAATCATTTTCCAACATTTGGAGTGTGTGTGAATGATCATAAAACATTACTAACAATGGTTTGAGGGCAACACCACTGTAAGTTTGAAAAAAATAACATTCTTTTGGTTACTTAAAGGAAGAACGTTGAATCTTTTAGAATATGACAAAAAAATATTTAATGGTGCTTAAAAAATCGCTTGCATATTTTTCGTTTGGAATTTGAATAAAAATCTTTTCGATTTATAATTTCTCCTTAAAAATTGTTAATAACTAAAAGAGACGATCATATCGATTTTCACAAAAATTTAGTCAGATGTACGGTATTCAATTCTCCTGATGACGTTATTTTCTGCAAGAGATCATTGGAGAAAATTTCAGCTAGGCATACACATACCCACTTGCAATTTGCCCCCTTTTCCCATTATCGTACCTAGAGTTAGTGCTCAATGATTCGAAGAAGTGATCACTGTCATTTCCATTAATAAATCAAAAAGAAGAAAAACACGAGCAAAATAATGTTTTTGGACCATTTACAGTGGTGTAATCCCTTAATGCTAAGTCATGTTACTCAGTTTCAGTTGATCTCTAAGATGATTTTTGAAAATTTCAGCCTGGAGGATCACCTTATCACACAATTCATCCAGCAGATACGAGTTTGGAGGGATGGAATTTCCAGAATCTCAAACAAAATCGCTCGAACTCTTGGTCAGACTCCCTAGATGACCTGAAAGTGACTCAGGAGACATTTGGAGAGACTGAGAGGAGTTTGAGGCTTCTAGATGAGAAAAATACTCCCTTATACGATAGTTACAAAAAAGCCTATGCCGAAGTATTGCACAGGTGGAGACTTCTGGATGCTAGGGCACAAGTTCTTAAGCACGTTAATTCGTCTCATGTGGACACCAATAAAGATGTGGAGTTCCAGAGCGAATGCCATTTGTGTGCCAAGACCAGTAGGGGACCACAGTGTTCACATTGCAAACGATTGACATTTCAATGTGTCATTTGTCACGTTTCTGTTAGAGGTATTGGATGAAAATTATTATTTCGTTAAAGGGAAACTTCTGAATTGAGGGGGAAAATATTTCAAGCATTTGAATCGTTTAGAAGACACATATTCAAAATATTGCGTTGAAAAAGTTACGTTGAAAATTCCTAAATTTTGGGATACTTTTGGCATAACGTGAAAATTTCTGTGAGAAAAACTCTGAAAGGGCTTTCACTGCCGGGTTAAACAGTGTTACTTAATTTGCCTAGGTCCAAGTAATTTTTGCGTTGTCTGTGGTCATGGAGGACACACTCAGCACCTAGCTGCATGGTTCACGAAAGAGAGTGTCTGCCCAACGGGTTGTGGCTGCTGTTGTTTGCAGGAAAGCACTTCACTACTTAAAATGTAAATATGTAGAAAAAAAAGACTGTACATCCACATATTAATCATATGACTTAATGTATATCATGTACAATGTGTAAAAATATATCGTTTCGTAATAATTGTTTCTACTTTATTTTCACTGTGTTATGGGTGAGTTCGCTTGATTCTTCATTTCGAATTGTCAATTTTTCAGTTTTGAGGAACTCTTCTTTAGCGACTTGTAATTGTATCTCAGTTGCTTTGAGTTTTTCCTCCATAGCCGCGAATTTTGTGCGCTTCTTTGCACCGTATATTATTCCAGTGATCAGCAGAGCCCATCTTGCTAGCTTGATTTGATTCCAAATTATTTTTTTTAAAACTATTTCCTCAGATTGATTTATTTGAAAGTTTGGAATTTGAATTTTTGCAGTCGCCATTTAAATGTTGTACTGTTTTGTTTTTATTTTTCAAACAACGTTGAGGTTTTGATTTACTCATGTTTGTTAGAAGTTTAGAATCCTTAAAAATTTTCATATTTTTCTGATTTTTGAAATCACGAAAATTTTGAAAATTCTTTTCAAATCTTTGAAATTTCAATTTTCTTGAGAATTGAATTTCCTAGAAAAAAATGTCTTATAGTATTACTGAAATATTTTCCTAATAAAATCTATGGATTTGACGTGCATACACACCTTGATACCTGGATGAACATTAAGTGGAGGTCCAGCTTTCAGCCACTTGAATCGATTCATTTCCAATAAATCATAAATGCCCTATCGCTAATTATTTCACTCAAAAAGATCACTCAAAAAAAAAAAAAAAATTGAAAACAACATTGAATGGCAATGACGAATGAAGTTTAATAAAACAAAAATCACTAGAATGTACAAATAATTTTTTTTATGAATTCAAAGACTCACTTCACATCACTCATTTTCAGTAAAAACATAAAAACCGCCAATGTAGATTCTCCCATGATTCCGATTATTTCCAACAGATTTAGTATCTGTAATGGTCAGGCTTGTAGGGTCCATTGATGGGGAGATCAAGATATTGGGCCTGATCTGGAGTCAATTTTGTCAATTTTACACCAAGTTTGTCCAGGTGAAGTGCAGCAACTTCCTCATCCAACTGAAAGATACCAGAAAATCATTGATCAATAATCCTTTTATTATTCAAAGGGCATTATGGTTTGGAATTGATTACTTGTGAAATTGATTTTCAAAAATATGTGAAAGAGCAAACATGAAAATTGGGAAATTTTTGGAGGTCTGGAGTCTCACCTTCTTGGGAAGTACGTGAACACCGATGGGATACTGTCCAGGTTTGGTCCAGAGTTCGATCTGTGCAAGCACTTGATTGGTGAACGAATTGCTCATGACGAAGCTGGAGTGTCCAGTAGCGCAACCGAGATTTACCAATCGTCCCTCAGCGAGCAGGATAATGTGTCTTCCATTGCTCAATCTAAACCTATCGACCTGTGGTTTGATGTTGACCTTCTCGACGGCATTCTTATCCAACCAGGACACCTGAATCTCGCAGTCAAAGTGGCCAATGTTACAGACAATAGCGTCATCTGGCATAGATTCAAAGTGAGTTCCAGTGATAATGTCCTTGCAGCCAGTTGTCGTAACGAAAATCTGGGCCTTTGGCGCAGCCTCTTCCATCGTCGTCACTTCGTAACCCTCCATGGCCGCTTGAAGTGCGTTAATTGGGTCGATCTCAGTTATGATAACACGACCTCCAAGAGCTCGCAGACTTTGTGCACAACCCTTGCCCACATCTCCATAACCAGCAACAACGCATACTTTTCCTGCGATCATCACATCCGTTGCGCGCTTTATTCCGTCAATCAGGGACTCACGACATCCGTAAAGATTGTCAAATTTACTCTGAAAATAACATTGAGTATTTATCAATTTAAATTTGAGTATTTTCCGTTATATACCGAAGGTTATGAAATTATGAGACTGCATATTTATGTAGGTTTGCATTGCTTGTTTATCGATATATTTGATTTTCTTTGGTAAAATTATCCGTTTGCTTTGACAAAAAATATACTAAATATATGCGGAATAATGTCGTTGCTATAATGTTCAGAACATGATTTTGCCAAATATGTTGAATGGTCATTTTACTGGTTGAGCTAAACATGTTTGTTCAACCTGAGGACAAACTATTTTGATGCTATTTCATTGGCTTAATTAGATTGTGAAACTGAAGATAAGATAAGATAAAACTGGCGTAAACAATTTTTGAAAAGTCTATTACAGCTGTGTGTATGAAATTCTGAATTACGTTGATAATGACTGATTATCATTGGATGAAAACGGATAACATTGGGTGAAAACGTGAATTCTTTTGTTGAGAATTCGATTTCCCAATGAAGGTATAGTGACCTTTTTTCTAAATATCCAAATGACCAAAATTGGTCGTTAATTTCCATATGATGCAATAACGAACCTTGGTGACAGAATCGTTGACATTGATGGCTGGGACTTTGAGTCTATCTTCTTTGAACATTTTGTAGAGATTGTGAACACCAGTTGTGGTCTCTTCTGAAAGTCCACGACACTCCACCAGGTACTCGGGGTATTTCGAGTGAACGAGGTTGGTGAGGTCACCACCGTCATCCAGGATCATGTTCAGGGGTTTTCCATCCTTGAAGACAAGGGTTTGCTCGATGCACCAAGTGTACTCCTCCTCGGTCTCACCTTTCCAGGCATAAACTGGTACTCCGCTTTTAGCGATTGCTGCTGCTGCGTGGTCCTGGGTGCTGAAGATGTTGCATGAGGACCATTGTACCTAGAAATATTTTGTATTAGTATACACTGAAAATCTTCATGTGAAATTTTAGTGTTGGGCAAGTTCTTTAGAGCTTAATTTCACTCAAATTTGAGGGGATCGCGATAATAAAAATCATATTTCTTTTGCAAAAAAAAGCTTCCAAAATTGTCATCATTGAGTAATATCTCACGATTGCATCATATATCCCATTTTGGAGTTTTTACACTATTTTCCATTTTGCCCCTTTTCCATAAGGTCAATCGCGATAACCCATTCTTTGTAATACATCTGACTATATATTGCCATGTTTGGAACAATGTCCTGTGATTCTTATCTTGTGACGATAATGCCAAAGATTCCAACTCACCTCTGCCCCGAGCTCAACGAGTGTCTCAATGAGAACAGCAGTTTGTACAGTCATATGAAGACATCCGCAAATTCTTGCACCCTTGAGAATTTTTTGCGGCCCATATTTTTGACGAATCGACATCAATCCTGGCATTTCATTTTCCGCGAGGGTTATTTCCTTTCTACCGAACTCCGCAAGGGAGATATCGGCTGAAATGAAAATATGGTAAATTGAAATTTATTGCATAATAATAATATGCTCTAAGGTTTTGATATTAAATGGACACATATACAGGACAATGCATATTTTCAAAGAAATATATATATATATATATATATATATATATTATATATATATTATTTCTTTGAAATTGTAATTTGAAATTCTGAATTGACATAATTTGTGGTTCAATTTTATAAAAAAAGAAATTGCTACAAAAAACTGTAAATTTTGGATTTTTAATTTTTAAATTTTTCGATTTCCCCGCGCTTTGATGTTTCCTCCAAATAAATGTAAAATAGATTTATTTGCTAGGTTCTTATATTTTTTTCCATTAATACAAAAATTGGAAATCACTTTAACGCAAGTTTTTTTTGATAACGGATATTCTTAAGCCACGTGTTCAGACTCAGCGCATGTATTTTGCTGTCTTTTGGTTAAAAAATAGATGATTCAGTTATTGGAAATGACATAAGCAAGGGCAACTCACCAATTTTGTATTCAGGCTTTCCACTCATTTTCTCTTGTTCGTAGAAATAAGGATGAGTGAAATTAGTCTATTGTTGGAGTTGAGCGGAACGTTAGAATGGAGCAGAGAACGTGAGACTGGCTTAGCGTTGCCCGCCCGGCTGCCTTTTGTTGTGTTCTTAAACTTGCGTTGCTCGGTCGATAAACCGGAAATGAGATATAGCTCCACCTACTAACGGTCAATTAATTTGCGGCTTCTGAAATAACTATTACCCTCCGATTGTTGAATCTAATTTTGACTAATTGATTTCGTTGCAAAATGTGAAGATAGTGAAAGCCGAGGATGAATATTGGGCCAATTATAAATTACACGCCAGCCGAAACAAGTCGTGGCCAAAATTTCAAGTGCTCAACTCTTCAGATAAATTTTGGGATAGACGATCTAGATCGTTATCTGGGTTGAGGTAAGTGTGAGTACATCGCGCCATATTTGACGTCAGTAATTATTATTTGCTACATTTTTAGTCGCTAACTACTTGTCATTATTGATACTCATCGATAAGTTCATGCAAAGATGTAATTTGTTCAGTGTCGGCGATCCATCTGCGCATGAATCAGGTGGTACACATATCCGCTTATCCTCTTATCTCCTATTGTAAAAAGGAGCGACGAAAGGAACTATCGATATAAATCGAAATTATCGAAAAGCGTAAGACCGAAACAGACGCGCCACCTGCCAGTGCGGCCGAAAATGGTAATGCGCGTGCGCAGCACGCGCCACCGAACTCGTAGTAAAAAGGAGTGACGAAAGCAACTCTCGATGTATATCAAAATTATCGAAAAGCGTAAGACCGAAACCGACGCGACACCAGTCAGTGCGGCGGAACAAGGAAATGCGCGTGCGCAGCACGCACCATCGGACTCGTTTGCATTAAGATTGTAACCCAGGTAGTTGGCATCTAGAGTAGGTGCCAAAGTATTGAATCTGGTCTCGGGAGGAGGGATGTCCTTGATTTGTGTATGACAAATAGAAGCCTGGTAATTTGGGGTGCTGTATTTTTTCCAAATTAGCGTTTTTCTATATGAGACTGACGGCCTTCACCCGCGCATTTCCTTTTTTCGCCGCAATGAATGGCGTCACAGCGGTTTCGGTCTTACGCTTTTCGATAATTTCGATATATATCGATAGTTTCTTTTGCCTCTGCTTTTTACTATAAGAAGAAGAATATAAGATAAGAACTCTTCTTTTTGCTTTAAGACAGCTCTGAATTCAGGTGAAATTTACGCGGTATATAAGTAAATTTGGAACTGAACAATCTGTAATTCTGGATTCTAGAATCCGTCGAATATACGTAAATTGAAATTTGGTTTTGGGTTTTTTTTTGGGAGACATCTTCGACACTTTGGTGTTAAATGTAAATGTTTACAAATTTACTTACCAAGGACTTTGCAAACAGAATTTACATTGTCTATTCATCAAAACATTTGGATTAAAGTTTCTTTTCAAACCGATAAATTGCGAGGAATGAGGAAATTTAGATATTTGTGGCGCCCATATCTCGACATTTCCTTTCAATCGCATGGTAAATTTGAGGAATAATGTTTTTGTACCTCAACCACAAATTTTCTGTTATCAGACACTATTAGAATCATTTACTCATCGTATTTATCCGTCCATATGAAAAGGGCCCACTTTGTCGTTTCCGGGATATTCACTTTTCTCCTTCCATGTCGCTCGCTTAAACCAATGTTATTTTGATTTCTTCATGTTTTACCTCATCGTTTCTGCTATTGCGCTGGACTTGGGCTCGAAATGTTAGGAATTTCATTGTAATTCAAACATCGGACTGGATCCAGTAGATGACAAAATGACAAAAAAAATTTCGAACTATTTATTCACTAACGGACAAGTGGAAAAATATAAAAATATCAATGAACAGTAGTTATCGAGTTTTTATGCAGGGCGATGTCTTCTCATCCAGCCGAAAAGTTCCTTTTCTCTTTCGCCCGTGCATAATCTCCTCCAAGTTCCTCAACAGTATAAAATTGTTCCTCGTGATTTCAGCCTGTCGTTCTCGTTGTAGTTGCAGTCGTTTTGCATCGTGCCGAACATGGGGACGACTACAGGGTGGATTCATGTCCACAGTGGGAACGGCAGTTTTTACCTTAAAATTTACCAGAGCATGCCAATTAACAATATCCAATTTGGGCGCAATGTGTGGTAGCCGTTTTGTGATTTGTACCCAATTTTTTTCTGAGATCCTGTTAAGAATTTAATTGATCACCGAGGGATTTTATCAGCTTTTTCTAGTGGAGAATTTTGTTGGTGACATAATTATTTTTTTTGTACCAATTGACTTTCGAAATTGATAGCCCAGAGTAGTATGGCGACCGTCCAAATAAGTTGAGGTCACCGAACGTAGATAAACCTTCAGAATTCTGCAAAACTGAACATAATAGTTCATTTCCGGACGAACCGTGGAAAACTAATCAGCCCCCTATACGCGCTAGATTGCCATCCGCGGCTTCGCCGCGGATGGCGCGTCTGGCGGAAGTGGAACGATAGTGTAGAGCACTCGGTAATGCATTCTGTTTTCGATGAATGTTAATTCAGATTTCTCCTTCGGCTCGGCCCGTAAATTTTACATTCGGCAAACCAGAATTTCTCACTTTGTGCTATATAATATACTCTGTAGGTTTCCAATATTTACCCCGTATCCAACAAAATCCAAAACAATGCTCCGGCCGAAACAATCTTCTGGTCTTGATGACCGCCATTTTCAAAATAACTTCAAAATTTCCGAGGACTTTTCTTCGTAACGATTGATTCATAGAAATTATTTGGAAAAACTATTAAAAAAACGTTCAATAATTTCAATAGACGAAATTGATAAAAAAAATTAATAATTCTACAATCGCAATGGACGTTTCAACATCTTATCATTCTGCGCTCGCGCCCATGAATATATACGAATACAGAAATGTGTGCTTCGAAATTACTCACTCGTTTTCGATGTTTTTCATAAACTCGTCTCTGCCAGGATATTAAATCCGCTGAAGCCGTTCGTGTGGACATGACTATTATCACAAAATTCTGGAAAAAGTGCAACACCGAATTTAGATTGAATTTCATTTTTACCCAGGGAAAAAAAATTCTCTATATATAGAGCTAAAATATTCTGAAGAAAAATTATTTTTGAAAATTATGGAATTATCTTCTCCCGAAGTTGATGACCGGTTAAAGTGGTCACTGCGTAATTCGAAAAGATTCTACTGCAGATATTTTGAGATTGACCTCAATAATGGGGTTCAATTTTTTTTTTATATTATATATTATATATATTTATATATTTATATATATTTATATTATATATGATATAGAAGTTGTAGATGGGACATGAGATAGTTGATATCGTGTGCACTGATAGAAGGATTTAGTTGTAGTTAGCGAGGCTGCTTAACCATCCAGAAATGGCGCAGTTGAATACGACGAACCAGATAGTGATTGGTGAATAGTTAACGAATATTTCCCGACTATTAGAGACTCTGTCAGTCGAATGCATTCGTTGATAACAACTAAACCGTCCTATCAGTGAATGGACTCCTGCATGATCGCTCGAACCAGGTTGTCCGTCGAAGCAAAATAACCGATTTACACCTATAACTAGGATGCCGATACCAACATAGAAATATTGCAACGCGAGTCAAAGAACCACAAAGTAATTCGATAGAATTCACTGCACACGAGTAGAGCTGGTTTACGCGATATATCAACTGCAGTCTCTAGTTACCACGTTACCAAGACTACCTGCTCTACGGCCGTTTGAATTTGCACTCATTCGTCTCAACAAATAGTCAACTCACTGTTTGCAATAATCTTGTACGGCTCCTGCAAATATCCCAATTTCTGGCAAATAAATACACCGGCAAACGTAAAATCGAGCTCGAAGTGGAGTTTGTTCGCGTCGCTGTTTATGACATATATAGTCACTGGCAACCGGTGCTATTGATCGCTGCGGGCTTCTGTGTGCGTTCAGACATCTCCATTTGTGAGGACCCAAGGATTGGTTTCTCAAGCACCCTGATAGAAATATTGTCAGAGAGCGCGGAATTAGTTACTTGGGAAAGTAATTTCGAAAAATCATCGTTTGCCGCCTCTGTTATTGGCACAAACGAGAGATTTGCAGTTCGAAATTGACGAAATTTTCTGTTGTACTGACCCAAGTAGGGCTTACCGACACCCACAAAAAAAACGATATCTTTCCAATGTCGCATGTCGGTACTGAACTGCGGGGTTGAAACGACGTAGAGTATACGATCAAATCGGTACAAAATCGACAAAATTTCTACCATGGCAAAACCGTGTATCTGAGCCAAGAATGTGGCGATTCGATGTGAAGATTATTGAATTAATCTGCGATGCTTTCCAGTCAAATACATCAATGCCCTTCATACAAGTACATGTGGAATGACCTGAAATGGTGTGTGCAGTCAGAATGAATTCGTTATGGTTTTCTCAGCCAACATATATATTTTAATGAAAATCAAAGAGACTTCCCAAAATAGGGTAATTGACTATGATGTTCGCAGTTGCTGGTCCATTAGATATAGGACCATAATATTGAATTGATTTTCAATAGCAATATCAGATGTTCAGTCGACATCGAAGTTAGAGACTACATGAACTTTCCCATTGAATTAAAAATCAGACACGAGATTCAATCGTTGAAATCAAGTTAATGTCCATACAATTTAATGAAACGTTTCATACTTTTGCGACTTCACGGAATTGAATTTGGATAATGCGATTGACACGAGAGACTTCTGTGCATATGCACGGCTGGCTCGCAGTCCCCAACACATGCGAATAATTTCAATGGGGAGAGATCGACTGTATGTGTGTGTGTATGTGTGAGTGAGAGAGAATGGGAAGAGAAGTAAAATTGTGATTGGCTGGTTGGATGGACCAATGGGAAATCGTCTTCGTTGGTGGGATCAGCTCGCTATCGCTCCTTCGTTTTTTTTCAGGCTTTTATCGCACTTTGGGAATATCTCAGAGCGCTCTGGGAGTAGGGGAGATGGAACAAAGCCCTGCTGAGTGTTATTATTCAGCTGTGACATGCCGGAATAACACGCAGTAGGTAGCAAAGATAATGCAAATTTAAATCCTTAGCGTGCTCTTCACTATTCCGCGATTCATCATTCAGGATGTAAGGGCTTGTGGAACATACACCGCATTTGCATGATAAGACGTGGAAAACTACAGAAAGCCCATGTCAGGACCGGCTACTCCATGAGGAATTTCATGTGCGGCGGACAATTTGAGAAGACATCTTGCCGAGTCAAGGATTTGAAGTTAGGAACCCAAGCAGCGCTGAGACAGAACGCTCAGCTTGACCGGGTTCCATGGCTATTCAACGCACCCAACGAATTTTCACCACCAACGCTCAAATCGTAGTAACAGTAAATATACGACAAGGAACTTGGATGTACCTTCTGACGACAAAATATATCTTCACACTTCGGTGTCTTAGATATTACGATAATATACACACGAAATTGTGTTACAGTTTTCACCAACAAATAATAAGTGAGGAAGAAAACAGAAATGTTGAACTGTCTATGAGTTGAATTGGCTATGCTGAAATGATGTGTTGAGTTGGATGGTCTAAATGTTGAATAGTCCTGCTACAGCTTGACTTACGTCGCTGAGTCTCACTGCTGCAGAGCACTAGATGTGCACTGACCCAAACGGTTTAGTTATTGTTAACGAATGAATTCGATTGGCAGACTGGGGTAATTTAGCTGGTTCCAAAGAACATTCGTTGATAGTTAAGGTATTGACTTGCCTCAAAAATGCATGCGGTCATTATCGCCAAGTCATTTGGCGATTCCGCAATAGGTAACGCGCCTCGTCAATAACAAGGTTTGTAGCTGAATAATAGAATAGAATATTTATTTCATTGATGCTACAAAGTTACTTTATTTTACATCTATCAAAGACTGGTCTTTCATTATCACAGGTTCGCCCTAAAATACTGTGTTTCCCGTATTTTCAAGTTGATTTGCTACAAATGTTGCGTGATGAACACATTTTTGAACATTCTGGAACAATTTTAAATACAGAACTTTCTGTCAATTCGGATGCATGATTTAATTTAATTTATGATTCCCTCGACCCAAATTTTCCGAAAGCAAATTTTCCAGTTTCGGGAGTTTTATGGCTTTATTGAGGTCCCCAAGTGAGTTTTGCAAGTACTTTTCAGGTCAATGTTTGGAAGCAGGTATGAGACCATAAACCCTACCGTTGGTAACATTGATTTTCATGAAATGGTGAATCAGCTAGAGCCATCCGAGGGGTATATACTCGCCTGTTTTGACTGTTCAACGAGTCTAATCCCCAATAAAAATGTACCTTCATAAATTGAGGTAATGGTCCACCCGAACATTGCACGGGCAGGAAAGTTCAATGAAAATTACCAGATTTACAGGAACATTCAGAGACAGAGACAGGGTCAAGACATAGTTTCAGGCACTCATCTCAGCGCCTTTCATGTTATGATACACTGAATCTCAATCTGTGATTTTCATTGACAATTTGATTATGACTGATTCAAATTGTTCTTCGATATTTTTTTAGAAGAAGTTTTTTGAGAAGAAATGTTTTGGAAAGAAATATTTTGAGAAGAAATTTTCTGAGCAGAAATTCTTCGAGAACGAATTTTTCGAGAAGAAATTTTCATATGAAGAAAATCGAAATTCGTGCAACGTTTGAATAGTTAAAAAAAACGGTTGGATGTCTCCGCCATTTACACACATTCGAATTTATCATATCAAAGCTATAGGATATTCATGCGGGGAAATAAAAAAGTCCTGTTTCCCGTTACCGTATGAACCAGGAGGATAGAGCGGCTGCCATCCCTGAAATAACGATGGAGGTAGTAAAAAGGGGGAGAAAAGAAAATAGATAAATGGGTATCCATTTGGTAGTGTCCAAAAGGAGCCTACGATCTTAATCGTCAAGCTCCACAATGATCCTCTTGAATGGATGAGCCACTCGAGGAGTGGCATATTTTTCCCTGGGGGAATTGACACACTTAATGCTCTCAACGCTTTCAACATATATGTGTGCTTGAAAAGGGGGAGGGTTCGACATTGCTACTGGAATCCCTCATCCAATCAAAGGACATCACAACATTGCATTCATCCGCATCTGGGGAGTGAGTGCGTGATTATATGTATCTATTTATTTCCAGTTTTGACGGTTTCTATTGCAAGAAATTTTACAAATGGTCCCAGGGCTCTCAGCCAATATTCATTTGTCTATACAGGACACAGGCGAAAAAATTTATAACAATTATTGGAGAGCCGTACAGCGATTATATCATAAATGTAGAGAAGGGTGGTGAAGTGTTGGGAATTTTGGTCATAATAACGTGATAATAATATGCTTTAAATATATATATATATATATATTACGTGTATAATATAGAGTAGCTATATATTTTATAAATTCTGTGGACAAACCGAAGGGATAATTTTATATATTAACCGAAAATAAATAAATAAATAAATAAGTAAATGGATAAATAAATTAAGAAATGAATGAATAAAAGAATAGATCAACGAATAAATAAATAAATGAGTAAAGGCAGAATAAAAACATGTGTGAAACAGAAGTTCGTAGAATCGTCAAATTTAACTGACATGTTTTTTTTTTCACACGAAAAACATTTTTAAAAAAATGGAAAAAATAAATAAATTTACATTTTGAAATATTTATGTCCCTGTCACGGTAGGTAAAAAATAAGGTAAAACGAATCCACAATCTAAACTATTTATTCTTACTGTCACAGAATCTATAAAACTGTCGCAGCGAGCGGGATTAAAGATTGGCGTGGAGTATGTATGTGACATCTATGTATATATGTCATCCAGCAGTATTAGAAAATTGGAGGGAAAAAGGAGAAGAATTTAAGACCATATGGTGAATTCACAAAAAAATCTCAATTGTATTTGTACGGGAATTCTTTAAAGTAAAATTTAGCTTGAAGGTTTATGTGAACTTCAAATAATTTTGTTTTTTCAATTTGATTATTCTTCAAATTTTTACACTGTTGAATAATTGAAATTTTCTAAATGTGTGAACAACTTGTTATTATCATTATCATTTCTTAGGATCCCCATAAATTTCCGAAAAAAATCATTAGTGTGTGAGTGAAATTGATTGGTTTAAAACGATTTTTTTTTCGAATTCTTATCGAGACACGTCGTCTCTCGTCACATCTCTCTCGTCTTGTCTCGACTTGGCGATACTCATAAAATTGCTCTCTCCTATTTTAGCTTCAAGTTTTTCGTATGAAATTTTTCGTTCTTTTTTCCTCTTCGTGTAGCGATAAATTTTCCAGATGTATCTCACCATTGAAGGGGGCAGGTCGGCACGAAAACGACTTGTTTCCCTTCCACAGCATATTTCTATGTGAAAACGCAGTGGTGGGGGGAGAGCGGTGAGGGGCGGGGCCAATTTGTGGGCGTGGCAATGTTGGAGATGACCTGGAACCTAGGTTTCAAGCGCACTTTAGTCTCCACTGAGACGTTGTACGCTGCGGTCGTGTGTGCGGTCTTATATATATATATATATATATACAAATATATATAGTACAATTTTACCATTGCAAATGTCGTAAAATGTCTTCTCGATTTCGCTAAATTATTCGACGAATGTGGAAAAAAAATTGTGCACACTGAAAAGGACTAAAATATTGTGAATAATTATTTGGAAAATTCCATATATTTTCGGAAAAATGATGCACACTATGAGCGAACACGCTGGGGGACCAGGCTTGGGTGTCAGTGTGCTCCCTTTTGATGGAATGGGCATCTACGAGCAACCTAGGCCCAGATTTGTTTTTAAAATGCCCCGCGTTGTACCCGATCAAAAGGGAAAATTCGAGAGTGACGAGCTCTTTCGCCGCCTGAGCCGCGAGTGCGAGGTAATTATTACCAGAAATCCAAATACGTGATAGAAATTTTTTTTTTTTCTTTCAAATTCCATGGACGATATTACCGGGGATTACAAACCGTGGAAAAGTTGAATTTGTAGCCGACGTGAATGAAAATTAGGCAATGGACGGGCGAAATTTCGTTCAATAAACAATTGGGGAAGATTTAGTTTTGCGTCATTTTTCCGTGAAATTGCATACAAATTTAGGGTTGATGGGTAATTTTTAACGAAATTTTTCGGGGCAAGTACTTTACTTCTTTGGTAAATTTTATTAAATTTTTCTCTGCGCGTGGGACACTGGTACACATGTTTGTGTTTGAAGTCAGAGTGAACCTCGTTATACGTAAATAGCGACTTTTAACACTAAGGTAACTGTCCCTTCTAAAAGCTGTGGCTTTTATGAAAACTGCGGAATTTCATGTTACGGCATTTTCGTAATTTCTGTGATTTTCTCAATTTTTTTTTAATATGCAATTTTTGCCGAGAAATCTTGAAAAATCGTTATGTCACGTTTGCCCAAAATTCGAATTTCTCACTGAAAAAATGCAACGTTAAATTAATTTAAAAAATTCAATAAATAAAACAACACACAATAAAAAAAACGAAATTATAATCATTATAATTTTTCTTACGCGTTTAAAACCATAGCGATATAACGACCTTAAGGCCGTAGGCCCTTAGGAAAAGTCCGACCTTAAGGCCTAGTCATCCTTACAGCACTCAAAGTGTCAATCAACGCACATGAAACGGTTACGCAGAAACATAATTTCATACAAAAATAGCAGAATATACAAAAAAAAATTTAGAATAAAAATCGTCTAATCTGTTTACCTTTCCGAGAATTTTAATCCGGTTAAGAAGTCTGATTTGTGTTTTGGAATGCGGAATATTTCCGGAGTTAATCTGAAGATCATGTGATTGTGAAATTTCCCGATGAATTTCCGGTTATAAGAAATTGCTGAATTGAAATTGGAAAAGAATTTGGAGCGACCGAGGAAGTCGTCCAGACATCATTACTGACCTATTACGGCTTCCAAATATCTAGAATTGCGCCGGAGGTCTCAGCGTCATTGAGGGTATCCCTACGGGAATTTATTGATTTACCTGTATTGGTTACATAGATAATATGTTTGTTATTATCCGTTATTCAGAGCCACTAAAAATTGCCGGAGCTTAACTACTCGCGAGTCAATGAATTAATTGCGATGTCAGCGATTTATTAATGAAAAGACTTTTAACGATTTTTTTCACGCAATTGTATCGATCTGAGTGCTGTCCTGTAGACACAGTAGAGTAGTACTTTGCGTGATAAGGCCGAGAACTTTTTTCACTCGGATGATTATATGCCTCAGTTTCGGTCTGCGACCCTTATACTCGTCAGAGAAGTTGGCACTTTTTTTTCGCCACATGGCTCGATAAAGTGCGATCGGAGAGGGCGAAGCGAGGCTAGAATCGCGGTTTAGCGGCGTAGTGACGAAATGGTACTTTTCGTCACAAGGCCTGACAAACTCTTTTGATGAGGGTGACACGTTGAAGACCGAGGCGACGCCGAGGTATGCCATCATCCTCGTCAGAAACGTTTTACAGTCGCGGTTTAGCGGCCTAGGCATGAAAAAGTATTCATGCAAATATACATGAAAACATGATTTTGTTTGCAATTTGTTTTGTTGGGACGAAGCAGGGAGAAACATTTGAATTGATATGCCATTTAGAAATTGAAATTAACTGGTTACAGGTGAGGTACACAGGCTTCCGGGACAGACCCCTGGAGGAGCGCCAGGGTCGCTTCCAAAATGCGTGCCGTGAGGGTCACACCGAAATTGCGTTCGCAGCTATGGGCACAAATTTACAATTGACATTTGGTCCCGCTGCTGGAGACTTCTCCGAGCCCAGCCAATGCGACTTTGACAAGGAACATGGCAAGGTAATTGAAAAATACAAAATATTCGTGAGAAAATGGCCTCGAGAGACTTTTCACTTGAATTTTTTTCCCCCGCCTGAAGGCGATTTTTTATTTATTCCTGAAGAGTTAAAATGGAGCACAAATTCGCGTTCCTCGAACCGAGATTTCCTCTCAAAAGAGGGACTTTTTCTTCACGATTAATAGTATAAAAAGGTATCTGTAATTACCGAAATTACTAATGACATCATTAGTGCATCTGTTTGCTCACATTGACACTCTCAATCCCCGATGCTGGAAAATAAATCTCCGTCAATTACTACAAATTCGTTGACAATAAAGTCACATTATACGTGACGCTTACCTCTCGTGTTTGTACAACTCGATTCCCCGTAAAATCTGTAACTCTGTATAAATCACTGATGAATGGATACTGCATCAGTCATTGATGACTTCCCGTTGGAAACTTCCCCCGGAGCTTGCCTTTTACCGCCCCCGTATGACGTATACAAGGGCCCCCGGCACTGCGGGAGTCTGAGGGTCTCTGTCCAACGCCAATTTTTCGTCAAATAAAATAAAACTGACCCCCCCCCCTCCTCCTCCCCGGAATGAGCAGAGCTTCTGGGAACATCTTCCTCACGTTTTTCCTTTTAGGGTTGTCGGCCATAAACCGCTTTGTAGAAGTGGATGAAAAAGAAGAAAAAAAAAATGCCGAAAATAAATAACGGGTCCTGGATATTTTCCGAAAAATCTTATCCGCCTCTCTTTGATGCCCTTTTTTTATGGGGCTTTCCGGTCCTCTTGTTACCGCGCCGGCGTCGCTCGGCCGCCGACGCCTTGGACGCCATTGCGATCGATAATGCCGTCGCTACACCGCCATTTTGTACGGATTTGCGAATATTGCGGGGGAGATTGCCTCTGGGAGATTCTATAAGAGGTTCCAAGCTTTAAGATTGTCCAAAAACTGCTCATGGAATTTTTGAAATTTCTTGGACAGACGGTTCCAAGTAGATGTTATAGATCGGAAAGCTTTCTATATGGGCCCAATGGACACCCATCCCAATATGCAGTTACTTTTTTTTTTTTTATTTAGACTATACAGAGCTTATACTTCTGTCACTTTTTCCTGAGAAAACATGTTTATTTTGAATTATCTATTTTTTTTTCTTGGCCCATTTTGTAAGACACGCGAGGCAATTAGCACTCACCAACTGTCCCACCTAGTCACAAAACTCTCAACAGCTATAAATCTTTCATACCGATGGGGCCATATCTTGGGGGTCTTGAGTGAGCCTTTAAAAGTCGTCTGAAAAGCGGAAAAACTCTTGAAAGCCCGAGCGTGGCTCATTCGGTGGGGCACACTCTAGGACATTTCAATCGTGCTCACGGCACGAGACAACTCGGCTGTATTGTTTTAAAGGTATACGGTGAGATAAAGGGAAGAGACACGTGCTGGGCATTGTCGTGGTGCCCCGTGGCGCGAGCAATTAAGCCAGATCAACGCTCGGATAACAACAGAGTTCCTCTTTTATTTCTACCTTTTCACATCTGCTATCGCGAATTCCTTATCGTTAATTAACGACAGTCATATGGACCCTTCTGGAGATCAATTTATCCGGTAATTTTGCATTTCAATTTTTACTTTTGTTTTCACGAGGAGATTGGGCATACAGAATTTTTTTTCCCGGCCACCCACCCACTCATCCCCCTACCCACCCACCCATCCACTCGCCCACCCACCCACCTACCCACCTACCCACCTACCTACCCACCCAACCACCCATCCATCCACCCACCTATCCACCTACCCACCCACTCACCCACCCACCCACTCACCCACCCACTCGCCCACCCACCCACTCGCCTACCCACCCACTCGCCTACCCACCCACTCGCCCACATACCCACCCATCCACCTATCCACCCACCCACCTACCCACTTACCTACCGACCCACCCACCCACCCACACATACACACACATTATTTCACAACTGATAACGCGTGTCTCAACCAAACTGACTAGTGACTAGTGAAAAGTGACACATTTATCTGTTCCCGAAAAACTTGAAACGGTTACTTCCCGTTTCGGTTGTTACGCCCCTCTGTTACTAAGTCAACGTTATAAAGATAAAAAAGCGTCACTTTTGCTCAACAATCAAAGCATTCACCAATAATAATGCGAGAAGATATAATTTTCCCTTAAACTGGCAATTGCCCTTGATGCTTTACCATTGTGGCCATAACCGGCAAATATCTATTCTCGCCTGCACATAAAATACCGAAAAAATAGTGGAAATAAAGAGGCAAGGGTTACGCTGACCGTATGTTATTCCCTTTATGATAGGTATAGAATGCGAGAGGCCTAGAAATTATGACGAATGTCCCAGGCTATTGTCCCAATACCGGACCTAGCGAAAAAAAGGCGCCGGGTAACGCCCACTTGAAACAAAGCCGTCTGGCTCCTGTGTGTCCGTCTTGTTGAGATAAATACGAAGGAAAAAAATCGGCAGATACGCCGGTCCACATTTGATAACGTACTGGTCCCCTTTTGACAAGATTTAACTTTTCCCGTTTTTATTTTTATTTTTTGTTCTCCTACTCTCCTTTATTTCACTGTCACTTTGGCCCTCATGCAAATGAGATTGTCAAAGGGTTGAGCAGAACGAGTTACAGTTTAAATATTGCCGGGTATTATAGTACGGTAATGGGTCACGCCCAAGCGCCCATACCTTTACTTTTTATTTCCATTTGTTTTTTTTTTTTTTTATTTCTCTCGTTGTTTTTCCTCGCGTGAGAACGGCGAAAGGGGTAAATACACGAATGCACCCTTGAGTTATTAATCGCATTTTACTGAGCGTGAAAAGTTTGACTAATTGAACGCGGAGGTATAATTACATGGATGAAAAAAAAATGAGACAGTTGGCGATGGTCGGAATTTTGTGAGGGAAAATTTACGGGTAGATGGCTAAAGTTGGCTTTTATTGGCTGGGTAAATAGTGGATTTTCTCGGGAAGAAGTGATTTGTGGTGACAGTTCTGAGTCATGATTTTTTCAACTTTTTTTTTTTTGTAATAGGATTTTCTTTTGGATAATTGCACAGTCAATGACGCTCAATTAGTTCGGGAGTTCGACGATTTTGAAACACTCCAGAGATTGGCATCCGGGGATGGACCAATTAGTCTCTGAAATATTGAGTCAAAAAATCTATACTGCGCGAACATATATATATGTATTGTTTTTTAAGATAGATGTGTTTTTCAAATTAATGATATTTTTGATGAAGTAGTTTATGATAAAATATGTAAAGTCAATTTAATGATTTTCATGGCTTCGTCGAACGATGTTTCATTGGGGTTTTTACGATTTAGTCCCAAATGGAAAATGTTTTGCAATGCAAATGCACAGGTATTTCCCGAAGCGTGACGCACATATTTTACCACTTGTGATCGACCTTGTGTATCTTTGATTGAGTCTATATTTTTTTTTGCTGGTACCACCCAGGGTGCTGCCACCCCGTCGGCGCAATTATCCCCCAAACCAACGTCCCGTTGAGGCTAAGAAATGAAAAAATGTCCCAGCCAGCTGTCAAAATTGCAGACAAACTATGAACTAACGATTAAACTCCCTGCAATGCTTTTTATAATTTTTTTTTAACACATTTTTGTAATAATATTTCGGCTTTTGTCTGTTGTTGACTATGTCGCGTCTGATTTTTTTTTTTCGGCCACTCTCGACTGTTGGGAACACCGGAAATATACACTCGCTGAAAATATAGGTCCTGCAAGGATATAATTCCCGACGGGCGACACCCAATTCTTGGGACTCGTATTTCTTTCGTTTCTGTGTAAAATCACAGTTCTAGGATTTTTTTGGAAAGGAAAAAAAATGTTGATTAAGCGATGAGAAAAATAAAATGATTTCTCGGAAATAAAATTAATTTTTGGGGACAAAATTCGAGATACATTCGAGAATTTTTCTTTCAAATGTATTTTTGAGATTCTGGAAAAAATGGAAGCTATTAGATTTTTTTTCGTTTTTTTTTTACAAAATTCTACACAAATTTGTGGAAAATTAATTTCACCTGTGCATAACGTAATTAATTACGCAATTTTGATTAAACTTGGTGTTAATTCTCTTATCACTGCGAGCAGAGAACAACCAAAATTTGTGATGTGGGAGGATTTAAGGGCGGTATAAAAAAATATATTGGGCTTACACGGTGTTGTAATGATCCAATTTACGGCTTCAATCTCATCATAGATTTTTTAGCCGCTCTTTTCCTCCCAATTCGTCCCGTTGCTACACGCCTAAGTGTTCCTCATTTCCAGCAGGCGATTACCGAGATTGGAAGGTATACACTACCGCCTGCGGCCACGAGAAAATTGCACTCACCAGAATATTCATATTGTTTCTGTTCATTTTTTTTGTATACTGGTTTAGAGCGAAGAAACGTATTGCACAATTTTTTTTTTAAATATAAATTAGTTTTTTCATGTAGTTTATTTTCATTTGGAAGGAATTGTATCATATTGCATTTTTGACGTATGTGTGTGTGTGTGGGGGGGGGGGAGGGGGGGGGGGTGGTTGTGTTTTCTTCAACCCCCCCAAACAATTTTCCTCCGACTCCAATCTGCCAATAACTCAATACCGCCCAAGTGGGCCCTTTTCACATTAACCAAAATATTCAACTTATGAAGAAAATTACTCAATGTTTCAGGTCCATATAAGATCGGGTTTGATAATGAACGGAGTTTGCGTTAGGTGGCGCGGTTGGATTGACCTGGAGCGTTTAGATGGTGTGGGTTGCTTGGAATTTGCTGAAGAAGCTGCCGCCCTGGAGGACGCACAGCTACGTAGTCAGTTGAGTCGTTACAATGAACGATTACGTCAGTTTGAGGAGAAACAACGGGCCTATAGAAATGCCGCAGTCCAACCACCGCATCACAATCACCATCTTTCCCATCACCATCATCATCTTGGCCATCATGTTACCGGTAGTGGCACAGTTGCAGGTAGTGTTGAGCCCCATCTTCCCCATCGACAAGATCCCGAGATGGAAGTTAGACTTCGCGCTTACTAAATATTAAACATCCTAAACCACTTATTAACCAAAAATTGAAAAAAAAAACAACAAAATGGATAATATCATCGATTGCATAATGTCATTAGAAAACTGGTAGAACTGTCATAACTCGAGGAAACTCATGCGAACATGAGATATTAATTTGTTGTAAGTTGTCTCTTGTAATTCATATGACTTCTGAGACGTCTGGAGATGAAATTTGAGAGCGGATGTCTATCGAACATATTGAAAGCAATGTTCTTCTAAAATTGCTTTCATTACCAAATGCTTTCTTGCGCAAAAACTTGTCATTTTTTTCCAAACATCTTACGGGATGAATTGACCTGGTTTTTGATGAAGAGCTAAAACACTGTGTGGATTCGTATCAAACTCCTTTTACAATCAGCAATTACGGGTCGCAATTTTGGAATAACAAAAAATAAAACCGAATTGGTACAGTTAGCAAAAAATGGTTGCACACACAGGCGCGCGCATACATACACAAATTAGTGTCGAATTTTTATCAGCATATAATTTTCCTTTAACAAATAATTATTTTTTTCACAAGTGGCTTGGGATAAAAATATGGAAGATTCGATTTCCAACAAAAGATCTTCAATGTGATTTTTCGTTAAACCGACTAGTTTACGAAATAGATGCTCTCTCTCACCCACCCACCCACCCAACTACTTACACCCACCCACCCAACTACCCACACCCACCCACCCACCCAACTACCTACACCCACCCACCCACCCAACGTCCTACACCCACCCACCCAACCACCTACACCCACCCATCCACCTACGTACAAATCATCCACCCACCCACCTACACCCCACCGGCCTCCTATATCCGCCTACCTACAGCACACACACACTGAACGGTGACTACCGTGGGGAGTACAAGAGAGAGGGACAGACACACACACACACACACACAAATCTAATTTGGCGCATTTCATTTTCGGGGTGATTACAATAACTTTCTCTCTCAGGGCATAAAAAATCTATCCGATTCGGGTACATTACTAGATCCAATTCGGATATTTTTTTTTGTGTCCACCATAACTTGCCCTATGTGCAACTTAATAATAAGGAAGCCGGGAAATCCCAGTTTTACACCTCATCCACGCATATGAAATGAGATTATAGCGCAAGGTCCGTCGGATATCGGCAACCACGATGCGTCGTATGAATCAGACGTTTCTCTGTATCCAGATGACTCACTCAGCTCTCTCTATGTATCATTTCCATTCTGTTCATATATTTTTTTTATATATATTTCGGGGTATTGTATACTTTGTCATTATGATTATTTGAACGATTGCCTGTACGTTCGATGATTTTTGTTATGTATTGTAAATATTTGTAAAGAGTTTATCAATTAAATATAATTTCTGAATAAGTATATGATGATTGTATTGATTCCTTGGGCATTTATCCTTATTCCTGTAAATATATTCACTTGGGAATTTCATTGATTGTGGAAAATCTATGGGTTTTTGGCGCCCTGTCACTTGAAGGAATCATCAGAAATATGAGGCGGCATTACAACGTGTTGAACGTGAATGGAGTAAGTCGAGTATGACATCGGGAAAAGTAAGCCATTAATCATGGTGGATCCATTCAAGTAAGTTACTAGTGGAAATACTAGGAATTTCTATCCACTGGCATTTATATATGCGCTTTTATCGAGGGTGAGCGAGAGTTTACGTTGACTTATGTGTTGTGACAAACAGTGAATATCTGTAGCATAATAACAACATCGTTATTTCCATGTATTTGAAAATATTTCAAGTATCAATTGAAATAGACTCATGGTGATTGTAACGCGCGTGCGTATGTTTACTCGAGGATATAGGGGGAGCTGATGGAAACGCTGCGGGGCGTTCGAGCGTAGAAATCGGGTATTAGCATTTCTCTCCCCTCTTTTTCAGGTTTAAACTCCCCTTTATTGTTTTAGGAGATCTCGGGAATCAATTAGAGAGGATTAGAATGGAATTTAGCTGAATTGATCTAAGGGTTTACGGGATTGCGAATGAAATCGTGATGATTATCGTACTGTACCGGCAACGACGTGTCTGGTCACACGCGCGGCGGTAAATTTCTCTGAGCCTCCTAAGACAGTTCACCCCCCCCCCCCCCCCCCCCCCATGATTCACTTAGACCTATTCCCACTCGATTCCGTAACACTGATGAGACATGTCAGGTCATCAGGTAAGGTGATAGGCTCTCGTACGCGGAGGAATTCTTACAAGAAGCCTTACACTCGCTGTCAATAACGGACATAAGCATCTACAAAAAATTCCCACGAGATCCTGCGGCCCCAATCACCTTTAAGAAATTATATCTTGAGAATTTTCAACTTCCCGAAATCGGGACATATTGCTATCCCTTTGAACGTACAAATTAAAAACCGATCTTTCATCAGATTTCCACAAAACCTATTAAATGACATATATTTAAGATATATTCGTGTATAGAAAAAATATGTATTCTATACGTATATTTGCAATCTGCATATATGTAAAATATATACTGGCATATATTTGCGGTCTATGTAAGAAAAAAAAAATTATAAATTTGAGAATTAAGAGTCTATGTTTTAAGTCGATTTCCCTCTCTAAGGAAGTTGAAAAAAAAATTATGTAGACATTTCATAGCGGCCCGTGACTCATATTCATTTAACCCATAAGCTTCGCATTTTTTAATTCCGACTATTTTATCGGGAGAGTATTTAACTTCCTGGGTGATATCGCGATATCAGTATGAGCTCATTAGTGTCAAAATGCGACACGTTTGGTGTGAAAATGTTTGTAGGGAGGCGCACAATAACAGCCACTCGTGGATTTATCGAAAAATAATGGTCGTTGGCAAATTTTGAGAATTTCATTGAATGGCACATTTCCCAGGGGCATGAGTGCGAGGAGAATTTTATGGGGATATATGTATATGCGCGCGTGTATCATTTTGTATTTGTTAGGAAACAGCATTGTTGGGCTTTTGAGGGGGAAGGGGGGGGGGTCTGGAGAGAAGTTTTCGTCGGTGATCACCCGTCGTGCCCCCGGAGGCACTCTCGCTTGTCCCCCCCATCTGCCTTCGATTTATTCTCAATCGTATAATTGATGACTTTTATAGGGACAAACTTTCAACGTCAACGCGGGGATTATGTCTTTACACCGTTTTCAAGTGGTACACACTATAGATACACCAAAATGAAAATATGCAATTTTTGAATTGAAAAAAAACTTCTTCAATAGTTGTTGCTTCATCTTTTTTGCATGGTAATAGTTATTCGTAAATGTGATAGATCGGGTATGACAAATTTTGGCTTTTGCAATATATTAACTGCAATATTTGAGGAATTGCGTTTAATTCGAACATGCGTAATGTTAGCAAGTTCGGCGTAACAATTGTTTGGGTGACTCAAGTATGCGTATATAAGCAGACATCAAAATGTGATGATTGGGCTGAATTGAAGCGTCACGCATACTTCAATGGTAATGTCATTACTTGTTGGTCATTGGCGATTTTATCCTAAATATAGATATTTCTTGCAAGATTTAGTTAGTCTAGGAAATTTTGTTTTGAGTGCAAGTTGGATAAACCCAACTTATAGCACGTGGTAATATAATATGTAACAGCGTCCTATACTGTTTCATTTGGACGCCGCGCGGGCTCGGAGTTCGATAGACTCCAATCATTGCACGCAATATAATAGCAGATTAGAATATGAAGTGATGCATTCTATTTGTGGCAAATGTGAATTGTGCAGGACGAGCCGTAGGCAAGGTCTGCACTCACATTCGTCAAAAACGGACTTTATCACCGAGTGGTCTATACTATTTTATATCACGAGTCCGGTGGCGCGTGCTGCGCACGAGCACTTCCTTTTTCCGCCGCGTTGGCTGGTGTCGCCTCGGTTCCGTTCTTACGGTTTTCGATAATTTCGATATATACCGATAGTTTCCGTGGTCTCTCCTTTTTACTATAGGAATGGCCACTCAACATTTTGACCCGACATCCTCAAACAGGCTATCGTCTATAGCACCAATAGCGCATTTTTCTCCTCGTTTATGTAACGTGAAAAAAAAATAGTAAGAATGTTGATAGACAAGCTTGAAGTGCATCGATGAACCGGTATAATACGTGCAAGAGTGCCGTGGATGAGCGCATTGAGCGAAGGCGGTCATCTGTGAAACACATTTAGTCTGTTGGCACACACGACGCGACGGGGCAGTTATGCCCTATCTCCCTTGATTTTTATTTCCCTTTTTTTTTCTTTTTCTTTTTTCCTTTTAACTTTCTATCGAGTGGCATGCAACGGGCGTACTCGACCCACCGATCTGAATGTCAAACGCGAATCCTTGATTTTTCATTGAGCGCCATGTGACTCACTCAGATGAAAATATATACGGGCCGACTGGTCTTTTCAACGTCGCTACATATGCTCGTAACACCCTGCTTAACATTACTGATTCAATCTGATGTAATTGACTCAATTGAATTAAAATCAGACTGAGTGATAAAACATTTTGCAGCTAATGTTTTTTTCATTATTCTGTTCATTATTGGGATTATGCACCTGTCGAGTTGAGAAAGTGCATTGGGAGCCGGGGGAGAGGCTATTCGGCAATTAGGCAGTAGAGACCACCCACCCCTCTGAATGAAGCCAGTGAATTAATAAAAACAGGGATCGCAGTGCAGATGTGACCCCTTGCTATACTATTGCTCGGCATTTCTTTTATTTCATGAGGGGTGTACATTATTTGCGCTCCCCAGTCTTCATCATTGCATTCCAACATTGAATAAAACTCTTGAGTATTATAAATAAAATGCAAGGAACGTTGATAATCGGCCTGAACTAGACGCTTATGTATACGCACGGTTTTGCAAAAATTGTGCTTTAATTTTGAGTTTGGAGATGTAGAAACATTGTGCATAAAATGTCCATTGAAGGAGAATGTAGTCATGGTTTAATTAAATTTTTGCTTTCGCTTCATTCTCCCACGTACCCATTCATCCGCCTGCTCAGCCAGCCACCCACCTATCCATTTACCCACCCACCCACTCATCCATTCACCCACCCACCCACATCCATTCACCCACCCACCCACCCACCCACATCCATTCACCCATCCATCCATTCACCCACCCATCCATTCATTCTCCCATCCATCCATTCACCCACCCATCCATCCATTCACCCACCCACCCATCCATTCACCCACCCATCCATCCATTCACCCACCCATCATTCAGCCACCCACCCACCTACTCATCTACCCACCCACTCAGCCAGCCATCCACGCACACACACAGAGATAATCATAATCTCTTTTCGTTATCAGATATTGTGAGCAGTGCCCAGAGAAGCTGAAACGTCAATAGAAACGATTTATCGAATCTGAGCTGTCTGTGATGGGTCAAAACGTTGATCAGGATTTTTGGGGTGGTGAAAGGGAGAAGTAAAGGTGACTCGAAAGCATGCAAAATGCGGACATATGCAAAATGGAGTGAGATTATCCGCGATCCCTCGTCTCGATACAACAGCGTACATTTCAAGTTCCCCCTATTGTCGACCCTTTTTCGTTAGTCGGGTATATTTATGAGGCCTATGCTGTACTGTCGCGCCCAGCGAGTGTTAATAGTTTTCGTTTAGTCCTACACGAGAGGCAACACGTGCGTATTTATCATGATTTATGGTTATTTTCTGTTGTTCTACAGTTTAAACGGGGGTGTAAAGAATTTCACTACTGTGCCCTAGGCTCGATTGAAGTTTCGTTGCTTCGCTATGAGGATTGTGCGTGTGGAATTTTCGGAAATTTCACAATCTGCTTTATCTGTGACGAATATGACAGATAAAACAGATTTTTTTTAATGTGTCGATTTGAGATGAGGAGCGGCATCGCAATGATTTCAGAAACTAGTGGGGGAACTCAGGGTGATCCATGAGGGTCGCAACGGAAACTTGATCCTAAAAACGGATACCTAGATCCCTGGTAGCTATGAAAAACCATATCGTATCGCTCAATAAGAAGACACATTTCTTATTAAATAAATCTGTCTCTAGCTCTCACTCCTTGGAGAACATCGCGACGTAGATTTGTGGAGGGTTACACATTTTTATTATTGATTTTTACGACTCTGTAAAATTCTTCGTCATCCATTGAATATTCGCAAAGTGGCGAAAATGCAAAATTAATTGCTAAATATTTCATTTGGCTCCCCAACGAGCTGAAAAAACTAGGTGTTTATTCGCATGTGCTCCAATTATGATGTTCACAAAAAAAATGTTACATAATATTTCAACATCTCTTTTTCCATACTAAATATTGACCATACAGAGTCTCGACCGCTAAAATGGCTTTGGTGCCTAGGGCCCTGTTGGAGAATTTCGGGAAGAAGGGCTCAATATTGCCTGGTTTTCAACCATGAATTAGAGCGTTCAAATACTCGAACTTTCATGGTATTTAGAAAAATGAAGGTGATTGTAGAACATTTGGCCTTCTAGTGGATAACTGCTTGCGGGCTTAACGGTGTTGTATGTACGAAAATGGACTCATGGGCTGTACATCAGAAATTACGAGTATTAACCATTTCCACCGCATCTTTGCTGGCAGTATAACGATATATAATATATAATATATAATATATAATACATAATATATAATATATAAAATATAATATATAATATATAATATATAATATATAATATATAATATATAATATATAATATATAATATATAATATATAATATATAATATATAATATATAATATATAATATATAATATATAATATATAATATATAATATATAATATATAATATGGAGAATAATGTATACCATTACTTTCCCTAAACCTTTCTCTCCGTGTGAATTAACCAATTCCACTACTTGGCATTGCCATTAACTACCATCCATCGTTCTATACCTTCTGTTCCCATTTCTCTCACTGCATCAAATGTTCCTCATCCCTTTGGATGCTTAACTCCTCTTTCTAAAAAGTACAACCAAGTGGAAGTGCGCTGAACGAATCGACAATTATGGAAACACGTCAACCCTTTTAGTAACTTTTCACTAGCGTCAACCCCACGGTTTAACTCACTCAAATTTCGCGGGGTGAAACCCGAGCGATGAGTGGTGTATACGCATCGGCGCCAGGTGACATGAAAAGTATTATTCGAGGTGATATCTGTTAACTGCAGATACTCTTCCAGTCGATTGCACGAGTTGGGCGTGACTCTTGGAGGGGTCAGACGGCTGGAGTGTAACCGTCGATTTTTTCCACTTCTGTCGGCACTAATGCAATTAATAAAAGGGTCGCTTGAACTGTTCGTTGCTTTAATGAAAAATGAAGACATTGCACAGTTGAATAACCATCCAATCACCGCAAAATAATGTTTTTTGCCCAATGCAAATGTTCATTTTTTTACCATTTAAAGCATTACCGAAACATGGTTACACTTGCGCATTATTTGAATAATGGATTGTCATCGGAAGGTGACGATGAGACGAATAAAAAATGATTCATCACGTGCAAAGTATCGTTGTAGCGGTGATGATTAGCATGTTACCTAACACAGCGTAACCGGCTCGGCTTTTACTCTCGCTGTAACGTGGGGTCATTTATTCAAATTTACCGCTCTTATACCCCCTCCTACTTAGTTCCGTATGTATCACCCTTTCAATTTTTGAAACCAAATAAAATCCATGAAATTATCCATAAATTTATCTAGTTTGATAATACATTTGAATAATAGACCAACTATTCGATGAATTTCTCGGAGAGATTCTACATCGGATGCACCGAATGTGTCGTAGATTGCTCAAATACTCAGGTGCACAATCTCCCATACTTGTGTGCTCCCTGGGGCATTCTCGAGTGTTTGATGATCGCATTAGTACGAAAAGCACTTACCCAAGTTTGTAGGAAAAATTGAACCTCCCCCCCCCCCCAAATTCTCATTGGAATTAGATTACCCTCATCTCGTCAAATTAGTGATTGCCGCATTTAATCACTTTTTATGACTCTGATTACATTATCATAAGAAAAAAATTCTAATTTGTGCGTCTTTCTTTTTTTATAGGAAGCGGAATTAAGCACTTTTTAAATGCGCGATTATAAAATATTTTATGTAGCTAGTGTCAGGGAAACCGTAATTCTAGCCCTGCTCAGCGGGGTCGAATCGTGTTTTACGGGCCTTGTTATAAAAAATACAGAAATAAATTTAGGAATTATGTGCATCAGCAGGTCAAAAATCTTAGCTTAATCAGTTATAATATTTCCCCAAAAAAATGAAAGTACGCAAAAGACGAATTTTGGATGATGGATACACCACCAGAAAATTATCTGCGCGAAGAGAAATAATAAAGAAAAAAAAAATCCCCTTGTATGTGGGATACAGGAGGAGGGAAAATAAAAGCATCGTACACCCCTCTCTCGCTGATCCACACATAGGGCTTATCCCGTAGCTTATGCCCGGCTTATCCCAATCATTTCTGCCTGGCTCGTCATTGATGCCTGCTCCTGGTGCCAATTACGTCAAATCAATGTCACCAGTCATTCAGAGTGCCCCTTGGAAACCCCATTTTTTTCAATGTTGAAAATAAAGAAAAGAAATTTTTATTTCCCGATATTGATTTACCGATTGACAGAATTTTAAAACGTAGGGAGCAACTTCCTGACAAAACATCATCCTTATAATAGTGTAGGTCACCGTCTTTGATTGGCAGTCAAATTAGTTCAAATAAAACGATGTTACACGCCATTAAAAAAAGTATGAGGCAAAATACTATTAAACAATTTTTTTTCGTTGTTTCTTTTAAATTATCGAAACGATTGATTATTCTTAAGATAAGATTGTTTAAAACGCCTGGCGTTCAAATTGCCCGAGATCAGCTGTGACGTCACGAAAGTGCCTCTGAGCGCGACAGCCAATCACAGGCGCTCCTCAACATGAGTGGAGGGGAGGCGTCCAATAGTAAGTGTGGAAACGCTAGCGCGACTCCCGTGACGTGACGCACGACAAATTTTCGATTTGAAACGTACAGATTTTCTGTTATTGATCTGAATCCATTTCATGCGAAGTAGTACTTGATAAGTTGCAGTAAATCTGGTGAGGCGATGTCATGAATCTGAACTGCTGTGTGTCAACGTCAAAGATTGCGTTAAAAGTTTCTTCCCCTTTAAAGCACACTTTAAATCTATTTCAGCCGGTGAAAATTGAAACGTCATGGCATTAGACTGTGATATTTGCATATCTCTCGTGAGATTTACATAATGATGATACGCAAAGTGGATTAAATGTAATGGATAGTTTTATCGGCGATTCAAATCGCCTGATAGGGAATGATCGGGCTCAGTCGGTGTGAAAAGACACACCCTGTGAGCAAACATTGAGGACAATTTATGCATTGTAAGGTACTACTTCCGTATTCTCTTCATGAAGAAGGAGGACAAAAATTTTGCAATGTGTTGAAAAAGTAGAATTTGTGGTCCATGAATGGAAGAACATTGATTTTGTCCTCGGAAATGAAAAATCGATTTTCCATCAGATCTCCACGTTTCATGGTATTTCTGACCTTCCTAGACTATTTAAAACAAAATGTTTGTATGTGGGTGTGTGAGGCGATGTACGTATGTGACCAAAAATTTCCCGGAACGATTTTTCGGGAACAAATTAGGCGATCGAGGTCCTGTATGACGCAATCGAAGCGTCTTGCCGTAACTTAGAGCTGATTAGTTTTTGGTCCATATATGTCTCCTGGTTTCTATTGATATTAACAATTTCAATTGTTTATAACGCTGTATCTCACGAAATATCATAGATACGCAAAAATGTGTCGAATAAATGTTGTTCTTTATAAAAAAAATGCATGTTTTGTGTTTTTTGACTTTTTTCGTATCTTTAACCGTTTCGGCGTTAGAGCGTTATGAACGATTGAAATCACTTAGAGAGCTCTTCGGGGAGAAAAATTGAGAGATTGGAAAGAAAATACTCACACAAATGCATACATCGGGGAGTTATAATTTTGGCCCGCGGAGGGTCTAACCCGCAGCCCATTTATTTACATAATTAAATGATTTGGAAACGAAGGCATATGCCCATGAAAAATTGCATTTATTGATCACCACTTACAATCTATCATCCCTTAATGTGTAACATTTTTCAACAAAATACACTCTTCAATAGCACCATGAGACGTTTGAGCGATTTTAGGCAGTTTCTCCAGTCTAGAATCATGGCAACGAAGGTAAAAATGAGAAAATCATATTTCGAAGATTAATTTGTTGGTAATTAAATTTAAGGGTTTTCCTCACTCACCATGGCCGCTTGGAGTTGCAGGTGTTGATGTGCTCGGTGGGAGTGGAGATGGCGTAGAAGATTTGTCTAAAACAGAAAAATTCGAGGGTTCCGGCGATGAGTTACGACTTCACTGAATAATTGATATGGTACAACGCTGTTTCAGAAAAGTATCTTAGTGTCGTGGATGATAGAGGCTAGTTTTTTTCACAAGGAAAACATATTCTCAGCCTCGCGGTTGAAAAATAAATAATAATGAGCGTTGTATAGTGCCTACATTTAATCAACGATTTTTCTGAATGAAAGAAATTTCGCGGCTGAATTTTTTGTTCATACAGATACACAATTTTTAAATTTTGTTGCACTGAGAGCCGGGATATGAGAGATGAGACTTTGAGTGGTTCCGGCTCCGGCCTTGTCTCGGTCTCGTTTCGCCATTACGAAACGCGATCTCGTCTCGGTACCCCGATTTTGAGCCTCGTCCTGGTCTCGCTCTGTTATAGTATCCAATATAACACAATGATCTGGTCTTGGTCTCAACACATAAATTCGATTTTGGTTTGAAATAAAGATACCTTGCCATGAAATGCGATTCTATATATACTATTCGTGTTACCAACTATTTTAATTATTCATTATGCTGTATTGTAACCACGGTTACCGATGGGGAAGACGTGTCAAAGAAGTCTTTTTCCTCTGATAATAGTACACGGTTTATGCTATGTATAATATTTCCCACGATAGTGCCGATAATTTCAACTTATGCATTCCATAGTTCATAATGTTTTTTCTAACTGACATGAAGACTTACGAGGTGTTGGGACACATCCTTGTTGTGGATCACCTACATATCCATCCCTACACAGGCATGATTTCTGATGATTCTCAACGCTGCAAATGGCATTGGATCCACAACCATTGGTACAGGGATCGATGCACTTCTGCCCAAGACAGGCTTTATCAGAGCCACACTCGTGGTCCGAGTAGCATTCGACTACAGCGCAATTTGGTGGAGCTCCGAGAGCTCCCGGCAGACATGAGCAAGAAGCACGGTTGTTGATATTTCGGCATACACTGTGTGGACCGCATGGATTTGGTGAACATGGGTCGACTGTGGGAGTATGTAAATTAATATGATGTAAATTCCTCGTTCGAAATTTCGAGAAGAGGACAAGTCTCATAAAATATTTCAGAAAAACACTTGTCGAGATTTTGGAATGAAAGTTCTGTTCAGCAAATAATTCACAATTTCCAGTGAATGCCCATCGCGGGCATAGGGATTTTCAGAAAAAATAAAAGGATAAATTGTTGGTGAAGAAATAGCAAATTTTCTGAAAAGAATATGGATTATCAAAATCCATGGGATTGTTATTGACCATTTCTGGGACACTAAGCCCGCTTAAGTGCCAAAAAAAATGTTCGCCATTCGGCTCGAAAAACTTTTCTGACGAGGATGATCATTGCAGATCGAGGTGAAGTCGAGTTTTTCAGGGCTTATGACGAAGAGTACTATAATTCTATATAAGGCCGTATCGTGAAGATGTTTAAAGAAGGGAAGTAAAATGTTTACGGTTCTCACATAAACGTAGATATTCCATGTCACCTCATTTGTCTCCTATCCCTACCACCCTTCTGTTACAGCATTATGAACCATTTGAGTTGAGCTCGATATTTTAGGTAACTCATAGACTTACCAGGTATTTGGAAACATCCTTCCTCTGGATCACCCGTATATCCATCTGTACAGGTGCATAGTCTGTAATGATTCTTAACACTGCAGATAGCATTGGATCCGCAACCATTGGTACAGGGATCGACGCACTTATACCCAAGACAGGCTTTATCAGCGTTACACTCGTCGTCCGAGTAGCATTCGATTGGTTTGCAATTTGGTGGAGTTCCCAAAGTTCTCGGCAAACATGAGCAAGAAGCACGGTTGTTGATGTTTCGACATTCACTGCGTGGACCGCATGGACTTGGTACACATGGGTCAGCTGTGGAAGTATATGAATGAACGTAAAAACTAAGGAAATATGATGACATCCTAGATGACATCAAACTTTTGATTTACAGTAGAGCTCCCTTTATTTTCCGAGCTCGGGGGGTGACCTTGAAGCAATTTCGTGGAGAAAAAAATTAAGGAAGCCCCCCACTCTGCCCACTGGTTGGGTGGCGTGGTGGGGGTTGTCGGGAGCGGAAGGGGAAATAAGAGCAGAAGTAAACGGACTATGTATCAAAAGTAAATAGGTTATGTTTCATGAATGCTCGGTCCCACTATTGAGACGCTGCGCAGTCTGGAGCGCATGACGTCGAAAAGAAGGATAGACAAAGTACGGGGAGTGGGAGAAGGTTTCTGAGGGGCCACAAGTCGTGAGGGGAGTACAGCGAAAATAAAGGAAGCAGAAAATTAAGGGAGCTCTACTGTACTAAAAATTCGAAAAAACGTTGTGATATAATATGAAAAAAGACGGAGTTTCAAGGATATATTTCACTTTTAAGTGCATCAGCCGATATCCTTCATGGTTCATGGGCGTTATTATTTTATTGGAATATGTGGTATCAATATGACCCACGATAAGGTTTCACACGAAACGAGATGAGACTTTGAGTGGTTCCGCTTCCGGCCTTGTCTCGTTCTCGTTTTGCCATTACGAAACGCGATCTCGTCTCGGCACCCCAATTTTGAGCCTCGTCCTGGTCTCGGTCTGTTATGGTATAAAATATAACACCATGGTCTGGTCTTGGTCTCAACACATAACCGGAATCGATTTGGGTTCAAAATAAAGATACCTTGCCATGAAATGCCATTCTATATATACTATTCGTGTTATCAACTATTTTAATTATTCATTATGCTGTATTGTATTCACGGTTACCGATGGGGAACCCGTGTCAAAGAAGTCTTTTTCCTCTCATAATAATACACCGTTTATGCCATTTGATCTTTTTTCCCCATCAATTTCAACTTATTCGTTCCATAGTCTAAAATGTTTTTGGTACTTACCTCTCAAGAAGAGAGGTTATAACCACAAAGGAGTAAGAAGAAGTAGTCTAAAATGTTTTTCTTTTAAGTGACATGAAGACTTACTAGGTATTGGATCACATCCTTGTTCTGGATCACCTACATATCCATCCCTACACAGGCATGATTTCTGATGATTCTCAACGCTGCAAATGGCATTGGATCCGCAACCATTGGTACAGGGATCGATGCACTTCTGCCCAAGACAGGCTTTATCAGAGCCACACTCGTGGTCCGAGTAGCATTCGACTACAGCGCAATTTGGTGGAGCTCCGAGAGCTCCCGGCAGACATGAGCAAGAAGCACGGTTGTTGATATTTCGGCATACACTGTGTGGACCGCATGGATTTGGTGAACATGGGTCGACTGTGGGAGTATGTAAATTAATATGATGTAAATTCCTCGTTCGAAATTTCGAGAAGAGGACAAGTCTCATAAAATATTTCAGAAAAACACTTGTCGAGATTTTGGAATGAAACTTCTGTTCAGCAAATAATTCACAATTTCCAGTGAATGCCCATCGCGGGCATAGGGATTTTCAGAAAAAATAAAAGGATAAATTGTTGGTGAAGAAATAGCAAACTTTCTGAAAAGAATATGGATTATCAAAATCCATTGCATTGTTATCAACGATTTCTGCGACACTAAGCCCGCTAAAGTGCCAACAAAAATGTTCACCATTCGGCTCAGAAAACTTTTCTGACGAGGATGAGCATTGCAGATCGAGGTGGAATCGAGTTTTTCAGGGCTTATGACGAAGAGTACTATAATTCTATATAAGGCCGTATCGTGAAGATGTTTAAAGAAGGGAAGTAACATGTTTACGGTTCTCACATAAACGTAGATATTCCATGTCACCTCACTTGTCTCCTATCCCTACCACCCTTCTGTTACAGCATTATGAACCATTTGAGTTGAGCTCGATATTTTAGGTAACTCATAGACTTACCAGGTATTTGGAAACATCCTTCCTCTGGATCACCCGTATATCCATCTGTACACGTGCATAATCTCCGATGATTGTCAACGCTGCAAATGGCATTGGATCCGCAACGATTGGAACAGGGATCGACGCACTTATACGCAAGACAGGCTTTATCAGCGTTACACTCGTCGTCCGAGTAGCATTCGACTGCAGCGCAATTTGGTGGAGTTCCGAGAGCTCCCGGCAGACATGAGCAAGAAGCACGGTTGTTGATGTTTCGGCATTCACTGTATAGACCGCATGGATATGATGAACATGGGTCGGCTGCGGGAGAATCTAAATTAATATGTCGTGTCGTTCAATCACGCCGGTCCTGGGGGGGGGGGGGGGGGGGTGAGAATCGCTGATTGTACGCGTTGTAAATACAGTAGAACTCCCTTAATTTTCCGCTTCTTTTATTTTCGCTGTACTCCCCTCACGACTTGTCGCCCCTCAGAAACCTTCTCCCACTCCCCGTGCTTTGTCTATCCTTCTTTTCGACGTCATGCGCTCCAGACAGCGCAGCCCCTCAATAGTGGGACCGAGCATTCATGAAACATAACCTATTTACTTTTGATACATAGTCCGTTTACTTCTGCCCTTATTTCCCCTTCCGCTCCCGACAACCCCCACCACGCCAACCAACCAGTGGGCAGAGTGGGGGGCTTCCTTAATTTTTTTCTCCACGAAATTGCTTCAAGGTCACCCCCCGAGCTCGGAAAATAAAGGGAGGTCTACTGTATAGGTAAAATGTTCAGGGGGTCAAGAATGATGATGCATCATTGGTGATCTTTTTCTTTTTAAGTTCCCGATCTTGAGTGAAGTTATTGTTTTGGGTCCGAAAGTTGAAATCGTAAATTTTACTTGATCTTCACGTTTCATGACCCTCAGAAACGTTTCCGACCATTTTTAGCGCGATATTTGTCTGTGTGTGTGTGTGCGTATGTAAGCAAAATGTTGTCGAACGATTTCTCTTGAAGAAATTATCCGATTTGGGTTTTCTTATACTCATTCGACAGGTGTCCGCCTAACTTAGACCTGTTTAGATTGTGACCATAATCGAGCCAGCAGTTTTTTAGTTATTAACAAATTGAATTGTTTATATCGCAGCATCGTGAGAACGGTTAAAGATACGAAACATATAAGTTGATGATAGTTATTTTATACACAAGAAGATATATTTGATGTTGTATAACTTTTTTGCTAACACCGATAGTTCATTGCTATTAACAAATCCAATTGTTTAGATGGCTTTATCGCAAGAACAGTTCGAAATACGAAACAAAGGGTTCAATGAAAGTTGTTCCACACGTAAAAACACACATTTGATGTTGCATTACTTTTTTGGCCAACATCCACAGTCAATTGTTATTAACAAATTGCATTGTTAATCTGACTACTACCTTTTAAAAATTATAAATTTTTTGGATGGTTGGAAATGTTGAAACGTCTGAAAAGTCCATAATTTGAGACATGAACCGAAATTTTGGATATAACATATACGGGGCAACGACCGGGAAGTTATTGGTTCGACCCGTTCGAGGGTCCGACCCACATCCCCTTTATTATGAATGCTTATTTCACCTGGTTCTTTTGGAATGACATCCAGTTGTGCACTGCGGCGATATCTGTTCCCATCCACGGTCTCTATCTCACAATCATACTGTCTCGCATCGAATATTGTGAGGTTTTTGAAGACCAATTGATTCCAGTAAAGACCTTGTTGTTTGCATATCCTCGGTTTCGCATACATGTTTGCTGCATTCTAGAAATAAGGAAAAAACGTACATCAACTCCTGATGAATCAAAGGGTATGAATCTATTCCAGAAAAAATATTTAGATGAGCTTGGCTTTTTGAATCGTGGAGCAAAAGTTCATAGATCATCAGTCAAGAGAATTAAGTGAAGTGTGATCAACTTCGATTGAGTGTGTTAGGTATCGTACGGGGTAGAAATGCATTGGATGCATATAATTTACAGTTCATTAGTCTGTCGTACATATTCATGAAGACTAGCAAGTGATGAAAAAATTGGCTTACATCAGTTTTAATTATATGCCGGCCATTATCATCGTAGTACGCCCAATTTATTTCGCTTACAATCGCATTCTTATCATTGAGATTCACTTTACACGTTATTTCGAATTCACCCCCTTCGTTTGCTACTGCTTTCCCCTGAGGGACATCCAATGGCGAAATGAATTTTTCCGCGTCCTCTGAAAAATGGAAATAACAGAAATCACAATCGTGAATGGAACTGATGCACAAAGAAAAATTGCTCTTGGCGAGCAGGCGTGCCACGCGTTTGAGGTGGGAACGGAAATATGACAGTTCGAGAGGTCATTTTGCGTAACTTTCTTGAGGTCGTAGCTCTCCAATGTTGAGATGGTACGCCACTTATATATCGTTAAGTTTTTACGTAGATTTGTTACCTGGTTCCTCTGGCAGCACGTGGTCAATGGGACCCACAGCTACTGTACGTATATGTGGAGGCTGGTTGTTTGGTGTTACCTCACAGGTGAATTTCACTATGCTTGACGAAGTGGATTTTATGTTCAATACTCGGATAAAGACGGAAGACTCGGGCTCGGTGGAAACGTCCATATCCTCTGAGTTCTGAAAAATGTCATGGAATAAAGCATTATCTATGAATTTAGTGCTATACATTGATTGCTGAATTCAATGCTGGATAATTTCTTGGTGGATGTTCGGCCAAAAAATATTATTATTCAAAATGAGAAATTAGTGAGAAAACGAAAATAGTCTTATAATTGTATCAGTTTGATGGAAACACTTGAAGTCACGGTGTGAAATTTTAGGTTTGAGATTTTGGAGTTGCTGCTTTGCATATCGGATCATAACAGTTTGAGCGTGAGATTTGGGATTTGCTGGTTCTGGCAGTTCAGTTCGAAATATACTTCCGACGCGGTTCTGAAATTCTGTTGCGCTCAATACCTGTTCAAAGCCCTGATTTACCGCTTTGCTTCGTCCTTCAATGTATTGCATATCGAGCATTCTGTGCAATTGACCAATTCTCAACGTTCAAATTGAATCATTGAAGAACGTAGGAGCCATATATGACAATACTTGGACATGAATAATCCAACATAACTGGTCCAAGTTTACGGGAAGTAGTTTTGAATAAAAAAAGGTCGAACCGTGATAGGAGTATCCGCGAAAGCGTTGTCTGCGGTGTGCACCTTCCATTCCACAGATGCTCCTGGAGTTTTGGATCTTTTCGGGTGTATACCGCAAGGTAAACCAATTGAACTCCCAGGTTTCAGTAGAAATAATTGACGCGGAGAAATGATGAAATCAGGCGTCTGAGGATCACCTGGTGAATGTAGAAAAAGGATATTATTTATTGTGTTTCTGTTATATGTTTTATGCCTCATGAGGAACATGAAGAGAAACTCAATTCTCAATTTTTAGCACGGTCTTGTCGGTTGTACGAGAAAAACTCTTATTCCTGATTTTGCTTAAACTGTCGATTCACTCGACATCATTCGCCGCAATAGATTTTTCCACTTTGAAAAAAAAAAGGACAATTTCATTCATTGGTAGTTCACCGTATTCCATCTTAGAATCACCATTACGCTGGCCCCTAAGAGGAATAGGATGGTTCTAACCTGGAGACGTAAAATGAAGAAGTCGAGGCTTTTATTTTACTTCCGTGGTTAGAACTTCCTTTAGCGTCCTGGTGTACACGTAAAGAAAGATTTTGCCGTTCCACAATAGACGTTTATTCGGTTAAGCAATACCGCCATATTTTCGTACGCTATTCTTGAATGGACTATTAATCTATGTGCAAGGAACGACTTTCGGTGGCGAATCTCGACTTACCGAAGTTTATACTAGTCGTGTTATCAAGTATTTTCATTATTTATCATGTTGTATCGTGACCACGGTTACCGATGCCGAAGAAGTGTCAAATAAATCCTCTTCCTCCAGTAACTTTGTAACTCTAGAGCTTATTAGTCTCCTATCCCTACGCCCCTCCTGTTACAGCATCATGTACAATTCGAGTTCGATTCCCTGTTTTAGGTGACACATAGACTTACCAGGTGTTTGGAAACATCCGTTCTCTGGATCACCTATATATCCATCTGTACACGTGCATAGTCTGTGATGATTCTTAACACTGCAGATAGCATTGGATCCGCAACCATTGGTGCAGAGATCGACGCACTTATACCCAAGGCAGGCTTTATCAGCGTTACACTCGTCGTCCGAGTAGCATTCGATTGGTTCGCAATTTGGTGGAGTTCCGAAAGTTCTCGGCAAACATGAGCAAGAAGCACGGTTGTTGATGTTTCGACATTCACTGCGTGGACCGCATGGACTTGGTAAACATGGGTCGGCTGTGGAAGTATATAAACGAACGTGAAGACTAAGGAAATCTGATGACATCCTAGATGACATGAAACTTTTGATTTACTAAAATTCGACAAAACGTTGTCATATAATATGTAAAAAGACGAGTTTCGAGGATATATTTCACTTTTAAGTGTATCAACCGATATCCTTCATGGTTCATGGGCGTTAGTATTTTATTGGAATATGTGGTATCAATATGACCCACGATAAGGTGTCACACGAAACGAGATGAGACTTTGAGTGGTTCCGCTTCCGGCCTTGTCGCGGTCTCCTTCTGCCATTACGAAACGCGATCTCGTCTCGGTACCCCAATTTTCAGCCTCGTCTTGGTCTCAACACATAAATTGAATCGATTTTGGTTTAAAATAAAGATACCTGGCCATGAAATTCCATTCTATATATACTATTCGTGTTATCAACCATTTTAATTATTCATAATGCTGTATTGTAATCACGGTTACCGATGGGGAACAGGTGTCAAATAAGTCTTTTTCCTCCCATAATAGTACACCGTTTACGTCATTTGATCTTTTCTCCCCACTAATTTCAACTGATTCCTTCCATAGTCTGAAATGTTTTTCTTTTAAGTGACATGAAGACTTACTAGGTATTGGATCACATCCTTGTTCTGGATCACCTGTATATCCATCTATACACGTGCATAATCTCTGATGATTGTCGACGCTGCAAATGGCATCAAATCCGCACCCATTGGTACAGGGATCGACGCACTTCTGCTCAAGGCAGGCTTTATCAGAATTACAGTCGTCGTCCGAGTTGCATTCGATCAGATTGCAATTTGGTGGAGTTCCAAAAGCTACCGACGCACATGAGCAAGAAGCATGGTTGTCGATATTTGCGCATACACTGTATGGACCGCATGGATTTGGTGAACATGGGTCGACTGTGGGAGTATGCAAATTAATATGATGTAAATTCCTGGTCAGAAATGTCAGGAAGACGAAAACTGTTATTAAATATTTCTGAAAAGACTTCTCGAGATTTTCGAAAAAAAATTTCGCTCTGCAAAAATTCCATAAAATTGTTTCATAATTTTTGCCAACTCCGTATTTCTGAAATGATGGATTTGGGAATTGGACCCACATACATACATATATTTCACGATTACATCTTCGTTCAGGGATTTTCATTCAATCCATTAATGATGGTTTGTATTATTGGTAGAAAACATCCGCCAATAGAGAATATTCATTCAAGTTAATGCAATAACTTTTACCGAAGTTGGTATGATTATACTTTTTATGTACCATTCGCCCTGCTGAGTGGACGCATTGAATCTTTCATATTTATGTTCATCTTTCTACCAAAACCACCAATAGCTCTTTGATTTACTAGGGTGACTTCAATGATTTCGCTCGCATCTGTGGTTCCGCAGAAAATCTTATCAGATGTTTTATACAATTTGTCATGTCTGATTGTTGATGCTCCAAAAATTGTATATAGGTAAATATAGGTAAAATGTTTGGGGGGTCAAGGATGCCACAAAACTATCTGATGTAATACTGGAATGAACTTGCATAGGTATGACCGATGGATGAGGCTAACGAGTTTATGCAGTGGTTTTTTGACGCTCAAATAATAATGCATAATTAGTGATCTTTCTCTTTTTATGAATACTTATTTCACCTGGCTCTTTTGGAATGACATCCAGTTGTGCACTGCGGCGATATCTGTTCCCATCCACGGTCTTTATCTCACAATCATACTGCCTCGCATCGAATATTGTGAGGTTTTTGAAGACCAATTGATTCCAGTAAAGACCTTGTTGTTTGCATATCCTCGGCTTCGCATACATGTTTGCTGCATTCTAGAAATGGGGAAAAAACGTACATCAACTTCTGATGAATCAAAGGGTATGAATCTATTCCAGAAAAACTATTTAGATGAGCTTGGCTTTTTGAACCGTGGAGCAAAAGTTCATAGATCATCAGTCAAGAGAATTAATTGAAGTGTGATCAACTTCGATTGAGTGTGTTAGGTATCGTACGGGGTAGAAATGCATTGGATGCATATAATTTACAGTTCATTAGTTTGTCGTACATATTCATGAAGACTAGCAAGTTATGAAAAAATTGGCTTACATCAGTTTTAATTATGTGCCGGCCATTATCATCGTAGTACGCCCAATTTATTTCGCTTACAATCGCATTCTTATCATTGAGATTCACTTTACACGTTATTTCGAATTCACCCCCTTCGTTTGCTACTGCTTTCCCTTGAGGGACATCCAATGGCGAAATGAATTTTTCCGCGTCCTCTGAAAAATGGAAATAACAGAAATCACAATCGTGAATGGAACTGATGCACAAAGAAAAATTGCTCTTGGCGAGCAGGCGTGCCACGCGTTTGAGGTGGGAACGGAAATATGACAGTTCGAGAGGTCATTTTGCGTAACTTTCTTGAGGTCGTAGCTCTCCAATGTTGAGATGGTACGCCACTTATATATCGTTAAGTTTTTACGTAGATTTGTTACCTGGTTCCTCTGGCAGCACGTGGTCAATGGGACCCACAGCTACTGTACGTATATGTGGAGGCTGGTTGTTTGGTGTTACCTCACAGGTGAATTTCACTATGCTTGACGAAGTGGATTTTATGTTCAATACTCGGATAAAGACGGAAGACTCGGGCTCGGTGGAAACGTCCATATCCTCTGAGTTCTGAAAAATGTCATGGAATAAAGCATTATCTATGAATTTAGTGCTATACATTGATTGCTGAATTCAATGCTGGATAATTTCTTGGTGGATGTTCGGCCAAAAAATATTATTATTCAAAATGAGAAATTAGTGAGAAAACGAAAATAGTCTTATAATTGTATCAGCTTGATGGAAACACTTGAAGTCACGGTGTGAAATTTTAGGTTTGAGATTTTGGAGTTGCTGCTTTGCATATCGGATCATAACAGTTTGAGCGTGAGATTTGGGATTTGCTGGTTCTGGCAGTTCAGTTCGAAATATACTTCCGACGCGGTTCTGAAATTCTGTTGCGCTCAATACCTGTTCAAAGCCCTGATTTACCGCTTTGCTTCGTCCTTCAATGTATTGCATATCGAGCATTCTGTGCAATTGACCAATTCTCAACGTTCAAATTGAATCATTGAAGAACGTAGGAGCCATATATGACAATACTTGGACATGAATAATCCAACATAACTGGTCCAAGTTTACGGGAAGTAGTTTTGAATAAAAAAAGGTCGAACCGTGATAGGAGTATCCGCGAAAGCGTTGTCTGCGGTGTGCACCTTCCATTCCACAGATGCTCCTGGAGTTTTGGATCTTTTCGGGTGTATACCGCAAGGTAAACCAATTGAACTCCCAGGTTTCAGTAGAAATAATTGACGCGGAGAAATGATGAAATCAGGCGTCTGAGGATCACCTGGTGAATGTAGAAAAAGGATATTATTTATTGTGTTTCTGTTATATGTTTTATGCCTCATGAGGAACATGAAGAGAAACTCAATTCTCAATTTTTAGCACGGTCTTGTCGGTTGTACGAGAAAAACTCTTATTCCTGATTTTGCTTAAACTGTCGATTCACTCGACATCATTCGCCGCAATAGATTTTTCCACTTTGAAAAAAAAAAATGACAATTTCATTCATTGGTAGTTCACCGTATTCCATCTTAGAATCACCATTACGCTGGCCCCTAAGAGGAATAGGATGGTTCTAACCTGGAGACGTAAAATGAAGAAGTCGAGGCTTTTATTTTACTTCCGTGGTTAGAACTTCCTTTAGCGTCCTGGTGTACACGTAAAGAAAGATTTTGCCGTTCCACAATAGACGTTTATTCGGTTAAGCAATACCGCCATATTTTCGTACGCTATTCTTGAATGGACTATTAATCTATGTGCAAGGAACGACTTTCGGTGGCGAATCTCGACTTACCGAAGTTTATACTAGTCGTGTTATCAAGTATTTTCATTATTTATCATGTTGTATCGTGACCACGGTTACCGATGCCGAAGAAGTGTCAAATAAATCCTCTTCCTCCAGTAACTTTGTAACTCTAGAGCTTATTAGTCTCCTATCCCTACGCCCCTCCTGTTACAGCATCATGTACAATTCGAGTTCGATTCCCTATTTTAGGTGACACATAGACTTACCAGGTGTTTGGAAACATCCGTTCTCTGGATCACCTATATATCCATCTGTACACGCGCATAGTCTGTGATGATTCTTAACACTGCAGATAGCATTGGATCCGCAACCATTGGTACAGGGATCGACGCACTTATACCCGAGGCAGGCTTTATCAGCGTTACACTCGTCGTCCGAGTAGCATTCGATTGGTTCGCAATTTGGTGGAGTTCCGAAAGTTCTCGGCAAACATGAGCAAGAAGCACGGTTGTTGATGTTTCGACATTCACTGCGTGGACCGCATGGACTTGGTAAACATGGGTCGGCTGTGGAAGTATATGAATTAACGTGAAAACTAAAGAAATCTGATGACTTTCTAGATGACATGAACTTTTGATTTACTGAAAATTCGAAAGAACGTTGTGATATAATATGTAAAAAGACGTAATTCCAAGGATATATTTCACTTTTAAGTGCATCAACCCATATCCGTCATGGCTCATGGACGCTAGTATTTTATTGGAATGTGTGGTGTCAATAGGAGCAATGATAGGATTTCCCACTAAACGCGATCTCGTTCCGGTACCCTAATTTTGGGCCTCGTCCTGGTCATCGTCTGTTATAGCATCCAATATAACACCATGGGCTCGGCTTGGTCTCAACACATAAATTGAATCGATTTTGGTTTAAAATAAAGATACCTTGCCATCAAATGCCATTCTATATATACTATTCGTGTTATCAACTATTTTAATTATTCATTATACTGTATTGTAACCACGGTTACCGATGGGGAACAGGTGTCAGATAATTCTTTTTCCTCTCATAATAGTACACCGTTTACACCATTTGATCTTTTTTCCCTATTAATTTCAACTTAGTCCTTCCATAGTCTAAAATGTTTTTCGTTTAAGTGACATGAACACTTACTAGGTATTGGGTCACATCCTCGTTCTGGATCACCTGTATATCCAGCTCTGCACAGGCATGATCTCTGATGATTCTCAACGCGGCAAATGGCATTGGATCCGCAACCATTGGTACAGGGATCGATGCACTTCTGCCCAAGGCAGGCTTTTTCAGCGTTACACTCGTCGTCCGAGTTGCATTCGATTGGATTGCAGTTTGGTGGAGTGCCGAGAGCTCCCGGCGCACATGAGCACGAAGCACGGTTGTCGATATTTGTGCATACACTGTGTGGACCGCATGGATTTCCTGAAGATGGGTCGACTGTGGGAGTATGTAAATTAATATGATGTACATTCTGAAAGACGACAAAGTCTTGTGAAATATTGCAGAAAAATACTCGTCGAAATTTTCTTGAATGAACTTTTTGCCCGGCAAAATTGCTACGACATTGTTCGGAAATTTTTGCAAACTACGTATTCCTGAAATTACGGATCTATGATACTGACGCACATACACTAGCACCACTTGCACACTTGTAAATAATATACACAACATATTTTTTGAGCTTCTGTTAAGTTTGGAATGTGCAGCATATGCTGTTGACTGTTGAAAATTTTATATGCAGGCGATAATTACAAAAAAAAACAAAGCACGGTTGCTCTGGATTGGGAAATTGGTAGCTCTGATTTCTTCGGAATCAATGATTAAAAGTATCTTCAACTTCGGAAATGATATTATTACTTTAAATTACAAATTGTAATTCAGCGCGCATTCGGGCGTGTATATCTAAATATGTGAATTCATCGATCGGAAAAACATGCAGAAATTCAGATAGTTACTGAACATCTTGAAGATATCTGCATCTCAAATTCAGGCACTGGACTTTACTGCACCGATAGCAGATTAATGGTCAGTCGGAGAGGTATCAAGCGACGAGCCTGACGTACCCCTCACGTGCGGCGCGCCCGGAACGCGATCTCTGCACACGGCCGGTTCACTTATAACGCTCTAATTCGCTAGTTCAGCGTTTCATCTCATCTTAGTACCGCATTGTCTTGTGCCATTTTTTTCTCATTTTTTACCTCAAAGTCCAACATTTCCGGGCATCTAACTCACAAGATCGCATGTACGTAATTTGGTTAGCAATCGAATGATTTAATCGATGGAAATTTAACTCGCGCCACTCGATAGAAGAATGTTCAGCAAATTTTTCGTGCAAAATTTTCGAATTGTTAGTGGACGATAAACGAGGTGGTCGAATATATACACCTTATCAAATTTCCAAATGCCAATACATGCTTTAGCATTGAAGAAATAATTTTCTAATATTGACTGGTTAACGGGGAACGGGGTGACCGCGGCAGTGGGAACAGGAAGACTGGTGGTTCCACTGGGTGCTTTGCGCGAGGGGTTAACGTTATTGGTAAGAATAGCTCTCGACGATACTCGCACATGCCCTAAGCCAATGGTCAGTCGATAAGAGATATCAGATAACCACCGGCTTTCGACAATCGATTTTATTTACTGCCCGTACAAATCTGCTTGAAAGCCTCGATCCGACGTCAAATTTATTGCATATCGTTAATTTTGCATCGTCGATAATATAGAAGTGAAGTGGTTCATACACTTTTGTTTATTTTTCTTAAATAATATTTCACCTGGTTTTGGAATGACGGTGATGTCTAGACTACGCCAATGGGGCACGTTATTCACAGGCGTCATGACACACATATACAGCCTCGAATCAGATATTTGAAGATTTTTGAAGACCAATTGATTGGTATATTGACCCCGCCTTGTACAAACTCTTGGCTTGGTATATACATTCGCTGAATCCTGAAAATAACAATGAACGTCAATTCCCAATCATTGAAGATATAAAAAATTGCAATCAACCATTTCGTCTGGTAGCTAACAATTGCACTATTTTTTATTGATGGGACAATGTATTTTAATAGTTGCTTAATAATTTTTGCTATATTTTTCGTCAAGGATAATGTCCAAAATAGCATATACAGTGGAGTGACTTTCCCCCACTATCAAGCCGAGAAATTTTGATCTGCGTCGGAAAAGCAAACTTCCTCTTGGGCACATGCGCGTCGACACGAAGGAGGGGATCCCCTTAACGTGGCTATTCGGGTAGGTAAGACCCCGCCTAGCGTAACGTTATGCAAACGGTTTTATGTCTACGTATAATCAGGTAAGATCATTGATGATAAATATGGCGTTCCATATCAACTCACCTCACTTTTTTTTTCAAAACCTGGATTACTGTACATTTAACTAAAGTACTGTTGCGCTGAAGTGCTGTTACACCAAAGTACTAAAGTACTGCAACACTGAAGTACTAAAGTATGGTAACACTAAAGTACTAAAGTACTGTTACACTAAAGTACTAAAGTACGGTTACACTAAAGTACTAAAGTACTGTTGCGCTGGAGTGCTGTTACACCAAAGTACTAAAGTACTGTAACACTAAAGTACTAAAGTACTGTAACATTAAAGGACTAAAGTACTGCAACACTAAAGTACTAAAGTACTGTTACACTAAAGTACTAAAGTACTGTTGCGCTGGAGTGCTGTTACACCAAAGTACTAAAGTACTGTTACGCTGCAGTGTTGTCACATAAAAACACTAAAGTACTGTTACACTAAAGTACTCAAGTACTGCTACACCAAAGTACTACAGTACTGTTACACTGAAGTACTAAATAATTGTTACACTAAAGTGATAAAATTCACGTATTCTGTTCATGCATGGGGACTTGAAAATGAAAAAAAAAATTCTTACATCGGTTGCAATTTGGTGTGGGAGATCAGCACTCTCAGGATACTCCCAATGTATTTGGCTTACAATAGTATCTTTATCATTGAGGTTCACACCACACGTTGCATTGTAGGAGTCGCCTTCAAATACTGTTACTGCTTGTCCAGTCATATCGAATGGTATGATGAAAGCCTCTGAGTTTTCTGAAGAATAAAAGTAACAGTAATTAGATATTCAATGTCTCGTTTTTCAGCTTCTCAACTATTTCTAGGAACATGTATCTGGATATAATTGTGGAGAGCCGCTGAGCAGTTCTCTCTATGTCTGTTATCAGATGAAGGGAAAAGTCGGGACATCAGATGATTAAAACATCATTACGAATTGGAAATTTTTTGGTTTGGCCCCCACTCACAATTCCTTTATTTCTTTTACATTTTACGTGACAATATATTACTATATTACCTTCAATTATTGGCGGCCACTGTTCAGCAAGGCCTACCGTCACTGTACGTCGCTGTGGAGGCATGCCGTCTGGCTTTACCTCGCAAATAAACTCGACGGTCATTACCGGAACGCCTGTTAAGTGTAAGACTTTGATAGAGGCAGTCGCAGTGTCCTCTATGGTTTTAACATTGACATTTCGTGTATTCTGAAAAATACGCACAGAATAATTATTTCGTTGACAAATTACAAGTGATTGTAAAATTTTCAAAATGCAAAATTTGCCGAAATTTTTCTCGTTTTACCGATTTAAAATATTCAAAAATTCTCAGAAATTTTCATAAATCTCTGATATTTCAGAAAAAATTTACAGAACTAATTGTTTTGAAAATATAAAATTGTAGTAAACTTTTGAGAACCTCTCACGTTTAACTCTGAGTTTGAGTATATCTTCGGGAACTTTTTAGTTACTTTGTCAATTTGCGATAAAATTATTTGCTAGAAGAAGGTTCTTTTTTCTCAAGAAACTGGTGATGTCAGAAAATTTATGAGAACCCCAAATTAACCATTTCAGTTTCGCAAATGTTAGCTTGTACTTAGTCCTTCAAGACTAGACGAAAATGTACCAGAGCGGCGAATATGACAGAGATAATTGTTAATACAAAATTCCAAACCCTCACTAATCGCATTCCAGCATTGGAGGATGGGTCCGGTATTTTCCATTCGACAGATACATGGCGACCATGGAAGGACCGTAAGTCAACGCCACAAGGTATATCAATGGGACTGCCATGTCCCACCAGAATGTTCTGAGTTGGAGTGATGATAAACTCAGAGTCCTGCGTAGCAGCTGATAAATGGAAGAACTATAAATTATTTTTCATTTACATTGGCTCTCGAGTCTTGATATATGCATCATTCCATGTGAATTCAGCCTAATTATGTTCTCTTCGATGAGCTTCATAGGTTCATATGTAACAAGGGGAATCCACTTGCACATCACATTCGACATTCAACATTTTTTCAGGAGCCAGTACATGGATTCCCACCGATAGCGGGAACACTTAGTGCTATGCGCGTGACGCTTAAAACGACACCACAGGCCGGACGGGAACCCTATCTGACGGGCGGGGGGGGGGGGGGGGGGTGTCCAAATCATACAAACACGTCTTCAAGAGGGCTTGGAACCACTTCTGGCAATTATAAAACAATGAAGACAACAAAATTCCATTTCATTCTCGCGCAAGGTGATTACAATAAATATTTCTAGATTACAATGCTAAAATTGAAACTCTTACTTACCATGATCGAAAATCCCGAAGGCGACACTGAACAAGACAACAGAAATAAGTCTTCGACGGCTCATGATCGAGGACTGTTTTTGGCACCAGGTAATGTTCCCGGTTATACAGAGAAATAAATGGTGCGGTTACATTATCGAAGCGATACGGAAACTCGTGAGTTTGATAGGTCACGGGATGAATGATACAGTACTATCAAGACTTCAAACGACTAAATATGTGAAAATGATTAAGTCATATCGTTGGTTTGGGATAATGCATACGTCACGTACATGGAAAATAATGTTTTTTTTTTCAATCCACGCTTAACTTATCATTATTATTCCTCTTTCTCCTTGACATACATAACTCTCCGAAATTCTGACCCTATAATGTCCTAAAGTGACGTCTATTCGACAGACGTTCCCACACTCGTTAGGAATATAGTCTTTGGAATCTCCGGCAGGGAATTGTTGGAAAGATAAAAAAATATAAAATATGCAAACGAAGAGGACAATTTCAGATACATGCGCATTCGATTCTAAGTATTACTAATTTTATTTGACACACTGATCAATATAATTGTGATTTTGTGCCCATAAATAAATCAGTATAGCCTGTTTAGATAGACCCCGCCGATATCAACCCTCTAAGGTTTTTTTTATCTTTAACGTCTTCGATCCATTATGGTTATGTGAGCTTGTGGACCATACGCTGCACCGCATTCGCATGATAAGACACAGGAAACCACAGAAAGACTATGTCGGTCGGGGCGGCTACTCTATGAGCAACCTCCCGTTCATCAGACAATCCGACAACATTCTTGCCTTGTCCGGGAATTGAACTAGGAACCCAAGCGCAGCGCTAAGTCCACTCCGCTATTCTGATCTCGGTAACTCTCTAAGGTCATCTTTCTTTTTTGCCATTTTACGACCACTAGTCTGGAAGGTTTTTTCGGCCACTGTACGGACCTCACAACGATCTAATATGGTCTTTTTCGTGAAGATGCCAGTGTGGGCTAGGGTTTCCGCTTACGCGGAGTTAAAGGTTACCCCTTCCAAGCTCCCATTCGGCGTGTCCCCCGAAGGAGAGATGTAAGGTAATGACTCGGCTGAGGGTCATGCATGGTTTTTCGAGCCCCAATCTCTCCAAAAAGTTTGTATTACATTGCGCATGTGCCCACACGCGATGGCATGGAACGAAAGGCCTTACCCCTCAAGCGCCTTGTCTAATGTCATGTGTGGTGGGGGCGCATTCCCCTCTCCTCGCTGACGCTGCAAGAGCTACGAAGAGTCTGGCTTCATGCGATATCAATTTGTGTCATTCAGCTCTGCAACAACCTAACTTTCGCCTTTCATGTTCCCTGAAATTGTGCTACGGTTTTGGACACAATTTTAATCACCGGAGGAAATTGCGATAATTTCTTGCTGATGAGTTATCCTTTGTGATGGAACACAAGATTCTATTTCGTTGTTTTTTTTTACTTATGGAATATTGAAAACGACTGATTTAAAAGAACCTCAGAAGAGCTGCAGCGTCACGAGACGTGCCTCTGCCCGCGACAGCCAATCACCGCCCGTCTTTAACATAGCTTGAGCGGAAGCATCCAATAGAAGCTATAGAAGGGCCGCAACGCTTCCGACATCACGAACGACAACTTTGTGACTTGACATTGATGATATTAATCATTTCAAAATATTGAGGAAGAATTGCTATGAATTTCATGTGACGTAGTACCCGATAGGTTCCAACGAATCTATTAATGACTTGTATTCGGACATGCGCAGCCATGATCCAAATACTCCAATTAAATAATCACAAAACTGTCACTGAGTAGGGGATGGAGGATTGCAGATCAATAATCATTCAAAGTGTTACATGTATTTATCGTATATTTTATGTACTAAATTACAAATGTTTAACCCACAATTGTAGTTTCCTTAGAATACAAAACCCATACTTCAACGGCTTATCATGCAATTGTGCTTCCTAATTTTCCAGTACATCAATAAAACGAGATTGGTTCGATAATAACTTTCATTTTTTGTAATAAGTTTTATATGCAGTGTATATTTCTTCTCGATGTTAGTCTCAACATTTTATTTTAACAGCTTTCATCCTCCGATTGCGGGACGACTCTTAATTGCATGTGGTGTGGGTAAGAGTACGAGCCTGTGTCCACTACACACTGATATTCTCCAATATCCTCTGCCAACAGTTCATTGATAACCAGTAACTTTTTAATGGAACAATCATCTTGATCCTCGACAAGTTCCACTCTCTGTGTCGGAAAGAGAAACATGATAATGTTTTCCAATGAAGTTTTTATGATGTGTTCTAAAAAGTTGGTGGATTTTGCATTTTGATACAACTTTCGTTACTAAAACTGTATTACAATGTATAGGATGAAGCGGCATGGCCCGATCACACAATGTTTAGTTATGAGACCTAAAATTAGATTAGTCCTGGATTGATGTAAATTCTACTTACATCATCACTAAGTTAATTACTGAGTAATCATAAAACACTGGTCGGTAGGATTATTATCATGACCAATAAGTCTATAGTTTCATGATCATTGCTCTCTATTTCTGTTAGCCAGTGAGTTAGAACTCGCTGAACGAGAAGTTGAAAACAACTCATCACTGTATGAATGTAGTTGAGGTGAAAATTGTGAATTTTGTTGACAAGCGTACGGTTTGACGGTAAATGTAACAAAATCTTCTTCACTCTATCTCAATAGTAATGGTAAGTCAGGAAAATTGTCAAGGTATTCTAGTTGTAAATCTAAATTCCAAATATTTCAACTCGATGACTTTAAAACGACAAATGTCCTCGACTGATGGAGGGCAATGAAACCAGCGTCGATAAATCTTCAAGTGCAATAGATTTAGCTTGGAATATTGTAACAAAATTTAGTTAATGGTCAACTGATTAAAATGTGTGCTCATTAGAAATATTTTTGCATATTTATTTTGCCATACTGTCAGAAATCCTGATGTAGGATGTAGTAACGTACTGATTTTATCAGTAAAGGTAATTTTTTTACCTCATTGGAAGTCACCGGAACCCAGGCGTCTCGAGCTTCATCCAACTTCAGCCATGTTATACGTTCTAGTGTCACATCAGACGTTTTATAGTCAAGAGGTGTTACACCGCATTGCCACTCTACCGAACTACCTTCTGCCAATGGTCCAGGCTGAGGTTCTTGTATAATAAAATTTGGCAACGGCTGCCACCATGTGCCTAAAAATATTAATCATCAATTTCCCTTTCCAAATATTTGCTCAAGTATTTCAAAAATAATTCTTCGAATTTTTGCCTCAAAACAAATTTGTTACGTTAATTTGTAATACCCGATGAATGCAATGAGAGACAAGATTTACAACTATGCTTACTTCTTTTGGCCGGCTTCGGTATTACATTCAGTGCTATGTTGTTGTTAATGATTGAATCGTTCAGTAATATAATGTTGCAGAGATAATCAGCTGATTTTTCAACTGCATTAATGTGCAAACTAACGAGCCTCACTCCAGTTTGCTCGCTGTAAACAATGTGGATATTTTCCTTCGTGTTCTGAAAAATAACAACAAAAGTCCAAACTGATGATTCTTATTCCAGGAAGCTTACACACAAAAATGAACAGCGTCAGAGGTCGAATATCGTAAGATGATTCTTTATTGGTGTGTCATAATTTATTTTTGAATCGTGATTCATTTATGGGTTGGGCAGATAATATCGTGAATTTGGTTGGTAATTGCATTTGAGTCGATAAACATCGATATTTAGCATATCACCCACCCATCCACTCACCCACTCACCCACCCACACACCCACCTATCCACCCAGCCACCCACTTACCGACCCACCCACTCACCCACACACACTCACCCACCCACTCACCCACCCACCCACCTACCCACTCACCCACACACCCACTCACCCACACACACATACACACACACCCACACACACACAATGGAGTGACGGGGCTTTGGTGTAGTGGGTAGAGTGTCTGCCTACTATTCTAAAGGTCCCGCGTTCGATTCCCGCTCACTGCAAATATTTTTTCTGAAAAATATTTTCTCACGGACTCCGACCGATGGCAGGAACATTCCGTGTGTGCTATCGGCGGTATCCATGAAGTGAGACCGTGAGCCGGGACCGAACGCGACCCGTCGCGCGGGGGGGGGGGGAGGGTTCCATCGTAGACGCCCGCCATCGTATCACAGGGACCCTGTGGTTCTGGAGGTTTACCCTGTGATTAGAAATACGATGAGCTGAAATGACGAAGTCGGCCCCAGCCGCAATGGGTGGGTACTCTGATTCGTAGTATTGCCCATGAAGTAATGCCTAACAGCGGTTACGTGGGTGAATACGAATAGAGAAAGAGTAGAAAAAAAAAAAAAAAAACACACACACAATGGAAAAAGAAGAAGGAAAGAAAAAAAAGGATGCGCGAGGAAGGCGGCTGGCTTCCTTTCTTCTCTTTTTGAAATAAAAAAAAACCCATACACACACACATAGACCATGTGATCTCAAGCCAAAAATATAATATTTCGCAGATTTTTCTCACGTTTAATTCCACCGAAAATTGACTAATTGGAAAAACCACAGTACTGAGATCCCAGGGCCAATACGCTAAAGTTAAGGGAAAATGTTCGAAAAATCAGGATATGTTTTACCGTGCCCTCGATCTGGTTATAGCTGCAACCTTTCCTCTCGAGCCACTGCACAGCTTTTACATCCGTGCCTAACTGCGTTAAATTGACACCACAGGGTAACCCAATCGCAGTTCCTTCATTTATTGTCAATACATTTGGATCGTAAAATCCATCCTCACTCGGAGTATAGGCTACGGAATAAAGACAAATAATAATTTCATTAATCATGTAATGAGGCTACGTAACAGTAGAATCATTCTTAATTTTGTGACTATCATTTTTATGGCAAAAAAAAAACTGCCAAAGTAGATCAATTGGCAAAGGCCGTAAAAACCTTTTCCCGAATTTTTTTTAGTACTGTATAACGAACTAAATTTTTCTCCATACTGGGGGTAAAACGGGAGTTTACGGACAGTATGATGAAAAAGAATTAAAGAAACTATCTACTTACGGACTACACATAAGCTCAACTTAATGACACTGCACAAGAGGAAAGAGATCAATCTCAGTGAAGACATGATGGAAGAGTGTTGCTAACTTTGAGCAATTGGTCTGTACGAAAGTTCAACGTATCATCAACCTAATGAAAATTCCCGCATTTAATATGTCACGAATGAAATGATACAACACTATCATATCTTGGAGCTTCAAATTGGTAGCAATTGTTGGTGCTATATCATTCAGCACATCACGTACGCTCGATAAATCACGTGTACGGAAAAATTGCACAACAAAAATTCTTGATTGCCATAGATATCAATGCGAGTCAAATACATTTTATTATTGCTGGTAAGAATTCGTGTGTGTGTGTGCCGATGTATGGAACCAAAAATTTGCCCGAACAATTCTTCGCGAACCGATTCTCCGATCAAGGCCGTGTATGACGCAATTAGAGAGTCTTGCCGTAACTTAGAGCTCATTAGTTTTTGGTTGTTTATAACGTTGTATCTCACGAAATATTATAGATACGCAAAAATGTATTTAATAAATGTTGTTCCTTATAAAAAAATACATATTTTGTGTCTTCTGACTTTTTTCGTATCTCTGACCGTTTCGGCGTTAGAGTGTTATAAACAATTGAAATCATTTAGAGAGTTCTATGGTGAGAAACATTGAGAGATTGGAAAGAAAGTGCACACACACGAATACATCGGGAAGTTATAATTTTGGCTCGCGGAGGGTCAAACCCACAGTCCATTGGTTATATATTTTGTTCGGAGAATGCATGGAAACAGTCCAATGGAAAACAAACTATATGCAACTAATTGGTACTAATTTCAGCAACCTGCATCTCAGCTATAATGGAGAGGAGGGGGTCAGACAAAACCCATTCTCAATCGCTCGTACAATATTGACCCTTACTTTGCTGCGGGGGCGTACAAATGAAACGTAATACGTTGAATTGGCACACAGGGTAGAAAGACCCAATGAGCCATTGAAGTTTCAATGCGTCTCGCATTGACAGACCAGTCATTAGGATTGAGCGCAAGGTACACATGAGGAATTTATTTTATTTGACGTTTACTTTTCATGGGCCGCTTTCAATTTGCCCCGGAGCCTGATTCATGGACGGTTTTCACATTTTTATTCGATATTTTTTGTTGTAGAATTGTTTTGTGAGGGCAACACCTGTTCATTGAAAATGGAGAGGAGTCAACTCAGAATTGAGTTTGAATAGAGAAGTTTGATAAACATTGACATTACCTTCGGCGAAGCTTGGTAGGAGGCGCTTATAGTGTACACCATGTACAAATTGATAGATTTTGCCAGATTTTGATAGATTTAATTTGATCTATATATGGTAACTTGGACAACCCCTCACCCTTACCTCTTCAGATTTCGATGGCGATTTTTTCTGAGGTTCTACCATGAGAAAAAAGTACACTCAAAATTTTTCCAGTTTTTTTTTAATCAAAAAAAATCTGTAGCAAAAATAGGCCCCGATTTAAAATTCTGAAAAAATTAACAAAAATCTAAAAAAATATGCCGAATTTTTAGAAAATAGAATAAATATGGAACCCCTATCCTGTAGATCATTTTGAGTCCAATTTCGATAAGAAAAATTGAGAAAAAATTGCGAATTGGAAGAAAAAATCTTTTTTCAAAAATTATTGTCAGTAAGGCACTTTGCATAGAAACTACTCATGACGTAATTAATTTTTCTGATTTTTTTTCAGTCGCGAAATACAGTTCTTACGCATAATTGCAAAGTGGTATTAGCATAATTGCTGACTCAAGTGACTGATTTGGCATGGAATGTCTCAAATGCTTGGCGCGCATCATTCAAAACTTCCAATGAAGCAATCATACGCAACGATACGATTTTTTTTGTAGCGAAATCATTTCTCAGAGTACACAGAAAATATTCGCAAAATGAATTTCTTTAGGGTAAATGGTGCAAGTAAACGATTGGTACGTGCATATGAATATCGAGTAGGCAGTGGCACGTGTCATCGAAGTAGAGGTACTTCATGAGCGAAATAATGCAAGAGGTGAGGGGCAATGGACAGTATGAGGGGACCCTCTTATATTGTCGACATGTATATATAGAGAGACGTAGGATAGGTTTGCACTAAGCCTACAGTAATTGCCAGCATCAACGGGGGATCACGGCGGCGATCACGGGGGGCGGCCACGCGACTCAACTCTCTCTCCCTCTTTATTTTTGGCCCGCTTCAAACTTTAATTACACATCACGTTGACGTTTCTATCGAAAAATTTCGGGCTTTCATCATCAATTTGAAAACAATGAACGATCAAATAAAAAATCACATCTTTTTTTTTCAATGTATTTGAGCGGTGGCATCACTGTGAATTGAAAAAAAAAGAAGTGATTCAGTACAATCACAGAATGTCAAACACATAGTCGCCTGTCAATGAAGAATCGTATGCCCCTTCTTATTTAAAATAATACATATATATATAGGGCGCGGCAATTCAATTCGGAAAACCCTAGTGGACGGATCGATTACAGAATCGACTTGTGCAGTATGTCGATTAGTTTTCGAGTACAAGTCGATTCTGATTTGAAATAATCGACCCAGGATCGACTAAGTCCCGGGTCCATTGCCGGTTGACTGGAATTTATTTTTTCTCCCAAACCAACTCACGATCCACCTAACACAAAGATTATCAAAAAAAAAAGAGAAAACAAGATTTTGGAAAAAAAAAAATTAAGACCAGTCGACCGGCAACCAACTTCGTATTTAGTCGATCGTGGGTCGACCATTCCAGAAATATGGATCAATCTGTACTCGAAACGTAATCGATATACTGCACAAGTCGATTCCACAATCTACCGAGGTTCGAATGGCAATCGACCGGTTCGCCAGGGAAATTTGAATTTGAATTTCCCGCCATATCGTAGTTCCGTCAGAGGTCGCGATTGAGGTGCGTGAATGCCATCGCCGTCTAGTAAGCAGCCAGAATCTTCAACTAGCCGAGATGCCACGTACAGGTGTGGAGTACAATCGAAGAGCCGCAATTATTGGAAGCCTCGGCGCTGGGCATTCGACAACCGAGATCATTCGATTCTTCGGGTACCCGAGATCGACTGTTTATGATATCGTGGTGTAATACAACGCTGCGGAGAAGTCCGAAATGGCTCGCACAGGAATATTGACTAAAATCATTTTCTTTTCCACTTGTACTTTGGGTCAATAAATTATATTTTGAAACCGATTTCCATTCGTCCGGATTTAACCGGCGCACCTTGTATAATGTATGATACAAGCCTGTATTAATGTTATATCAACATTATATCAAAGGTATACCCAGGTTACATCAAGGTTGTACACAGGTTGTACCAAGGTTGTACCAAGGTTGCATCAAGGTTGTACACAGGTTGTACCAAGGTTGTACCAAGGTTGAACCGAGGTTGTACCAAGGTTGTACCAAGGTTGTATCAAGATTGTACCAGGCTTGCTAAGCCTCTGTCGAGATAACCAATGCAAACGTTCTTGAAATACCCCAAGTGTCACCCTACATCATGAATTGAATTTCCGGGTCCTCTCGTAATTCCTGGCGGGAATCCTTGCCATTTCTATTGAACCGATTGCACGAATTCTCACGGGCGCTTGCACGTTGTGCTTAATCCGTTGGCTACCAATGTGTTTGCACATGTTTTACATCGACGCCCCGACTGTTTGCAGACAGTAAATTACTTAACACAATGAGGGAAAAAGACTAAGAGAGAGGGAACCAGATAGATGCTGAAGGGGAAGAGGGAGGCGGGGAGCACCCCTTTACTATTCGGATGGATTATAAAACCGGGTTGAAAAAAAAAATGAGTCGTATTCCGAATGCTCTTTTGTATCATCGAGAGATTTCACTCCCCTTGTCACCTCTCTTGTCATCGATCCTACATCTATTATGCGGAAGAAAAGAGCTACGACTCAATCATACGTTCTCGTTTTTTAAGTCAGTTGTTAAAGTTTTAATTTGATTCATCTGTCATCATTTTGAATATTTTACTGAAAGAATCTTAGAATTTCTAGGTAGATATTTTTATATACATATATATAGATATATATAGATATTTATAGATATATATATAGATATATATAGATATATATAGATATATATAGATATATATAGATATATACAGATATATACAGATATATATAGATATATATAGATATAGCTATATGCATGTATGCTTATCTATAATTGTATATTGTGCTCTTCTATATAAGTAAAGTGATATTCATCAATTGGGTCCAACAGCGTACTAAATAAAACGGAAGGAATTGAATTCTACATTGATTTTACAGCAATCAGTGACAAATGTGATTTTGGTTCAACTTTCGTTACTAAAACTGTATTACAATGTATAGGATGAAGCGGCATTGCCCGATCACACAAAGTTTAGTTATGAGACCTAAAATTAGATTAGTCCTGGATTGATGTAAATTCTACTTACATCATCTCTAAGTTAATTACTGAGTAATCATAAAACACTAGTCGGTAGGATTATTATCATGACCAATAAGTCTATAGTTTCATGATCATTGCTCTCTATTTCTGTTAGTCAGTGAGTTAGAACTCGCTGAACGAGAAGTTGAAAACAACTCATCACTGTAGGAATGTAGTTGAGGTGAAAATTGTGAATTTTGTTGACAAGCGTACGGTTTGACGGTAAAAGTAACAAAATCTTCTTCACTCTATCTGAATAGTGATGGTAAGTCAGGAAAATTGTCGAGGTCTTATTTCACTATATTTCATCGTTGTAAATCCCACATTTTTCTCTCAGTGTACCGTTTCTCCTCAATTTGTTTGGTTATTGTATTTTGACATGCTAGGCTTTTGAATCAGTTATCGTCGAGCATCTACCAGGTCGCATGGTTGGTCGCGTGCAGCCTGTGACTATTTGTGTTTCTTTTGACTTGTAAGATGTGGTCATTATCACTTTGAAATTTGTTAAAAGTGAACAGAGATGCTTATTTATAATGATTTCCCTGGAATGAGTTTCCTGGGATTAATTCACTAGGGATTTATGTGATTGGAATGAGTTTTCCAGCATGCGCCGGGTTTCTCACTAATTTATCTAGTGCGGATCGCACACTACTGTATCCGTGAAGTCGTGAATGGCCTCTGAAAACTGTGTCATTATTGCTGTTATTTTGTTTTTTTGGTTTTTCTGTAGACATTACTTTGGCGCAAATTTTTTCATCCTATGAATTCTATCCTATTTCAATGAAAAATCTATATATTTTAGGTTCAATCTGTGTTCGGTTGGAGAATATATCTATGAGCTATATATAGCGCTCTACATATATCTGAGTTTATCTGAGCTTCGTAAAAGTGAGAAGTTTCCTTAACTCAATATTAATTAATATGACGAAAATTTGTAGGTCCATAATCTTCCACCGAAACTATATAAAAATCTGTAGATGATGAATAAGAAGATTAAATGAAAATGTGAAGCCAAGGAGCTCTATCTCTTTCTATGTGTGAATCCACCAGAAGCATTCAGAAATATTCTGTATAAGCTTTTTGTGCTGAAGAATTTTCTGGAGTCTGAGACAACGATCGATAAACGGAGGAGTATCTCCTCACTGGGTTTTCACCTCCGCCTTCTCTCCGGTAGCCATGGCGACATGGGCGATGGCCGTTGCGCAACATTCTGCGCGTGCGTTGATCAATTTTATCTACAATCCAGTGATTTTCACAGTGGAGCTTCGTCGAGGAGAATCATTGGAGCATTAACAAAATTGATTGTAAGAGTATTATTATAACGCCAAGTTTCGTTAGTGTTTCTACCAATGCCAATGGCAGAAACCAGTTAATTCCAAGGTACTTGGCCGTAATTTTCGAGACGTAAGTCAATCGGCTTACTTTTCATTTTCAATTCTTTATTTTCCATTTTTCATTTTTTATTTTTAACTTTTTATTGCCGATTTTTTATTTTCGATTTCTTATTTTCGATCTTTTATTTTCGATTTTTTATTTCCAATTTTTTAATTACAAATCCTGCTACATAATAATTAATAATAGCGCTAATTAATTAACCTATTTGATGAAGTTTCCTGATAGAATTCATTAAGTCAAAAAGAGCGTAATACTGGATTATGTCATGAGGAGTTCAGATGAAGGCTTATTGCTGTGAAAATGACCGTATACCAGGAGACAGGGTGAAAAGTAAGGAAAAGCAATGCTTTTTGGCCCTCACCGAATTGAAAATGAGGACTTCAAGATTTGAGCTGTTCAGATTTCAAGTTGTTTATGAATTTCCATTGGGATCCGAAGGGGACAATTGTGAGGAAGGAACACGAAGAGCACGGAAACGGAGGCCCCCTGGTTCTGGTTCTGGCTCGAGTTGTAGGCAGATAGATTGATAAGAGGAATGGATTGTAAAGTAGAGGTTAACTTTAGGTTAATGTATTATGTAAGGAAAATGTAGAGGGAACGGAAGCCCTGGAAGTCCGTAAAAGGAATATATATTCAATGAATTTCCATTGCGGACACTATGATTTGGGGATTACATATGTGCAGTACAAATTTCCCAATCGGATCAACTTTAGCGTTGCCGCGGTAGAGGAGAGAATCGAGACAAGACGAGATGGTTATGACTCGATACAATACGAGAGAGCAATTTTATGATTATCGCCAAGTCAAGACAATACGAGAAAGATGTGATGAGAGACGAGATGTCTCGATAAGATTGCGAAACAAAATCGTTTTAAACTAATCAACTTCACTCACAAACTATAGTATATTTGGATACAAGTGCGCAAAAAACTTTTCTGGCGACTGTGAGTTTGCAACACGAGCCGAAGGGGAGTTTTGCAACACAGGAGACAGAAAAGTTACTTCCGCACGTGTGTCGAACAATTTTTTTTGATACAATATGCGTGGGCAGGTTTTTCGCACGCGAAGTGTGTGGAAAACGTTGCTTTACGCACAGTGTGTCCAAAATGATTCTTTCGTAAATTTATGGTGATCTTAAGAAATAATAATGATAATAATAAATTGTTCACAGATTTAGAAAATTTTCTTTATTCAACAGTGTAAAAATTTGAAGATACTTATGTCAATATAACTACCAACATGAACACCCACTTTTGCCAATATTTTCTCTCTTAATAATTACAACCGATATTTGATGGGACTTTTCAATTTTGGTGTTAATGAACACTGGAACCAAGAATGAAGGCGAAGAAGCATTTCAGCATGAATATCACTCAATCGTTTCCTCTGTTTTGTATTAAGCCCTAGCGACCCATATATATATATATACATATATATATATATAGGGCAAAAGCTAAAAAAAAATCTCAGCTTTTTTCCCGAATTGCTGTGAATGCCATATCTCACGAAAGCCTCCAGTAGCTAATTCGAAATTACATCCAATTCCCACTAATTATCAACTTATTCATTCCTCCCAGTAATTGGAACGTCCATTTGTTGGGGATTTTACAGCATTTAATTCACCGGCACGTTCGTGGGGGCCCCATAGAACGAGAACTAACGTCAGAGCGAGTTAACGTCGGTATAAATCAAAATAAAGACAGAGTTGTAGGTAGTGTGCGCTTGTGAAGCTGGGCGATGGGCCAGAAAAATCAGGGGAGTGAGGGGATGCTGGATGAAAGAGTTACCTGCGTGTCTGGGGCTCCTATAGTAAACTAGACCCCCCACCCCCCGTTTCTTTTTTTCTTCTTTGAATTGGGGGAACATTAACGCTTTCAGTACTGCTCGAGACCCGATTTCAGTATAAACAGAATTATTTTAAAGCGCTTCATAGAAAAATCTTCAACTGTAACAAGGAAAATTTCAGGTTTACTACGGGGAGAAAAAAAATTTGATGAGCAACAAAAAAAAAACTGGATGGATTTTTAATTTTGCATTTTTAATGGCATGTTCGTCAACCCAAGAAATGTGGTTCTGAAAGCCTAAGAAAGCTCAGAGCACACACACCCGCATACATATATATATATATATATATATATATATATATATATATATATATATATATATATATATATATATATATATATATATATATATATATATATATATATATATACACATACATTTGCACATACACCCCCCCCCCCCCACCCACACACACACACACACACAGAGACTGGAATATAATTAAAGAATTTGTAAATTTCAAAATCATAAATAAAAAATTGAAAATTTTTGAGAATGCTCCAAAATCGTAATTTACCAATTACCAATTTCAAACAAACTTCCGATGAAACTTTTGTGCGAAGTTTTGACTACACCATGGATACATAGGAGTTAGCCTTAGCTGGGATTACATAAAATCCATTAAGACTAGTTTGGGGCCATTGAGGGTGGACTTTTGGGGTAAATCAAGTGAAATTGATGTCTCAATAAGACAGATGGGAGGTAGAAAGTGCGGTGGGCGTAGGCTCAGCAGCAGGTTCAACTTTTTTTTCACTTTTCCAAGTTTTTTTTTTATCCTCTTTCACTTAAAACACGTGGAATGAGCGGTAATTGATTTCACGCTCTTGATTTACGACTTTACGACACAAAAACGTCCGATTTTGGGGTAAAATCTGTCGAATCCCCAACCCCATCCAATGACATGTGTGTGCACCCCTTCCGAAAAAAAGCGTGGATCGAGGGAAAGGGGTGAATTTCCATTTTTATCGATAAAGAATTCGTCACAGAACGTTTTTCTCACTAACAAATGTTCAACTCATCGCTTTAGCAATTGATTTTAATAAAAAAAAAATGTGAAAATACCTGAAGATGGTATAATAGATAACTTCGTATCAATAATATAGGGTTAGGAAAATTTTCGTTGTCGACGAATGTTGTGCGCAAAAGAATGTATGAACGGTTTTTGAATGAAATGAAAGTTTGTGCGGAAACGATGTGTCCCCAGTTCGCTATGGTACATACCGTGATGTTTGCAATCATTTGTAATCACTTGAGCTTTATTTTGCGAGTTATTTTTTTCGACTTTATCAATGAAAGAAAAAAACATGGTTTTTTTTGCAAGGATCCTCAGAAATGGCCATCACCCAAGAGCCTTCCGCCAAGTGCTGAACACTTTTGAGACTAGTTAGAACATTACTAGAGAGCCCCTCCCCCTCCCAGCCCCCGCAACGACGAAGAATATATTCTCCAAAATAACTGTTTGAAAAATATTTTTTTATGAGATGGGGGGGGGGGGGGAGTTTCGCGCACGCAACGCGTGCGCAAAGCGCTGCTTTACGCACTGCGTGCCGAAAAATATTTTACGATACGATGTGCAGCAACACGATTTTGTGTCGTAGACCAAAGTATATTTTTCATGATAAAACCAATCAGGGAGACTGTTAAAAAAAATAATAGTGCGCAACATTGAAATGATAAAAATGCCGTTTAATTTAGTGAGTCGTCAATCTCAATGCAGGAAGCGATAAAAAGTGGGTTGTGGTTTTCCTCGAGTAGAGGAAATTCGTACACTGAGCATAGGTATCATGAGTAATCCTGTTAACTTTCAGAATGCTCCTCAGAAGATAAACGTCGAAGCGAAAAATACGAATCCAGGGAAGCAGGTCAAAAGCGAACCCGATCACCCCTTTTGCCCACAGTGCTGCTGGACGAACGTCAGCACAATGTCAAAACTTATAAGCCAAATGGACATAATCGGATCTATGGTATTTACAAAGGCATGGAGGTACAATGTGTCGATAGAATTCACCATTCCGAAATTGTCCAAATTCGTGTATAATATGGGAAAGGCAAATACGGACAAGGGGTTGAGAATTTCTCACATTTTTTCCGCGGTATGGAGATTGACGGGACCAGTGGGGATGCTGCATAGGTGCACAAAAATTCGACCAATATTCGACGAACTCCGGTGAATTTTTTCGGAGTTTGGAGAAGTTTGGGAGATTTAAAATTTTGAAAAATTATTATATAGTACGTTTTTGAAATAGGGATCATAGAAAAAATGCAATTTTCAAAACTTTAGCGGTGTTACAAATTTAGAGATGTTTTTTTTAATTTGTAGAATTTTTTGGTGTCTAGAATTTTGAAATTTCAACATTTTTCAAAATTCAGCGATTTGGAAAAATTTTAAATTTAGGATTCAAAATTTTTAAACTTGTAGAATTTTAGAACTTTTTGGAATTCAAAGAGTGGGAAATGAACAAAAAATGTTACCATTATAATTCTTCCCAATCGTCAGATTTTTTTGAACTTTAAGAATATTTTGAGATATTGAGATTGGCCGACACAATCATATTTTGAGTTTTTTTTTTCGATTCTTGATGTTGTTTCAAGTTGGAACTTGCGAAAAGTGAAAATTGAAATTTTTCAATGACTAAGAATTCTCAACAGTTCCACCCGCTTGTGATCTAATATTTTTGAATAATTTACCAAATTTCGATAATTGAGAAAGAGGTAGAAATTACAGAATTTACAAAATCTCCAAGCTCTTATGAATTTTGCAACTTTATGAAAGAATGGAATTTGGGAAAAAGTTTGAGAATATTGAGGATCATCAGAACGGGACGCGTCGAATTTTTCCGCATATCAACATTTTTTCGCATATCAAGATGTTTCATATTCTCTCATCCCGTTTCCGTTTTTAGCTCTATTTTTATTACTTATTTTCTTACTTCTTTTATATATTTTGGGATTTTGGTACGTATTTTGGTATCACCATTGTGCGATTAACAATTCGTCTAATGATGAGTGAGCAGTTCATCTGATTACACGGAGAGCAATTGCGCTTGCAAATGTAATTAATTACACACTGGTGAGGTCGCATGGTATTGGATACCATATGGTTGGTAACAAATATGATTTTCGTTTCTAAAACTGTATTACAATGTATAGGATGAAGCGGCATTGCCCGATCACACAAAGTTTAGTTATGAGACCTAAAATTAGATTAGTCCTGGAGTGATGTAAATTCTCCTTACATCATCACTAAGTTAATTACTGAGTAATCATAAAAACACTAGTCGGTAGGATTATTATCATGACCAATAAGTCTATAGTTTCTTGATCATTGCTCTCTATTTCTGTTAGTCAGTGAGTTAGAACTCGCTGAACGAGAAGTTGAAAACAACTCATCACTGTAGGAATGTAGTTGAGGTGAAAATTGTGAATTTTGTTGACAAGCGTACGGTTTGACGGTAAAAGTAACAAAATCTTCTTCACTCTATCTGAATAGTGATGGTAAGTCAGGAAAATTGTCGAGGTCTTATTTCACTATATTTCATCATTGTAAATCCCACATTTTTCTCTCAGTGTACCGTTTCTCCTCAATTTGTTTGGTTATTGTATTTTGACATGCTAGGCTTTTGAATCAGTTGTCGTCGAGTGTCTACCAGGTCACATGGTTGGTCCCGTACAGCTTGTGACTATTTTTGTTTCTTTCGATGTGTAAGATGTGGTCATTATTACTTTGAAATTTGTTAACAGCGAACGGAGATGCTTATTTATGATGATTTTCCTGGAATGAGTTTCATGGGATTAATCCACTTGGGAGTTATGGGGTCGAGATTAGTTTTCCGGGATGAGTTGGTTTTGTGATTGTTTTACCTAGAACTATGGAATAGTATCTCTCCTTTCACATGCATTTTTCCGACAGTTCCATTTGAAAAATTCCTACGAATACTTTGGAAGTGAAAGCCATCCGCTACCAATTTTTTTTCAGCTCTCCTTTTGTACCGACATGACTATTGTCCCAGAGGTGCGCGACAACTCATGTCCTAGCACGAGAGAACATCGAGTCCCCAAAATTTCAAAGTCTCATGGGGGGGGGGGGGGGGGGGGGGGGGGGGGGTTGAGTGAGATGTCATGCTTCATTTACGAATAATTTCCAATCGCACAGTGACAAGAGGGACGCAAAAAACGTATCCGTTTCGCCCCGACGGCCGATAAAAATCGGTTGATCTCTTCGGACGATTGTCCGTCGGCCTCCTTTGAACTTTCGAGGCGAGCAATGGTATCGATAGTATCCCTAAGATGCGGAATTGAGGAATGTAAGAGCGACCCTATTTTCTCATATGGAGGAGATGATGGAACAAGTTGATATTTTTTTTTATCCAACACGGCTACTGTGAGTTCAAATCAATTCAGGTGACCAATTAAATCAGAAGGAAACCACTCCTAACACGGAGTGGCGGCAGGGCGCTGCAGTTGTGCGGGAGTCACGAATGCTCGTCACGATTTGACAGTTGGGACCGTTCTCTCCCTCGATTCTACGAACATAATTTCTCTTCAAGTTTCACCAACAATTTTTTGCGGAGAAATTTTGATTCAGCTTATCCGAGATAGGTAAACTTCACAAATTCAATGACACCTAAATCTATTGATTTGCATGATTAATCTACTTATCTCCTCATTGAATCCCGTGAATGATACCTAAGTGCTGTTGTCAGTGGCTCTTATTTCACGTAAATAATCTCATAGAACGGTCTATTGGCGTAGTATTACTTCTATTACGTCCATGTAAACATTCACCTTTAGACGCAAGTAAGCAACCTTACTGTGTCGTCTTTCTTCGGCTTTGGCTTTCAATTTTTTTCTTCCGTACAGTTTCTCTCCTTATTTTTTATTCACCAACGCCATTCATGGGAAACGAGAAGGCGGATGGGGTGGCCCTCAGTGATGCATTCACAGCGGCTAATCCGCTGATTCTGCCAGCGGCGCATGACCGCCCCTCTCTCTTTCCAAGCCGCTTTTTCTCTCCTCTCATTCGTGTATAGATATTATATGCCAAAGCCATTCAATTCGAATCCGGGCCATGTTTCAAGGGAATTTGTAACGATATCCTGTCAGTCAGCCAATCCTCACCTCGAGCGCACGGGATATTACCTCACAAATACTTTTATCCCGTGCAAATTAAATTTTTCCCCGGTGCCAATAGCTCATCTCCAACCACACCAAAAGTCCTTATGTCGAGAAAATTATTTAATTATCCCGCCAGGGCAAGTTATTGTTTTGCCCCCGAAAGTGAAAAATCGATTTTCCATCAGATCTCCACGGTGCATGGTACTTCTGACCTTTCTAGACTATTTGAAACAAAATGTGTAGTGTATGCATGTGTGTGCCCCACTCAGGGCACAAACAAAACTTCCCGATTTGGTTTTTCAGCACAACCTACTAACTTTATTCTTCTCCAATATACTATGGTTAATCGGTGTAACCCCTGTTATTATCATAACGAAAACATGCCTATTTGAGAATTCCAAACTGACTCATTTATGAAGCAGATAATTATGAATACTTGAGTAGACGCATGGTGAGCATGAGGATGAGACTTATGCGTGTTACTTGAGTGAGAGTGAGACGCCAATAAGGATGCGGCTGCAAAACAAAAACTTTAATATTTTACCCAGTGGAACAGTATAAACAATTGCAATTGCTAATAACATTGCATATACTGCACAAATGCCATCCACAATGTGATCCGCTCGATTTTGCATGAAAACACTTCGATTGGGACCGTCATGACAGCGCTGGGTCCATTCGTTCACTTATTACATACATAATTGTGGAGACTGCTATACCTCCTTAATTATGCAAATTATCGAAAAGACGCATTCTAAATAAAATACGTATTTTATATGGCAAACAACTTTTCTTATATGCATTTTGAGCTAACTGTAATAGTTTATGCAGTAGAACATTATAAATAATTGACATTGTTAATAACAATATAAGTACTGGACCACTTTCACTCAAAATTTATACAGTTATAAAATATGCTTATATCTTTCAACTGTGATATTGAGTACCTGGATTACAACATTTTTGTGTGAAAGAACGTTCATTATCACTATTTTCGATTTTTGCTCAACATGAATTTCTCAAAAACAGGGGAACTACTCGATGGATTCGATCAAAAATCTAATCAGCTCGAAGTTACGCGGAGACGCAACGATTGAAAAAAAAATTAATCGAATCGGACGAACACACACACACATACAGGCACTTCTCTGAAATCACTTCAGGATGATGCAAAACGTCGAGAAACGTGAAAATTCCATCGATCTGGCACTTTTCATTTTCGGGGTGATTACAATAACTTCCCTAGATCGGGAAGTTAAAAAATGTGAATTAGCATTCACACTAATATTTTCCAACTTTCATCGAGAATCATTTCGAGAGGCTCAAAAAAATTAACGGAGTATGGCACTTTGATCCTAGCGCGACCCCTCAAAGGTTCAACCTATTAGCACCCCAATTTGAGACATGAAAAAAAAGTTTCACCCCAAAACGGTCAGCATCCACATCTCAATTCCCCATTTCTATTTTTTGGCAAGAAAAAAAACTGTGCAGTCTAGTTGATTCCAAAATGGGCTCAAAAGTGATTGATGGCCATTGATAGATGGTGATCCGTGTAATTCGCATGTATAAGAGGATATCCCCATTGCTCATTCTCCCTCAAGAGCTTTCCCCGCGCAATATAATTTTTTCTTTTTTTTTTTCAAATCTCGAAGTGGAGAGAAAATCGTACCTGTCTAAATCTGTAACGAAATGAGAATGTATCTGTCACACGCTTTTTCCGCTGGATATCTTTTTTTTTTCTCTAACGAACATTGGAGACATCCAAACATTTTTTGATACTCACTTTGAAAGGATTTTTACGGGAGGTGGGCAGAGTGGCGTGACGGGAAGTCGCTCTTGGTCAATGGACCAAATGGCACAATGGACGACGGGGCGCAAACTTCGTCTCTCCTAGGTGTAAACTGCCAAGTTAGAAAGAAAATGTTGGACTACCTGTCTCCAATGGCGTTCAATTGAAACGCAACATTGACACATCGACTTTTTGGTCAAATAGCAAAGTCAGTAGGTCTTTTAGGCATTCCTGGAAGTATTTTGTCAATGGTATTTACTACCTGGTGTGAAGGACCGTCCAATCGATCACTCGAATTTTCGGTAAATAAATTGAGGGAATGAAAATAAAATATATGTTGAAAATATGTAAAATCAAAAGATGTAGAAGCATTAAGAATCAAGCCTTCAGCACTTTTTGTCTCCTGTTCGATTTTGTTTTTGATACATAGTTTCACTACGTGGAGAAAGTTGATAACACTGTTGACTTAACTCAAGTAGGGGGTTGACTAAACTCAAATGAGGATTGACTTAAGTCAAGTTGAGGGTTGACTTAAATCAAGTTGAAGAGTGACTTAAGTCAAGTTGAGGATTGACTTAAGTCAAGTTGAGGGTTGACCTAAGTCAAGTTGAGGGTTGACCTAAGTCAAGTTGAGGGTTGACTTGAGTCAAGTTGAGGGTTGACTTGAGTCAAGTTGAGGGTTTACTTGAATCGAGTTGAGGGTTGACCTAAGCCAAGTTGAGGGTTGACTTGAGTCAAGTTGAGGGTTGACTTGAGTCAAGTTGAGTGTTGACTTGAGTCAAGATGAGGGTTGACTTAAATCAAGTTGAAGGTTGACTTAAGTCAAGTTGAGAGTTGACTTGAGTCAAGTTGAGGTTGACTTAAATCAAGTGGAGGGGTTGACTTAAATCAAGTGGAGGGTTGACTTAACTCAAGCACAGTGTTGACTCAAGTCAGGCAGAGTGTTGAATGAATCCTGCACATTGAATCAGGAGAAATTTTTTTTTTTAGGGTGTGGGTGTTATATATCGGCGTACACGGGTTATATAAGTCACATACTTTCCACACATATAACTTTCTATGGAGGTAGGTGAATCTTTGTCTCCAGGATAGAATTTATGGGCCTCTGTGCATCTTCTCTTTCATCCAAAGCACGAAATCGCTGCTGGAGAACAGTGGACTCGTCCCCATAAATCGATTCGTGAGAACATCTCCAGACTTGTCGATATAATAAGTTAAAATTCCTTTCCTTCATTCGGGATGGACAAAAGAGGGTAAGGACTCACGCGATCCACTTTCTTGGGAAGAAAAGAAGTAGATATATATTGTTGGAAAAAAGATTAAAGAGTTGCAGATGCAAATTTTACTGGCGGGAATTATTTTAATGACTGGGACCCATGGGTGGACTGAAAATTTAGCACCTAGAAGACAGTTACGAGGTCTTCACAGTGAAGAAATGCGTCTGCAGTGTGAACGATGGTGGCATAACCGCTAATTTCACAGTCGTTTAAATAGCGATAATTCAATGTGATTTATATTGGAATTTTTGACATCATATTCCATTAGAAGAGTCTTCCGAAAGGAATCGAATAATATTTTACGAGAGTTCCAGAAGCAATAATCCTGTTTTAATTATTTTTTCATCGAAATTATAGAGCCTAGGTAGAGAGGAATATTTCTTATTTGGGAAGTTCATGCAACAATAAAACACATAAATATTTATTTCCTGCAAATGCGCTGCGATACGAGACGAGGCAACAATTTCAATTCTCTCGTCTTGTATCGGAATTATCAAACGAATTGTTATCTCGTCTCGTCGCGAGGGCCGAGAATGCAATCCAATCTCGTGTTGTCTCGTCTTGTATCGATGTTTTTCTCATTTTTCAAGTGCTGCTCCAGAACGACTCTTTTCAAACGCTGCTTCATTAATACGGAAACATAGGAATCGTTTGAGTGAAGTTCATGCCGACTAACATCTGTGCCTTCATTTTTGGGTCCACAACACAAAATTAAAGAAGCATTGACAGGAATTTCATGTTAAATAAAGAAGCTCGGTAGGTTTCCAAAATTCTGGATATGTCAGATAACTAGTTAATTCGTATTATAGTTTTTTTTGTAAGTCAACCAATTTAAAGGTCTGTAAAATCAGACGGAGGATAGGAAATCTTCCTTCTGGTGGGGAGTGACTGGGTGGGTGGGAAGCAGGTGGGTCAAGTGGGTGGGGGTGGAGGTGGGAAGTGGGTGGGTGGAGATGGGAAGTGGGTGGAGGTGGGGATTGGGACGGATGGGAATTGGGAAGTGCGTGGGTGGGTGGGGTGGAAAAGCGGGAATAGGTGGGTGGGTGAGGATGGAGGTGTAATATCTCTCACTAAATTATTTGGCCTTGAAGACGATTACATACAGCGCTCGAAATGTTTGGCTTCACGGTACAGAGATAACGGTCAAGAGAAGCACATCAACTGCGTAATTAATACCTCGATAATACCGTCGACTCCGATTCAAAAAACCATGGTAATAACCTGGGTCCCCTGGACAATGGTCAGTCGCGCCCGCCATCAAAATTACCACGATCCCAATATTGGCCGTATGTCCAGTCTGTAGGCGGTCAGTGTGTCAGTATTTCTGAAACGCTACAATTTTCCAACAATCTCCTTACTGTCTATTTTTTTTAATGTGCACAAAGCACCGTCAACTCCTACCCAATGGGTACAAAGACACACTGACGCAACTCAGGAGGACGCCAAGTTAAACTTAAAAAGACGCAGCTGCATGCGCAGTACTAGGTTTTTTTTTCCTACATTGTCAACGTAATTGAAGTAAAAGAGATGTCACAGCGGGTGGCCATCGACTCCCTTATAATTCGATCATAAACCCCTTGACGTGTGACAATGTTGACATTTGGTTATTTTGACATCACGCTGAGAATTTAGGCCCACCGTTGAGCTTCCACGCCTTCGTTAACCCTTCGGCGGCACTCTATCCCCACCTCATAACCACCCGTCGTCAACTGCTACAATCGCTAAGAAAAATCAATAATGTCTATCATATAAACTAGAGAACTCGCCATTAGCGCTCATCTTTTCCCGAGAATGTTCCGATGGTATCAGAAAATACGAATTGCTACAGGGACGGAAGTAACTCTTCTGCCTTCGGTGTTGTAGAATTCGTCTTAAGATCCTTTTCACAATGATCGGAAATGGTACATTTCCGGGTTAGCCATGGAAAACAAATCACCCCCTGCCACCCGCGAGATTGCCATCCGAGGAGAAGCCGCGGATGGCAAGTACGTGAAGGGTTAGCCCTGCATGCTAGGAGCAATATTTTTCCGACGCACGACTTTTTCGGAACTGGAAAAGTTTCTGATGCTCTTGTAGCGAACCATCGACCGACTGATGAGATCCAATGATTTCAAAAAGCTGAACAACAAAAAAACCAAAGAAATAAACAGGGGAATTACACATCAGTCATGGCATTTTTTACAGAAGCAATGAATGTGGGTAAAGAGCGATGAAAGTAATTAAGCGACATACAATGATCATTAACTACAGTAGCAATTCTGTTGTATGGACCAAATTGAACATAGTTTTTAGATGCTTTCACTGTATTCAGCAAACGGCAATGTCTCAGACCAGCTCTAGGACAAGTGAATTTCATACACTGAAGAACTTCAGGGGATGTAATAAATCCACTGATGATCTTGTAAAAAAAACAAAAGATCATAATGTTGCCGTCTACAGGGAAGACTGTTCAATTTGAAGTTCTCACAAATTTGCCGGGGAGATACTTAAACCACGTATCATTCACGAGCACATAAAAATTTACAGAATTTGCGTTGGAGTACCTCCACTCCGTTAATACGTTTATCGGTGTATGGCCACCAAATAACAATGCAATATTCCAGAATCGGCCGAACAAGTGACTTGTAAAGATGAACAAGGGTTGAATTAATTGCGACTGAGCTTTGCCTCCGGAAGGAAAAATGAAAAATTCCACGGTTTATCCGTCGGCACTCCGTCAAAGGACATCCGTCGCGTATGACACAAGAGAAACGCGCTATCCGCCTTCACCAAATGCAAACATCTCGTCGCAATAAACCAGCCTCTCGTCGATAATAAAACCCGCCGTATGGGCGCACGTGTTTGTTTGGTAGTCTACGACGTCTGGCACAACTACCCGGGAGTATATCACGAACCATCGTGGCAAGTTTGAAAAAGAAACGAGGGATTCATTGATGGGGGGTGGCCAAGAGGGGGGGGGGGGGGGGGGGGGGGGGGGGGGGGGGGGGGGGGGGGGGGGGGGGGGGGGGGGGGGGGGGGGACGGATTCTCCTTCCGCTTCTTTTGCCACGAAACGCCGAATCCTTTCCACGACATTCGACCCAAGTCCGTGGAAAAACCAGAAGTCTTTAAACACCAGCAGATTGCCTTATGTGAAACAAAATTGGCTCGACGTAACGACCGTTTAACGATCTTGTGCCATGACGTGCAAGTTCTTTTTAGAAAAGGCGAATGTAGAATCATCATCGTCAAATCATTGGCATTTAGACTTGGACTTTTTCGGTGGGCGTTGATGCAAAAAACGATTAAATATATCACCTGGCACGATAATACATGAGAAATTGTTGAATTGCGACAATGAGCAGAGTGACATCCTCAGAATATAGTTCATGACTAGGTTGGCAGGCAGATGTTCAGTCTAGTTGCTAGTCGAAAGCTTGGCATTCCAATATTAAGCTCCCAGAGGTCGCGCTCGCGCGCTCAATGACTGGTGACGCGCCGATAGCAGATCACCGCACGTGTATTTTTCAATTTTAGAGAATCATTCTATATTTACATTTTGATACCATATCATCACTACCTAACATTGAAAAGCGATGAAATTTCGAAATATTTCAAATTGCTCTGGTTTCATTTTACTAACGGCTTTCGTAACGTTCCGTATAGAATTTTTCTGATGGGCCTCAACTACAATGTTTTTAAAAATATGAAATGTTCAGCGCTGAAAAAAAAATTAGTGGAATTGCATGGAATTTTCCATTATTCATTAGTCACGTGGTCACTCAATCTGCGAAATCAAATGGGCGAAACTATATAGATGCAATTGTGATTTAGTTTTTGAGTGAATAGTGCAATATAACAGAATAAACAATTATAACAGCAGACTGAGAAAAAATTACTTGCCCGTCGAAAATATTTTAGTACATTCCCCTTAGGCCGACAAAAAGTCATTTTCCTCCCTAGGCCGGAAAATGCCCACTTCCCGCTCTAAGTCGAAAAATGCTCACTTTTCTGCCCGGGGTCGAAAAATGCTCTTTTTCCTCCCTAGGCCGGGAAAGGCTCACTTTCCGCGTTCGACCGGAAAATGCCTACATTCTCCCCTAGGTCGAAAAATACGCACTTTTCCGGCCTGGGTCGAAAAATGCTCACTTTTCCGCCCGGGGTCGAAAAATGCTCTTTTTCCTCCCTAGACCGGGAAAGGCCCACTTTCCGCCTTCGACCGGAAAATGCCTACTTTCTCCCCTAGGTCGAAAAATACTCACTTTTCCGCCCTGGGTCGAAAAATCCCCACTTTTCCGGCCTGGGTCGAAAAAATTTCACTTTTTCGTCATGGATCGAAAAAAATCTCACTTTCTGCCCTCGGCCGGAAAATACTCACTTTCCTCCCTAGCTCGTAAAATGCCTACTTTCCTCGCTAGGCCGAAAAAGGCTCACTTCCCGACCTAGACCGGAAAATGCTTACTATCTGCCGGTACGTCCGAGCGTCAAGTACGAACTGTCATGCATGTATATAACAAACTCATACGTAGATCTCGGGCCGTAAAGTTTGAAAGTTCAACCACTCGCCAAGGCAATAATAATTATAATAACTCTTCGAGATCGACCTTGTCCATTTCCATCCAGGAGTTATTGGTTCGACCCATCAAGGGTCACGCACCCATCTCGTTTATTTGGTAAAATGTGTAGGCGTTGATAAAAAAAAGGCAGAGGTCGGAGAGGGGATCAGATGCATTGGCATCACCTGGTGCAATCATCCATCAAGAGTTATTAAAGGGTGAAAATGTCGTGCGAAGTTGGTGGGTTAATTTGTCCCTGTCACGTTTCATTTTTTTTTCTCATCTCCCACTCACTCCTGAAAAAGGGTGAGCCTCCCTCCGCGATAAATGCAACGGAACAAGAACAGAACAAAAATGGAAGAGACTTGAATTTATGAGTAGTAAACGATGAACTGCGTTTGAGGATCGTAAAACGCACCCGGCGCATCCTCCATCGATTTCACGGTAGAAACCAAAGGAGTTTATATTCAGTTTTAGGTAAAAGGGGGGAGAATGAAGTGAAAAAGAGAGAAGTAAAGGGGGGGGGGGGGGGGGGTCGGTGGGGGTGGCATAAGGCACGAATGTATAATTCTCAATTCTCGTTTTAATCAACTCTTTGTCCTCTCTTTGTACGAAAGCGTTGGGCATTGTTTACTTTTTCTTTAGCTTTACCATTTTGATCCTTTCACCATATCACTCAAGCCTATTGTTTTCCATAATCAGCCTTTACGTGGATTGAGAATGGTTAAATAGCATTGTTTGTCAAGGTGACAATGAACAACAGAAATAATTAACAGTGAAGAGCATTGAGGAACAACGTAAAGGTTAAATATTGAATTTTTTTTTTGGTAACCCTTCATTAGTCACACCATCCGGAGGGCATGGATCCGATGATGAGCAGTGCATCGTATGATGCGATTCTAAATGTCTTGCGGATGAAAGGTTAAATCGGCGAATGAAACTCCTGTCCGTGTTGGATTATGAAGTTGAAATGAGTAGAAAGATACTATTTATATTGAATTTAACGATTTATTTGAAATACTTGATTCTAGTCAGTCAGAAGGTACGTGCGCTTGATACAGTGGTTTCCCCACAACTGAACCTTAAAATCTAAGTATTGGCAATTATCCTCTATACCTGAGTGCCAACATAGCGTCCACCCCCTGAGTCTCAACCCTCTGTACATATGGTTGACAACATCCCGTGGCTCCGGGAAAAAATCAGGAACAAAATTTTTTGCTCATAAGAAAAGTAATAAACCAATTTACGCTGTCCCTTCCGAACAGCCAGGTAGGCACTAAATCCAGAGGTAGTTGAATTTTGAACATGAATGAGTTTACTGAAAATCCAACAGTCTGACATCGTCGATGAGAGGAGATCGCCAGGCCGGGCGGGAACCTAACCCGACTCAGAGAGGAGCTTCCATCATAGGTGCCCGACATGGTAGCATAGGGGTTTTTGGAGGATTACTGTGTTCAGAAATACGTTGGCCGGAATGGCGAAAGTCGAAATGGCCAGCTTCATGGATGGGTGTCCAGTAGTCCCTCCGAAGTAATGCTCGAGAGGAGTTACCATGGCGAGTGCAAACGAGAGGGACGGAGACAAAAAAACTTGAAAATGGCCAGAGATGACTCTGGCGGTTTTGAAATATGTGAAGACGTCATTCTTCTTGTTTCGTCCATTGCAATAACCTACCCGTCGGGGAAGTTATAAAAACTCAGGAAATTAGAGCCTGGAAGAGAAAAGTCCGACAACGATTAATTATTTTGAAAAAAAATGAGGACACGTGGACACCCGGATCTGGCTGGCTGCTGTTTACACAGCAGCTTGACCTGTCGATTTAAACATAACGATCTTCACGCGTTTGTCCTGCGAGGAAAGTGGGAGTGTTTGCAGATGTTTATTTTCGAGTTTGACAGTCTCTACTTTCTTGGCGCGCGTCGGTCACGGGTCAACACAATAATTTGAGTGCACCCGACCTCTTGCTGTCTCCACCCTAATTTACCATTTTAAAACGCCAGCGTTAGGTAAGCCTGCCATGACGAAATTGTAGACGTCGAAGGATGCACAACTATTAATCCCAATTTTTTTCCATTTCTCTAAATAGATTTTTAATATATTCCCTAATGAATAAGGCTCGATAATATACATGGTCCCCATCTTTAATTTTTGATCACGATCATTTGAAATATCAGAGGTATTAGCGCTGTGATGAATTATCGGGGAGGGTGAGGCAAAATGGACACCTCGTCAAAGTAGACAGCCCAAATAACGAAGTAGACAGCGGAAATTACAAATGTTTTCTGTTAATATCGTTTTGTTTATCTTTAACGCCTTCGATCGATTATGGATATGTGGGCTTGTGGACCATACGCTTCACCATCTTCTCATGATAAGGCACAGGAAACCTAGTTCGGTATGGGCGACTCTATGAGCAACCTCTCGCTCATCACTCGGTACTCCGAAAATTCTCGCCCTGTCGGGGATTTGAAGCTAGGAACCCAAGCGCCAGCGATAAGACTGCGCCCTTAGTCCACTCGGCTATTCTTGACTTGACTTGAAAATTGTCCATTAACATCTGTCATATATACACACCATATACAGTAACGATATCTCAAATCCTTAGTACTAGATCACCAGCCAGGGTATTCTAGTGTCGATTTTACCCCCCCCCCCCCACACGCCAATTTAAGGTTGAGCATAACGTGCATATAGCGAAAAATTTCTTGGTCCTAGATCACGAAATCCTGCTGATGGACCACCGAAGACAACTGAATTTTTCAGCACTCTCAGCACATACACGCAATATAGCCATCAAAACGGCCATTACAAGTTCCAGGTTTCAAGAATTTTCAAATTTCCCCTCCCTATTCCATCAACTGAAAATCCAAACAAGCCCTCGTTTACTCAATCGTAGAATTATTCAGCATCATTCGTCATGGACTATTTCAGTGTTTCTCTCTCGATTACACGGTTACTTTGGTACCGTCAATGAAGGGACTAGTGAGGCCAGAAAGACAGAAAAGCAATCAACCCTGGATGTCCGAGGGCTCTTGTAACCGCACAAAGGATATCGCTTGCTTGCAGATGCAACCGTTGCACTTTTTTTTTTCTTTTCCTTTTTTTCTTCCTTCAATTTCTTTATTCCTCTGCTTCCTTTTCCTCGGGCGATCCTCGCCTGGCGAATTGCTCGGGCGTTACTTTTTCGAGGGAACAGTTTCTTTTATTTATCCTCATTGTATCTGTTTTTTTTCCACTGTTGTCAGTCGCTTTTTTTTCATCCTAACTTCCTCCCACCGCTGTCTTCGCGACTGACCGCAGGAAATTTTTTTCTCGGCGTATCGATTCAAGACGCCGGATAATTTGATATCGATAGGGTAATCTAATATCCAGCGGAGACAAGGTCTTCTTTTGCCTCTAAGGGGTGGGCAGAAAAAGAATAAAAGTGATATGGGTAATTCGGGATGCGTTGAATAGCAAGTGTTTGATGATAGCCCGGAAGATTATATATGTCAATAATATATGAGGAAATTTAAATGTAATATATAGTATTCGATGGTAGATGCATCATATATAAGCGATACAAGCCTATTTTTCTCCTACACTCAGGATTATTTTTTTCATCATTGGATTGATAAATGAGCAAGCCAGTTTTGTTTTACATTCGGAGCTAGTCAGGAAAAACAACGATTCAGTTGAGCGCCAGCTGTGTGAAAGGTCCTTTGGTGTCTCAAGCTTTTGGCGCGGGATGCACGTACCAAAGCACAAACTACGGCATCCATCTGGCGCGTGCGTGATCTCCTTGAATTATTAAGACGGCTCAACAAAAGCACTCCAAGAATTCATTTCTCTCGAAATTTCTTTTTGCACGAAATCGCATTGCTGGACAATGGGAATTATCGTGGAAAAAAAATACCGTCACAGATCCGTGAAAAATTGCAATATCAATAGAACAATTTTTCCGTAAAACCAAAATATTGGAAAACGCAATTTGACAGAACGATAAACATTATATTATGTGTATACAGATCCTACTTTTACTCGAAAATGTGAGCGACGCTGCAAGTGCGATGGTCCTCACTATCTTCTTGGTTCTTTTCTCTTTACTATTTCTTTACTCTTTTTTCTTTTCTATCTTCCTTCACTATTCTTATTTTACTTCCTCTTTATTTACTTACTCATGTATTATGATGTTTTTTCAACTAATTTAAGCCATTGTCAATTTGTTTCAGACGGTTAAATTAAACCCGGTATACATAATTTCCAAGGACGCTACCGATAGCAGGAACACTCCGTGTGTATTGTCGGCGGCCGCCATAGAATGAGAACGCTAGGCCGGACGCGAACCCGGTTGGGCGGTGGTGGTGGGGGGGGGATGGGAGGTGGTTTATGACAGCTACCACGGGGAGTGCCCGAGTTCGGAGCGGAGGCGAAGACCCCCAGAAAGTTGTTAAATAAATAAATAAAAAAATGATTCATTCGAGCGCTCACGATCAGAGCCACCTCTTACATTGTTCACCCCCCTTCATTCGTTTTTTTTTTCAACATTCATTTTTAGTTTCCTTTTTGCGTTTCCGCCCCTGTGCGCATTCTTCCTAACTTCAACCCCTCGTAATACGATACATCCCCTGCAAAATGCTAAAAGGGGTGCTTTCAGAGTGAACAACCCCACCCCACCGTGCGCGCGAGACCGTGTACAGGGTGGGGTTGATCAACCCCCTGTTACTGACACAAGCTCCACCAATCACAGTCTCGGAAATCCCGCCCCATCATGCCGCTCACCCTCGCTGATTCTTCCGTAAGTAATTAGCCAATGGGAGTCACCCGGGACTTTGGCCTGGGGATGACAATTTTCGTTTGAGCCAATCAGCTCGATCCCTCCCCATATAAATAATCCACAAAATACCGGTTTTGTTTATTTAATGGGACTTGGAAGAGCGCCATGTTACTTTGCACATGGGACCAAGCGCGGGACTAGCGGCGTCTAAAATTTATGAGAGATTTTGCCATAATTGAAATTTTACGGAAAGCATAATCAGTGAGAATCTCGCCTCGATTCCAAAAGTGACTATGTTCTTGGAAAAGTTCCAACATTCGATAATGGTAGAACCTACCAAGTCAACTCTGTATTGAAGTAGAAGGAGATAAGTGTGTTAGGCATTCCACTCAGTTTTCAAGGAATATCTCGAAATCTAAGAAAGATTTTAGAACTTTTATAGAAATGGTTTCTGTAGATCTTTTTCCCCTCTACAAAAAAGTATGTATTTAAATTTCGTTAACTCCCCAGGTTCGGAGGTGGTCGATATAGAATGTATAACAATTATGAGAAATTCGCGCCAAAAATTCAGGTGCTTTTCCCGATGATGGACAAAAATTATCTAAAATTCACATGAAAATTCAGATTCATTCCATAATTTTCTACTAAATCACATATCGTTCGAAAATTCCGTAGCTTTTGCCGTAATTTTCATGGAATTTGCATCTTCGTGACCCGATACAATGTAAAAAAAATAAATAAAATACTTCTCACGCATGTCACTTGATTATATAAACAAAAACGCGTTTGGTTGTCTTGTAACAAGCTGATAACAAGACGTTATCAGCTAAATAATGAAATTGACCGCAAAACGTTATAAATAAATCAATTTAAAATTGCTCACGTCCAAATATTTTCGCAACAGTCGACACGTGCGTATCCATAAAAATTCCGATTTCGAAATATCTCCAAGTTAGTTCGACAAATCATTTACATAAATTATTTATTTTGTTGGGTTTTATTTTCCTACCATAACGTAAGGAGAGAACAAAAATATATTAAGCAGAACTAAATGAAGCTTGTTGAATAAAACAAAAGTATTGAACACGAACTTAACGGAAATACTGACGATAGTTCTTCTAACTCTGTATCCTGACCTCAGGTATTACATTGCTACAGATTCGTACCTTAGAAATAACCAAGAAAATAGCAACAATCCTAAAGACCTTTAGCAATATTTTCGGGCTGTCTATCCGCAACAAATTTTTTTTCTCCGTATCTATTGAAGTGAAACTTCTAATGGGACTATCTGAAGGTGTTACGCTGCCCACACCCTTGGGGGGGGGGGGGGGGGGGGGGGGGGGATTTTTCGGTGTCACACTTTGTACAATTTTTCCGGTTTCCTAAACCTCAAAAAAAAATTCTATCCCTCTTCTGAAGTTTCACTTCTCCGGCGCGTCAGGAACTACACATCTATATTTGTTTTACAATGGCTGACAACCCCGAAGACATGTCCCATACTTTCGGGATTCGGGGCCAATAAGCTTCATTAGCCAGTGTACAGAAACATTGACCCGAATCCCATAATTACCACTCACGGCGCGTTCGCTAATTTCTCAAGAAACATCCAAAATACACAAACTAGCTGCACTGAAATTATGAACTCAATACATGTGTTACAGGTAAAATCATCTCCGACGTGTCTTCATTTCCCCCAAACGTATTTTTCCACCAAAGAATCCAACCTTTTTTTAGCATTCAAGATAAACTGCAAAATAATACCACCTAATCCCCCAGAAAATGGTGTCCATACAAATAATAAAAAAAAAAAAGTATGTGGAGATGCGACTAGATAGCGATTGATGGACTCCCAGAGAAGTGAAAAAAAATGAGCTTGAAGAGAAAAAAAACCTGAAAAATTTAAAGCAGCCGAGTGGGAGAGTTTAAATTTACCTTACTGACAATAGGAGACCATTGCCGGGGTATAATAAAGAGACACGGGAAGAAGAGTCGTGTGTATACATACCGGTATCGTTTTCTTGGGAGTTAGGAGGGGAATAATCCGCTTAAGATGTAGTTCTACCTCTCAGGAGTCCCTGTCCTCCCCCAAAAGCCCATACAGAAATATCGGATGGATCATTGTTCGGCGTTTTGTGAGAAAACAGCATTTTCGTCGCTCGAGGTGACGACAAGAAGGGACTTAACTTATCTCCGTCACAACAGAGATCTTTGAAGATCTCATCGCTACAGAGCTTCCTCGAACTTTTTTTCATCGTTTATGTGCTCATGTAATCTGCGTTTTAAGGAGCACCTGATTCTTCGACAAGTACAAAAATAGACGACGCGATGTATTAATTCAAGGGTAGGGAAGTGCCATGTTTTTTTTCTGTTTTTTTCAAGTGAAACCCATGGCGCGTAACACAAAACTAGATGCAACGTTCTTAAGGGAAGGGGTGCAACGCGTTACGATAATCCCGACATGCTACATGGGACTGCAGCAAAGTAGGAGAAGAACGTAAACCGAGTGTATTGCTAGCGCCAGTAATGGGAAATACCAATACAAGATGCTGCAAAGAATATCGTGATCGTTCACGTGAAAAGAATGCTTTAAAACCAAAGAAATAAAAAACAGTGACCAAAAGTGCGGTCGCACCTGTCAACGTTGAGGATCATAGCCTCTCACAGGTGAATTGACCGAGCAATGATCAGAATATTGAAACTGTACCAGAGCATGTCATTTCGAATTTTGTCGAGACAGTTACCAGAGTAGATGCAATAGAACTTGATCACGAAGCGGATTTGGAACAAAAAAGTGTAAACAAACTTACCTTCAAAATGTAGTTCAATCGCCAAGAATGAAAACCAACACCAGTTAACAAAAGCACTTTTGCCACTTTAAGGCATTGATTTTCAGGAAATGATCTTGTAGTAAAAAGAAGAGACGAACGAAAATATCGGTATATATCGAAGTTATCGAAAGGCGTAAGACCGAAACCGCCGCGACACCATTCATTGCGGCGAAAAAAGGAAATAGGCGTGCGGAGCGCGCGCGGCGGAACTCGTAATAAAGAAAACGCAACAAGGCTGTAATTAGTCGAATCGTTGAATAACTCCGCGGGAGTGCGTCGGATAACAAAATCGCAAAGGAACTTTCGATTCAAAACTGCATTCCCTATCCACCCCCAGGGCAGAGTCCGCAGTTTACGGACACTAAACAGTTTTCTATATAAATTATATGTGTGCACATATACGTAATGGAAATCAATATATATGGTGCCATAGATTGAGATATATATTACATTCATATATATATATATATATATAGTATATGTGATATATGACAGCCGGCTCTGTACAATATATGATGATCTATAACATACGTGAAGCTACGTAGATCACCGTAGGTATATAAAAAACAGTTAATGAAATTTGTCAAAGTGTAGATTTGCTTTTGGAGTAGCCAAAAGCAGCCATCTTCTGCTTTTTTTCTGTAATTGTCGCGGACATATAAAATTTTCAACACTGAACCGAATATGCAAAACACTCGAAACTGAATGAATTAACAGGACCCAAAAAATATTATCCTAAAAAAGAAATATCCACGTGGGGCGCTTGGCGGAAATTGCCAATATATATAAAAAATGAATGAAATCCAGAAAGTATGGCGCATAAAATTTGGTGATGTTTCCTGGAGTGACCCATATATATTCATATCTACCCTGCATTTTATTAGTAAAAATAGTTCAAGTTGGCAAAAATTATTTTCCATCGAATTCTGCGAGTTTTCCTAAAATGCAAAGATACCGGGAAATACGCCTTCACTGCCCATCATAGCATGAATCCTTGCATAACGTGTAAATCTATATCATTAACCTGTTGAAGTGTAATAACATATAATACAGCGTTTCCCTTGGCGCGCGATTTACAGGAAAAAAAGCGTTTCGCTGTCTGAGCAAAGGGTCACACCCCTTTACCACCCGTCCATGCAATAATCCTATGAATACGAAATCGCCTGTGCAAACATTACACGGCACGCGTCAACCTCTACATTATGTGCTCGCGATATTTCACGGATTTAAGCGATGGCTTCATCCAACATTCCATTTTTTTTTTCACGCTCTCTAATCGCTGACACCATCGAGATCGATGCGCTGAGCACTTTTTTTTGTCCATCCAGTTTTTTTTTGTCATGTAAACACCCGGGAATTGAATCTGACTTCTCTTACAGTTTCTTTTGGTAGTGGTAAAAACATTTCAAGTGATGGATGACTGATTCACTGTCAGATTTGTTCACCAATGGTAGAGACGATTTTTTTCACACTTTCAGATTATTCCCATACTTGGACCTTTTTTCCCCCGACTAAAAAAACTTATAATTCTAGTTTTTTGAAATCCAAAAGTCTCACTAAAAATGAACAAGAAGAATGTGGAGAAAATAATCAATAAACAATGCAATAAGTATGAAAAAATGAGATAGTAATGGAATGGGAAACAACAGTTTCTCGCGACATAAAAATAAAGCATGGTCTTTAAAGGAAATTATTTCATATATTTTCTATCTTCAGTTTCGTTAATTATCAGTAATGTTTTTACAATACGATTGGTCATCTACATTAAAATATCATTAAAATTGAAAAAAAAAATGTTAATTTATTAATGCCATTTGATAAGCTCATGATGAAGATATGAACCCTAAGCCTTAAAAAAAAGGAACGAAAGAGAAAGATATCGTTTGGGGAGATCGTTATTGTAGGCCGAAGCTCATTGAATTAACATATTATTTATACATTAATTGAAGGCGTATTTTTTGCATTCAATATACACACACACACACATACTTGACACATCTCATGTCATGTAAATAGTCGAATTAAACGAGTTGAAAATATCATGGAGACGGGATTTACAGTCGGGGAATGAACATAATGGAGTATCAATAAAAATTCAATTACAAAAATTCGAAATGATTTCAAACATGCGATGGAAAAATTAACGAAAAAAAAAACAATCTCAAACATGAAAGATATAAATATTACAGGCACGCTTTAAGTACATAAGACTCGCACTCACTATTTCATTAATTAATTATTATAAAAATTACATATTGGACGGATTCAACGAGTTCACTCGTATCTTTCACTTTTCTTTATGAATCACACTGAATGGTAATTATCAAAATTGAAAGAATATTCGTTTTAAAAATTCAAGTGTTTGCAATTTTTTGATCACTCATCGAAATCAGCAGCTCGGTTTTCTATGGATATTTCAGAAGTAAAGCCAGATGGGGAAAATTTTATATGAAACTTTTGGTAGAGATGAAATAGTTCTACAAGAAAGTTTTTATGAAAAATATTGCATCTCTCCTTGATTGCGTTTCAGCACTCTACTGCCGACATAATGAGCTTCTCTTCATGAAATAATAAATTTAATACGCAATTTTTCAATAAACAATTTTAATAAAGGCACAAATATTGTTCCAATTTCAACAAGTAACTCAGTAATTACTAACGTACGAGAATAAATCACGACACTTCTCGTTATTGGTAACCATTAGTCATTTGAATTCGCATTAAAGTAATACAGAAATTCACAATAATTCCAATTGATGTGGCTTTCACATAAAGGGTTATCAGCGGGGCAGGACTTTCGCAACTGAGTCTGTTGTTATGAGGAGTTGGTTGCAAATTTCTGGGAACTATGTTCCTTTTTTAAGCCACATAAATTATCCTCAATTTACAGGCAAGTGGCTAAAAATGGTTAAATTAACTTAATTAAATTAAAATTTTAAGTTGGCGATTCTAAAAATTTTTGCAATTTCTGAAATAATTTTAATATGTCCAATGCTAAATTTGGGATTTATCCGGACGAAATTTTGGGTTTTTTCAACAGACATTTCCGATGCTCTCAGGATATATTAAAATTTTTCTCTGGAGAAATTTTATTACAATTTGTGATTTCTCGGGGAAAAATGTGGATTTTTTTTCGAAAGCAATTTGTAATTTAACTGGGGAAAAAGATGAAAAAAAATTGAACTTTTGAAGCTTTCAAATTTTGTTCGACTCCGGAACTTTTTTCAATTTTTATAAAAATTTGAGTTTTAATAATCGTTCCAACCAATTTTAACCGTAACTAATAATATGGACCAACATTGTCGATTTTTCAATTCCAGAAATTCGCAAGCAACTGATAGGAGCAAACGCATTTCAGACAATTTCCGCCCCTTCTCACACCGAAAGAAGACGATTGTTCATTTCAACAGTACACGTTACAAAAAAAAACCTATAAAGATAAATTTTCCAAAAAAAATTATCATCTACAAAAAACACAATCCCTCTCGTTTTGCCCTCAAACGACGAGCATGAATGTACAATCAGAAAAAATTAAAAAATCAATGAATTGTGTTTCACAATTTTGCTATGAACTGCCGCAATGGAATGACAAACAAAATCATCAGGAAATATTTTTTCCCATTAAATTTCTCAGACTCTTTCACTCTGTTCGAATAGACCAGAATCATGCTTGATCGGTCGTAGAAAAAAAAACAGACGAAAAAGAGTAGAGCACTGATCGATTTGTCTCGCATTTTGTTCCTCGCTTATCACCCGAGTTCGAAAAAAAATAGAGAAGAACGTACCAGCGTAATTTTTTAATTCTCTAATTAATGGTAATAGAAATGTAACCAGGGTCAAAAAAGTGTCTCTCTCATCTGATTTTGGCTCACCGGGACATTTCTACTTTGCTCACTGTCATTCGTAATGCAGTAGTCAGTAAAAATTACATTTTAATATAAAAAAACAAGGACTAATACATTTACATTAATTACCTCATTAGACGGATTAATACATAATTATTTACATAATACAGGCGACGTCATTGGTAAGATCACCAAAAGTTCAAACGCCCCAAAAATACATAAGTTTATTATTTTCTATGTTTCATTCATGCAACTTTTTTTGACATACTTAACTCAGTAATGAAGTGGCAAGCTAGGATAAGGCTACCTGTAACGTGTTTCGGGAATAACTCCAAAATGACTCAAAATTTGAAATATTTTATAATTACCTTTTTTGTAGAACACACTTTTCTCTACAAAAAAGGTTCTTATAAAAAAATTCTATCTAGCCTACATTTTGAGTTATACAGCAAAAACCGTGGGTGAGTCAAGATGCTCCTAGTTTACCACTTCGCTGATGATTTATTCAATTAAGTGGAATAAAGAGATAAGTTTCATCACTTCGAAGGCTAATATCATTATCGACAGACTTGATTAAAATATAGGATTTTACAGAGATATGTCAGTGATGTGATGTTCATTAATAGGTAACTTATTTTAGTGATAGCAGAGTTATTTCATCTGTTTCTTTTTTATTGATACTCTTCAACTTATCTCATTCTTCTACTTCATCACATAATTATGCAGACAAGTGGGGCAAAATGGTTTACGAAAATAGTTCTCATTTTGTCCCTCATTTTAGTGATTGCTTTGAGCGAATGACATATCGCTTATTCATTCATTCATTCAAAAGTATGTCAGGCATGAATTCGGGAATGTGAAAATCACATTTCAATATCATGCAAATTGTATTTTTTAAGCCCTATAAAATCGATTTGAAAGTCTCGTCCAAATATCTATAATCATGGATTATATCATCAATTTCATCTGTAATTCTTGGAGACTAATTAGGCCGGAAATAAAGTGTGAAGGCGACGAAAAAGTGATTCCTGCTTTTCGAAAATATCTTACATGTCATAATTTTGATAGAAAAATCTCCACATCTTCATTACAAAAACAAACAATAATTTACTATGAATAAAAAATATCTCAAGACTTATGAAATTATTCAAAATGTTCTAAAACCTTATTTTGATGAGATCGAATTTTGAAGGTCATCTAATTAGTACTTCAATGAAGTTCAACTCGCTTACGTATAAATTGAAATTATGACATGTAATATACTTTTTTGAGAATCTTTGGCAGTAAAAATAAAGAGAGTGAACATTTTCTACGATATCTTGCTACGGTCAAATTAATGGAATTCTGTTTTTCCACCTTTCTTAAACCCTGCACTTCTTCCAGAATTCATGCCGACAACACCTTCATTGAGTTACTGAGTCTTACTTTTTTCATCACTCGGTATGGCATAGCCAGTGACAAATTCATTAGTAATTAACATTACTCTGTTTGATTCAAATATTAGTGTCTTAAATTCTCATGGGAAGTGATTAGCTGGCAAGATTTTAGGCCACTGATGGCAATCAGTGATTCAGGCCCATTGTCAGCATAATGTTTAACATTTTTTATCTCAGTCTCGAGTCACGTGCTTGGCAATTTTTACACCTTAACGTGGAAGATCGACGTGGCATCGGCGATACGACCGCCTGCAAACGCCACGGTCACACTAGTGTGTTCATGAGGACATTGAGCTCACGGAAAGAAGCACCCATTTGGCCAGTGGATGTCTGTTTCTTCTGGATAATTGGCCTAAGGGCCTCTAGTCTTTCGTAACATGACAAACACTTGTGATATCTGTGGAGAAAAAAAATGAGTTTAGTCATTTTGAGTATGAGCACAAGAAGAACTTCCGGTTCCCACTGCCACCTGTCGGCGAGAAAAGCATAAATCTCCTGCTTGATACACCTCTGCACTATGGCGAATGACAAGTGCGCATGCGCAATGAAAATGGCGACTTCCCACAGAGTTTTGGAGAATTTTACTTGGAGTGTACGTCGCAAAATTATAATGTAGGAAATTAGAAGTACACGAAAAGTTCTATTGCAAAGATTGATTATTTCACTAAAAACCTAATTACGCCGAATGTGAAATTTCCTTCTTGCATCACCACTCATTAATTGAAAGAAAAAATACCTCCAATTGAATTCATGAATATTGAGCTATGATGATTAAATCTTGATAAATGATAAATCATTACCTCTCCTCCCGAGAAACATCCACACCGATGCTGTGCAGAGGCGCCTCAACGTTCGACTTGATCACCGGGGCAAAGTTCCGTAGGATCAGCTTCAGCGCAGCGGAACCAACGGTCACGTACCTTTCATCAAAAACAGAAAACGTAGGAAATTTTGAGTATGTTCTCTACATTCAATAACAACAAAACTTAATATAATACATCAGTAGATGCAGTTTTTCCCCAGCATTGTTTGACTTTCCAGCATTCAGAAAGTTTCATACCTAAGATGAGGACCAACGTATCGACATCTAGCGGAGGTAACGAAATTTTTATGAAGAGTCTTTTTACTAAGATTTTTATTTTATTTTTCGAAATCAACGATCAACACTATCTTCAGCTTCGAAAAAGATATTGTTACTTCAAATGTCAAATTGTGAGTCAGTGCGCTTTTTACAGCTTGGGAAAACGGAAAATTTCGTCTTACACATTACATATTTTCACCGAAATACACGTGTAATGCCCACCCACTGTTACGCCTCGTTACTTGATAACCCTTTTATTATCCCGTAACGATACTAATAAATAATGCGACACACGAGGCGTTTATACATTCGATCCGCTCGGGTTTTGCCTCAACGATAAAGGGTTTGCGCGGAAGTATTGCGAAATGGGGGCCATCCGATCACCGTGACTGATTTTAATGGGAAGCCATGAATTCTCCGTTCGATGCACGGATTCCTAAAAGAACATTTTATATGGGAAATACGTCAAAGGAACTAGATTTCGCAGACTTTTAGATCGATAGCAGAGTGATATTTGAGCGCATTGAAATGTAACTCACTGAATCTTTTGGGTAAATTGGTGTTCGCTAAATATTTGGGGGTAAAAAGGATTTTAATCTTTAATCCTTAAAATTCTGTTTCAAAAGTTTTCATTAATAGAAATATTTTCACGAGACAAACTGTCAGAATGCGACTGATCGATTAAATTTATCGAATTTTCGGGTGATTAAGTGCACAGTAGATCGTAAGCAATTTTCTAAAACAACTATTGAATGCATTGAGCCAACATTAACTGCATTTCCAATGACAAAATTAATTGGCAATCAATGTTCTGGTCATTAAGTTTATTGTCAATATTGTGAAAATGGACGGATGGCGAATTTTACATTTTTTTGCAATAAATTTCTGCACAAAACTAGAGAAAGAGCACTTAATTCTTCGTTGAAAAAAAACCCTTAATTATATTTCCACTCATGTCCTCAACAATAACAAAACTGAGAAAATTTGAATTCTCTCCGTCTAAAATTCCTAAAAACAAAACAAGTCTATCTAAAGAGACCCTCGAAATTTTTCATCGCTGTCACGACTATTTTTTTCTCACGCATTTGGGTCATGCGGAGGCCGTTGGCGTAGCGAACGAGCCGTGAAAACGTCGAGTAGTTATGCAAACTCAAATACGCCCAAAATGTACCATTCAAATGTTGACATACTAATCAAGCGATGAGATTTATTCTAGAGTAATTTTGCTCCACCTACCCCCGTTTTTCTGAAAGGGAAGTCATGTGAAAAAATATAACTTTGCCAGAATTTAAGTGTGTGTGTGTGTGTGCTGTCCAGTTTTCACCCTCCGCATTTAGGGAACTATTGTAATGGCCCCGATAATGAAGAGTCTTAGAAATGGAAATTTTTTTTTTAGTTCGTATTCAAATGCCTCGCGATTTGGAAAACTCACAGTGCATAGTCTTCCAAACAATGATTGAACAAATACATTTACTAATTCCACAACAGCTGTTAAGCAGTTGGTAATTAGTAGAATTCCCATTTTTACGGGTTTCTGTAATGATTGACGCTCGGCACGGTAAAAGGGCTAATTTTCAGGCTGGCTGATTCCAAAATTAACCGGATGCACTCTCCACTGACATCCCCGAGGTGATTAAACGTCGTTTTACGTGTCTCAGTCGAAGAAAAATTATAAGTATTTTTTTCAAGCATGTTTATAGCGTTTCGTGCAATTGGGTGGAGTCAAATGGCACTGGTAGGGCGGAAGTGCCTGTTAAAATTTTGGGGTAACAGCTTGTGACTGCGGACAATTCAATAATTTGTGTTTGGCGAAAAAAACCAATTGGCAGAAATGGGAAATTGAAATGATCCAATTTAGTCGAAATGACAAAAATACTCCGCAAATGAGTGTACCCACAATATTAATTGAGCAATTATTATTTTTATGGACAGTTTTGTCTTGCGATTTTATCTTTGAAATTGTAAAATAATAATCGACAGTTTAAAAGAATATTTTGAAATTTTATTGAAGGATTGCATTATTAAGGTCACATCTACGATCTCCATCCGAAATGTCCACTTTTTTGAGTTGTTTTTCAACTAAAAAACTGGACATTTATCGAACCGATTTTAACCGGAAGCTAATGAAATTCAAGTTACGTGCATCAATAGATCCGAATTGATTGCGTCATATGGGACCTCAAATGCATGATTGGTTTGTAGGAAATCGTTGATAAACAAATTGACGTGAATACACCGTTACACACACACATTAGGACACATACGCACATATGCGATTATTGTTTCCAACCATTTTAAAAATGATGAAAATTAGAAAATTTCAACAATTTCATTTTTGTTCAACCTGAAAAATGTTAGAGAAATTTGAAATTTCACATTTCAAAAATTCACAAAATTTTAATAAGTTTCAGTAATTTGATGGATTTCAAAATAATCAAAAATTTGAATGATTGTCAAAGTTTCAAAAATTTTAGCAAAAAATTTAGATCATATGTCGAAATGTCCATGAGATTGGTAAAGTCCCCTGAAATTTTTTTTTTACTGCACCTCAGGGCTACAATAAACCGTCATATGACTATCCGACAATATCCTTAGTTTTCAAGACATCTACCAAAAATACTTTCGCTCGATACCGCACAATTTCTCCCTAGATGACGTAATTCTGATGACATCGGAACGCGTAACGCGTGAAAATTCCCATGGAAAATACAATTCCCATCAACATAACTGGATGCAACGAACGATTTTTATCTCCAGTTGAATAAACTGAAAGAGCTACTCGAGGCATTACAGAAGTTTCATCCAAACCTTCTAATTGTCTATCATGATTCCAAAAACCTGAAAATTCTGATCAGCGATGTCTCATAACGCGACAACAGACGGCTGTTGTTGATCGTTATGATCGTGAATGATCGTTATAATTGTGATCATTTGAATTATTTGTGTAACAAAATACAATGTCATAAGAAAATAAAATAAAATTGGGGAAGGAACACGTGGCCGAGTAACACGATTTATCTCCTCGAAGAGCGCTATAAAAAAAGGGGGTCAGCGGCATATGCACAGTGGGACGAGCCCTTCAAAAGAGTTCGATGTGTCCTCCGAACAATGGCGCTGGCGTTCAGTTTGAATTTGCATCTGTCACGGTCCCCAATTGTCTTGGCTAATTTTCTCAATTCCTCCCCCCCCCCCGCCCTCCCCCCGATGTCGGGTTTTCAAATCCCCGCGCAAATTAGCTTTTCCCCATTTTGGATTTAAAATTCACACATCAGACCGATTGATAGGTGTGTTTTTTTTCTTTCTTTAATCCTTTAATGCGTAACAGGAGCCTCTTACGAAGGCTTCACGTCAGTCAGATATATCATATTCATGGGCAATTGTTCGCCCCACTCTGGAATATTCAATGGTGGATGGACTGCAACAAATATGCAGATGATGGGACGTTGCCCAACCGAGTGGAACGTTGATACTACCAGAAATGGAAAGCCACCCACCTTCTACTCAATGCGGTTTTTTTTACACAACTTTACGGATTTTTTGACCATGAAATCAATTCAGCAGAGAAATTGAAAACTACATTTTTTAGCTGGGATTTTTGGCGATGCTTTAATTATACTTGGCGATTTTATGCTGGGAATGTTTCCAACATGTCGTTGACGTACTGCAAAAGTCCTGTGACTTTTGCACTTGTTAAGGAAGAATTTATTTATTTAGAATTTTTTGCGAAATATTAGAGATTAAAAGTTGGAAAATGAGCAAATTCCGGAAATTTGAAGGCTTCAAAAATTCAAGAAACACGAAATTAGAAAAGTGACGATTTGGAAAATGTCAAAGCTCTATTTTTCGAAGCTATAGTTTCATAAAAAATTTAAAAATTCGGAGGATTTGAAACTTCACAAATATGGAATTTTCATAAAAAGTAATGTTAACAAATCTTTGAATTGTTTTTTCTTCCCTTGGTAATTCCAACATTTTTGAGATCAGCAATTTTGGAACCTCTAAACATTTTGGAAAATCTTCAAAATTGAAAATAAAAATTTGGACGTATTGATTTCACCGAAAACGTAATTGAATTTCATGGCAAGGATAGCTCAATAAAACAAAAGTAAATTGTAAAATTGCCAAGAAGCTTTTAAAAGTTTTGTGATAAAAGGTTTCTAAAATGTTGGAATGCCTCAGCATTTTTTTAACTTTCTAACGTATCGATCCGGTCTATATTATTTTCATAAGAATATGAAATGAGTTGGCAATCTGCCACGGATACGTGCGGTCTAATTAGAGTGAAGATAACAGCAGCATTTTCCCTACATTGCCGACGTGCAGTTAATATGCGCCAACTACAAAACCGATGCCTTAGAAAATTTAATGCAACAATCATCGAATTGTTTCATCAACAAAAATAATGATAATAAAATCTGCTACAATTTTCAAATGTTCAAATGTCACTTCTGAAGTATCTTGAGATAGTACAACATTTTGATTTCTGAGAATAACTGTATTTGTGAAGAATATTGATCACTAGTTTACGCAAAAAGCATTTTTTTTTTTGAGAATCCTCGAGGTTTAAACATCTATTCCAGGCCGTAAGAGCAAGAAGTAGAACCTTCATCCCCATTATGTCATTCACGGTCCAAGAAATAAATGTCGATTAATAATATTAACAGTTAAAATTGCTATCAAGATCCTGCATTATATAAAAATGCATGAAAAAACGTATAAATTTGGCATGCAGACTTTCTCTTCAGCTTCAACACAGTGAAAAAAAATTGTACGAAAAAGAATAAAAAAAAAAGAGAGAATATTACGATGAGTCTGTGGTTGAGGGATAAACCGCAGAACCGCTGGGAAGATTCACGCGCGACTCTCGTGGTCTCGTAATTTTCAAGCCATCGTGACTCGAAGGATTTGAAAAAAATTCATCATAAACTTCACTTACATCTCATATTTGCTTTGAAGGAGCTCGGCTATCGGCCTTAGGAGAGAGTTACACATGTCAAGATTCCACATTGGTCTAGAACACAATGAAAACACATTTGTCATTTACCTTAAAGCAGAGAACAACAACCGGAAATGACAATGAAATCTTAATTTCCATTAACATTTCAATTTAGGGACTATTGTATACTCGATTCCTCTAGGATTCATCCTTTCATAACAAAATAGAAAATGACGTTTTTCAAAAATGGCAAAATTATTTTGATCATTTTTTTCTACCTAAAATTTTATATTTTATAGAAGAAACAATTTGTGCATTATAGGCAACATCTCAAATCCGTCATTTTCTAGTTTTCAAATAAACTAAGAAGACCTTCTGGATAAATAATTTCTAGAAAAAAAAACGAAAGGATGATTTCCATAAGTTTTTCCTCCGTTACCCGATTTTTAGGTGAAATTTTGTTTCGGAGAGGACACACTCGAAAATTGAATGAAAATGACGTTATCGAAATTGCACTGCTTAAACATTTTCGTAACATATTTTTGGAGGTCAGCATCAATGGTCCATTTGTGAGACGAGATGGATTTTCAATGTTACTACTAAAAATTAATTCTAGTTAAATATTTCGGAATAAACTTTGTCAGTTATGTTCTATATAATCATCATTTATTATGCAAATTCAGCTAAATTGGTGGTGAAATGAGGAGAATGCAATGTCATTTGGAACATCTAAGGTAGCTCTCTCAACCGTAAAGCGAAAATGTGTGAGTAATATGAAAGTCCCATGAGTGCTATTTGATCATATTTCTTTCCACTATTCAAATAAATTTTTAGTACAACAATGAGTCTCAAAGTCAAATTTCTCCCACATTTTTCGTACTAAAAAATTGGATATTAGTGATCATGTTTATAATTTTTTTCAAAGATTGGAATTGAGCTCTGATTGAACAGTGAGTTTCAAAGGCCAGTGCCGCTCACACACTTCCTAATAAAAACTGAATATTAGTGATAATGTTCAGGAATGACTTTTTAAAAATACTATGTTTATCGTTGATACTACGTAAATTTACGAAAATTGACATATTGTCTTTGGCGCGAAGGAAAAATATATAATCTGACAAATTTGGAGCCCAATCCTGAAAAACAGTATCGATTTTCACCCGGTTGAGCGAAAGTACGAAAAGATACCAAAAAAAACAAGGTTTCCGAGAATTTTAGAGAGAATCTCTGTTTAGCAGGAACCTTCCAAATTCAAAAACTATGCTCTCAATGTTACATAGCAAACATCCGAAATCGGCAATCATATTTGGACAAAAATTAAAGCTGCATAGACTCATCACAGTGCCACAAATTTCCATCAATCGAGGACATTTAACTTTAGAAATTACAAAAGTTACAAAATTTTTAAAAATTGACAAAATTTTATTACTATCATAAATTTAGAAAAAAAAATTGAATTTTCGAAAAATGTGGAATTTGTGGAAACCTAAAAAATCTCAAAAATACATAAAAAATTATTTCAATCCCAGAAATTGGAAGACTGCAGTAGTATCGCTAATTCCCCAGCCTTCATAAATTGACTACACAAATTGGAACCATTAACAGAAAATTTAAGAGCCAAAAAAATTGGGAACATTATCAATGCACGACTGAATGGACTTGAGTCGATTGATGACATTGGGACTAGCTCTAAAAATATTTTCTACCTCAAAGTTTCCCTCCTGTCCTGCATATGTCTCCCCCAAATTTGACTTTATCCCCCCCCCCCCCGGCCCGATCAACTGAAAAATACTCACGGTTTCAGTGTAAGTACTCCAAGAAGGTCAACAATCACAGAAAGATCGTTCATGGCAACGGCAGAGTCAATGGCCGATTTCACGTCCTTGTTATGCCATAATGAATAAATAATCTGCAATGCTCTGTGCCTATTATTGAGCACAGTCATCATGGAGTCATGTCCGCGCATGATGCTATTGATGACCTCAGCCTCGGACATCTCCGGGAGTCCTTGACTACATCCTAGTCTCGCTGATCCTCCATACCTATTGGGCAAAAAATCATCGACATCCAGCCCAACAGCCTTATCAGGTGTCATGGGCACAAAATCATCCTTATCAGCTGGCTCAGTATTTGGCCTAATGTGTGGCACCCTAATTTCCACTTTTGGGTTTGGCTGAACTTGCGCTCGATTTATTTTCTTTCCTCCAGTAGAATTTCTCGCTGAAAGTGCACCAGAATTAATAAAATTCCGGGCCATTGAGGTACGTGTTTGCCCAGTATTCGGCCTATTCAAAGCCGGATCAGACGGACTGTGCCTTATACTTGTGTTTATTTGTACTGGAAAATCACTCTCATACCCCTCGCCCTCTTTGCAACTAGTCTGACGTTTTAGAAAGTGCTTAGGTGAGTCTGGACTTGGCGCTCGACTCTTGGATTTTCCATCGCCCATAACTGGGGTAACTGCTGCCATTGGAGCTACCCTTGATGTTAAAGTTGAATTGGAGCGTTGAGGACCCATGGGCTGGTGCGAATGATTCACTGAAAAAAGCGAGAGTATTATGACTTGCAATCCAGATATTTATGAACGAAAAATAGTGCATTTCATCGAGGTATGCATGCTCCTGTTTGCCCACAGTTTTGGATCATATTTTTATGGTACAGAGTGATAACTATTAACTGTCTAATGCACATATTCTGTTGTCCACTGGACTCTATGAACTTGAGATGATTTTTTGGCTTATTGAAATTCCTTAGAAAATACCCAATCGACAGTTTTCAAGTCAGCAAAAAATTTTCAAATGGAAGTCGTGAAGATGAATGTGGCAAAAAAAATGTGTCGAAAATTTGCCTTTAATCCGTCAAAAATAGTTGCATGTACTTTTATCAAATTATTATTTTTCATTCGCAACAATGAAATTGGAAATAGTTAGAATTTATGTCAAGACGAAATAATCAAATTTCTCATTCCGTGAAATCGTGTATTCAACTAGTTGAATCATAATAGAAAGAATGAATTCCAAGGTTTTTCTATGAAATGTTTTAGCCCTGGAGAAATATACATAGTGCTCGAAACGCTAGATAGATGATACCGTGATTTTTGGAATTCTCATTTGAACATTATTATTCTTTCTATCAACATAAGGACAAAATTGCGGAGGGAAGATACACTTATGTATTTCTACAGCAAAATAATGTAATGTAACGAAATTGGACAACTGATCGTGGGACCTGATTTTTAGTAAGTATATGCTTCCATGGCTGGAGCTAAGGCAATTGATCGATAAATTTTTCGTAATCGTGTTTAAAAAAAACATTGATCGAAACAGTTCTATCGGGTTGGTTCTCAATTCGTTTTACTGTGGGATTTTTTTTGTCGGGAAACGAAGTAGGCTAGTCTGAAACGCAGTAATAGGAAATTTGGGTGTGGTATCCGTTCACCGCTTTTTTCAGATTCGCCTTCACAAAATTTAACGAATAAGTACTTTCTGTTTTACCCCGAATATTCTCAAATTCTGAGTATTCGTTTAGACTACTCCTGGCATGACTCTTAGCTCAATTAATTTACTAGTTTCGAAGAAATAATGCTTTACATTTTCATACCGTTCGTCAGAAAGTATACAACTCAGGGGACCCATTTTTTTTCGGCCATAGATATAATTAGTAACAAAACTTTTTTCAATGATCAGACCATGAATTATAGAATGACTTTTAGTTTCAATTTGGAAATATTTGCATGGCATTACAAGTCATTTCATCTATGAGTTTTTTCCAAATATTTCTTAGTACCTGAGGATTTTCTCCCTATCACCGGCATTATACTCTGCTTCATAGGCGGTACTTGCGCAAAATTCTTGGTATTTTTTGCAATATTATTGGCCTGCAGATTGGCTTTTATTTGACTCGTAGAGGTGAATGTGTGCCTCTGAAGTGGCGGTGATGATTTTACTGGATTGACACGTACTGGCACGGGTTTCGTCATTGATAAACTTGGGGGCTGGGTTGATGATGTTGGAGATAGGTCATCCTCATTATCCAGGGTGCCCGTCGTACTTAAACTCGACATTGAGGTAGAGAGGTTCTGAATTATTTGCGGCTGAGTTGGATCTGCAATGAATGAACAAATCATTAAAATTCATGAATCAATCAACTTTCTTCATTCATTGATTTTTTGCACATCCAGACATCAAAAGTACAAACGCGAAAGTGGCATGAGTAGTCTTTAGATAAAAAATTACGATTCTAAAACTCTATCATTTCTGTTATTCATCCCTACAGTTTTTACATTGATAAGGTCACATGTACAGAGTGAAATTTTAAATGTGAATTCGCACATCAATATACAAAATTTTCCATTTCCAATAGGTTTTTCTACCTCAATATTTATTTTCTCAGAAACTAGAGATGTTGAAAATACTTCTCAAACTTTGAGATCGAAATTATCCAAATATTCTCAAACCGTATTATTAACTCATCAGGAGTGGCGTTATGAGAATTGGTCTATTTGATTCCACACAAAGAAGTTTATAGGAATTCTATTCGTCAACTCAATAAAAATTGTCACGCCATTGAGGCAATTTAGCGACATCAACAAAAATTGTTTTGGCCCATATAGAACTTTATTGTAGCCTTCAGTATGTACAATCAAAGATTTTTCCATAAAAATTAGACCTTTATATTTTGAAATATTTAACCAAAAAAATGAGAGATTCTCTCGATGTATGCCTAAAGAACGTAGGCAAGATAGCGCTACTACTGACGAGCTGGAGAAAAAAAGTAATGAAGAAATTATAGTGAAGTGTTAGCAAAACAAAATAATAAAACTGATACCCAATTGCTCTCTACAATGATTATTATACATTTCCGAAAGTCGATAGTACATGCTGCGGGACTAACGGTAATACTGAGCTTTTGACCTGTCGTCGACAACTCACCTATGTCTTGAGGCACCGGGAAAGCCTCGGGTTCCGGTGGCGGTGTGCGATTCACTGAAACATAGCGTGCAACATGCTCATTCAACAAAAAAAAACCAACCGTTACAGACAACTCCGGATTCATTAGACATTGATAGATTATTTCTTGGGTTATTCCTTATTGAATTAGAATAAGTCGGACAAGGCTGCACACAATAATTCTACACATTGTTTGGGATGCATAGTTTTATGATCAAATGAATAAGAAGATATGAATTTGTTTTTCACTCATATTCTAACTCAACTCAGCCGATTTTATTTTACAAACTTACGTGATCGATGGGGCTGAAAGACATCCTGATAATCAGTGACACTTGGAATTTCAGCTAATGTCACTTCGTCCTCGGGATCTGTTCCAGATTTGTCCTCCTCTATCGTTTTCACATTGATCGACGCTTTTTTCGCTGAAAAGCTCTTTCTCGTGGTATTGCCATGAACAAACTGTGATACATTTCCAAATGGTTTAATCTGCTTCATGTCACATACAAATGATACTACAGTTGAGCCACTTGAGCTTGCGCCAATCAGCTGATTCTGGGCTATAGCAATATCCTGAACTTTTCCCCAGCCAGTTGGCTCTATATCCAGCGTTCTAGATGGCTCCCAACAGATTACCCTGAGAGCATCGTGACAGCCTGTGAATAGACATTCGCCACCAGGACTGAAGAGAAGACATTTAATTGGTCCTACGTGTTGGTCGGTTGATGATCGGTCAATAAGTTTGAAAGACTCAAGGTCCCAGAACTTGACAGTTCGATCTGCACAGCCACTTGCCAGCAAAAACTCGTGGGGGTGAAATTCTAGGGTTGTTGCTGCACGCTTATGCTCAGTAAATTCCTTCAGCATTCTTCCGATACGTAAATCCCAGAGCTAGAATAAGAAAAAAAACAGTATGTAGTCACTGGAAAAACGATAAAGCGAGACACGTGGATGGAGCTTATCAACTTTTGATGAGTATCACGGAATATGGGGGCGATATCAGGTTTTTCATGGAAATATTGCTTGTTGGGTACATGAAAAAATTTACCTTAACCATACCCTCCTCTCCAGCACTACCAATCCACTGACCGTCAGGACTGAATTTCAAACTGTTCACTGTTTCATTATGACCCTTATACGTGAAAATACATCCTTTTCTCCTGATATCCCAGAGTTTAATGGCAGTGTCCAAACTACCAGACGTTAAAAGCTCTCCATAGGGATGGAAATCCACACATTTTATGCCAGCTTTGTGTCCCGTAAGTGTTCTGACCAATTTCGTTTGCTCCAGGTCCCAAATCTTGAGTGCTCCAGTCTGAGATCCAGCACAAACTAAATCCTCAGCCTGATTAAATCTCACACACTCGACTGGTGTTGTATGGCCACTGAGACTCATTATACATTTTTCCTTGCCAACTGCCCACAAGTTCACCTTTTTGTCATCACCACCAGTTACCAAGACACGTCCTGACTTGTGACCCAGGGCCAGGCAATTAACATTCGACGTATGAGCAACAAGTTCCTCTGTAAGTTAGTGATAAAAACAGTTAAAACCAAATGAAGAGATTTAACAAAATAAGGTTTTGTGTCTCTGAGAGTTTATCGAATTTTGGGATATTTCGATGACTCCTTACACACTGGTATTCAATGAAATATATTGTTATATTTGAAGAAGGAAACATGTAACAGGTGGGAAAATGAGAGATTAGTGTGAAAAAATCACTGCAGCTCTTTTTGCTTACAGAGGTTATAAAGTTAAGTATATTCAGTTGTTGAGTTGAATGTATTCTTTTTCAAAAGTTTATGAAAAAATCGGATGAACAACAAGGAGTCACTTGTTCCATAGTTTTAAGAAGTTCTGGAATTTATTTATATATTCGACCATGAATTGACCATGAATTCATTGCTCCAATATAATTAAATCATTATGATACACAATTTCTTAAATTGTGATCCTCAAACGCAACATGATCCTGATAAAATTTGGGGAGAGACTATGGAATTTTTGTACAGAATTTTGCTAATGAAATGTTAGAAGTTTTGAGATGTTTGAATGGTATGACATGTACGGGAACTTCATCAGATATATTGTTGTTTGCATAAATGACCATCAGGACACATAACAATATGTGAAAATGGATAATTGGCATTGCAATTGTTTATTACTCATTTGGCCTTCGTATACTTCACTTTTTTTTTAGTTTTTTTAATAAAATTGTAAACCGACATCAAAGACTTATGAGCTAGGTTTGCCATAATCCGTCTTTAAATAGGAGATTTCTACGTTTTTGGAATCATTGAATTGTGGATACCATTGATACCAAGAATTGGTACCATTGGTTAACAATAAATGACATGTTCTTCGCAGTGGATGTAATTTATTGTTCCCCAAAATTCATGATGTATTTTTGCAAAAAAAAAATTTTTGGAAAACAGTATAGTATGTATTTAAGTGTTATTCCAAAGAACGGAAAATTTAGGAAAATGTAAAAGAAGTAACTTGAGATTATTACTCTAGACATTTATTTGGAAAAGTGTGAAGAGAAGAACCGTACACTTTACTACGAAATGAACAATGAGCAATTCTTTGTTTCCAACCGATTCTTCATTTTATACATTGAATGGAGTTCCTACATATGATGTCAATTCAAATATCCCGCGACTTTTAACACACAATAATGGGTCTAACGGACCATAAATACCGAATAATTCTAGTTTCTTCAAAATAAATAACAAATAATTGAGTATATTTAACTTACGGAGCTTCCAGGACCTCTTGGTAGACGAAGCCATGATCCTAATCCTATTATGGACCCCAAACTCCTCAATCGTACCTCCAATTTCAAACTTGAAATTTTAACGAATCAAGCTCAACTCTTTTTTCTTGAGTTTACTCTCAACATCTTCCACTCCTGATTATTCCTCACTTGTATCGTTGTTTAGATTAATTATTAATGACGTATAATAACCGTGAAAAGCGAAGTCATGGCACACACGAGGACAGGGCCTTCATGTACCCCAAAGGCTTATTGAAAGAAAAACCCACTCGTTACCACTACTTTTTGACAAAACTTGTCTCTCCCGTTCACTCAATTGCATCTCACTTTTTCACTTATTATTATTGAATCTTTACGTCCTATGTCCATCTGTGGGTAGAGCCAGAAGTCGTGTGCAAGTTGGTGTGACGTTGGGGAGATTGAGGCAGATTGAGGAGAGGAAAATAATCAGTTTTTAACCTCCGACAGTCTCGACAATCGATCAGACTAGATGGCGCTGCGCGCAGTCACGACATGGACAAAAAATGTCGCAATTATTAAAAAACATATTTGTGTTAATTTACGCTTGACAGGAGTGCAACTTTGTGAAAAAAATTACTTTTAAAGTTTTTCTCCAGTTTTTCACCTTTCTTTTCATTCTGATGATTTTTTCTTCCATTTTTTCAAGGCATTTTTTAAGGCTTTTCGCAACAATGTTTGAATGTTTTTTTTTGTTTTCATTTTACATGTTCTATTTTATTCAGGTTGAGATTTTACACAACTTGGAATTTATGAAAACGATGGGTGGTTTTTAAAAGAGGTTGAAACCGAGTACTTCAAAACGAATTGACAACGACTGCTTCGTCTTTTTCCAAAAAGTTGCGCGATCCGAGAAAAGTTCGAAATTTCAAAAGATGTAACTAAAATTTCGCTGTAGAAAAGAAATGAGAAAAGTTGAAATTTAGAAATTTCTAAGATTGCAATGTCACTAGCGCCTCAAAACTACAAAAAAATCCGAAATTTCAAAAATATCAACGAATATTCATGACTTTGAAATAATTTCATCTATTTCAAAGACTTTAACAAGAATTTTTCAAAACGCGCTTTTCAGCACGTCGGAAACTAAAAATCACGAAAACATTGCAATGATGAGGAACTTTAAAGAAAAACTTGGAAATTCACTTACTAGAAAATTGCAAAAGAAAATTCCAACAATTTAATAGAGTATTTAACGATTTTCAACATTTTGAAAAAGTTCGATAATCTCAAATGAATTGCGAGAATTATTGAAAAAAAAAAATATGCAAGAGCGCCGCGAAGCGGCCGCCGTGAAACTACTTGTTGGGTGAAAAAGGAGAAAAAAGGTCAATTCGAATGTCGGGTAGACGTAGTCACCTCTTACCGAATAAAGACTGAAATTGTCGTCATATAAACAGCATTGAGATCGTAATTGGTATTGCGGGAGATTGCGGACGTCCGAATAAGGATAAACTGCGCAGGGGCACTCGCAACTGTTGGATCAATCGGATCATTTGGAATTAGCAGCTCCGGAATTAACAGATCGATCAAAATCAGCTGACGGATACTCAACGGTTGAGTTGAACTTTCCGTTTTGTTTGGTAGGCGGTGAAATAGGCACGGGTCTCCTCGATGATATAATGTATCGTAATTTATCACATTTTCGACTTCTTGGAGGGAGGCACATCAGCTATGCTCAGGGACAGTCGCCGAAGTCCGGGATTCGGGAGTATTTTTATTATATCGATCATCAAGGAATGGTACAGTTACTTTCCATGACTAGTTTTTCATTCATTTCTAGTTTCATAAATTTTCTTCCAATCTCATCATGCTATCATCTGAAATTTAACGAAGAAAACTCATTTTATAATGGTGAATTAAAGCGCATTTGGTTTGATACTGAAAACATTTTTGAATGATTTTTTTTTGTGTATACGATTGGGAAAGTAGACGAAAAAATCTAGTACAGATGTATGGTCCATCGAACCAAAACTTTAAGTCACCATCGCGATAAAATTTTGGGAGCATTTGGAATGTCTGAATATATTAAAACTTGTAGGGATGTTAAACATTTTTGGTTTAAAATTTGGTAATATTTAGAATTTGAGAATTCCGAATTTGTGCAATTTTCTTTAATATCATTTTTTGGTCAATTTTCTAAATAAGCGATTTTTAAAAATATGTTGATGTGAAAAAATCCGAAAGTTTCTACTTTTAGTCTTTTTGAATGTTCAGAAATTATTTACAATTGAAATTTTGAATGCTTTTAGAGATTGCAAATTTTGGGAACTTTCTGAAATTTCACATTTCGTAAATTGCTATGGTTTAAAATTTTAGTTCTGCTCTGTCACAATTTCAGATTTTCCTCGCTCAAATTCCTAAAATTCTTGACATTCCGGTGAAAATTCTCCAAGTCATGAAAATTGAATAAATGTATTGAAGGAAGAAGTTTCCCTTCATAACATTTAATGTTTCCGGCTGAAATCAATCGTTTACGAGATAATGCACATTTGCCGGAGATTGAGACATAATAAATTCCATGGTGATGGGCAGACTTGATAATTGTGGTCATTATTATTCAATTACGTAGATAATCCGCAATCTGTTCTAAACATCTTTGGATTTTTCTTTTATTTTTCTGTCAGTATTTAACTGATGTTTTTTAAATTTCATTTTTATGATTAAAACTGAAATAATCTCACAATTCTCATTGATAATGTTCGAGTTTCTCCGAAATTATTAGAACCATTTTGAATCGAGTGCGATTTATGAAAGCTGAAAATAGCCATTTTGACACCCGTAAAAACGTTTATTTTCAATATTTTGAAGACGCTAATAAATATGGAATTTTTTTCCTCCCTACCCTGCTGTATTTCACTGCTCCACTAATAATTTAAAAAGTTCCTCTCCTGTTTCCAGCACAATTTATTACTAATTAAATTTCAACTCATTTTATTTTCCCATTCACTGACTTTAAAATTTTCAATTTCCTGTCTGCAAAAAAAAATGTACTGATCGGGCTCTATGCACTTTCAGCTATTCCTCGACGATGCTAGGATGAAAAACTTTACATCCTGTTTTAAAGGTACCTATTGTCATGCATAAAAAGTAGTGACTTGGCGCATCAATTAGCGAGTTGTCAATCAGAAATACCGGTTTGAAGAGACAAGAAAATAACCACTCATTGTATTGAATTATAATAAACTTCGCACTGCACATAACTCGTTTTACCCCGAATTTCATTCACTTCTCGGGAGGTCGAGCACAACTCGCTTAATTGTCATATCAAATTTTTGTTTTTGATACAATGTTCATTGATGAATTTCAGAGAAAAAGTTTCTTGCATTTTTCTTCAAACGACTGAAGCGAAACGATACCGATCGATATACTGAGGACTTTCCATACCTGTCGCTGTGTGGAAGGGAAAGGAATTTTGTACGTTGCGATGATTTGCCCATAGTCTTCACCCACGTGTTACGGAGTCCAGAACACCTGGATTTATTCAGTTATGCTCATGCGGGCGATTCCCTTGTCGTAAGTATACTTATCCATGTATTGCAAAAGTTCATTGGAAAGTTGACAGCATTGATTTTCAATCAGTCATTAATTTTTACTGCATATCTTATCAGGTAGTTTCTCAGCGTTGTCTTTATCAAGGCGTATATAGACAATTTTGAGATGATTCGTAGACAAGAAGTTTCGAGTGTATATTTTTGGATAAGACGAATTTTGGACATCCGAATACAATTCGGAAAACAGTTTCTCAATCGCGAGTCGTGTACATAAATATATAATTCAAATTTGGTGACTGAATTATTACGAAGTTTCCCAACTCTTTCTTCAGGTAGTGAATGCTAAAGAAGTATCTTCAAGTAATTCCTTCGTGTTCATTCATGGCGAAATATACAACAAATTTGACCGTGCTTCGAAGTTGTGAAATGTCGAGTATATATCTTTGTATATGATTAAAATGGATTGTGAAATTATCAGAGAATTTTCCCACGCCCACTTTTCAGATATACATTACAAAACATCGTCAATAGGTGATAAAACGAGCTGTTTGAGTTGTATATTTAGTAAAGTGTCTTTAAATGAGTTCAAATATTTATATTAAAATGATTTGCGTGTCCTGTCTGCATTTCTTGTTTCTCAATCTCGCCAAATCCTTAATATAATTTCTTCAAATTTCCATTCAGGTACCGTTCGAACCGGATAAGATCTTCATGCATACGGATTCTGGACGTGTTTATCACCCAGCACCAGAATCAACAGGTGGTGTTGGCCTAGTTCGATCAAAACTAGCTATTGAATTTAGCAGTTCATTCGAATTCCGAAAGGGGGAAGAAAGTGATCCGACACACTTCACGTGGAAAGGAATACGATACACCCTCGACAACGAATGGTATCGCGATAAAATATCGGAAAGATAAGTCAAGCCATAGCAATAAGAAAAACATATAGATTTTTAATGTTAATAGTCAAGGGGGCATACAATAAATTCTCTGAATTATTTTTGTAACAGAATCTTGTGTTTTGGATTTATGCTATTGAGACTTTCATGATTTTTGTTAGTACTCGGAAATGTCGAATATCCTTGCAGTTGAGTCATCGGAAGTCGTTAAAATCCGGGATCCATCTCTGAAAGGAAGATAATGTTACAGTGATAAGAGCGTCCAAAGATATCGAACCTTCCGAACATTTCAAAAACTTGGAAAAAAAGAAAAAAGAAAAAAAAATTGTTAATTTTTCCAAATAATGAAAAACGTTAACAATTTGACATTATATTAAAACGCGATAAATTAGAGGAAAATACAAAGTATTATTGATGGATCACTTAGCCTCCAGACTCATGAAAGTCAAAATAGTCCAGTTCCTTCATGCTCTCTAATTCATTAATTATTAACTTGATCTAATTTGAATTAATACAATTTATCTATTTAATGAGAGAATAGATAAGATCTGAGATGAACCGAAAAAAGTAAATCCCCGTGGAAGCAATGCAAAAAAGAGATTACGTACCCAGAAATGAAGATATCAAAAATTTCCTGCCTGTGTCCATGAAATGACCTGATCAGTTCTGCAGTTCTAGCATCGTAGCATCTCAAAACTCCATCCAATCCAGCGCTGAATAAAATGGGGCTAGTGCCCTTCCAAATAAGTTTACTGATGCCACCATTCTGGGAGATCTTATGCCTAACCACCTGCCTGGCCGCATCCCAAATGAATATCTCTCCATTCAAACTCCCAGTAGCTACCAAATGAAGTTCGGTATCCTTGCAGAAGGCCACTGCCTCGATCCAGTTCTCTGGGGTCGACTCTTCACTCGTATCTTCAGTCGCTGTCGATGGTTTTTGCTCCTGAAGATGCTGGATAACACCAACTACTTTTCCAGTGGGAACTGTACTGAGAACCGTTTTTCCATCAGTACCAGCCGACACTATCAATTTACTATCGTACTGACAGTCTAGGTCAGTAATTGCAGCAGAGTGGGCTAAATTTGGGAGAATCGTATTCTGAACGGTTCCTTCCTTCAAGTCCATCACTCGTAATGAACCATCTTCGTATCCTGCGACTAGCTTTTGTCCTAGAATTGAATCAATGAGGAATTGTTAGAACATGGTACAACCGGAAATAAGCGATTATCAGTGTCAGCGTAGTTCCAACAAATTGATTTGCAAAAAGGTTCTGGTATAAATTTGTCCTGCTGATAATTCACATATTTATACATTGATATATTCATGGGTAGTCAAGCATCGGTACTCTTGCAAAGTCGAATATTTCGAGAGTTAGGGATATTTTCCCAAAAAGGAAGAATTTGAAAATTTCCACAGCAGAAAAAATCTAAAAAATTGTGTTGAGGCAATTCCTTACATTACATAATTTAATAAATATGATTTATGAATTAATTTTAATAATATTCAACATGTCAGTATTATGGAGCAAGCCTGTAATTAAATGATTTTTGTGATGTACTATGGAATAATAAAATAGAGTAATGGATTCTGCCGTAATAAGTAGAGGTTTAGTCTCTTTATACAGTTCTTATTACTCTCTATAATAAAAGTCTATTGCAATATCTATTTCACGTGCATTTGGGGATAGTAGTCAGAAATTTGAATTATAGTTGAGTCGACCCACTTTATCACTCCGTGTTTAACGGACTTGGAAACTTGCTATGAAAATATTCAATAAAATTACCATCCGCGCATATTACTGCCGTCTCAGTCTTCTGACCATTGCCCTGGAATATTTTGCACTCTCCACTGGGTATTTTCCACATGTAGATCTCACCAGCTACACTCCCAGCGAAGAGAACATTTGCCTGTTTATGCCAACGCATCCACTGGAAATAAATAAACGATGAAATTTAAATTTAATAGTCCGTAGACGGAGATAAAAAGGATCAAGCTACCAAATAACGTCTTTGTACACCGAATAAAAAATATAATAAAAATTTTAAATTTTTATTATAAAATTGACAAAATCGTGAACTCTTTAGCTCTTTTCTAGCGCCAATTCAATAATTAGTTAGAGACAATGAATGGATCACTGTCTCAACCACAATGCAGGGGATTGATATATAATTCTTTGGGTCAAATGAAGTTCTTCTCAGCATACATTAAGTGTATTCATCACAATATAAGTTCTAGTTTATATAAAAAAAATTCTGGAATTTATCCCCGAAATTGTCGATTTTAGTACGACAAAATGTTTGGTGACAACATTCCCAAGAAGAAAGTTATTAAGTCTTTTGAAGGTTTAAATTTAGTGAACTCTGTAACTTTCCCAATATTCGACTCTCTTTTATTTTACGGTTCACGGCATTTTGGAATGGGCAAGTTTGCAGATTGCTTATATTTTTTAAAATTAATATTGTTTTTTTTCAATTGTGCGACATTTTCGATATTTTCAAAATCGTCGAATTCGTAGAAATATTGAGAGTTTATGTAATTTCAGAAGTTCTCAATTCTTCTTACATTTATCAAATGTGCCAGTTTTAACTTTTTGGATTTCTTACAATTTCTGCAATTAAAAATTCCCAACGTAACATCTAAAAATGATATGATCATTTTATCCAAATTTTTGTTATTGTGTTTTTTTGTGAAATGTAAATTTTGTGTGAGTTTGTTCGAATTTTTTTCTTTCTGTTTTAGCATTTTGACTTATAATTATATTTATAATACGTACGGATGCATCACCAAGTTCGAAATCCCACACAACAGTTTTATCGCTCATTCTCCAAACTTGAATAATACCACTCATGTCTCCAGTGCATAAAAGGGTGTCGTCTCGATTAAACTCAGCAAAAATAACGCTGTCCTTGTGCCCAGTACATTGATGTATCATCTCTCCAGACGTCGTATCCCAGACATATGCCATGTCGTCTTCTCCACCAGTAGCTGCTAATTTTCCATCTCTTGTCAACGAGCCGCAAAACACAGATTCTTAAAATCAAAATGCATCATTTAAGTATATTCCAATTGAAATTATTGGTTGAGAATTCTCGCGAAGATTTTATCCAAGTATCCCTGTATGTTATCCATGAACAACGCCCCAATTGGGTTCAATTTAATTTCTTGAAAATACCCAGAAAATACCGAAATCTCTGAACTTCACATGCAGACATCAGAAAATACCGAAATCTCTGAATTTCACAGGCAGACATCAGATATATTGAAATTTCACGACGATGTCGGTATATTAATTCGAAAAAAAGTTTATTCATTCACTTTGGTGATGATTGAAAACCGTGATCGAATCGTCGACTTCGAGTTCATCATCGTCCATGGGTTCGTCTTGATCCTCATTATCTAGTTCGTCAATGACTTCGTCTACATCACCAACATACACCATGTCTTCCTCGTCGAAATACTCCTCATCCTGGTCCTCCTCACGATTTGGCGACATCGGAGGCGTGTCTGCGTTGCACATCTGCAATAGTCAACAGTTTGGTGATATTGAATTGCTCACGATAGTAAGAGTTAATGTCTTGCCGCCAGAATTTGAAAACGGGTGTTTCACTATGAACCCATGTTTCAAAATGTATATATATATATATATATATATATCGATTTGTTTTTGCTTAATTTACTCTGCCAATCACACGTAATTCGCCATCGCTCTTGCACGTGACAATGCATCACTGATTACAGCGAAGTTATATTTTTGACGGTTACAGAGATAATTCGGGGAACCCCAGGATCTAAAATTTCTCAAGGGGGGGGGGGGGCATTGGGAAAATTTTAATGATGAAATGGTTATCTTCAATTCTCTCTATAGTTTCAACTAGTGATCTTCCCATTTCTTTGCATCAATTCATCGATGGCATCATTTCTTTGAAGCGAAAAAAAAATACAAAGAGTGGGTCCTCGAAGTATATACATTGGTGGTGATTATTTCGGGGACATGTCCCCGTTTGCGACTGCAGTCCCCAAAGGTGACACTAAATGCATGGCGTCTGCTTTGAGGTCAGTCCCAACAATGAAGACAGGTTAATTTATGAAAAAATAACTGCTGTACTGGAGCCATTTTTGGCTTGGCGGATTTAGAATAACGATGGAATAGTCATTTTGTTTAGCTGAAAGTTGCTTACAGTACCTTACAATAAACGTGTGTTTAGTCCTCGACTAGATAAATAGTCGTGCGTTTCAGATTTGTGTATTGACGGCTCAGCAAACACCACTGAACACCACGTGCTTGAGACTGAGTGCGGTTGGTTATATAGATGCTCTGCACAGAAAACTGAAGTTTCCGGTCGGTATAGCAGTGCGCGCGCAATTCAATATGGCTGTTCATACTCTCTTCCAAATTCATCGATTTCAGGTAGATTATGTTTACATTTAGTCATAAAATATCCGAATTTGATCAAATCTGTGTAAATAATTTTCAGGAGAACCTTACAATTGTTGGAATTCTGTGCTTTTGGGTATTTGCGACACTTTTTAACCTATTCGGGATATGCTAAATTACGCGCCAAATAAGCCCATCATATATGTCCCGAAATTTGTGAAATTCCATAAGTTGACATATCCTGACATAAAGTGAAATAGCTTGGCATTCTACTTTATAATACGAAAAATTATGCACATATTATATTGCACATATTATGTTTCCGAGTTATATTGCCACATGAAAATTGGAAATCAAATTTCGCATAACTACGATTACTAATATACTCGATTACGTGAAACAATGAACATTTTTGGGTACTCGAACTTATGCAGTCTTATAGAGATTGAAAGAAACCAAATTTAATGAAACTTCGTTTTCTCAAATATCTCAAAATCTAAATAAAGTTGAGAACTTCCTATATATAAATCTTTTAAATAGAGCCAAACAAGATCTACAAAAAATGGATTTCTGCCAATGGAGCCAAATCCGCTAGATTGCAAAATCCCCAACAGAAACAGATATATACGAATTTAATTTCACTCTATTTTAGTATTAGTTCATGTTATCTAGTTCAGTACATGTATACTCTTTCGAGTTTCTACGTTTTGTGCCTCTCCCTGTAATCTTAGTGAATCCCCCGTAAAAATAATACTCAACTTTTTTTAAAAATATTTTTATTTATTTTTTTTTTACTCAACATTTAATCTCAGTTACTCTATTTCATTAATTTACTGGTAAATACATGGATGTGTACAGGTGTGATTAGCACATTATATATTTTCCAACCAACCTTGTATGAAAAGCGCAATCATCTGTTAGACATTTATGTATGAAATTATTGTTTTTCTTCGGAATTTTCACTTCCACCCTAGAATTTGCATATGAGCGCTTCTGTTCCTTTACGAATGATCACCCCAAATTTCGGTGCGCCAGCAAAAGCGTTTGAACGTTTGTCGATCTAGTGTCCACTATTTTTTTGCATTGGTCATATCCAAATTTTGAAAATATTTGCAGAACACATATCACTTTTTCTTCGTGGGAAATTGTCCACTTATATCCTAGTAGAAATTGGACGAAATTCTGCGGCATTCAGCCGAAGTGGCTATACCGTTAACATTGAGTTCCGCGGTGCAATACCGCGGCAAGGCCTATGAGACATTCAATTTCTAGTAGGGTAGGCGCCTTCAGGGGTATTGACCGGATTAGTGTAAAGGCTTGCAAAACCCTGGCGATATCTTATCCCCGTTCGGGATGGGGCTGTTCAGGGCTGATAGTAGGTAATTTTTCTGTCACAACTAAAGAATATACTCAGTCTCCTGGATGGAGAATAATGAATAATGAGCGCCATTCAATATTGCGCAGTGCTTACAACATATTCATACAAGTTGGAATTTTTTCTAAATTTGCGAATGAAAAATTAGCCACTATCAGCCCCCAACATCCCCATACCGTCGTATCATGACATTTGTACTTTCATTACTTTCAAAATACCTTTAGAATACCACTGTAGGTTTCGAAGAAGTTGCGAAAATGTTGCAATCACAATCGTGATTAATAAACAATATCTTAGCGGTTCAGAAAAAAATCTCCTTTACCTAAATTTCATATTTGCTCAGTACATTGCAACACCGCGAAGGCGTATAATGTACCCGGTATCGGTGCTAACAAATTTTAATGACGAATTCTTACTTAATAATGATTAATTAACGGAGCGCGATTAGCGAGGGAAAGGGCTCAATATTTCTCGAAAACGATGGAGCTATGGAAAAAAAATTAACTCCGTTTCACAATACAATTTCTTGTCGATGATAAAATTGCAACAAATGCGGTTATATAGCTATTACTTAATGAATGTTTCCCATTTATTGGCTATCTCATAATTCGTTCTATTTTATTTTAATCCATTGACTTCTGATCCAACAAAATGTTCAAGAATTTTTCAGCGGTCTTCTTTTATCAAATTACCACATTCGTTTTTTCTTCCCGAGTATGAAGCAATTGGAGGTCTTAAATATTCCATTGATGGACCATCTGATTTTATCTAAAATCACTCTCAATATCTCAGCATTTACTATGCACGTAACAATATTGATACGCAATAATTCCACTTCTCATTGAATAAATTCGAACGCGATGACGGTATGATAATAAAGGTCGCGACAACCTTTATAACACTATGACCGAAGTGCCTGAATATGTGAAGGTAGATTTTGAACCCACAGAATGTGAAGTATTCATTGCCTGCAAGGAAAAAGAAAAAGATCGGGGGTGTCACGTTATTAACAATGTATAAAGTTAATCGAAAGTGGAACAAGGACATCAGAATTCATAGGTATCACGTGTGTGAAGGATGATAAAACAGCTTTGGTAATTGTACCCATACCATTATAGGTGACATGAAGTTATGGGTTCAGAGCAAGTGGATGCTAATGCTTGACAATAAGAGAAAGTTCGAGCGAACGAGCTCCTATCATCCGCGACCACTAGTGTAACATTACGAAGCATGTTACGTTTTTCCGAAACTATACAAGGAGAAAATGGGTTTTCCAAATTGAGAATTTATTGTTTTCCATTGGAGTATCGTTACATTATGCGAAGAGGTAATAGCGAATAAATGAGTGGAAAAAAATTTCCGGAGTGAAGGGGTAAAGCAGTTTAAGGATATTCAGGTGGTTCACGTTACGCGCAAATGTCGTGTCGGAAAAAAATCCCTAATGTTGCCATCATAATCGTAGAAATTTCTAACAATATCAAAAGTATCATCAGACGAAGGGCGCTTAGTATTGCTGAAACTGTTCAACGGAAATGACTTGTCCTTTTCAAGTAACTGGTGACTACTTCCCATGAATCTGATACCATTCACGACCCTGAATTTCATTATAAATTCACCGAAAATTGTCCTCCACTAAGACCCAACACAATTGTAGCTTCTCTCGTCCTGTCACGAAAACAAATCCCACCTAATATGCCACATAAAAAAAAAACCTAGAACGAAAATGTAACGTTTGATGGCTAAAAGATGCCTTTAACAAGAGCGGAAACTGATGAAGATAAGCTAAATAATGGTTGAAAAAAACTAAAACAGTTATATACACTCCCACAATATATTCTGCTCACCGATTATAGTTACGCAATAATTCCCACGCGTTGGCGAATGATAGTTGGTTAATCTTAACCAGGGATCTTCATGTATATACAAACGTGACAACAATTTTTCCGAGTGCTTCATTCACTCAAAATAACATTCACCATAGGAGCCGCGGAATTATCCATCAATGGCATACCCCATAGCTAGCGTTCCCGAGAAACGTATCCCAAGCTTTTTTATTCCTCCAATTTTTTTCTCCCCCCCCCCCCCCCCCTGCATAAACATAACTTGAGGAACAATTCTTCCTACGTAACGCCCGCACAATAACGTCACTTATTCCTTTCGACATTTGTTGGAAAATTGTCTCCCTTTTTACGTAAAATAACGCAGAATTCTAGAATGTGTTTATAATACACAGCTTTTTACGAGTTATTGCATAAGTGCAAGAAACTATTCACATGCTATTTGTCAGTTATAATATATTTGTAAAATAAATACAGCATCAATCGTGTGTTAATGTATGCAAGTTTATTGCATGAGAGATGACTTTTATGAGAGAAATGTAATTAATAAAATCGCAAATATATGCTTATTAATACACGATTATTGGAATGAAAGGATAATTTTTGTTTTTTTTTTGCAATGCGTGAATGAGTCATAGGAATAAGTGGGAAATTTTAATGAGCCAATTGGGTGAATTAATTGAATTGCATTGGGTTAGGTGAATTTGATTATTATCATGATAATTTTTTTTTTATTATTTGGTTATATGTTTATTTTATGAAAATTGAGAAATATACGGATTTTACAATGAAATTTGTATTTGCATTTTTGGGACTTGCACCATGAGCAGAGTGCCGTTTATTTTTTTTTGAGCAATCTATCTTTTACTGACAAATCAGGGAATGAATTAGGAATTGCAGAAAATATAATTCCACGTACTGGGGCAAGCGAATGAAAGAATATGCGGAGAATGTACATTGCTATTCATATTGAAGATCGGGTAAACGGATACTTTGTATACACTCCATAGACGAATAGGGCATTGGAGAAGTGCACTACGCTCACCTCTTCCGAGGTTCATCAGGGGAGCTTGAGGGGGCACATCTGAATGACAAAAAAAAACGGGTTTTCTGGATTTTTTTTTGCTAAATGAAAGAGCCAATCGAAAATTTATAAAGCAGGTTTTATGATATTAGACGCGAAGTACGAAATTTAGTTTCTTCAAATAAATCCACCAAAAAATGGCGTCTGTGTAGCATTTCGTACATATACACATTCTTTGCATATATGCAAAATATCATATTTATAACTTCATGATAATCAGGGAGAGACATATTTCCTTCGTACAATTTCTCCCCGCATCCAATTTTATGGAAAACTAGAGCCACATTATTGGTGGCTTTCGTCCATTTCCGCATGCGCTCTTATACTGAGAAATGAATTTGCTACCATCCAGTAAATTCATCATTTCGCGAAGAAGTCCATGAGTCTCATTGCGGATTTGCTCAACGCAAGAAATTTTTCGGAATACGAGAAAAAATATCGAAACAATAAACAAAAATATACGGTAGGCGTATAATTGACTTACAATTTTTGAAAATATGTTATATCTATGTAATTTATATATTCTATACTGGCGTTTCAGATACAAAATGAATCTGTCAATTTCATTCACAGGCATTGATTTTTCGATTATCTAAGATGGTCTATAATTCAAATGTTTGTTCATAAGTACGTGATATACATTTGTGAAATTTGAGAGAAATGCGTAAACCATATTTCACGAAACATTGTCACTTATAACTCGGATATTTTCCACTTGTTTAGATATTTTTTTTATGTGGTAATTGAAGTATACATACACACATCGAGAATTTATTGTTACGAGTCCGGAGGCGCGTGCTTCGCACGCGCATTTCCTTTTTCCGCCGCACTGGCTGATGTCGCGTCGGTTCCGGTCTTACGATTTTCGATAATTTCGATATATAACGATAGTCTCTTTCGTCTCTCCGTTTTACTATAGGATTAGTCACACCCATATTCCGTTTATTTATTGTATTTGCGGCCCTGATTGGCCCGTCAAATTGGAGTCGCTGCAGTTGTAAGAGATCAGATTGCATTTCCCTGAAGAATCGCCTCATGCAATTTGTTGATCAACGCTTCTACAATTTGTCCAGTTTCATCGAGTTTTATAGGTCGGCATTTGACCTTCCATTCTCATTCCGTAATGCTAGAGCAATTTTTTCTCCTCCAATTTAATCGTCTCTGAAAATTGAGTAAAGGTATTAGATTGTTGGATCCAGAGGTAGTGGGGATGAAGAGAGATCAAGGTTGTCCAGGAATATTTAACATTGTTATTGCTGAAATAATACTGATCCAGTGAAGCAGTGAAAGTAAAAGGAAACATCATTAAACGAATTAATCATTGTTGCATTGTACGAGTATAGGAGTTTAATGTCTCAATTTTTGGCAATTGCGTGATTGCGGTTTCCAGATGATTATGGAAACGCACAAAATTTATTCTTGGAGTGTTACAAAAATTAGAGGGGGAGGGGGGGGGCGGGGTGAATCACACACACACACACACACACACGCTGGAGAATATTTTCATCAATATTCAGCCGCATGGATGGGTGGCCAGCAGATCCTTCCAAAGGAATAGGTAAGGTCACCTACCATACGAAATACAAGGAACAGGGACGGATGGGAAAAAACAGTCACACACACACACACACACAGGCTAAAAATTCCTTGCCAGACTATTCTGGTACACGTAGTCACCAGAAAAAAAATTTACATTACAATAACTTCCCAATAATCGGGAAGTTGAAGGAATATATATCCCCATCCCACATTTCCGCATAAACATTTTGCATAATTCTTTATTCGACTACTAAACACAAATAAATACAGTTTTTAAAATTCAGGCCTAAGTCATTTCCGTGATCCAATTTTTTAATCCATCGTGGAAATTATTATTGCTAACAAAAAAAAATGCGACTATACAAATTACAGGGGCTCATATTTAATTACACGTCCGTGTGTTGACATTACCTGCAAGTGCTTCCAGAAGACTTTTCCACTTCCTCAACAATTTTATATCTTATATTACATATTATTATTCCTGCCACTATTATCATTGTTGTAAAGATCATCTGTGGTTAGGAAGAAAGTTTTGAAATGAGGGATACCAATTGAAGAAACATGGAGCGAATGCTTCCGCAAATATGGTCAGTGCCGACATGTTTGTACATAGTAATCGTTCACGTAGGTAATAATCAAGTATCGGTAAAAAACTAAACCTTTATTACCGCTATTTTATTACAGAAGTTGCAGGTAATCGGTAAGACCGATTTTTCAATTACTCGATTAACGCTAATCAAATAAATAAAATACTTCATTACTCAAAAGTTTGTAATCGGAAAAAATTAATTCACTTTGTAATTACTACTCGGGTAGTTGAAGTATGGTATCGTATCATTACACATGCAATCGGTAGTCAGCGAATGAGAAGTCACGATTGCTCGAGAAATCAGTAATGAAACTCCAAAATTGCTGATTGCGTAAGAAGTAATCCCGCAAGTTCAGTTACGTTTTCGTATTTATTGAATAACGTTTGTAATCGATTTGTTAATGTTATCATTTATCATTTTGTACTAGTTGTAGTAGTTGCTACTGTTAACGAGAGTGTTTATCAGAATTCGGTTTAATAGGATTTTGAGTGAAATCGGTTCAATGTTCCTCCAGTTATCAACAACTTCAATAATTCATAGCCTTATATTATAAAAAGTATTAGAGATGGAAAGAAAAGTGATTAACAAATATTGTTCGTCTCATGAAAATACAGATTTTATGTTTTATGACTTTTTCTCCTAGCTTTCATAGTTAAGGACATGCAGTGAGTTAAACGTGTGGGCCCGTATCGCACTTATTGACATTGACGATCTATCCTACGCATTAGTCGCAGAAAGATTGCACAAGCCGCATCTCCCTGGACCAAAGCCCATTCTTTGAGAGCTTACGAAAGCTTCACGTTTCAGACGATTTTGAATCCTCTGGACTTTTCCTAACGATTTTCATTTTTAGAAAGAAAAATGACGGAACAGAATAGAAAAAAATTGCACAGGTATATTTTTATCAAAACACATAATCGTTACGTTTTGTATGATTTTACATTATCTAGCGATAACGGTCTGACATTTTCCTTTGGACTGAAGCATTTGACTCTACCGGACATGACAAAACCTGAAAATCTTGTATGAAAACAATTGTTGAAGAATGAAGAATCTGAATGTTTCAAATGACCTGATCACCCTTTTTGATACACTGTGCGTGACGTGACGCTTTTTATGCCCTCGTGTCCAAATGCACTATTGTAAGACGATTGTGAGCCCAACAATTTGTATGTAGATCCTGTCGAGCTGCGGGATGAATTTCTTTCGGTTCTCGGCGACCTGATGAGCGCATCGGGGGGGGGGGGGGGGGGGGGGGGGGGGGAGGCATGCGGTAGCGTAGATTCCCGAAGGACATCCTTTCGTCAGTGCGAGTATACTGTCGGGGGTGCCGATAGAATACGAGCGCAATGCCGGACGGGAACCCGACGCGACGGGATGGATGGGAGGGGGGGGGGGGGGCGTGAACCATAATTGCTCACTGTCGTTTTTATTTCATTTGTTTTATTCCTAAAAGATGTCAAAGAATCTTTCACTGGATTTTCCCATCCTGAAAAAAAATCAAGCAAGATAAAGTGCGCAGTAGATTACATCGAGCCGATCTTCAACTACCCCCTTCAACTACTAACAAACTCAAGTCGCTAGATCAAATAGAGCTCCCTAAATTTCGGCCTGGACTGCGGCACAGCCTATATGTCATTTATGTTATGAATCGGTGTGTTATCAACGGGTTAAATAAAGAATCAGATGATTTTGAAATTGAGCAAATCAAGTGATGCTGAAATCGACAATCAGATCATCAGATGGTGGAAAATAAAGATCATCTGATTACTTAATCAACATTCATTTTTCACAGTTCCAATGAATATTCCCAGTAAGTGTCTTAGTTCTGATGCCGTGCTCCCGCCTAACCATCACTCCCACTTTGCAATAACTGTGTTATCAGGTAGTTAGGGTAACTCGTGACCTCAGTGGCTGGTTCAAGGATGCCGGTATGTAAGTCCTCGCCGAGATTGCACGATTGCTTCCTCCCAAGAGCACTCAAGAGCCGGTGTATGGTCTGAAATCCTGGCTGATGGTTTAATGATAAAATAGCCAAGTGAGAGGTGGGAAAGTCACAGAGGAAAGGTAAGAGGCAATACCAACCAACCCATCCCTCCCCCATGGGTGCGACCGGCCGATCGTCGAGCCGAGAAGACACCAGAGATGAGTCTCCGGTCGCTTAGTGCATCGACGGCTCCATTGTGATCTAGTGCCTTGTGGTGTAATCATTTACAAGAGAATTTACCGATCAGTTGAATTTGTTTTTAAAATTAAAGACAATTGAAAAATTCAAATCGCTGTTTGAATTTGACTAGTTCCAATAAATTAAAAAAAGAAATTTAGAAGATTAAAAATTGCAAAACTTTTTTTTTTTGAAATGAAAGTGTTTATCTCTGTCTGTAAGTTGATTGATATTTTGTGGCGAGTTGTAATGGAAATTGCTCGCGATGTGGGAAAATTGCCAGATTCACTTTCTCGGCAATCATTAAATCTACATGTTTCAAGTGTTTTTGAGGCGTTCGAGGGCAACGAATAACTTTCATACTCCGTTTTTCCGAAATTGATTTGGAGCATTGACTTTGTAGCGAGATCCCTTCGGGTTTGATTAGAGTTTATCTTAGGTAGTTAGGGCCCAGCGGTTACTTACATTATTCTCTGAAATATAGTCTAGTGTTGAAAATTTTCGTATGAATTTTATGCAGATTCAGTTTCACTGAACATCAATTTGCTTGCGAACTCTCGGGGAATTTTAACACCGGAAACATACCCCATGAACATGAATGGACAATTCTTAATTAGTTACTTACCCACTCATTTTCGTAGAAGCTAAAATGTAAGAGACTCCAAAATTTTGGTTTATGCTTTTCCATACTTCACCAAGCACTGAGTACTTTACAGTAAAAAAAAAGCATAAAATTTTGGTAATTTTCGCAATTACAAATTAATAAAATAAATGTGAAAGAAAAATTACGACAAATTTCAGCGACTCTCGTAAAAAATGGGGCTTGAAAGTTGTTTATAAAAAGGCATCGTTAAAAATTTATTTTTTTCTGACAATGAGTAATCCCACTTTTTTTTCTACCGACCCACGAAATGTTTATATGATGACATTTATTGGTGACTTCAGGTGTTTTGTTGATTGTGGAATGCATTACGGGATTGGACCCGGCATTGGATGGAGATCCAAGACGAACTTTTCCCGCCAGAAGAGCCATAGATGGCTCGCGCGGCAGGTAAGAATATGCGAGGTATTTATTCTTGGGTGTAATTGATTTTATGGGAACCCATTATTTTAGAAAATACTACATGCCTGAGGAGGAGGAGGATCTCGCCGACGTTTACGGTTTTGGCGGTCAATATGACCCTTACAAAGATACTACAGGTAATTTTTTTTAGTGAAAAAAAAATCGTGAATTCAACAAAGTCTTCTAGTAATTAATTTCCCTTCACAATTGCTTCAAATTTAATTTGGTTTCCATCTCCTTAAAATGAGCTAAGATTGAATCAGATTTTTTTTTTATGTTTTTGAAAATTTGAAACAGTTTTTGTTTTGTTTGAAGTTATAAAAAAAAGATCATTCTATTTTGTCGACTCACAAGGAAATCGCAGAACAGTAAATAAATAGTCGAGCGGTTCGAGTCGACTTACCATCTCATCAACTTTTTGCCAAATATCGTAGAATTGGATTGAGGTATAATTGATAGCAAGTATCCTTTCGTAAATACTTGTAAATACTTTTTTGTAGGAAACACTGAGATGTATAAAGAAGGGTCGACACTTTTTCAGGGGATAGCCGATCTTCCCTTATCAACTGATTTAAAAGTGTCCTGTAAAAGTGGCCCTCGAAGCCCTCACAATTGTCTGAAACGAAAATATTTCTCAAAATGGCATCTTTTCAATAGAAATATCTGAAAAGTAAAGTTCAAATGGGTCCGAGGGATCTGAAAAGTGAAGATTTGATATTCTCTAAAGAAGTGTCGCACAACTATTCATTTTAATTGAACCGACGGCTAGAGTCCGATTGTTTAGAGCGCTGGCCTTTGGCACACGAGGTCCACGACTGGAGTCCCCGGTTGGGGACTCTCCGATTGGTATAGTAGAGTGGAATTGTCCAGCGTTCGAGTTCATAGGGATTCATAGTCTAACGGGAGTTTCGTCACAGAAACGGCTGTACAAATTGAGGTTTTCCGTGGTTTTCCTTAAAATGTAGATTGACCCAAGCAATGTAAAGTCTGATAGGCATCGCATTTATTCGGTCAAACTAAGTGAATGCTGTACAGTTTGGGAAGAATTCGGTTTCCATCGGCACCGTGGGAGGGTCGCCACATATGCATAATCCCATCGAAGTGTAAATAAAAAAAAAATAATTGAAAAAATAAACAAGTCGATAGATGCTTTTTGCATAACCGTTCGAACGGTTCGAACTTGATCATGCATCTGCGAAAAGAAGAAATTAGTGCGAGAGTAATTAATTAATAATTCATTGAATTGATATTCAGATGGTTGGAGCTGACAGAATATGAGCCATTTTTTTTTTAAATTGTAGGATGATGATTATGTGCGGAGTTGTCCATAGATCGTTTGATGGTTCAATTATTATGAAATATTATGGTGTTCGAGTCGACTGTTGCTACAGTGCACTAGACAGCTTTGATCTTCGTAAGCAATCTCACGACGTGAATTTATGTCCAACTTTCAAATAATTCGTCAAGGTAACTTTAAATAAAGCACAGTGTGAGACTGTTCGCGACATCCTTTTGGATTTGTTGGTGCATTTATTTTTACCCTCGCGAATTAAGTAAAGAATTTCGACCAGAGCCGAAACTGCCTACTCCTGGCCGAAAAATTGATTGTCAATCCTGATAGATCTATAGAAAATTATAATCTGAATTATCAATACGATGTATTTCCACCAATTCTTCGCTGTTGCATGAGAGATTTTTTTTTTATTATTTACGCGTTTGATCCTCTTTTTTAGGATATGTAGCGAGCCCCCGCCGGTGCCAATGGAAACTGACTTTTTTCCCAACTATACAGCATTCACCCTGGTTTCAACCAACAAACATAACACCTAATTAGCATTGTATCCTTTGGTTCAACCAGTAATTGAAGGAAAACCATGGAAAACCCCAATTTGTACAGCCGTTTCTGTTACGAAATTCCCGTTCAACGATGAATCCGTATGAATTAGAGTCTGGGCCATTCCTCTCTACTATACCGAAAGGAGAGTTCCCGAGCGGGGACTCCAGCCGTGGACCTCGTGTGCCAAAGATCAGCGCTCTAACCACACGGCCATCGCTGTCGGTTGTTACATGAGAGATGTTATTCAAATTCCCATATTAATTTTTACGTTTGGTTATTGATTGAGACACACGGGAAAGCGTCGTCGGAAATTACGATTTGCAGTACGTAAATTACGCTTAAGTAATCGTAAATTATGTTCCATTCGATTTCTTTCTTTTATTTTCCTTAAAGTAAAATATTAAAAGGGTTCAATACGATTGTAATTTACGTATAACTAGCCGTAAATTACGTTTTTTTATGTGCCATTTACGCATCGTAATTACGACAAATTCGTAAATTACGTTTTCTTATGCTCAATTTACGTATAAGCACTCGTAATTTACGATTTTGGTATCCGTAAATTACAAGGGTCTAAAACGTAATTTACGCTTTACAAATCGTAATTTACGGTGACATTTTTCGGTGCGTACAACTATATAATAATTCTGTTAATTATTCATTGATTTATTCATGTTCTTGTTTATTTCTCCGTTTGGTTCTTTATTTGTTCATTGCATTCTCAATTTATTTATTTGTTTATTCATTTATTTATTCATTCGTAACTATATAATAAAACATTTCTACACTGGTACCTGCCATAATGGAACGAACTCACCAATGAGGAACATTAAATCTATTAAATAACATGAGTTACCAAAATAGAATGATAAACGATTGATATTATATTTCGTTTTAACATTGCGAAAATATACTTTCTATATAGTATTTCTCTTTGCACAGACGTTTTCACTATCAGAATTAAAAGAAGTGGAATTCATAGTTTTCTATTGAGCACTAATCACGAACAATTTTGTTTTTTCATATGTTTCTTCTAGATTTCGCGGATATCAGAACGAACGTTCCGGGAGAACCAGGCGTTGATTATCCCTCTTACGTGACAATTCCACAGACAAGTTTTCAATGCCAGAGAGAATATCGAGGTAATAATGCCTGATGATGATGACGATGATCGATCGAATGATGATAATTTGTCTAATTCCCGGCGGAATTGAATGACGAATTCCTCCATTCTTGAATTATTTTAATTCGGCGTAATAAGCATAAATGCTTATCTATGTAAGCCAATTAGCTCCGATACACGGAAGTGAAAATGTGTGTGTGTGTTTCCTCTTTTTTGCCTCCGTCCCTTTCTTTTAAACTCCCCACGCTAGCTGCTCTTCAGCATTTAGGTCATAGTATTTCTGAATACAGGGTAAACCCCCAGAAACCCATGCGCTGCGATCGCAGGCGTCTATGATGGACCCCCTCCCCCTGCGGCGGGTCAGGTGCTCACCAGCCTTGGTGTCTCGCTTTATAGGTAACGCCTTTAATGTAGTGTTGCGTAGCTGTGTATGCGTATGTGTGTGTGTGTCTGTGTGTGTGTGCATTTTTTTGTATATTGCATCTTATAGATATCATAATCAATAACTGAATGCGCAACCAGTACGAGGAGCACGTGATTATCGAGATTGGTCATTACTAATGTCCTTTCCCCCCTTAATAGAGGATAATCATTTTACCGTCTCATCAAATTTCGTGAGTCACAGAACTTCTCAAGGTTGCGGAAACCTTGCTGACCTCGCTGAACCCTCGAATAAAAAGACGAGATGAAGAGGACATCATTAGTTAGAAACAAGTATTTTCAAATGACATCATAGCTATCATCTAATAGCTATAAGCAACAGATTCAGATGGGTTCTGTCGCAATGGTCGTCATTAATCGAGCTCTCATCATAATGATGTGGCCCACACCCCTATCATCAATCCTAAAAAATGAATGTGTTTAAAAAATGTTCGAACACACAAAAGTCTTATAAAATATTTTTTTTCAGTTTTAGAGATATGTGAAACATTAGAAAATTATAACTCGTAGACCCTGTTACTTCCCTTTTTATCAGATAAAATGTATAGATATATCTTTTACACATTTTCTCTGGGATCGGCAAGTAGCGAAGCGAGTTCGATGGTTTAGACTGGCGCCAATCTTTTCACCAAAACTAAGAGAGATACAGAAATTTACTGTAATACAAATTTGTAGGTCTTACTTCGCTCTATAAAAAAGGTTTATATAACAATGCCGCTATCTTGGTTCGTTTGGGAGATATTCGGTGAAAACGGACGCGATACGAAGACGGATCTGAACCGATTGACCACTCCGCTACTGAATTACGCGGTGCATAGATTATTCTGACGATCGTTCCATAAAAATTTGATGTATTCAAATTCATCTCGTGCATATGAAGCAATTTGGAAGGAAATTATAATTCTTTTTTTCACCGGCAAATCAAATTCTCTAATCGATCTTTACGACTGGGAAACTACTTAGGTGCCGGTGATTATACACTCTTCTAACTCGAGTTAAATGAGAACCCTTAGATTTACAAAGAAGCAGAAATTGAATCGCACTATTAGTTCCCAGGAACGTGCTAGCATACATTTTCCTTACATATGCATCAACAGAGATCCATACAAGCGCACGTTTATTCGGAAACGTGTCAGAATGATTCGGAGTGTCATAATACGAAGATATTGAAATTTGAAAATTGATGTTCGCCGCTATTTTACGAATTTACTTGAGATCAAAATTTCATGTGAACTTTTGAAGGAAACAATTTTCTCTAGTGAGGGATGTGAATAATAGGGACTGACTGGAGCGCACGTGTGCAGTAGCAATAAGTGGTTACGATCTCAAAAGTGAAAAGCTAAACCGTAATAAGTCAAATTTGATTGTTTTATAAACGTCCGTTTATCCTCCAGCCGAGTAATTTTATGGGAAAATGTCAAAAAGACGGTTTTATAGTTGAATAATGTCGCTCAAAAATTCTCATGATTTTTCGTCGGTTTGAGAAAAAATTTGAGCCAAGAAAATGGCCATTTCATATGAACATTATGAAATTAATCTGCGATGCGGTCCAGTCAAATACATCAATGCTCTTCACACAAGTACATGTGGAATGACCTCAAATCGTGTGTGCAGTTAGAATGAAGTCGTTATGGTTCTCTCAACGAACATATATATTTTAATGAAAACCAAAGAGACTTTGCCTGTCTTACGATGACTACCGTTCAACAAGGGAGATAGTTTACTGAAGCGGGTCAGCTTAACTTAATCGTATGTTGGTTCTTTTGTAATACAATATGTTTTTGATTCAAATACACCTCTACATTTTTATGTGAAATTCCAGGGCATTTAATATGAATATATTATTTTCTTCAGTGAACTACTTACCCTTCGAATGTATAAATAATTCTGTGGATTTCTAGAGAGCTTCAATCGTAACATTGTGCGATTCATTCAGAAAGAAGCATGTGGGAAATTTATCCAGATGGGAAATCTATAAAAATTGAAGTGAGATTTTCAAGATTTTTTCTGTTAGTTATAATGCTGAATATATTTCCTGCAGAGGTTTGCGGACTTTTACATCATTCTGCACATCACATATCGCATCGTTTCTCTCGAAATATATTCAAAGTATTCATTCAAAATTAATTGCAGGCAATTTGAGTGCGGTTGACAACTCTGAATCCTAATAAAATCATCGATTGAGTGTTACACCGTCCATTATACAAACTATTTTCTGTCACTGGCGAATGATAGTACTCGTAAAATGCTAATCTCTGCGGTGACTAATTTTATGATCCAAATAAAAGAACCGGCTCTGGAGCATCTCCTCACCTTCTCGCCAATTCATTGAACTTTCCATTCATTCATGGATAATTACGACTCTATGGTGGAATTTAACACTTACTTTTCCTTCATAAATGTCCTTCACATAGTAACATGACAGAAAAAGTTGGAAGGGAAAAATTGTAATTTCGTTTTTTTTTCTGCAAAAATTTTCCAGTGTTGAAAATTGGAGCCAGCCACAAGATCTCTCTCATTTGGTGAAAATTCTCTTCTCGTGCGGTCAAGCAGTGTTATAGCCATTTTTAAAATCCCGATAGAGGCCTTTAATGTCTCATCTCTGAAAATGAGAAACCCATTTCCCACCAGATCTGATGTTTCGTTTTTTGTTTACTTTCGTTACTTTTTCTGCTACTCAGGTCAATGATCTACGCCGGTTACTATGGCATTGACATAATTTGGTTATCATAAATAATTGTCTGATCATTTTGAACTACGTCTATACCTAGAAACACACACACACACACACACACACAGAGTCGGGGCTCTAAGTCGCCACCTACTACTATCAACGCAACCCATAAAACGAGACCGCACGGTCGGGCGGGAACCTAACCCGAAGCAGGGAGGGTTTCATCATAGGCGCCCGCCGTCGTAGAATACGCGTTTCTGGGGGTTTACCCAGTGTTTAGAAATATGATGGCCTACACAGCGAAAGTCGGCCCCAGCTGCATGGATGGGTGTCCACTGATTCCCCTCTGAAGGAATGCTCCTGATGAAAAATTGTGGTACTCTCATGGTTTGACAAATGAATAGACAACTCATCCACCTTCATCAGTACTGATTTACCTTCATATCCACAGAATAGTTTTTAATAAATTAAGAAATATATAAGCAATGACAGAAATTGCAATTTTTTTTAATTTCATAGAAATGCATAAATGTCCTTCGCATAGTAAGATGACAGATATAGTGGAACGGAGAAAATGCAATTTTTCTGTTTGAATAATGCCCTCGGGTCGAGGATTAAAGTTAGCCGGTTTACTCCAGTCTGTCACCTTTACCATCGATGTCAAGGATAAATCGGTGAATACAAACACACGGGCAATACTGAAGCATCACCGCGAAGAGGTAGTTTGTATCCCCGCTAACATTTTATTGAGTTTCGTAATAGGTCAGCAAGACATCGGGTACCGCTTTAATTCCGCTGGAGTCATCCCGCGAGACCGGTTAAATGAAAAGGAATATCATAAATTCGCGACAATTTTTTCACGCTGTAAATTACTCGAAATTAGATTGAAGCAGGAAATTAAAACGATATTCCGCGGTGGTTTATCTTCGACATTTGCGACATTTAATTAGTCAGCTTGCACAATAATTAATCAACGTGTAAATTTGAGAGTTTAGTAATTAGGCGAGTGATGGAATGAGGAAATAATCGTGAGGTGTTTCAAAATCAGAGAAATTTTTTTTTTCGTTTGTCTGCTTTTGAGTGGGTGTTTGTCGGAATTTGGATAATGGTCGATGCAACTTTAACCTTTGCGGATGATTTTCCTTGAATGGAATTTAAAGCATAGAGTACATGCGTCCATTTTTGTTTTTCGGTTTTGCAATTTTTTCACTTTGCAATTTGCTTGCTTGAGTCAAATACAAGCATCCACCCACCCACCCACTCACTCACCCACCCACCCACTCACCCACCCACCCACCCACTCACCCACCTACCCGCTCACACACCCACTCACTCACCCACCCACCCACCCACTCACCCACCCACCCACCCACTCACCCAGCTACCCGCTCACACACCCAGCCACCCGCCCACTCACACACCCATCCACACACCCACCCACACACCCACACACCCACCCACACACCCGCCCACTCACCCACCCACCCACAAATGTATATTCCCGGTAGAATAGTCTACTCTCCATATTGATTCATATGTATGTGTATGTGTGTATGTGTTCTGCTCAAAACGATCTCAACATAGAAATACCTTGCAATATGAGATGTAATGAAAAATCGACTCCCCATTTTTGGAGATAGAGCCAGAACATCCCCCATCGGAAAATAAAAAAATATGTCTCTAATTAACAAAATGCCTTTCGACTTCTTTCGCAGGTTACTACGCAGATGAAGAAGCTGGCTGTCAATTATTTCACGTTTGCGACGGAACATTCCTAGTATCCTCCTTCCTCTGTCCAATCGGTTCAATATTCAGCCAGGAGCTATTGACGTGCGACTGGTGGAACAAAGTGGACTGCTCATCAACTCGTCCCTACTACGCAGTGAATCGAGATGTCCTACCGAGTGAAGTAGACGACGATGAGATTCTGCGGAAGGCCTATGAGATGACGAGTCTCCAGACATCTCATAACGATGTCTCCGTACCATCCCGATCCCGTAACTCCATCATTGAAACAGCTCGCTCTGTCAATGAGCTCCAAACGAGCCCAAACTACTACGGTGATTATGAGGACGAGCCTGATGTCCAGTACAAGTATAGTTCACGATACAATTCCGGGAACCGCGATCAGAATATCGATCGCAAGTCATCGACTGGTGATCAGAGAAATCCAAAGATCAAAGTGCACACGATAGGTCAGGACCATAACGATGCTGAAGATAATGGAAGAGACGTCAGGCCATCCTATGCACCCACCGTACCAACAGTAACCACTACAACTAGAAGATTTTATTCACCAACAGTACCAACAACCTCTGCTAGGCCCATGCTACGACCCGGGCACGATCTAGATTTCGAGAGCTCGGATCATCTCTACTCGGCCAGAGGCAAAGCTCCAGAACCATCAACCCCAACTCCAGTAACGAAACCAACGATCGACACGACAACGTCAGTTGTAGTAGAAGTTCCTCCAATTTTACCTAATGCATATCAATCAAAAACTGTTGCTGATCAATCTGCGTTGCATGAAGATACAACCGGGAAAATTCTCGCCCAAAAATCGGATATTACCATGGACAAATCCCAAATTGTCTCTGAATTCTCAGCTATCGAATTCCAATCAGTGTACTCTGGTGAAAATTACACATTTCAAATTGATATTGACGAAAGCCCAACTACTAAGCAGACACCAGGCCAAACAGAGCTCCCCTCGTCTCACATAGTTCCCCCATTCTTCTACTACTCAAACATTGATCAGCATAATGCTGCTTCCACCAGTAAAGTTTTAGAGGAAAGTAATTCAACTTCCTCGAATCAATTCATCATCAATGTGCCAGCTACTGATGTTATCCCTCCCCTTTTCAACGAGTTTCCAAATGAAACCAGGAAGAATTTTGTGGATAATCGAATAGTCCTTCCGTCTGAGGAGAAAAAAGTTTTCTCCAGTAAAATAACAAGGATTTCACCGATTATTCAAAACCGTAAAGAAAATACATCATTCATTGATAATTCCATATCCCCACCGTCGAGACTGTTTCTTCCGCCGTTGGACGATTTCCAACTGGAGAATTCCACAAATAAGGTTGCAAATGATGCTGCAAAACGATCGAAGCAGAACAATGGACCAAATGGAGAGAGGTCGCGTGACTCGACGGGGGGTGAGAGCTCTCCCTTTCAGGTAATTCATTTTTAACGTATTCAAAATAAGTTAGTCGAATGTAATGTAGAAGGTGATTGTTTAAAATATGTGGATGGTGAACCCACCCACCCACTCACCCACTCACACACTTACCCACCCACCCACTCACCCATCCACCCACTCACCCGCCCACCCACACACCCACACATAGACATACACACACACACACTATCTATATGATTATGTAGATATATAATGTATGTAGACGTTTCGGCCAAATGCGCGTAATTCTGGAGTAACACAGGATTCCTGAAATTGTGCCCCGTAGATCGTAACAGCCATGCTGAGTCCAAGCAAATTGTACCTTGCAATCCAAATGATATATTCATATTAAATGGATGTTTTCTAATTTCAGATCAGTCTATTGATTAAAGGAGACAAGCTGAACAATCGCCGACAATCAATTAAAAATTCAATAGATCAAAATGACTCCGCTGCTAGTCAAGGATTTGAGATAGAAAAATTGGCAACGACAACGTCAAGTGATACCGATGACAGCACTGACTCAAGCGCTGCGGGGGATATTTCGAGAGCCCAAATAATTAATTATGTAGTTCTCAATAAATTGCAAGGAAATCACCCATTGGGATCTTTAAAGTCCTTACAGCATCCGGATCACTTACCAAGACCCTTCTCTCATGAGCCCCGAGAAACAACTACAGCATCAGCTCAGAAGCCGTCAAAATTGAATGGATCACGTGATCATGATGATCTCAAAGAGAGGAAGGAAATTCTTCGAGCTGGCGCACATACTTTTGATCGTGCAGAAGTTCAAACTGATTCTCCGTTGAAATTCGAATTGCCGTATGTGAGTCGAACTATAGATTTCAAGAGTGACGGAAAATTGAAGGATGTGGAGGAGAAAAAAAATGAGGACGAGCAGGATGATGAAGTTGATTATGATGGAAGTACATCGACTGAAACGGAATTCATACCTTCCATCGGATTTTCACTCAATACGGATGAGGAGCGTCAAAAATATACGGATGCTGTGGTCCATGGGCTCCTCCCAGACTTTTCCATTTCTAGTGTGAATGCAACTACCATTAGCTCAGACGATGACAATAGCTCAACCGTTTCGGAGCTTTGAGGATTTTTTGAAAGCGAGAACAATTAGAGGAGTCGGGGAGCTTGTTTGTGCTCTGAGTTTGGGGGAGAGGGTGGGTGGGTGAGAGGGGGGGGGGGGTTGCATCACGGTCATACCGCGGCCGATTTTTCGTCAATTTTTTTTTTTTAATTTTGTTGAGAAAACCTTATTGCGCGAATACTGACAAGTTGAAAACACCGACTTTTTAAAAAAATAGTTTCCAGTATTTTCCTGTACAAAACCCATGCCTAAAAAATGGATATGTAAATTTACGAATTCCGCTTGTGTAAGAATTTTGTCAATATTTTTTTTTTCATATAATTTAGAGGATAAAAATAATTAAGAACGTCCAAATCTATAGTGAGGTCAGTACCAAACTATAGGTGGCAATTGCGCTACCTTAATAATTTTTAAGACATTGTAAGTCACTCAACATAGACATTTAATATAATGTATGACTAAGTTTTTTTTCTGATTTAATAAATCCATATTTTTGCCGTATTGAGTAATAAATTTAAATCCCGACAAGTTTTCTCTCCATGACAACACCATAGCAACGTGAAGCGTTGATGGCCGGTACTTAACAGTACTTAACCATTATTTCTACTGGAGTATCCCTGGGATCTTAGCAAATGGGGAGACAATGATTGTTTTTTAAGTGCAAGTAATTGCGGATGGTGATAGTGTATTTTGCATAGAATAATGGAGAAAGACGCGGAACTTGGTAGTGACGTTAATGATGGAGAGCATCAGGAGGAACTGGTGAAGAGTGCGGGCAGTTCAGCATTAGTATTGTCTCCTTCAATGACCATGGACTACCGGTGAAACTCGTTTTATGGAGTTCACTTGATGGCATTAGAATTGCTAATGAATAATTATTTTTCATTACAGAATTTTATGGATTAGGGATAAAGTGATTAAATTCCTTGGCCTCAATGACGAGCACAAGATTTTATTCGATAATTTAATAAATGTAATGAGAGTTTACCTCAAAGTTTCAATGTATCAACAATGTTTTTATCTCCGTCAATGTATTTCAGGACAACAATCGACATTATGAGGATAAACTTTACAACTTTCTCATTCTCGATTTGTACGATGTTACGGATTTGGATAAGAAATTGATATTATTTTACAAGACTTACAGAAGTGAAGTAGTGCAGGAAGAGATTTCAGTGTGGGAAGAAAGTGAGTTAAATTTTCCCACTTGTTATTACTCATGATGGTTATGCTAAATTATGATTACGAGTTGTTTAGGTCGTCTTGCAAAAGGTACTACAGTGGGATCATTCACGGCTAAGGGCCGACCCCAGCGATTAACCAAAAGTGCTCCAGGTAAATGGAAATTGGAAATTATTTGCAGGGTATTTACTGGACTTTTTTCGCCGTTTCTTTTTCACTTCTCGATAGCAAAAGTTGTTGTTTTTCTTCCAAAATGTGAAGTTCTAATGCTCTACCATATCTTCCAAGGGATCTCTGACATTCCTTGACTGTTGTTGACCGGAGACCCAAAGACAAGCCCATAGAATTTTTTCATCCCAATCAGAAAAAAAAATTTCGTCGATAAAATACATCGGTTCTTTTGTAAACGATAATCCAGTATGTAATTCCATAACCACATAATCCCTCAATACTATTCTAGATTTTACAATTGAAACTTGAGAAATGGGAACAATGTCTTGGTGAACGAAAAAACCCTCGAACAAAAGGCTTCACGACTACTTAAAGAGGTGTTTCACATCACAAAATTGTTATTAGCACTTGCACAATCCGTTGGAATATTTAGAGCATGAGAAAAGTTGATAATTAAATTTATAGCGAGGACAACAATCACAATAGAATGAACTGATTTTTAATACTTCAGCAAATGTTGGATTAGTCGAGGAATGAGTTTACTAGAAAACGTTAAAGTTCTTTTATTAGAAATTAGATTTTTTAAAGACGACTGGTACTGGTTTGATGAACTTTTTTCATTGAGGAAGTAATTAATTTTTGCCATATTTTTCAAATTTCATCCCTCCCTCCCCACATGAAAAAAATTATATTATGAATATATATATATATAACCATATTTATATCTATTATATGCTAAATTGGCACGTTTTTTATATCAAATATATATGAAGTAGCACTTTTATGTATCTCTTGTATATCTCTCATATATCTCTTATATATTTTTCGCAAGATATATGAAATTGGCACATATATATATTTGTTTTTATATATTTTTCCACGTGGGCCTTGTACTCGCATATGTGTGGCTGTGTATATGTGTGGGGAGGTGGGTGGATGGGTGGGTGGGTGGGTGGGCGAGTGAGTGAGTGAGTGAGTGGGTGGGTGGGTGGGTGGGCGAGTGAGTGAGTGAGTGAGTGGGTGAGTGGGTGGGTGGGTGGGTGGGTGGGTGGGTGGATGGGTGAGTGAGTGAATGGCCGGGTGGGAGAGTGAGTGGGTGGGTGGGTGGGTAGGTTAATGAGTGAGTGAGTGGGTGAGTGAGAGAGTGGGTGGGTGGGGAGGGGATATGTATGTAATCATCTTTTTGGGAAATATCCTTGTTCTTAATACCGCTTTTTCTTAATATGAAATTTTTCCTCATTCTTTCATTAGGTAAAGTTGAAAAGTTTGACGATGAGAAGAAGAAAGAGAAGAAACCAAAGAAATCGAAAAAAGAGAAGAAGGAGGATAAAACGGAATTGAATGATATAGACACTGGATCAATATTCACAGGAGTGTCGGCAATTGTGCCATCAGGAACTGAAGAAGAAGGTGGCGATGATGAAGAGAGTGTAGTTCCAATTGAGGATGAGGCCATGCAATCATCTCAAAGCTTACATAAAGCCAAAGAGCAAGCGAAGAGCGTTGGAACTTGTATTTTTCTCAGTCATTCATTAATTATAGAGTGGGCACAATGGACTGTTTTAATGGTCAATAACTCGAGATTAACAGACGAATTTAATGACTTCTCCAGCACATGCTCTTTTTTTAAGGATACGGAAGTTGTTTTAGATGTTTTTGTTCGTCGAGGTGTTTTAAAATGAATTTCTTTTAAGAATACATGATCTACAGTGAATTAACAACTTGTACTTTCGGTGCGATCTTTTTTTCCGGTAAAATTTGGATCAAAGCCAAGATAGTTTTCAACAAATAAAATTTTGATAATTGTGCTGTTAAATTTGCAGATTGGCCATAGAAAATTGAATGAAGGGTTTTAGCTTATTCTCAATCAAAAATAACGCAAATTCTCAAAATCTAATTTTTTTGAAAGTTTTTGCAATTTTTATAATCTGTTTTGTTTAATTGCTCCACAAATTTTTCAAAACTTCCAAAATTTCAGATTTCTAAAATTATCACTTATGAGTTCATATTATTATCCAAGATTCTCCAAAAAAATCATATAACTCAAATTTCCGAAGTTATATTTGATTTGAAATTTAATTTTTATTGTATTTTTTTTAGAATTTTTAACATTTTTGTAATTTCAATACGTCCAAAAAAAATCAGAAATTCCCAGCTGAATGATATTAAATTTTGATATAAAGTTTGAATAATGGTAAATGATATTGAAGATTTAAGACGGTCCATTTTACCCCGCCACCGTTGTGCACATAAAGAAAAATTCTCGAATTGAATATGACCATAATACTATTCATTACGCTAACACGGTTGGTACCATCACTTTATCTTTTGAAGTAAGCATCAGGTACTTGATGCAAATCGCTCATCATTGTTTTAATTCTCAAAGTATTAAAACGCCCCTCCATATTACGTTCATACACTTTTTCCATGTGGTACTTATGGCAGTATACAAACACACTTCGGGAATTTATAGTGACGAGTCCGGAGGAGCGTGCTTCACGCGCGCATTTCCTATTTCCGCCGCACCCACTGATGGCGCGGCAGTTTCGGTCTGACGGTTTTCGATAATTTCGATATACATCGATAGTTTCTTCCCTCTCTCTTTTTTACTACAGGATACCACGACTCCTCTCGGGAGTGCCAATACAAACCGACTTTTCTCCAAACTGCGCAGCATCCACACAGTTTAAACCCACCAAAATAATACTCAATGGGCCCTACATTCCTTTTGCTTTATCCAGTAATTGAAGGGAACCCACGGAAAACCTCAATTTGTACAGCCAATGGAAATTGACTTCAGTACGACATTTCATTTCATAGACCAGTTTCTTTTTCTCCTGATTCTGGAGTTGTTCTTCCCGAATGGAATTTTTCCTGGACTACTACATTCATAATTCGAGATTTTTTCTCCCTGTGAAATTGATGTCAAGTACAGCTAAAATTGACCAAAATTTTCTAGTGGGCGGTCTACCTTTTGTTCCACCACCCGGTGAAGAGGACAAGTATATTCTAACGAAGGTGAGAATAATTCCCATTCATATTTGAAGGCTTTTAATAAGAGGCTAAAGTATGGAAAGCTAACAGATGAAGATAATCCGCAGAAAGTCGTGGATAGAGTCGTCCAGATACCAGTGATTCATATGCTGTGTGGTGAAATAGATCCGGACGATAGATCGCTACATGATCATACACTTTTCTACTTCCTGAGAACTAAAGAACAGGGAATCCCCGCCTTCGACACGCGCCAAGCTTGTCATGAGCAGATCACTGAGTACTTGATTGTTGGATCCATTCACGGAGCATTTTTATCGTCTATGAATCAAATCCTGGTGCATGTATGCTATTCAAGTTCTCTCACACTTATAGTAGAATTGAGTTTTTATTAACGAGGTTCTCGCGGATTGGCGTGGTGATTAGCGGTGGCTGTCGATGGCGCCAAATCTTTAAGTCCAAAATGTTCCAAAATTAGTAAGTAAGCAGAGTGTAATGGAGTGGTTCCACCCAAGTCTGCGTGAACTAGTTAATCAACAAGTGAATTAGAGTGAAAGTTATCACTATCTACGTATAAGAAATAAAATTAAACATGATTTTTTATTACAAGTGACGCTTGCCATCTCATTCACAGGTTTTTAAGCCACTCATCGAAAGACAATATCGCGGTACAGCTGCAGCGCAACGGCTAATCAGTGGCACACACGCCAGTATGAAGAGTGATAGCATTGGCAAAGCTCAAACCACGCTGACGAGCGTCCTGGAGTCTCAGGTCGCTCTCCCACCATTAAATTTGATTTTTCCCAATATCTTAATTGCACTTTGGTACAGTACAGTGGACTTTCGCTAGTTGCAACACGTTTACGACCGTAGGGGAGTTAGACCTTGGGGCGTTGCAACTAAAGAGTTACCAACTCCTTTGAGACGCCAGGCGTCAGTTCCAGGAAGTTTAAAGAGACAAATAATATTTTACCTTCGATCTTCACGTAGTTTCGAAATTCACAACGACCGAATGTAAACAAAGCAAAACCGACGGTAACTCGACTGTGTTTTGGTGAATTGGGCGAGGGGGAATGGGTGGGGCAGCGCCTCGGCGTTGGGAAAAAAATCAAAGAGGCAAATGTTGCAACTAGCGAAGGTTGCAACTAGCGAAGGTTGCAGCTAACGAATGTTGCAACTACCGACGTTTACCACTAACGAAGCTTACCACTAACGAAGGTTGCAACTAACGAAGATTGTAACTAGCGAAGGTCCTCTGTATAAGATATACGGCGACCCCCACTCCGCGGGGGGAAATGATGGATACGGGCTTTTTCCTAAACTGTACACCATTGTTGAAATACATGGAAGGCACTCCGGTCATCATGCGGGCAAATACATTTGGTTTTTTGTTTAATTTTATCAACGATAATTCCATCAAGACACCAAATCATAGACCGAGTACGGTTCAAAGTGCGACCAACGGAAGGTTAATTACAATATCAAAATACAATATTATCACTGGCGAGTCTAAGAAAAATCATCAATCATCTCGACATATCGATGATTAATATATTATTGGTTTACCTGCTGACATTTAATGCTCAATCATCGACTCAATCAGGCTTCAGCTCTCACTCGGCCCTCCCATTATCAGAGGATGTCCGTGGCTGTTGGAAAAGTCGAAGACATACAGAGGCTAACACCCCTGGATGCAAGGGACCACACCACCGTTCAAACACCTTCCGAATTGGGGAAAGGTCGGCATTTTTCTTTCCTAATCTCTTCAACTTGAAATCCTCCATTCTAAGATATTAGGTTTAACTTCTAGAGAACTGAAGAGCACAGAATATTTGTTGAACTTCTGTTAGTTCATTAAGTTTCGAGTGTTTTATATATTCTGTCCAGTGTTGAAAATTCAATATAATTAGACTATTACAATTTTGAATGCAGGTGGCAAGAGGGGGATTGGAGCTAAGCGATCTACTCTAGAGTCCTTGACATCCGCAGCTTCGAAACCGCCAAAGGAGGAGCCAAAGGAGCCGGAAATGGAGCAAAGCAAAAGAGAAATGTTAGAGTACCTGGAGAAACTTACGAAAGTTGTTCAGTGGACACTGGACCACGTGGAAGGCGACTGTTTACTGAACATACCGAAGTTGTCGGAGATCGTTGGATCCGAAATGGTGGACCACACATCTCTGGACAAAAAGATCATTGATCAGTTGGAGGAGGTGGTGATGTCTTGGGAAAAGCACATCCAAAAAACCATAAAGACATTTCTAGCGAAAGTCCCTGAGAGGAAAGGACCGAATGCTGAATATGAATATTGGCAGGATCGAGAGACAGAATTGTCGTTGCTAGTTGAACAATTGAAAACACCTGGTGTTAAGGACATTCTTTTGGCATTGGAAACCGTGGGATCGGCAACACCCTCTGCTTTCAGCTTTTCGGAGATTGAATTGTTCAAGTATTACGCCGAGGCGCGGGACAATACTAAATTTCTGTCCACGGTTCTAAGACATTTTAAGGTGAGATGTGTTCGCAAAAGATGATCTGAACTCATTCTGAGTTTGTCGGTGTTGTGTAATCCGCAGCTACATATATTTTTGATTACCCTACTTCAGCTACTAATTTTAGTTCAATATTTATTTCTCATGTTTACCTACTACGAATTATGTTTCTGCCTTCACGCAGTTGATTACCGAGTCTGACGATTTCAAAACCATCGCAGAGACTATCCCATCGCTGATGGAAGGATTGAGAATGATTTGGGTCTTATCAAAATACTACAGTGCTGAAGAGAAGATGATCTCATTGCTGGAAAAAATTTCGTGGCAATTGTATCAGAATATTTCCCAGAATTTGTCTATCAAGGATCTCTTAAGGTTTGAATTATTAATGCCCGCTATACGTATGGATTAACCCCCCCCACAAGTACGGGATCTACATGTGGTACAGACCCCGTACTTGAGAGGTCCTGAGGGGGAGGAGCATGCCCTATCCGCAAAATTATCCCATGAAGTACATGAGTTTGTCTATGCAATTCAACTTAATTTTTTTTTCAAAATAATTTTTTATATTTTTTTCTAATATGATCAATATTACGAAACTTAATTTCACCCGGATGCATTCGAACCTCTCGTTTCTCCGGAAAATCTTCATAAAAAATTCTCAAATTTTTACCAAACATATTTCGTAAGTAGCCCTATCAGATGACGTGAATTCGGATTTAATGAATCACTGATTTATTATTTAAAAAATTCTAACAATCACCGATCTCGGTAAGCAGTTGGGGCATTTAATTAAAATAGGTCGAAAAAATTCTAGAAAAATGTGAGTAAAAAAATACGGTACTTCAAACAACTTTTTGGTGAAGGGTCCAGATCATCATTGAATTTTACTTCATAATTTTCTGATGTTATGTATAAAATTTATCGTGCATTGAAGAGCGCACTCGAGTCGTCGGGAGGCCGCGGCCGATGCGGGCCCATCGCGCGGTATAAGCTTGAGGGTTAAAAATGGTCCATTCTGGTCCACCAAACCGAAAGCAACTTGTTCATTGAGCTTATCTCTCTTCGCAGAAAACCGTTGGAGCAGATATTAGAGAAAACTCTAGATGCCCACCTTATGATGAAGAGTTGGAAAGCATCCTACTTGAAAACCCGTCAAGATATTGAAACTTCGGGAAAAGGAACACGATGGGAATTCGATCAGCAGCGATTGTTCAAAGAGAGCGAATATATCGCCAAAGTTTGCGCGGATTTGAATAAAATTGCCAGTGTACTTCAGGATTTTTACAATATTTTTGGCGCTGATTTGAAATCAACAATTAATGATCCAGCCCAAATCGATACGATTATAAAGCGAGTCGATGAGCTTGTTGATCCCATCAAAAATGCGGACTTCAATGTTTTTACGGAGTTTAACAAGGAAAACTGGGACGCTACAATGGACTGGTTTTTCCTCGAAGTTTCTTACTTAGAGAATGAAGCGAAGTTTTTCATCGATGAATGCTTCATGGCGCTCATCAGTGCGGAGCAAGCACTCGAGGTGTTATTGAAGTTCAAGAACATGAAGACGAGAGATGCTATCCAGAAACAGTTACTTACCAAGTTCGATCTCATTATGCAGCAATTTTGTAAAGAGATCAATGAGGTTGAAGAGATATTTAATCAAGGTAAAAAAGAGCAATGCAGTCACTGCGTTGTGCCTCGAGAAATCGTTATTTCATTTGATATAAATAAATCGATAATTTTTTTTAGGAAAACGAGATCCACCTCTCCTGCGATACCACCCACCAATAGCCGGCGCAATATTTTGGGAGCGGCAATTATTCCACAGACTCCGCAAGCCCATCTTGATTTTTCAAGATGTGGAGGAAATTAAGGAGAGCCATTTGATGACCCTGACATTCACTCGGTACTTGGAGGTGGCAAAAAAAATGAAAGACTATGAAGAAATTAAGTTCAATTCTTGGATAGATAAGGCACGTTCTGCGGTCGTTAATACCATGAAGAAAAGTGTGTTGAAAATGATTCCTGTGTCGGATGAAAAATGTAAGACATGACAAATAGATGAGTTTTTCTTGAACACTTCGAAATAGGAAAACATTGGAGGAATCATTTTTATGTTTTTTTTCTGCAACAAACTATCGCTCAGGAACTCTCGTAAAAATTTATGATCTACCTCGAGTCTTGAGATATCCCATAAAAATTTTGAAATCGGTGAAGTTTTTCACAATGTCCTCCTTAAGTTTATCGCTACTCGAACGACTGGGGTAAAAAGAAACAGCAGCATGCGTCAAATGAATGGTTAGTGAAATTACAGCTGAAAACTATCGGGTATCGATTTTTTCTTAAAAAAATAGCGAACGCAGGTATATTATACAACGCGATGCAGGGATAAAATATTCTTCATATGGGAATAAATGATCCTCCATTCAGGAATGTAAGTTCGAAATATCCTGGATTCAGGGGTGAACAGATTCTCGAACGTTATCCTTAAGTCACAAACACACACACACAAATCCACTGTGTCGGTCCCAGCTGCATGGATGGGTGTCCTGTACTCCCTTTGCTGAAGCGCAGCTACCGTGGGAAGTACAAGAGAAAGGGACAGCAAAAACACACACACACACAAATAGACAAGCCAATACGTCAAGACGTTCATTCCATTAATCAGTCGTATGTTTGGTGAATCAGCAGTGTTGGAGGCGCAAATAATCGGAAAGACTCAAAAAAGGAACCATACCAAAGAATCGAAAAACACCTTTGATTCCGCCTCGAAAAGCACACACATGGATTCTTCTTCCAAGATGAAAGCCGAAGGAAGATCAGTACGTCACAGCCGCCTCCCACGCATATCCACCATATCATCTCCAGATAAACCGCAACAAGCAAGTAAGGTCACCTGGATGGAGATGATGCACGATAAAATAATGGTAGAACATCAATTGCGATTCGAAGTTAATTTTGATTGGAGTGTGTTTGAAATAATTCACGAGGCAGAATTACTGGAGTACCTTGGATATTTACTGCCTGAGCCTATTAGAGACATAGGAATACAGAGGGATAGATTGAGGGGTGATATCGAGAGTACGCAAACGATGATTGATGAGTATAACGAGATTGTGGAGAAACTGGACGATGCTGATGTGAGTACCTGAAGGGGCTTCCTCAGTTTTATGTTTAAGCAGAAAGATATAAAAAATTGTATAATGTACAAAAGATGTGTGTAGGTGTGTGGGTGGGTGTGTGTGTGGGTGGGTGTGTGTGTGGGTGGGTGGGTGGGTGGGCGGGTGTGTGTGTGTGTGTGTGTGTGTGTGTGTGTGTGTGTGTATGTGTGTGTGTGTGTGTCGGTGGGTGGGGGACGAGTGGGTGGGTGGTGTGTGGAGGGATGGGTGGGTGGTTGTGGAAGGGTGGGTATGTATGTGAAGTAGAAATAGGGACGTTTTCTTGTGACCATCATGGGAAACACGAATTGGCCAACTTTTCTTTTCCACTTTTATCACTCTTGACCCCATCAATTATCTTTCGAGATATTGAAGTCCTAGCATAAATTTCCTATAGACTATTATTAATGAAAAAGAAGCACTTGCCCCTGTGCACACAAGGAAAATAAAGGTCACCATGTTCATTTTTATTTTACCATTCATTTTGTCAAAATATTTCGTGAATATAGTCCCAAAAGCACCAATCTATTAATCGAATAATTTTTAAAAAATGTTTAACGCCATTAATCATCAAAGTACAATTATTCCTTTGCCAGGTGAAATTATTAAAGAATGCGGTCCAGCAAATTGAAAAGCGCATTCAGCCTGGAGTGACGCGATTAAATTGGTACACTCTGGGAATCGCTGATTACGCCACCGAGTCCAGAAAACTCTTAAAAAATCTTACATCGATCGTAGGTCAAGTCAATCAAATGAAGTTGAATTTGGATACTCAAATAGATAATGAGATCAGTTGCTACAACTTGTTCACCACTACGAAAGATCCAAATGACCTGGACTATGAGCTGAGCACCTGCAAGACTTACTTCCTGGATATTGAGTCAGAAAGGGCTGAACTGATTGCCATAATGTTGAAAGTATACGATTCCATAAGCCCTATGCTCATCAAATTAGAGAGTCTTGTCGAGGGAACATCCACTGGTAGAAGTACAGCTATGCAACAATTCTACGAGAGATACGAGAACAAACTTTTCACAGCATTAATCACGTGCTTCGTGAGGAACTTGGAGGTGCTGAATAATTTACTCTCCGGGGATAAAGTTATATTCCAAGTTGATGCCATCTTGTTAGCATCCGAGGTAGTTTTGCGACCTTCGCCCAGTGAAATTCATTCTATAATTCTACACGATGTGAAAGATTTACTGGAAAGATGCAAAGTCTTCCCTCGGTGGATGCTGGGCACCTGTCTACCATGTCAACCTATTAAGCTGGAAAATAGCGAAGAGTTTACACTTTTCAGTTTTTTTGAAGATATTATGAGCATTCAGGTATGCATTTCAGTTTAGATCGTAATCAATATTGCCCCAAGCGGTTGCATATATGATAATAATTTAAAAGAGGAAATTGTAATTTGAAAGAATTAAATTTTTTATTAGACATATGAATTGAGACTTACGGATCAATAATCAGTGGGGCAGTGCTTCCAGCTCCGACACTGAGGGAAAAATATACTTCGGCCCAACAATTTCATTTTTCAGAGTGATAGGCATTCCTAAAAAATGAAATTTCGTCGTTGCATTTAATCTCTGACAATTACAATTAAATGTAATCATGTGAATCGCTTAACTCCAAACAATTATATGACAACTGACCTGGGTTGAACATTATTTTTATTAATTTGAAAATAAAAAATTAATTAATTCGGGATTCTTAATTATTACTGTACAAATTCACCTAAGATCATCTGTCTCATAAGTATCACGTAGAGTTATATGATTAACATCATTGGTAGTTAATTAATGTCACTTGGGTTTCACTAAAACAATAAAATTCATTTTTCTATAAATATCTATTTCTCTGAAACATGGTGATATTGGGCCGAAGTATATTTTTCCCTCAGTGGAGAATGGTCCCAAGTGACCGAACAGTTCCGAAAATTGTTTCACGTGAAGGGTCGGTTTTGGGAACTGCTCCGGGGGAACTTTGGTTCCGCATACCGTTCCAGGAACAGTTCCAGCGGAAAGTTCAATTCTCGGAATTGTTCTCGGAGCCATTCTCGGAATCATTTTTCAGAACCGTTCTCGGAATCGTTCTCGGAATCGTTCTCGGAATCGTTCTCGGAATCGTTCTCGGAATCGTTCACGGAACCGTTCTCGGAACTGAAAGCACTTGGGCTAAATAGTGTCGGAACCGTTCAACTTCAAACTCCCGTAACTTTATGCAGAAGCGTCGGACGGGAAAGTTCAAGTGGTGCTTTCGACTTGGAATTTTGCCCTTTTTTCACGCTTGAAAACAAAATACTCAGTTTTGGGACAACGTTATCCTACTTGAGAAGTTAGGGGATGAAAGTCCGGTCTAGATCTAGTGGATGCGGAAATATTTATATACACTGTTGAAATATTTCAGATTATCAATGACAGGATGACTGCTGTCCAAGAGACCAGTCAGAAATTGGCCCTAGACTGCTGGAGATATCTCCAAAGATGGAAGAAGTACGGTAATCTATGGAGGATTGATAAAATTCAACTGTGCGAAAAATTCGCATCCACAAATCCAACCCTCCTTCAATACGATGAAAAATTCACATTTTACGGTTCGGTGATCGAAGAAATCGATGATATGTTATCCTATTCCGATGTTATTAGTATCCGTATAAATTTATCACCCCTTCTGAAGAGTATTAAGGATCACGCCCAGCAGTGGAAGCAATGCTTAGGGAATTATCTTCTCTCTGAGACTCAGCAGTCGATGAACAACCTGAAAACTAAGATTAAACAATTTAGAGGAGAGATCGAATTGGTGGTTAGTGGTTTGGAGAAATTTAAAATTGTTATGACAGCCATTGCCAATGTCAAGAAGATGGGGGTGCAGGCAGAAGTGCAATATCATGAGTATCAAGAGACATTCCGCACGGTGAAAATCCATGGAATCCAGTACTCGATCTATGATGAGTTGGAAGCACATAAAATTCAGCAGGATTGGGAATCCTTGTACCTTGGAGCTTTGTACAGATCTACAACGTTGGAAAGCACAAAAGATCAATTTTGCCAGATGACCGAGGATCAAATCGAGGACTTCAAGAGAGAGTGCAGCAGGTTCGCTGAGTACTTTGATCAGCATGGACCTGGCAGTGTTGGAGATGATCTTGATGCTGGGATGAAACGAATGGCGGTGAGTTAATAAGTTAACTAGGGATAATAACATGTTGCCATAACGCAATGTATCATTCCATTCGGCTACTTGATGTTTTCTCCATCTTCAGGAATTCGGTAAACTAATTACCGAGCTAGAAGCCAAACGTCTAGACCTGGTTAATGCCGAGGTCCTCTTCGATCTCGAGCCGGCCGATTACACTCCCTTCATCAAGGTCAAGGAGGACTACGAGGGCATGGAAATGATCTTCGCGTTATACAAGACGCAGAAAAGTGCACGAGACATCTGGTCGAAAACACTCTGGGCGAATCTTAATCCTCAGCAGCTGATAGACGGAATGGAGCAGTACATCAAGGAGTTTCGAAAATTACCAAAGTCTGTGAGAACATTAAGTGTTGGTCAAGCGCTGGAATCAGGCATGAAGACCTTCAGGAATTCAGTGCCTCTATTCGTCGAGCTCAAAAACGAAGCGATGCGCGAAAGACATTGGCAAGAGCTCATGGATAAAACTGGACAGTATTTCGATATGGCACCTGAAAGGTGTGGAGATTCATAATGGACAGATGGTGTCATTGATTTTTATTAGCGCTAAGGATGCTTGCCCCTTTCAAGGGGGAATTATCTCGCGAGGCAGAGGCGATGTTGGCCAGCACGTGACGGAGAATTCTTTATTTTATTGCCCGTCGCTAGGAACTCGTTTTCTGTTCCGGTGTAGACGCAAAAAAGATTCTGTATCCACTGCGCGGGACAGAAATCTTGTTCTGCGCGCACTGGGACCGAGACTAGCTTTTTAGCATTGTGCCCCTGAAACAGCATTTTATGGCCGCCTAGTGGCCACAAAGCTTTGTTTCGGGGCAGAGTAACAGAAAATATTGTTTGTCACTAGACTGAAAAGTAATTTTCTTGCAATTTCACTGTCAACACTCAATCGCAAGAAAATTTAATTTCGGGCTAGTGATAAAATCGATTATTAAACGAGTGTTACGCCGAGAGAACCAGTTCAATAGAAATTGTATACGAAATGTAACGCAATTGTCGTGCGACATATATGTGTGAAAAATTGCAACCAACCAACCCTGAATTTTTTGTCTGACACAAAATTCAGTTTTATTTCCTTCATCTTTCCCTGATAATCATTTTGTTCAGAAATTACGGAATTTTTCTCTTCATTCCCATCATTAATGGCTTCTTTTCCCAGTGCAATTATTGAGGACAAGACTTGACTGCATCATAAAACCTGAGGGTGCAGTCAGTCCGCTCCGCATTACTGTCATATCAAATTGTTTAATTTGTACGGTATTTTCAGGAATTCTTGTCATTACAATCACACTAATTATCATTATTAATTAACACCCACGTTGAGGAATCATCATGGAAGGGTGAGAAATTCGTATTTTTTTATAAGAAAATCGTAGGAAGCTTATTGAAGTAGAAAGTAGTAATTTTTTCTCTTACTCTCGCTCGCTCGCTTTCTCACACACACGCACACACACACACACACACACACGCACACATGGCCGCAAAACCCTATTCCGGGCCACAATAACAAAAATGGTCGTTCGCACAGCACTGGAAAGCAATTTTCTTGCACTTGTGTTTATACTCGCTGTGCAAAAGAAAAATTTTACTTTCTTATTTTATAACAATCCAAAAATATTCAGATTTTCGATGACTTTTCTATACCGTTAAAATCCCTATATTCGTAAATACAGACTGACTGATATTTCTACTTCACCGCTGATTAACAATCGTTTATTTTACCCATTTCCCTGGTGTAGATTTAAAAAAACCCAAATTATTATATGAATCATATCCAACATTATATTCATTTTACGAAACTATGGGCTCATAGAAAAATATGTAAATAACAATATTATATTTTGTACTTTTAGATTTACCCTAGAGAATATGTTTGCCATGGACCTGGCAAAATTCCAGGACATTGCAAAAGTGATCGTAACAAATGCTGTGAAAGAGCTTGCAATTGAACGCGGTGTTAAGGAGATTTCTGATGCCTGGGGCACGATGGAATTTACAGTTATAAAGCACTTCAAAGGTTAATTTTTTTAATTAACCCCATGGGAAAAAATATTCAACTAAAATTCCCAAAATGCAATCCCCCAATTTCGAGCTTATCCCCCTGGAAACCAATAATCATGATAATATAATTTGATGCACCAATGTCCTCAGGCGCCGAAGACCGAGGCTTCGTCCTGGGTCCAGTGGACGAACTCAATCAAGTTTTAGAGGACAACACCATGAGCCTCCAGAGCATGGCGGCCTCGCAGTTTGTAGGGCCATTTCTCTCAGTCGTTCAAAAGTGGGAAAAATCCCTGCAGACCATATCCGAAGTCGTGGAGGCATGGATAGAATTACAGAGACGCTGGCTTTATCTCGAAGGCATTTTCGTGGGCGGTGACATACGAAGTCAATTGCCCGCTGAAGCGAAAAAATTTGACGACATTGACAATGCGTTCCGTAAGCACATGATGGATACAGTAAAACGACTGAATGTTTACGATTGCTGTATGATTCCGGGGAGAAAAGACGCCTTTCTGATACTTATCGACGGACTTGAGAGGTGTCAAAAGTCGCTGACAGAGTACTTGAACAGCAAGCGCATGATCTTCCCTCGATTCAATTTTCTAAGGTAACGGGGAAAAAAGTAAAGTTCCATGATCTCAAAACTTTTAAATCCCGGAATATTCCTGAAATTTACGAAAAATGAATAAAACTCGACGATAAACGTGATATCATTAGACATTTCTCTTTCAAGATTATCCGTTGGTCCAACGGATTAAATCTACATCTTTGAATTGGTATATCTCGATACAAGTCCGATGGGGTGTTCACGAGTGCGAAGTTGGCGGCGCGAGGCGAAGCCGAGCGCTGCCAATCGCACGGGCTGAAACACCCTATCGCACGTGTGTCGAACGATAGTTTTTGACAGTGATGTTACGTTCTACGAGCGCCGAAATAGTTACATTTCGCTTACTAGTAACTAGTACTTTCCTTTACTAGTTAACGAAAAGTAACTTTTCGGCACGAGCTGAACGTAGCAGCAATGTCGAAAAATCACATAAAGTGAAACCATAAAGAGAAAAGATACTGAAAAAACGTTGGTGAAGTATAAAAAAGTTTAGAACGGATTCTTTATAGTTATGTCAATCACAACAAATACCGCATGACAGTTGCGGCAGCACTAGAATGCGAGGCAAATATACGCGGTGGGGAGATGCGCAGATTACTGCGCGGAAGGTTGCTTGCAGCCTTCCGATTACAGAGCAGCACCGGTTGTGTTTGTAATCCGGCCTTTCAGCGGACACTCACCTGAAACCGGCCTGATTACACGCATGGTATAAAATTTGTAGATCATATTCATTACATCGTGCCAATTCTGTATGAGTTCTCAAATTAATTTTATACATTTCATCGTGTAATTCTATTCGGGTTCAATCTTCATACAGTAAAAGACGGTTGCCATTCTCTGTACTATAGTTCATGTTTTTGTTTTTAATAACTTTAGTGATGAAGAACTCCTGGGAATCCTGGGAAGCACAGATCCCGAAGCCATTCAGGAGCACATTGGCAAGATGTTCGATAATCTCGACAAATTGCGATTTGAGAAGCGAGCCTTGGGTGACAAGGATGAAACCACTGCGGCCACAGCCTTGATCTCCTGTGAAAACGAGATTATGGAGTTCAGGGAAAGTGTTCTAGCTGAAGGGAAAATTGAGGAGTGGATGGTGCAAGCTCTGGAAGAGATGAGAAGATCTAATAGATACCTCACCAAGAAAGCGGTTTATGATTATGGAACGGAGAACAGACCCAGGACCAAATGGATTCTGGATTTTCAAGGAATGATGATTCTCGTGGCTAATCAGATTTGGTGGACAGCGGAGGTTGAAAATGTCTTCAGCAAAATTGAGAATGGCTCCAAACGTGCAATGAAAGACTATCTTCAGCAGCTGAATAATCAGTTGGATGAGGTTGTAACGCTGATGGGTGGAGATGGTCTCACCAATAACGATCGCAAGAAGTTGGACACTGTATTAACTGTTGATGTGCACATTCGAGATATCATCGATGGATTTGTTAGGGATAGCATCATGAATGCTATGGAGTTTGAGTGGGAGAGTCAGCTCAAGTTCTATTGGGTTCATGACCTGGATAATGTCTGGGTGAACCAATGCACTGGGAGGTTTGAGTATGGGTATGAGTATATGGGGCTGAATGGACGACTGGTGATTACACCGTTGACGGATCGAATTTATCTTACTATCACCCAGGCGCTGTCTATGCATCTGGGCGGTGCACCCGCAGGTGAATTATGCACATGTTTGGAATTTTCTATATCATCCATTTCGTTGAACCTTCCAAAAATTTGTTGATAATTTTTTAATTTACAAAAAAAAAATTGAATTATTTTAGGACCCGCTGGAACTGGGAAGACAGAAACAACGAAGGACCTGGCAAAAGCCCTCGGACTATTATGTATTGTAACAAATTGCGGTGAGGGAATGGATTACGTGGCCATTGGGAAGACATTGGGAGGCTTGGCGCAATGTGGCGCCTGGGGGTGCTTCGACGAATTCAATAGAATTGATATTTCTGTTCTCTCCGTCATATCAACCCAATTGCAAACTATACGCTCGGCTCTCCAAGCCAAAGCCGGCCGATTTATGGTAGTCGCCTTACCTGAAACAAAGCAATGATTTCATTTGTCCTAGTCATTTTCCCAAATTATATCTTAATTACAATAATTATTAATTCCAGTTTGAAGGTCAGGATATTGTCCTCGACATGAAAGTTGGTATTTTCATAACGATGAATCCAGGTAATTACCTGAAAATAATCGCCCTACCTCTTTTCAAATACTCAAAAATGCTCGGCATTTGAAAACCTGTCAGATTGTTTAAGAAAATGTCAAGTGTTTTAAAATTGGCTAATGATTCCAGGATACGCTGGTCGTACCGAGCTCCCCGAGTCAGTGAAAGCGCTATTCAGGCCCGTTGTTTGCATAGTACCAGACAATGAATTGATCTGTCAAATAAAGCTCTTTAGCGCCGGATTTTTAACAGCTAAAGTGCTGGCCAAGAAGATGACAGTCCTATATACCCTTGCGAAAGAGCAATTGAGCAAACAAACCCACTACGACTTTGGACTTCGCGCCTTGAAATCAGTTCTGAACATGGCGGGTCAACTGAAAAGAACTTCCGCGGATCTTTCTGAGGATGTTGTGCTCATGAGAGCTCTGAGAGACATGAATCTTCCGAAATTTATCTTCGACGATGTTCCCTTATTTTTGGGACTGATTATGGACCTGTTCCCTGGCCTGGACTGCCCCAGGGTCGGCTACCCCGACTTCAATGATGCGGTGGAACGAACTCTGAGAGAGGATGGCTACATTGTGCTCCCTGAGCAATTGGATAAGGTGGTTCAACTCTATGAGGTCATGATGACGAGACACTCGACGATGGTAGTTGGGCCCACGGGTGGAGGAAAAACCGTCGTCATTGAGAGCTTGCGCAAAGCTCAGACTTTACTCGGCAAACCTACAAAACTATTCGTGCTAAATCCAAAGGTGATGCTGCAAAACTAATGAACCATGGTCCAAATAGCATGCAAACCAATTATAAACTTCCCGATTTTATGATATTTTCACGTTTTTCGGCATTTCACATCACCCTGACATGATTTCAGGAACATGTTTGTGTCTGTGTGTGTGTGTGTGTGACCAAAAACTTTGTTTAACGTTTCCGAAGGAACCAACGAAGCGACTTATGCTGTTTTTTTGGATCGATGTGAATAACGATCATCTAGGTCTGAAAGGAACGATTTATCTGAAAAATTATTCGATCAATTGGTATTAACAATTTCAATTGTTTATAACCGTCTACTGCATAAACTATAAGAGTTACCGCAAAATTGATTAAGAAAAAGTTCTTCCTTATGCAAAAATACGCAGTCCATGTTTAGTGAGTTTTCTCCGTAACTTGCATAATTAAGGAGATATGGCCCTCTGAAGAATTATTCATGTAATTTGTTAACGACTCAAGCCATCGAGATTGTTCCGATTTCAATTGACGCATCTTCACATATCATTGAGAGGATGAGATTCTTGAGAAGCTCGGAAGCTCAAAATAATCAGATAGCTCAAATTTTTATTAACAAAGTCAATTGTTTATAACGCTGTATTTCACGAAATATTACAGATCCGCAAAAAAGTGTCCAATAAATCTTGTGCCTTATTAAAAAACATATATTTTGGGTCGTTTGACTTTTCTCGTATATTCAACCGTTCGGCGTTAAATAAACAATTAAAATAATTTAGAGAGCCCTATGGTGAGAAAAATGAGAGATTGGAAAGAAAGTACACACACACACACACACACACAGACATCGGGAAGTTATAATTTTGGCCCGCGGAGAGTCAAACCCACCGCCCATCAATTTCCTACTCTTGCATTTCAGGCCTGCACGGTAATCGAACTTTACGGAATATTGGATCCATTAACGAGAGACTGGACAGACGGATTGCTCAGTAATATTTTCCGCGAGATCAATAAGCCCCTGGACACCCCAAGAGACGAACGAAGATACATTGTCTTTGACGGGGACGTCGATGCCCTTTGGATCGAGAACATGAACTCCGTGATGGACGACAACAAAATACTCACTCTCGCTAACCAAGAGAGAATTAAACTCCAGAACTACTGTAGTCTTCTCTTTGAAGTTGGAGACCTGCAGTTCGCATCACCAGCAACGGTGTCTCGGGCGGGCATGGTCTTCGTCGATCCTAAAAACCTGGGATACCAGCCCTACTTGGATCGGTGGATAAACAGCAGGAGCTTCTCCGAGCAGCAGATCATCCGAGAATTGGCTGATAAGTACATCGATGGTGCAATAAAATTGATAATCTACGGAATGTTTGGATTGCAACAAGTGAACCCCCTCAAAACGATCATCCCGCAAACAGCCCTGAACATGATATCCCAACTTGGACACATCATCGACGGTTTGTACCCTGTTCAATCAGACGAGGAAAATACTCCTCGACCCCGAGAGATGTCAGTCGTGGAAGAAGAAACCGCAATTAATGACAAACTGATGGAGCAAAAGGAACTCCTGGAAGCGGTTTTCATCCAAGCATGCTACTGCTCCCTAGGTGCAACCCTTGTAGCAGAGGCTAGACCTCAATTTGATGAATACATGAAGAAAACAGCTGGACTGATGATGATCGAAGATACTCCCGACAAGCTAGCAACAGTTCGTTACATTCCCATCACGTGTTCATCACTCTACGATTACGTTTTGGATGTTGCTGAAAAAGTCTGGCGGCCTTGGAAGTCTCTGATACCTCGATATGTACACGATCGGACCAAGAAGTTCAGTGATATTCTTATTCCCACAATCGACACCATGCGGACCACGTGGTTCGTTAACTTGATGAACCACATGAAGCGACCTGTTCTATTAGTCGGCGAGACAGGTACTTCAAAAACAGCTGTCATCCACGAGTTCCTGAGGCATCTTGACTCCGAAAGATTTCAGAAGCTTCTCATCAATTTTTCATCAAGAACCACTTCGCTGGATGTCCAACGCAATATCGAATCTGTTCTTGAGAAGCGAACCAAGGATGTTTACGGTCCGTCACCAGGGAAGCAACTTGCTGTTTTCATTGACGATATGAACATGCCGTTGGTTGATACCTACGGAACTCAACAGCCCATTGCACTTCTCAAGCTACTATTTGAGAAAGGAGGATTTTACGACAGAGGTAAAGACCTCAACTGGAAGAATACCAGAGATATTTGTTATCTAGCAGCCATGGGAAAAACTGGAGGTGGTAGAAACGAGGTCGATCCGAGGTTCATCTCCATGTTCATGGTGTACAATGTCACCCTGCCCAGCGAAGAAACACTTAACTATATCTATACGAGTATTCTAAGTGGCCATCTCGAGATATTCCCTGAAGAAGTTCAGAACATCGCAGAGGCTCTGGTAGAATTGACTCACAATTTGTACAAAATCATCACAACAGTATTGCCTCCAACACCCTCAAAATTCCACTACATCTTCAATATGAGAGATCTATCAAGAATCTCCGCTGGAATGCTCCAAAGTGTTCCTGAGTACTTCTCAACAGTTCAGCAATTTGTGAGGCTCTGGAGAAATGAATTTACTCGAGTGATCTGCGATCGTTTGATCAACGATGAAGATCAAGCTCTAGTTCATGAGCACATGGAGATGGAAATTAAGTCTGTGGCACTCTGGGAGGATGAGCGAAATGTCATTGACTATATTCTTCGTGATCCGCTTCTATTCGGCGACTTCCGGAATGCCTGCAGCGAGGAGGATCCGCGCTTCTATGAGGACGTCCTAGATTACGAAGCTGTCTATAGTCTCTTCATGGAGATCCTGGAGGAGTACAACGAAAAAAATCCAAGGATGAGTATTGTGCTGTTCAACGATGCACTGGAGCACCTAGTGCGTGTGCATCGCACATTGAGGATGCACCGAGGACACATTTTGGTTGTCGGTATCGGCGGGAGTGGAAAGCAATCGGTAATACGATTGGCTTCCTTTGCTGCTAGCTGTGATATTTTTGAAATCTCCCTGGGAAGAAATTACAACGATCACAGCTTCCGCGATGATATGAAAAAACTGTACAACATTGTAGGAGTTGACAATAAAAAAATTGTCTTCCTGTTTACCGCAGCGCAAGTTGTGGACGAGGGCTTCCTGGAAATGGTGAACAATATGCTGATGACTGGAGTCGTCCCGGCATTGTTCTCGGATGAAGAGAAGGATTCCATTGTAAACAGCTGTAGAGATCGAGCAAAAGAATTGGGCTTCGGCATAACCAAGGAGAACGTATGGGATTACTTTGAGAAAACTTGTATCTCCAATTTGAGAATTGCTTTATCAATGAGCCCATCGGGAGATGTTCTGAGAAGTAGGTGCCGCAGCTATCCCGGTCTCGTAAGTAGCACAACGGTAGATTGGATGTTCCCGTGGCCGGAGCAAGCCCTTCTCGCAGTTGCAACTGTTGTTCTGCGGGACAATTCTCACGTGCCTGAAGAGCATCGCAAGAGCATCATACACCATGTTGTTCATGTTCATGAATCGGTGGGAGCCTATACAGCGCAGTTCTTGTCAAAGCTCAGAAGACGCAACTATGTGACACCAAAGCACTTCTTGGACTTCATCAATACGTACTTGAATCTTCTAGCTGAGAAGAAGACCTACATAACATCACAGTGCGAACGTCTCTCTGGTGGTATCAAGAAAATCGCAGAGGCTTCTGAGACCCTTGCCGAGCTCAACGAGATCCTAGCGATTCAGAGAATCAAGGTTTCGGAGCAAACGCGGAATTGTGAGAAGCTACTTGGATCAATTGGTGAAAGCACAAACATTGCCATGGAGAAGAAGAAACTGAGTACAGAGAAGAGCGAAGAGATTGAAGGCCGGAAGAAGACAATAGCCAAAGAATCTGCTGATGCTAGAGCAGTTTTAGCCGCTGCCCAACCTGCTCTTGATGCAGCTAAAGTAGCACTGAACGAATTGGAGAAATCTGATATAACGGAAATCAGATCTTTTGCGACTCCACCAGAGCCAGTGCAGGTGGTGGGAGAATGCATAGCGATCATTAGAGGCGCCAAAGAGATATCGTGGAAAACTGCTAAGGGACTAATGAGCGATCCTAGTTTCTTGAGGGTGCTGCAGGAAATGGATGTCACTGAGATAACTTCCAAACAGCAGCAAGCAGTGAAGGCCCAATTGAAGAAGTCGGATAAAATGGAGCAGATGGAGTCCATCAGTAGAGCTGGCTATGGCCTCTATAAATTTGTCCTGGCAGTTTTGGAATATTGCGCTGTTTATCGAGAAGTCAAACCTAAAATGGAGAAGGTCCAGGCTTTGGAAATCGAGGCAGAGCGTGCGAAGAAGGCCTTAGAGAAGGAGTTGAGAGAACTTGAAAAACTTGAGAAACAGTTAACGGAGTTGAATGGCAAATATGATATAGCTTTGGCTGATAGGCTGGCGCTCCAAGAAGAGACGGATCTTTTGGAACGGCGTCTAACAGCTGCGGACAAATTGATAGGAGGCCTCTCCTCCGAAAACGTTCGCTGGAAGGAAGAACTGCTGAGCCTTCAAGCAGAATTCGAACTGATAATAGGAAATAGTCTGCTGTCCGCTGGATTTTTATCATACACTGGACCCTTCAGCTACGAGTTTAGGAATCAGATGGTGTACGATAACTGGCAAAGTAGTATCCTCGAGAAGAACATCCCTCTGTCTCAGCCTTATCGCATTGAAACTCAGTTAACCAACGACGTAGAGATCAGTGAATGGAATTCTGAGGGATTGCCACCTGATGAACTTTCAGTTCAAAATGGCATTCTCACATCGAGAGCTTTGAGAAGCTCCTTGTGCATTGATCCCCAGCAGCAGGCGATAAACTGGTTAAAGAAAAAGGAGCAGAAGAAAAACCTAAAAATCTTGACATTCAACGACTCCGACTTTGTAAAACAGGTGGAAATGGCAATAAAGTTTGGCTTCCGTGTTATTTTTCAGGATGTGGATTACATTGACCCGATCCTCGACAACGTTCTTATGAAGAACCTTCAGACCGCCGGGGGACGAACCTTCGTCCTTCTCGGAGATAAGGAAGTGGATTATGATCCCAAATTCCGACTATATCTCATTACGAAGCAATCGAATCCCGCCTTCAATCCAGCTGTCTACTCTAAAGCTACCGTGATCAATTACATGGTCACTCTCACAGGTCTGGAGGACCAATTACTTTCCGTTGTGGTAAGAACCGAAAGACCGGATATCGAGGAACAGCGAGAGCTCCTCATCTCTGAAACCAGCGAGAACAAGAGCCTCCTCCGCCAATTGGAGGACAGCTTACTCCGAGAAATCTCTACGAACCAAGGAAACATGCTGGATAATATTGATCTCATTGAAACCTTAGAGAATACCAAGTCGAGTGCAACTGAAGTTACGGAGAAGATTGCATTAGCCGAAGTTACAGCTAAGGAAGTCAACGTATTGCGAGATGGTTATCGTCCTGCTGCCAAAAGAGGTGCTATCCTATTCTTCGTACTAGCTGATATGGCAGTTGTTAATTCCATGTATCAGTATTCCCTCACGAGCTACTTGGAGATCTTCATTTATTCATTGAAGAAGGCCCTTCCTAATCATATTCTAGGACATCGCCTCAATAACATAATCAACACATTGACGAAAAATGTTTACGATTACGGTTGTACTGGTATTTTCGAAAAGCACAAGCTGCTCTTCTCCTTCCAAATCTGCATTAAGATAGAACAGAGTTTGGGTAACATCAGTCAGGCAGAGTTGGACTTCTTCATCAAGGGAAATGTCGCTCTGGAAAAGGCTCAGAGACCAAACCCAGCAAAATGGCTACCGTCTGCGAATTGGGAGGACATTATTAAGCTCTCGTTGGACTTTCCTGATCAGTTTAAAGGCCTCTGCGATGATCTGAGAGGTGACATCGATGGCTGGAAGGGATGGTACGACTCGGACAATCCGGAAGCCGAGGACTTTCCTTCCGGATACTCGGAGAAGCTCAACCCTTTCCAGAAGCTCATGTTACTCCGGTCCTTCAGAGTGGACAGAGTCTACTGCGGTCTCGTTAACTACATCTCTGAGATCATGGGTGAAGAATACATTGCTCCTCCAAATATCAGCTTCGACATGATTTATGATCAAAGCACTTGCACCATGCCAGTTGTATTCATTCTGAGTCCTGGATCAGATCCCAGCTCCGAATTGATGAAGCTTGCTGAGCGGTATGGATGTGGAGGTGGTAAATTCCAGTATTTGTCCCTTGGGCAGGGTCAGGAGAAAGCTGCAGTTCAACTTTTAGAAAATGCAACGGCCAGGGGTCAATGGCTGATGCTGCAAAACTGCCATCTCTTGCTGAGCTTCACTCGCGAATTGGAGAAGAGATTGGACGTGATCGGAAAACCTCATCCAGACTTTCGTCTTTGGATAACCACTGATCCAACTCCGTATTTCCCTATTGGAATTCTTCAGCAGTCCTTGAAAGTCGTGACTGAACCACCAAATGGGCTCAAGCTGAATCTCAGAAACACGTACTTCAGAATGCGCGAGCAGACACTGGAGAACTGTGAGCATCCGATATTCAAGGGTTTGGTTTATGTCCTTGGCTTCTTCCACGCGGTCGTTCAGGAGAGGCGAAAGTATGATAACATTGGGTGGAACATTAACTACGATTTTAATGAAACAGATTTCAATGTTTGCACTTCAATTTTGGACACTTATCTGACCAAGTCCTGGACGAGGAAGGAGGAGAGAATTCCTTGGAATAGCTTGAAGTATTTGATAGGTGAAGTTATGTATGGGGGAAGGATCATAGACAGCTATGACAGGCGGATAGCAAAGGTGTACATGAATGAGTACTTCGGCGATTTTCTTTTCGATGAATTCCAACCCTTTCATTTTTATAAAGACGATTATGTGGATTATGTAATTCCTCCGAGTGGCAATCGAGAGTCGTATATTGAGTTCATTGAAGCGCTACCGCTTGTCAACTCACCGGAAGTCTTTGGGCTACATCCTAATGCAGAAATTGGTTATTTCACAAGAGCGACGAAGGATGTGTGGGCTAATTTGATTGAACTGCAGCCGCAGACGGCAGTCAGTTCGGCGGGGATCAGCCGGGATGAATTCATTGATAATCTTGGCCAAGATATTCTGGCTAAGATTCCGGTGGATTATGACTTGATTAAGGTGAAACGAAACTTCGGACTCGGCGTAACTCCAACAGCTATTGTCCTGTTCCAAGAGCTCGAGAGGTTTAATAAATTGCTTGGGAGGATGAGGGCGACATTGTCTAATCTGAGAAAGGTGATTGAGGGGTTGTTTAATCATAGTTTGTTACCATGCAAATCAGGCCAGCTGATAACCTAGGGGCTGTCCTATCCGTTTACAGGAGTGTTATGATGTATGAAAATTATTTCAGGCCATTGCTGGGGAGATTGGAATGGATTCGATCCTTGAAAATGTAGGCAATGCCCTTTACAATGGGACTTTGCCGTTAGAATGGGCGAAATTGGCACCGCCAACGACGAAGAACCTAGGAGGGTGGATGGAACATTTCGGTCGGCGAATCGTCCAGTACACTAATTGGGTGAGTTGTCGAGGAAAATTATTTTTTGTGAAATTTCCCGACTTCCCAAATTCAAATCCAGTTTTCGTTTTTTTTAACGTTAATTATTGCAATAACTGACAGCAAATGACATTTTTGTACTTTCAATTGTCTTCTTGGATTTCAGGCTGGTTGCAATGAGCCAGTTATCATCTGGCTCTCAGGGCTTCACATTCCACAAACTTATCTCGCGGCGCTTGTACAGATGGCCTGCCGGAGGAACAATTGGCCCCTCGATAAATCCGTGACTTACACAGAAGTCTCAAAATTCTCGACGACAGATGAGGTGGAAGAGAGACCTGATCAGGTGCGGAGAAATGATATCATAAAATTTTTTTTTTTAAAATATAAAGTTTATATAATTTAAAAACCAAAAAAAATCCGATTGATATAATAGCAAAAATTTGAATGATTTTTTATGACAAATACAGGGTTGTTATGTCGAAGGACTCTATTTGGAAGGAGCGAGGTGGGACAAGAAGGATCACTGCCTCCGCAGATCTCACCCAAAAGTTTTAATTGAAGAATTGCCAATTCTCACTGTTATTCCCATTGAATCTCATCGATTGACGTTACAAAATACCGTGAAAACTCCAGTTTACGTGACATCACGGCGCCGCAACGCCATGGGTGAGGGATTAATGTTCGAAGCTGATCTCAGAACCACTGAGCATGTGTCTTTATGGGTTCTGCAGGGTGTTTGTTTAATTTTAAATACCGATTAATTTATTTATACGCAATTAACGAAACGAAAATATTTCTACATGACAACTGTGCTTCTAATAAATTATTTAACATTGTCAAATCGTTATTTATACTTTAGCACCAACTCTACCAGGTTTTTTTTCCCTCCGTCCCTCTCATTTGTACGCCCCCGGTAGCGGCCGTGTAAGCATTCCTTCAGGGGGCGTACCGGACACCCACCCATGCGGCTGGGACCGACTTTCGCCATTTTTAGGCCATCGTATTTCTAAACACAGGATAAACCTCCAGAAACCCCTGTGCTACGATGGCCGGCGCCTATGATGGAACCCCCTCCCCCCCCCCTGCGTCGGGTTAGGTTCCCGCTCGGTCGGGCCGTCTCATTTTATGGGTAACGCCGATAGCACACACGGAAGTTCCTGCATCGGTCGGAATCCATGAGAAAATATTTTGAAAAAATATTCTCCGGCGGCCGGGCGCGAACCTAGGACCTTCGGAGTACATTAGAGCTTCCTTTATTTTCCGAGCTCGGGGGGTGACCTTGAAGAAATTTCGTGGAGAAAAAAATTAAGGAAGCCCCCCACTCTGCCCACTGGTTGGTTGGCATGGTGGGGGTTGTCGGGAGCGGAAGGGGAAATAAGAGCAGAAGTAAACGGACTATGTATCAAAAGTAAATAGGTTATGTTTCATGAATGCTCGGTCCCACTATTGAGACGCTGCGCAGTCTGGAGCGCATGACATCGAAAACAAGGATAGACAAAGTACGGGGAGTGGGAGAAGGTTTTTGAGGAGAGACAAGTCGTGAGGGGAGTACAGCGAAAATAAGGAAGCGGAAAATTAAGGGAGCTCTACTGTATACCAAAATGCTTGCCGCCGAATTCTGAACAAATGCCAGTGTCTGTGGGGCCAAATGTTTGGCGAACGATTTCTCACAAACGAAGAACACGATCAAGGTCGTCGACATCAGAAAGGCAGCGACTTCATGTAACATAGAGACGATTAGATTTTGGATAAATTTGCTTTCATATTTATGTTGTTATTAATAATTTCAATTGTTCATAAGGCTCTATCGCCATAACCGTCGGAGATAGCAGAATAAGTATAATAGCAAGAGTTGTTCTTCACGTCAAAATACACCTTTTTTAGTCAATGATGTTTTTCCATAATTTGCATAATTAAGGAGGTAGGGTCGCTTGAACGATCATTCATGTAATAAGTGAACGAATGAAGTCTCCCCTCATTTAGGCTGCGATCGAAGTTTCCATGTAGAATAGCATTTAAATTGAAAAGCTGTGGATGGACAGGTTAAAAATGCTGTTGGACGTTTTGAGATACAAACGGAATGGAACATAAGACACAATGCTGGTGGAGATCGAGCGACTTGTGAACCAACGAGAAAAAGAACGATAGATAGATGTTTATTGTTTAGCAATTTGAATAAAACAAAAGGGGGGGAATGGAAAGAGAGACGATTGGAAAACCAACAGCGTGACCAGAGAAATTTCTTTATAAATTCATTAGAGGCATGGAAAAATATGACAGTGAATAACTAATAACAAAAGTTTTTTTTTTTAATAATAATAATAATAATAATAATTACCAAAGTTGGAAATTAAAATTAAGACGAAGATACCAGTGACAGAGAAGTTACCAGTGGTGTTTAATGTGATACAACCGGAGACTAGTCTGTAATAGGGGTTATTTCGTATTATATTACTGCACATTATTATAATAATTAATATAACGAGAAGCGTTGTAAGCATATCGTTATAGGATAATACAACATCATACCATCAGAAAAGTTTATTTATAGTGTAAAAATGTAGTGAAAGAGCAAAAAATATATGAAATATACCAAAGCAATAGAAATATATATATATATATATATATATAGTTCAGAAAATTAATGTACTTTTTATTCATTTCCATACATCGACAATACTTTCCAGTAGTCCTCTTGCCCTCTCCAAATTTCTGAACAATAAACATCTATCTATCTACACTGTTAAAAATATCGGGCCTGAAACTACCCTGAACAGAATCTAGGAAAAAATAGACTCAGAAAAAATAGACTATGGAAAAAATAGACTCGGAAAAAATAGACTACACTCAGGTGCGGATAACACATTTTGGTGTGGTGGTCCCTCTCGGAAACCCCCATTTGGGATCTCACACTCGGGTGGGGATAACACATTTTGGTGTGGCGGTACCCCATCGGAAACCCCTATTTGGGATCCTACACTCGGGTGCGGATAACACATTTTGGTGTAGTGGTCCCCCTCGGAAACACCCATTTGGGATCCCACACTCGGGTGCGGATAACACATTTTGGTGTGGTGGTCCCCCTCCCCCCCGGGTCTATTTTTTCCACAGTCTATTTTTTCCGAGTCTATTTTTTCCAGTCTATTTTTTCCGAGTCTATTTTTTCCAGTCTATTTTTTCCGAGTCTATTTTTTCTGCCAACCCCCAGAACATGCTGGAAGTTTTATTCACACATGGTATAGTAACCTCGCCGCAATTTTTTACAAGTTTCATGCAGTAATTTTCTGTCACCTGAATGTAACATTCTTACACAGGAGCACATGACTACTATAAAAAGCACTACATTGGAGACGGACTTTCAATCACTCACGTTGTAAATTTACATCCAACTTTTACTCTAATTTTTCTACTCAAGTCTGTTTTCCCTGTTATTTAACGTCGCTATATATCTATATTTATGCACCTTGCAGTGCATATGTCTATCTATCCTGACATTACCGATGGAGCTACCGGCAAAGTCCGTCCCTGTCACCCACTCTCAGTGCTTCTCAACCAAAACATGACGTAACGTCAGTCACCTAAAAACCTCCCAGTGACTTGTGTTTCCCGTCAAAACAATCGCCCCAAAAAATCACGAGTTGTCCGCCACATGTCCCTCCTTACATACCCAAAATCAATCGGGCGCAATAGCAAAACGTCAGCGATGAAATTGCGCGGGTGTGCAAATGTAATTGCATAGTCGGTATCGAAGAGTCCATCTGGCAAATGAGAAGTAGACAAAGCGCGTAAACGGGAATGAAGCGCAGTCTTCGCGCTGGATTTATCGTGATTGCCTTGAAATACACAGTGTTGAGTTATTTTGCATATCGTTACTTTGCCAATCGCGAGCGGAGGTCCTCAACGGACAATTAGATGGATCATTAATTGGACAACTTGGTGAACACATTTGGGGCGCAGCCCCAAGGTCCAACTATGGAAATTGTCAATTTGCAAGAGGGAATCAGCGTTTGACGTTAACTAGAAACTCGCGAAACAGCAAAGTGCGTCACCATTCACTGTTTTTTTCCTCTCTCCATAATATTGTACCAGTCGGGTCTTCGGTGATAATGCGCATCGGTGCCTATCCAGTAAGTTAATTACATCATTATTTAATTAGTTTGAATAAGTTAGGGTTGCTGTATTAGTTTGACAGATTCACCTGGTAATACGTGGACTATCGATTATTCCCCCCCCCCTTTCACTCTCACTTTATTATTGACGGTCATAATTATACTTTTTGGGGTCAATGACGTCTCGATAGTTGTGAGGTTAAATGGGGAGTTGAGCTTGGGGGAGCTGTCAAATAATTTGTTTTGCTGGTTGACGTTTTGACTTTGAGGTTATGGCTTGTCAAGGGGCCATGAGTCATTAGCAAATCGTCATTGACAGGGAATGTTTACATGGGTGTCATGTTATCGCAGGTGAAGAAGGAAATTGTTAGTGTTATGTTCTGTTTGTTGGGTGATGAACCACGTGCACGTGGTCGGATAGAAGTAGCTTTTTTAGTTGACGTATTCGAGCAGTAGCGAGTGGCTTGGAGAGAGTTATTGTTGATGGTTTAGTAATGTTTTTTTAATGTGTTGTGAAAATTAGTTGATGTCAGATGGGACTGACAGTTAGGAAGGTCCGCAAGCCAATCTCTGAATCCGATGCTTGAGTCATGTATAGGGTTTCTCTCCATTGCGAAATGCTGGCAAGTGGTCTGGGAGGTTAGCACGAGGAAGTAGCTTAATGCGAGATTACGTTGCAGAGGGGAAATATTGATGCATGATGTATGGAGACCAATCATTTTAATCATTGTTTGGGTTTTTTGTTTTTAAGGTACTCCAGAAAGTCGAATAGATCTGAAAAATGCTGCAATCTTCTGGAAGTATATCATGGAGTTTTGACGATATCTAGCTGAGGTCAACACGAAATCATTCTCAAAATTTCAGGTATCTGTTGCATCATTGCTGAGGTATTAGATTTTGAAAATTGCACTGAAGAAAACAATTTTAGTTTTTTTTTAAGTTTGCCAGGAATAACGTGATGGAGGCAATTGAAAATTCGAGATTTGTGTTGTAATGTATTCGAGTACAAATCCTCCGAATTTTGTGTCTCTAGGATATTGAAAAATTTTGTTAATTGGTCTCCTTGACGGAGTAGAGTGAGAGACCACTATATAACCATTTCCTTGAAAATAAATCATATTGTTTCTCTACAGCAAAAACCGTCTTATAGTTTTATTTCTATTTTTTTAAATACATTTCGTGCAGATGTATGAAAATTGAAAAAGCATCGATTGTACATGTTATAATCACTTCATGTGAATTTTCGATTTTCCCTTGAGTTTTTCAATCGGAAATATTCGGAATTTTTGAAATCATTTTTGGGTTTTTTTTTAAGTCAAAAACGTGTAAAGTTTTTTTAGCTCAAAAACATCGACTGAAGTCATTGATTTTTTGAAGAAAATGTAAAATTTAAGATTTACAAACCGACTGCACAAACGTAGTTCGTCATTCTCATTCCATTTTCTGATGAATTCGTTAAGAAAAAATCTATAGACCAGAAATTGAAGTTACTGGACTATTCAATTCAATGACAATTATTTTTACACAATTGTTGGTTTTTAACTTTCTATGCAGTTGCAAAAAATAAGATGACTATCACTCAAATATCGAGCCTTTTTTAAAATAGACTCTTTCTGTAATCAATAAAAAAAATGATTGAGTTGCAAGTAGTGTGTCCTCTTCCTATAGGCTCGGAAAATAATTATATATTAATTTCAACTGTTAGATGGGTTCAGTGTGATAGAAGAGTATCAATTTAATAAGTGGCAAAATTGATAAAATGATTGGAAAAATCAGATGCTGCGAAAACGTCAATCATTTCGATATTAATTCTACACTACTGCAATTTTTTACTTGAATCGAGACCTAGAATTTTTGTCTATTTCATTTTATAACATTTATGTTTCATTTTGTCTATTTCATTTTATTGACGATTTATTCATATATCATTTTATCCTAATTTTCAAGTGGTAGTTTCGGTCTCAAGTCCGAAAATCCATGAATATTCAATATTCAATATAGTATATGGGAAATCCAGATAAATTATTACCTGATTCTCCATAATTTTTCTTTGTAATCGTCAATTTACTTTCTAAGTTTAGAATTAAAATTTCAAGTTAAGAGATGAATGAAACCAGAATTGGAATGACGACTAATTCGATATTTTTATGTAGGGTTTTAATTTTTAAAAATTCTTACAGAGACGCTGAGGACTGCCATGATTTTCTGAGATTTCACAATTCAGGAAAATTGAAGGGACGTGAAAATGTATGGGGGTGGTGAGCAAACAGTATCAGAGCCCTGGCGCAAAGCCCTGGATATCGGTACAACTGCGGACCCTAATGCAAGCTCGTTTACAGATGACGATGAGCATTTCTGCAAACTTGTATTGTATAAGGAGATACAAGGATCTAGGTAAACTGAAATTTGAAAAATTGTGTTCAGAGGGATCAACGCAAAATTAAAAAAAAAATATTTGTAGGTAAATGGTTCAGCAGAACTACTCCTATGAAGAAATAAATCAAAATTTCGTTATGTTCTTTACAGACGAATGAAAAAGGGTGAAGGAAAAAAACACAAATATTGAGTTTAAGTGGCCGTGGCACTTATCATCACGGATACAATTTTCGCTCCAAAATAAATTCAGAAATAAAATTCAATATTTTTGGAAAACGGAACTCTGTTATACAAGATGTAACAATTTATTGTTTTCAAAATGAAAGTTTCACCTTTTAAAACACTTGGATTGATTTTTTTCACTCTGCTGATAAATATCATCGCCTTAAAGATAATGCTTACCGAAATAGGGAGCTTGCATGCAGCCCAAATTCACGGAATAACGCCATTAACAGATCCATTACGACCTATCAGGCAGAACCCCACGTGAAATTCGTGGGAAACCTTTCTCAACCTTTTCAAATCAATAACAGAAAATTCGTCAATTTCAACCCGAAATTTGATGCTAAGGACGGTCTGAGATTGGCTGTCACGGACAGAGGCACTTTCGTGACGTCACAGCTGTTCTCAAGTGGCTTGAAAAGAAATCCTTTAGAATATTCGATAATTTAAAAAAAAACAACGAGCAAAATTGTTTACTAGTTTTTTTTTCTCATTGGAGGCTATATAATAGTCTCGAAAAAAGAGAAAAGAAACATGCAAGTTCCCTACTCTCGTACGGACAAAAAATCCAGAATTCGGCATTTTACTATACAAACCACAATCAGAATATACACAAACACCTTGAAACAAATCCGGAGGCTTTTTTTTAAGCGTAAAGAAAAGATTAATTTTTCTAGAATTTTTCGAAACCATGACCTAAATGAGTGACTGAATGAACAGACAATTCCCTATATATCTTTCAAATGCAAACCTGTATCCCCATAAAATCTAGATCCTCCCTCTCATTGCAATTCTATAACATAACACCTGAAATTCATCGATAATAATTTTGTTTTTTTTTACCATTGTTTCAGAGTACGGATATGGGATTTAGTGATACTGATACCAAATATATTGTTCTTTCTATTCATAGCAGTGAGATTTAATCGGGCGAGGCTCAAGTTGCGTGCAACAAGTAGTCCAATATATTTAGCATTCTACGGACTCGTTATTTGTAACGTTATAATATCAGTGATAAGGTGTGCAGTGTCAATGTCAGTTAATGCAGCTGCTGATGTCGGTGGGAAAGTTGATAAAGTATTGTGGGTGACTGTTAGATTTTTTCTTCTCTCTACGGAAATGAGTGTCGTCATATTTGGCCTGGCATTTGGTACGTCAATTCCATTATTTTTATTGAAGTTCAGTTTACAGTCACGAAATTTTCTATGAATTATCAAAAGTCACGACCCTGAATATATAACTTCTAATTATTATTAATTTACGAAACAACCTTAACTTGAAAGAGAATTAAAATTATCTTTATTTTCGAATATTATCTGACTATTGTCAAGCCTATACTATTTTTTCCACGCTTGCCTCATTCCATTTCTCCAGAATTGTGGAAGAATTTTTTAAAAAATCATTTTTAATTTTTTATTTTTTTTATTTTTTTTTCTTTCTTCAGGACATCTGGATAGCCGTTCCAGCATCCGGAGAGTACTGTTTGCCACTTCGCTTATATCGCTAGCGTTCACGATAACTCAAGGGACACTTGAGTTGGTGTTACCCGATGATACATTCCACATTCCTAGCAGAGATTTTTATGTATTTGGACACGGGGGAATGATGTTCTGGTTTTGCAGCAGTCTCGTCTTCACCATCATATATCTCTTCATACTTATTTTACCGAGAACTAGACTACGGGAAAGATTGAATTTACCTAGTATGTATTGCTTGATATTTTTGTTTGGTGTGAGAATTAATTTAGGGAGATCCCTTAGATTTTGCAGGATGTTACCTTCAATTTTTTCCCATAAAGTACCCCGTATCATCCTCAATATAGTATGTTTTTTTAAATTCGGAATAATCGGAATTTTCATTCCAAAATCATCCATAACAAGGATCGTTTTCCAGTGAATTATTTTATGCAAAACTGACGTCACATACAATTTCAATTTTTTTCAGCCCTGAGAAAATAAAACTGTCTGTAATATTGTTCTAATTCTGCATTTTTTCTCAATGAAAAGTGAAAACTGGATGGACGTTTATAAAAAGTACTAAGTCCTGAATATCATAAAAAAATATGGAAAGACATAAGAAAATATGGTATCTAAGTATCCATTGAAGAAATTAGTAACAGTTAAATTTGCCTATGAAAAACGAAATGACATTGAGGATTCAATTAAACATTATATTGATTTTTTTTAGAACAGCAGGAAAGTTTCTAACATTATTTGCATCATAAAATTGCAGCAAAAAAAAGTTTTTACATCTACGTCGGCGCCCTAGCTGCTTTGAACTTGATCCAATCAGTTGGAGCAGGACTGCTGAACTACACGCAAAATCCAGCTGGATTGTGTGTTGTGGATTGGACAGCGGCAATGTACTTGACTCTCTTCACTCCCCTGGTTTACCACACCTTCCTCTCGGAAGTTTTCGGGTAAGTGGTAAAACCTGATCTCTTAATACCAAGTAACAAGTGATGAGGCAATAGTAAGTTTAAGGACCCACCAGTAGCGTGCGCATGCGCAATGACGCCATCTTTAGTACGATCCGCGGAATGGCGTAGCGCTGGTGGCCACACATTGCGCAGTACTTTAAAAAAAGATACAAAAATATTTCGGGCAATTGTCGAATCTGTTCCACAATCGACAATATTTTTTTATGGGAACAATTTTGATGAAACAATTTTACGTAACAGGTAATTAGACGTTACAAAATGATTATACTTAATCGCAGTCGGGTAAAACTTTTTTTGTCACAAATCAACATAATACCCTATTTAGGCGAGTTTGAGAAAACTGGAAAACTCCTCTGACAAATAAATGTTCCTCTTTTGCGAAAATCAGAGTTGCAAAAATAATCTAAAAATTTGGATATTTCCAGAGTATCTCAGCCTGCAATTCAATTCTCCTACAAGGCTCAGGTGGACGATGGAATGGAGGAGGACACAGTATCATTGCCCCATCAGCAGAGTTTCTCATCCTTGAAAACAGACAGCGACTACATATATCAGGTCCATACACATTCCCTCCACATGCCCTTATACGAGTCGCTCACAACAATACCACACGCTCTGAAAACGCGTACCTCCCTGTACTCCCTAGCTTCAAGAAGAGATCCCAAGACCCCAAGTACAAGTCGTTATGGTTCCCAAGCAACATTGTACGCATTATCGCCTGAGGGTAGAAACTTACGTCAGCGTAGCTCCCAGATTAATGTTTCGGATCTTATAGATCAGCGTGCTAATCTTGTATTGTCCCCCAATACGGCCAGTAAATTACTCTTCAGACCAAAAGACAACAACAGTAGCGCCAATTTGATCTCCGAATCGAGAAAGTCAAGCCTAGAAAATACACTGAGCAACTTTTCCGATAATGTTGATTCAAGTGAAATTTCAATCAGAATGACCGAATCAAGATTAGTGGCTAAAAGTCCATCAACTGGTGTGCTACCACCTCTCGAGAGCAGTCTTCAGAATATACTTGACAGCGACAATGACATTTTGAGAAACGTACCGCGAAATTTGTCGTCTAGTCGTTCAGTTAAATCACTAGATTTGGAAATTGGAAGGGAAACACGTGATATAGCTAGTGCATCGAATTTTAATAGTAGACGAGAGGAGGGGGAGAGTGGGGATTGTGGTGGGCTTGGGGACTATTTGCAATCTATTCAATCGACAATTCATCAAAGTCCGACTGGGGATAAGGGAAATGATGCACGAGTGGATTGGGATTGAGAATGAACCAGGGAGGTGTCAATGGATTCTGAAGTAAATTGCAGTGATTGTGAAATGATTTGTCCGAATTTATTTTTGATTGATTAATAATTTAATCAACGTTTACGGTTTTCGACCGTTCGATTTTTTTCAAAATATTTCAATTGGTCGAACTGTCAAAATTTTGCCAAATATTCGAAATTTTTCGAACTAGTGATTTTTTTTCTTTCGAACTCTCTGACGTTTTCTTCTCGAGCTAATTTTAAATCTCGAATTATTAGCCGTTTTTTTTAGGTTTTTGATCTGATTGATTTGTCAAAACTCTTGGCTTGTTTTTAGCTAATTAACTCGTAGCACACCATAATAAAACTTGATGTTATCAGTAAACATAGTTCAGTAAGGGCCAGTCTGTAATGTTCAATAGGAAATCTGAATTTTCGAGAGACCATCGATCATTTGTCCAACAAATTTCGATATGCTCACATGGAGTAGATCTTCCAAGATAGTTTTGAGACTACATCAGAGATCTGATAGTAACACGTAGTTTACTTCTGGATTCATTGGTACGCACGATGCTATATGAACTTCACTGAACGGTTTGGCAAAATGCTTTACACTTGGTACTTGCATTGATTAATTATAGATATCACGGATTCGATTCATAATTCATATGGATCTTTAGATTCGCGCCAAAATATCCGCCAATTTTTCCATGCGTTAATATCTCCACCCCATGATATCCCCTTGGGCATTTGGATCTGTATATCGGGGATTCCCCTCCCAGCCATATGAATCATTAATTGAGGAGCGACGTGGTGAACGGATAAGTTTTTTCGAGATTGCAGTGAGTTTTTGATGAATATCTCGGAATCTAAAAGAGATAGCGCAATTTTCATAACCACCTGTTTTATCAGTCCTGTCTTCCTCTTCAAAAAAGTATTAGCATGAATTGCGCTAGCTCCCTAGAGATATTCAGTAACAGCTGACTGCAAGGCGAAGGCCACCCATCTCCTTTTACCCAATTTGATTGGCGGATATTTAGAGTTGTATATTTTATAGCGAATATTTTCTCGGCTCACCCAATTTTCAATACATCTCAATCAAAATTTTCCTCACATTTTCAAATTTAATCGCAAAATCGTTGCACAATGATCGCTTCTGTAAATAATTTCTAACATTATTATTTCATCGAGATAAGCAGTATATGGTATTTTATGTGTACAGAATGAACATAAGAAATTTTTTCATTAATTAATTACTAGGAATGCACACTTGCGCATTATTACTATTCTCAGAAATTACCAATTATATTAATATATGCGTTCTGTGAAGTATGAAGAGCTTTAATTCGTTATAAATTGTAAATAATTAGCATGCCTAGTGGCTTCAATTAAACGTAATGAAGTAGCAAAAAAAAATGCACATGGTTTATATTTATTTATTATATATACAGGGGCAGTGTCCTGCCGCTAGGTACAATTCAATCGCGTTTATTTGTTCATTGAGCTGCTTTTTTAAACATTTGGAAGTGCTCTGGGTCCATCACTCTAGGTATATCGTTTTATTGTTTCGATTTGCTCTTATGCCGGAAGTTAAATTCCTAGTGTGTGGACAACGTCCGTTTGGAGCTGCCAATATACACACTGAAACCAAAATATCCACATCACATTTGGCTTTTCCTTGTAGTCTGTTGGATTTGAGTTGTTGCGTATGGTTGATGCGCTATATACATCGTTTGCACATGTGTTTTTGCACTCGACGTTGCCTTCAAGTATTTATTTTATTTGATAATTTGGGTTCGTTTTTTTTTCAGTTCAGCTGTGTGTTAAAAATGTCTATGAGTATGTGCTCTTTGGCATAATGTTTTTATATGCATGTGGAGAACAGACATGAAATTAAGGTTTTTCTGGGGCTAAACGAGCAGTGTTCGGAGGGGTACAGTGTTCGAACTCGTTCGCATTATTTTTGGAGAGTAATCGAGAACATGCATGTAACACAATTTTGGAGAATAACATCAGCAATAGGTTCTTTTTGGGCCATTGATGATTATTCAATACGAAATCAGTGGTGGCGGCGCTGCCGATGGTTTCCACTACAGCTTCCGGCAGTAATAACCTGCGGACGTTGGGTTCTATCTCCTATCGCTTGAATGCCATTCACCTTTCTGGAGGGAAAAACAGAAAAATTAATGTCAATCTGCATTTTTCACCAATTCCGGTCTCGATGACTCACTTTGCGTCCGCAGGAAAAACGTTTCACAGTTATTTCGTTTAGGCACTTCCGCATAAACCCATACAACTGTAACATCGGTATGAATCGGATAGATGACGCCACGTGACAATGCCCACATAACCTCTCGTTTAGGAGTTCTTTATGAACATACAAAAAGTCCATTTATCTTGAAAACTACCGAATTTCATGTCTCGAATCCAACGAAAAACACTAGTATGCTATTCCATGATGAAGTATAAGACATAAATCGCTCACCATGAAAGAGCACGATGGCATTTTATTTGATATCATCATTGTGGAATCCAACAGCGGAATTGTTTCTTTGTTTTTTCCAGAATCACAGTGTCTATGATTCAACACAATTCGACACCCATGCGACACCAGTCAACCCGCTTTATGCGGCATCACTTCAGAGTCCAGACAGCATAACTGGTTACAGTATAGACAGTCAAGAGGCACATCAGACCAATGGTTACCAGCAATGAATCAAGTTCATTCAATTCCATCCGCTAAAATAATATGATGAAATGAAAAGCAACACTGATGGGGAAAAGACATTGATTGGGTAGTGACGCATTCCCCCGTGGTCTGTTAAGCGTTTGTTTGGACTTTTTAAAGTCCTATGTACTTACCATTTCATCGAAATAATCTAGTCGTTTTTACCGCTTTCCATGTCTCGAAAAGTTCGTATTTATCGGTGTAAGGAAAATGCGTGAAGTGGTAAAACAAGGTCACTGAATATTGTTATAATTTTAAAGATCTTAAGTTGTTTTAGGTATTTATTGTTATTAGAAAATGGAGAAAATTGGCCGAGAATCGATTAACAGCTAAACAATTTTTTTTCAGAACTTGATACTCATTCAAGGGATTTAAAGGGGACGACTGAGTTTTGAAAGTCTTCGGTAGTCCTACTTACTGGGCGATTCTTTATATCTTATATATATAAAATTTTCGTGTCACAATGTTTGTTTGCGATAAACTCTGAAACTACCGATCGGATTTCCATCAAATTTCGTAACCATCTGTCATTTGGTCCAACTTAAGGATGTTCGACCGCTATTTGTCTTCTTTTTTTTTATCTTTTGACGCTTTACCCCAACTTTTTTATTTTCTTGGGGGGGGGGGGGGGGGGAATGTACAATTTGTGCATAATATTATTATTTATGGACTCTCAAAATTTTATCACCGTAAAAATATTTTTGAGTTTTTTCTCTACGCTTGTATGAAAATTCATAAAACTTTAGACAAAACGCTGAAAAATGGGTCTGCGACAATAAAATTTTAGGAGTCGATAGAGAATAAAGCTACAGAAAAATTGTACATTTTGTCCCGTCTATCAAACCAAAAATTTGGGATAAATTAGCAAAAACTTGAGAAAAGTGAGAAATAGCGGTCGAACGTCCTTAAGAGATAGGGTAGTTTTCATCTCGATTATTTATCTAAATATTTGTTATTGCAAATTGAATGTTTATTATACGACAATAGTGTGTATTTATTGGTTAGTTCTCTGAAATTCTAATAGATTCTAATAGATGACATCTAGGTTGGGCATACATCCGGTAGCTGGCGACGTGTTCCATTTTTGTTTATCTTTTCAACGCTCTCAACGTAATCATACTGTTATAATTTTTCGTGAATGATTTTTATAATCATACTTTCAATTTAACCTATCACTACTATAACTACTGAGTTACAGCAACGCGTGGCTGGGTCAGTGAGTATACTATACAATGAGGCATATTACCGAAATCGGAAATTTAGTGACAGATCGAAATTGTTATTCTTGTTTGAGCCTGCAAAATCGATTTTCCATTATATATAAAAGACGTCATTTTCTGTCAGTGTATGGGGCAAAGTCGATTTATGCGGTGGTATGTCGGAATAGGAATATGAAAGTCTTTCACGTAGTAAGACTACTGTAACAGCTGAAAAAGCGTATTCTGTTAATGTGTTTCTTTTTAGGAACGAAATATATATGTATATATTAGTATCGAGGGAGGTTGATAACTATATATTTGAGTAGTGAATATTCGTTTTTAATTTTGAATCGGCAAACTTTCCAGGAGTGAGATTACCCGCGTTAGAGTACCTTAAAATACTTATCTTTAAGCCGTCACCAGAGGGACTTCCGGTCTCATGTCGATGAGTTTTGGATCGTTTCACGCCCTGATTTGAGCGTGAGAATTTGAAAGATTCTGCTGGTGAAGGAAGAAGGGATATAGATTTGCAAGCGATTAGCAGTGTTTAATGATAATTTGGATAGGAAGAGTAAGTTAAAAAGTGATTATGTTCTGCGTCCCTGGCATTATTGCTGCAGGAGTAGCAGCCTACATCGCAGGAGAAGAAATAGAAGCAACTCATGTACAACAATAATCACCTTTTAACCTACTCTCACTATCCAAATTATCATTAAACACTGCTCATCGCTTGCAAATCTATGGCCCTTCTTCCTTCACCAGCAGAACCTTTCAAATTATCCGGCTCAAATCAAGGCGTGAAACGGTCCAAAACTCATCGACATGAGACCGGAAGTCCCTCTGGTGGCGGTTTAAAAATAAGTATTTTAAGGTACCGTAAGCGCGGGTAATCTCACTCCAGAGGTGTTTTGTAAACATAAATTTGCACTACGAAAAAAACTCGCATAATTTGCGGCTAATCTTTGTGCGATAAGTACTTTTGGTATTTGGTTCCAAAATGTTGATAAGTATAATCAATTCCAAATTCTTTAATGTGACCACAACATTTTGCATACGTACAAACTGAATCGGATATATATTTTCCGCCTTTATGTAGTTAAAAAATAACATTGCCCGTTTTTGGAGAACGGTTGCGCTGCTGCCGCCATTACACATGCGCTGTGCGCATGCGCGTAGTGGCGCTGCGTTGAGCGTGTTTCCCCTGTATTAAAAAACGAGAAAATGCAAAGGTTTGATCTTTCGTAGATGAATATGTCAATAACTATGTGTCCGAGTGAGGTGGAACAGTTTTTTAATTGTGTGTCAATAACTGCCTCACCATATCGTAATAATAAAAAAAAAAAATCACGCAGAGACTTCAAAATGAAATCGTAAAATTCTGGTGAATCCAACACCATGTTAGCCCTGCATAAGGACCTAAAACACGTCAAGAGAATTTTTTAGTGTATCTTCCCTCTTCTACTGTAGAAGAGGGAAAAAATAAGAGAAGAATTATCTTCGGGAGTTCCAAAAACAGAAACTATTTGACTCTCAAGCACATGATCATCTATCATTCAAAAAAATGTCATTCAATGGTTGAAAAATTAATTTCGGAGAGTGTTTCAAAACACATTCTTTTCATGCAATTTTTCCTTCGTACCGACCAAGATTCAAAAAAAAATTCTGGGCACACAAAATGCCAAATTTTAGAATTGCGTTATTCCTTAAATCGCAATTTTTAGAATTTCCACTGTGAGTACATTTTAAGGACTAAACTTCTTTATTAAGAAAAAACAGACATTCCCAAAAACTCGCATAAAAGAAAGACTGTGTCCACATAATTCTTCAAAATCTCATTGAAAACATTGCAAAATTTCTACGATACCCATTGCATATGGCTTTTGGGGAAAAAAATTCTGTAATTAAATCGAAGAATATAAAATTGACAATCTTAAAATCCATAATGGCATCAATACCGATTTGTTACAATTAAACAACGTTAATATATATCTACTATCTAACATTACAAGCGAAATTCTGTTCAACTCTGAAATATTCTGCAAAACTTGTTTTACCATTGCACCACTAAATTAATTCTAGATACGAGCAACAGTTGACTGTGAATTGTAACGGAGTCAATCTTACCAAGATATCGACCTTGCGTTCTAGATATAGATATAGTATCTACTAATAATTTTGTACTTGGAAATTAAAATAAGGACAAGGTTTTTGAAACTTGTTGAATGCGATTTTTGAAATTGGCGCCTTCGACCAGTTGACGATTAAATGTGTACGGTTTAATGTGAGGAGACACCGTCCCCACGTTATTCTCATTTTATAATTTTCCGTCCTTCCCCTGCGTATACGATTTCCTGTGGACCTCTACATAAATACCGCATTTGAGAAAAGTGAGATTAATCTCTAGTTATCGTCTCTATTTGTAACCCGCAATGAAATCATGGCATAGGAAATCGAAAAGTGGGAAATTATTGAAGAAGTATGGTCATCAGTGTCACTAGCCGGTTATGTTTGGGTAGAAAACGCCAAATTGTAGATTTCAAAATCTTCAGATGGGAAAGTCCTGTTTGCCCTGTTTTCACTCTCAAGAATAAAGACCATAATTATGGAACATCGTCTATAGAATTTAGCTATATTTGGAGGAATGACCGATTTGGAGACTTCCTGTAAGCTCTGAACTAAATTTTTGCCCAATGACCATCAGGTGCCTATTTCCATGATTGGTCGAGAAACTTTTAAAAACAATCCAGACTGTTCCTATATTCTAAACATATTCTGTAATTATTTCTCCCAAAAATTCCGGAGTTCACATGCTCTAAGAAATTATCGTCAATCTTTGCCAAAATTTGATTAATCACTTTTTCCGGTTAGTGTAAGGGTAGTCTCATTTGTTCGTTGTGTTGGGAAAATTAATCTTCAAAAGTCTTCTAGGACCTGAGCATGACTGTACTACTTTGATCTTTCCTCATCGTCTGGATGTAATCTTAAATTTCTTTACTCCTATATCGATTCTTGCGTTAGAGAACCAAAGGGGAGAAATTTTGTGATTAATTTAGTACCAAAATCATGAACGAAAAGCGTGATAAGTATGTTTTTAGTGGCTGAAGGGTGAAAGATAATGGAAAAAAATCGGTTTCTGAATTTGGAAATGTATAAGAGCGTGTTGGTGTTGAGGGAGGGACGTTCGTGAGTTTTGAAGAGCCTCCACCCTACAAAATTATCTTTACATCAAAATTTTCGACGGATTTACAACTTTTTGAAACGAAAAAAAATGTATAGATTTTTGATACGTTAAATCAATTATGAAAAGCTGTGGACACACATTGAGAGCAGTTGCAAATTGCAATTGCATGTTTCAATTTTCATTTTAAACTAAGAGTTCGGTGGCGCGTGCTTCACACGCGCATTTCCTTTTTCCGCCGCACGGACTCGTGTCGCGTCGGTTTCGGTCTTACGCTCTTCGATAACTTCGATATATATCGGTAGTTTCTTATGTCTCTCCTTTTTATTAGAGGATTGTTTTTAAATCCATCAACATTGAACAAGTCATAGGAACACTAAAAATCCAGAGACATTGAAAACATCAGACAAATATTGGAATTGTTTAGACTTGTCTTCAACTTGGGAAGACTTTCAAAACTCACCAGCTCCCTTCTCTCAGAAACTTAGGGGAAAATTGGAAAGTGTTTCTTAATTAAGCTTTTCATTTACATTTAAAATTATCAAGGTGGCGAAATTCGATTGTTATGCTCTATCGTTTTTCGGTACAGATTCGTATCAATTGGGGAACTCGAGGGTTGATTAAGAATTTTAAGGAAAAGCTCCATCCAATTTGTACATAAGGGATAATTATGGGGTAAAGTACAGAGACAACTATGCCAAGAGTGTAATAATCAGTATGCGCATGTGTGACTGATTACGGAGTGTGATATACAACGAACATCTGCTGAATCGAAATGTGAATCGAAATTTAAAGAAAACGCTAAGAATAACTGTTTGGAAAAACGTAAGAATTTTTTAAAATTAATTTTCAGGTATCTCGATTGAAAATTCTACTTTCGTTTTTTTTAAACTTCTGAATTTTTTTTTTCTTGAATTTTGTTTTTTGACAAATTTTTTTAACCATTTAAAGTCCTTATCTTTTCGAAGCCTGGCACATCGATCTAAATTTTTTTCCCATACTATTTTGTGTGCCTCAGTTGAAATACCAGAATTTGAATATTACAGTGTTGCGAATTTTGATATTTAAAAAATGCCGTAAAAATTGACTGCGTCTTTCCTATTTCACATTTTTTTATATTTAATAAGGCTGACTTCAATTTCTTAATCAAAAATTTCATGTAAAAATTTCAAACAGTTATACTGGCGCATGAGGTTGCAATAAACGGGGTGGGGGATTTAATATTTGATTCTTTCTCTAAAAAGTTTTCTATCAATTTTTGGATAGAAGAAAATTAAAATATTTTTCGTGATCATCGTACGTTCATTAACATCCCCGATCCCTAACAAATCAGCCAAGGTCGTATGTGTAGTTGTCAACAAATGTGACGTGATAATCCAACAAACCACAGAAATTGATACCTAAAAATTGTAGTAATATAATCTTTCCATTGTTAGGACAACTTCCACATTGGAAATTTTGTACATAAAAATAGTGTACAAATCCTCGATTATCAATCAAACTTAAGCGATAAAAAAGCGAAACAATGTCCCGGTTTCCTAAAGTGTTCCCCGTCTCACAATGAGTCCGGAGGATGGTGGTAGGGGGGGTCACTTGCCAACGTGAATTTTTGTACCTATCGAAATTTCGATAGCCCATATAACAAACTAACTCTAAGCTATTTAGTATTGGAACCGAAAAAGCTAGTAATAAACATGGTATTTATTTCGCAATTTCCATATCACATTACTTCACCATTTCCAAACTTCATTTCGAAATCTTTTACCATTACTCAAACGAGGATATGACGCACGTGTATATTATATACAGAAGTTGAATATTAATTCTCAATGAATTAATTGGCGGTCCCAGGGTGCAAACATGTTTGGACGATAACAATGTCTCCGTCATCACCAAGAATAAAATTGCAGCACAGTCGTTCACTCAATATCGATCTGATGATCGATGGACTCCACGAGTGTTACGTCACAGGCACAGTGTCGATTTCAGTTTTACTGCTTCTGAGGCACTTGTTCCGTTTGTTATTTTTTTCCAGTTTCTGGCGAATTGTTGATCAGGTGGAGGAGACAAATAACGTCATGATGCTTCAGGGACTTGTGCAGGCTCATCGTTATGCGGCAATTTTTCTGCTGTTGGCGATTCATAGTCACGAGGGTTTAGAGGAGGTCTAGTAAATGGTGGTAACACAATTTTGGGGTGGTTGGTAGATGGGGTGCGAGACGTGGCAAAAATGAAAAGTATTTTTGCTAATTGTTGGCTCCAGTAGAAACCTTCTGATGATAAGAGGGGGAGGGAAGGGGGGTCTGACTGAAAAAAATTGCAGATTTTTTTTGACTATTTTTCACTAATATTTAGCTAATTTACCTTGTTTTATTGCATTATGATGTGATGCAGTTTTCTCTTCATTTATTATTCATATACTGCATTGCTGAAGAAATTTATTTTTTGTGAAAAAAATTTGTTGGGTGAATTTTGATCTGTAAACTGGACTTCGTAAAGAATTGCGGTATCTTTGTCCAAAAAGCAAAAAACAAAATTTTATATATGTTTGCAGACTGTAAACATTTCGTCCGTATTTTTTGCAGACGAAACAAAGCCCCCGCCCCCTCCGAAATTTCGAAGAAAATTTAGAAACAACACAACTGATTAAAGGAACTTTCTTCGTTGCCCAATTTCACTATAAAAAGACGTGCCATCATCCACAAAAAGCAAAAAAAAAAACAATAATAATAAAAAACTGAAATGTCATCAGGCGTACGGAGCCATTGCACATTGCTCATGTAAATCGAATGGAATTGGGTCGTTCCACAGTTAATACAAGCCGAGTCAAAAATAACTGAAGTACTTCACGCACTCCTTTCCCTGTCTTTTTTCATGCATTAACGATTCTGAGAGGAAATGGAGAATTATATAAACGATAACCTCTAGATATTTGGTGGAAATAAAAAGTGACGAGGGAATCTCGATGCGAAACTGGTCCAATGACAATTACAATGATTATTACTTATGCGAGTCATTCAAACCAAAAAAGTGAAATTATCTTTGATTATATATTGGAAGAAAATATATTGAAAAAATAATAAAAAATGGATTAACAAATGATATTGTTGCCAATAAAAAAATTGATTGTGATACTTCCGCCGTAACTCGTGAAGATGAAGAAAATTGAGCCATTAAATTTTGATAACTTCGACGATACCAAATAAAGTTCTCACATAAGATCGGCAAAATTTCAACGATTTACCGGTAAATTGTTATTGGAGAAGTATTCGACGTTTGAGAGATTAAAAGGGACACGAGATTTATGTCTGAAATGTGGTAATTGAGTTCATAGATTCAAGTGCATACTGTAAAAGTTTTTGAGAATTTTTTGGCATTTTTTTTACGAAAGTATTTTAAATCGTCTGTAGTTGCGTCATGAGACGCCTCTAAAATTTCAAATTCCCAAATCGGACCATCCGTGAAAGGCCCCCCGTGAGGCGTCGCTCGATCTTCCATCACCTCATCCAGAGTCATATTTACAATGATGATTGAATCAACGAATGAAGATCACTAATAACGACCCAATACCTAAACTACCCCGGAAAATCCATGAAATCCTTAATACTCGTTATACATGGGTTAATCGAATTGACAAGCTACCAGAGTCCTGAACCGGGCTGACAACCTGGTCTGGATCACTCTTGGTTTTCAAGCGTGACCTAGTGTTATATAGGGTTCCGATCATGGACCAGACATGGACGGGGCTAGGACACCGATCTTGGACCATCCTGGAACCATTCTTCTCCCAATTGTTATCTTCCGCCCAGACATTATCTTGGTACCAATCCAGATTCAGAAGGTAGCGGTGGAAAGAATTGTACGAAAGAATCTTTCCTAAAAATGACCAACCATGTCATGGCGGCTCATTACACTCATTTCAATTCTCATTGGCTGTCATGTGGGCTGCCATAATATTTTCGCTCAAGTTTCAGTCTGATTAGCTGTGAACATCTGCGGCGCTATATTCCTCTCCGCGCGAGCTCATATTTTAAATTCAAACAATTTACAATTTCATTTTTCCAATTCTAAAATTCAATTTCACTTGAAGATCTTTTTCAAATTCAAATTCCAATTAAAAAAAAAATTAAAATAAAACTCAGATTCAAATACAAAAATGAAAAATTAAAATATTTGAAATTTAACTAAATAAGAGAAAAGTTCATTTGAAAAGTTGGTCAACATTCCGACCGCAAGGGGTGGCGCTAGTTAACTCATGGAAGCTTAATTCTTTGAGTTCATTCGAAATCTAACGCGTTGCGCGTGCCTTTGGCTTCATGGTCGCGCCATCTATCGCGAAGTTCTGGGGTACGGAGGTACTTCGAATGAGGGAGTATCGTCACGCGGAACTCCCAACTCCCAATAAGAGAGATTTATATGCTCCACTTTATAAGCACGGGGATATCAATGCGAGGTCATGAAAAAAGTCTCCACGAAAAAAGTTGGTCAATATAGGACTTGTATCAATTTCAGATCGGTTACCTCTCAATTACTCCTCGACGGTCTCCATTATGACGCAAAACAGTCCATTATTACATCCAAATATAGGTTTTCCTCATGATCATTAACATATAAAAAGCCCATCCACATATCTCTCTTATCCTTCTCTATTGTCCATCACATTTGACAATGCACTTGTGAGCTCAAATAATTCCCCTTCATAATTGAGTTTATGACGTCATCACGAAAACATGAATGTGATAAAAAGGCTCGTTAGTCACACAGTATAAACTCAAGGGGGGGAGGGGGGGGGGGGAGATTTTGAGAGATTCTGAATGATCACGAAGTTGCCCAAGGGATCGTATAAACTCGTTAGTAATGAGTAATTGTATCATCGACATTTGCGTCACAACACTGTTTGCATGATTGTCTATTCTAATTTCTGCACGAGTTACTTGTTTTTATCCATTTGATTGTTGGAAAAATATCATCGTGCCACTTCATATTTTCGAAGGGAGATGGAAATTCCAGGCGTCACACACAGCCGCATCATGATTGGTTAAAGCTGATAACGCATCGACACCTGATACAAATAATCTCAGTAATATTATCATGTTGATAAACAAGTATGGGTTATTCCGGTAATTATTGGTGGGATTTATGCATGTCCGTTCTTCATCTATTCTCAATTTGTTTGAGTTTAAGAAGACTTGAAAATGTTTGCTCGAGCCTCGAAATATTTGAAATTGAAAATTTTAATATGACAAATTTTATTATGTACCTGCGGCAGGCACATGGTATTTTCTCAATGAATGGATTGGATTCAGAGCACAATGATCGAAGCTCTCTAAAAATCCACAAAATTATTTATATATTCGAATGGTAAGTACTTCACTGAAGAAAATAATATATTCATATTAAATGCCCTGTAATTTCACATAAAAATGTACAGGTGTATTTGAATCAAAAACATATTGTTTTACAAAAGAACCAACATACGATTAAGTTAAGCTGACCCGCTTCAGTAAACTATCTCCCTTGTTGAACGGTAGTCATCGTAAGACAGGCAAAGTCTCTTTGGTTTTCATTAAAATATATATGTTCGTTGAGAGAACCATAACGACTTCATTCTAACTGCACACACGATTTGAGGTCATTCTACATGTACTTGTGTGAACAGCATTGATGTATTTGACTGGACCGCATTGCAGATTAATTTAATAATGTTCATATGAAATGGCCATTTTCATGGCTCAAGTGCACGGTTATCATCGCGAATTTTTGCTCTTAGTGTTATAGCGCCACAGCACGAACTGTTCCAAAAATATTGAAACAAAACCAGATCGAACTGTTGTCCGGCTGAGCAATTCCATTGAGAACAGGTGAAAAAAAATGTGTTGATATTTTAAAAAATGTGGATGATTTCAACTTACGCCCAGTTTTTATGTAATCACTTATGGGCTTCCTTATAGCTGCGATCGGGATTGCCATGTTAAGCCGGGGATGGAGTGTCTTCGAAGTTATGATGTTGCATACAACCATGCCCAATAATTCGCCAGTTGTTGAACGAACAATTGGCCCACCGCTGGCACCACTTTGAACACAACAGGTGGTCTGTAGCATGGATGTCGATACCCTCGAGATATTGCCACGTGTTATTGTGGGCCGCGCTGAGGGAAAAAATGGAAATCCAGCGCTAACAACAGTCTCACCTGAATGGACCAAGGAAAAAAAATATATAGAACATGATAAGACATGAAATTATGGTGAATTACGTCAACTGCCTACCCTTTTCTACTTCTCCATCAGCTAGCTGGAGGGGTCTCAGCGTGGGGTCCATCACGCGTGTGTCGACACTCAAAATGGCAACGTCATAAGCTTGTCCTCGTGCTGTACGATAAACCAATTTCGCCCACACACCGGATATTCCTGAAGATTTTTTATTATCACACCGATGAAGGACAACCTTTATACGTCTTTCGGGCGCCTGTAATTTTTTGTTCATTGAAGATGAGGGTGGAAAAAGATGTTAACCTGTTGCTGGTCGCGCAACCGGTTCGTACAATCTTGACCATTTGTTCGTACAATCTTGACCATTTTTTTTTCAATGATTTCAATGGAAATAGTTCGCCAACCCTTAGCGGCCACATGGGGTGACCAGTTACCCCAGCGTCTGAAGAAGGGGAATCAACGGATTTACCTTTTCAATTATATGATTATTTGACGTTGAACTCGAGATTTTCGAAATTCGTGCAATTCGAAGCCCTTCGAACAGTGGAAAATTCAAACAATCTTTATTGAGTTTCGACTTTTTTCAAATTTCAAAAATTGTCAAATTTGATAAATTTCAAAAATTTTATTAAGAAAAAAAATGGTCATTTCAAATTTGTCAAAATTGTCCAAGTATTACTGTCGAGTGCAAGAAAAATATCTCGGAATTCGCAGTGAAAATGGTCCAGCGTAGAATAATTAATCGATACCTTTCCTACTGTTACGATGAACGCAACTTTCCATAATTACTCACCTCGTCAACAACGTGGGAACAAGTGAGAATTGTTCCGGTATCATGATCCAGGACTATTCCCGTACCCCACTCGGCTCCGCATCGCACGAGCACAACACTTTTATCCAGCATCTCTGCAATTTCCCACAATTGAGTGCAATCGATTCCAACATTATGTTTCTATTTTTATGAATGACAAAAATCATGCTGACCGCTTTTCCAACATGAATTTGGGGATATGCAAACTTTCTATTTTTCATCTCTGCACTATCTATAATTAGCCGGTGAAAGGAAACATGCATTAAAATTTTTTGTGTACGACAAAATTTTGAAAACCAATGTGCAACTTTTTCAACAAACGAATAATGACGTCCGTTGACGAATAACAAATAAATGATTGTCATTAATTCTAATACTGGGAAAGGTTTCGATATGTTAAAAAAACAAAAAGAAAATAGTATAGAGTATTCGTTGATAAATTGACTGTCGACGAATGTGCGTACAGTCGACGACGTCAAAACGGAATTGCTCAAATTGTACACTGATCTACTATTATGTAATGGAACCTAACAACGATGTTTTGCAACCGTTTTTTCTCCTGAAAACCGACCCAAAGATATTCCGTAAAAATGGTTCTCCCTCTGGGCCCTAAAGAGAGCAATCACTGCCTCTGATGGAATGGGTGTATGTTGCAAATGGTTCATTGTTAATCCATAAATTGATTGATCAATCTATAGATCGATTGATCAATCCACAGATTGATTGGTCAATCCACAGATTGATTGATCAAGCCGCAGATTGATTGATCAATCCACAGATTGATTGGTCAATCCACAGATTGATTGATCAAGCCGCAGATTGATTGATCAATCCACAGATTGATTGGTCAATCCACAGATTGATTGGTCAATCCATAGATTGATTGATCAAGCCGCTGCTTGATTGATCAATCCATATATTGATTGACCAATCCATATATTGATTGATCAATCCATATATTGATTGATCAATCCACAGATTGATTGACCAATCCATAAACTGATTGGTCAATCCATAAAGTGATTGATCAATCCATACATTGATTTATCAATCCATAAATTGATTGATCAATCCATAAATTGATTGATCACCTTAGATATTTTCTAAGCAGCTTGACAGAAGCAAATAATTTTTCATGCGATGTATTCCACCCGAAAAAATGAAGAGCCATATTATCAATCCGGGGAAGGTTCAGCGACACACACACACCCGCACACGCACTTCATGAATATTACATTTTTAATTTCCCCTGGCAGTACAATAGTTTTTCTATATGGAGGAGTTGGAAAAATTATGCTCAATACCACCAACAGCAGTGCCCTTATAACTCTCAGTGAAGTGTCCAATATTGTGCTTCTGGAGGAGTCTCGCCAGACAGGGAACTATCCGAGCGACGAGAGTATAATCCACCCACTCACCGCGGCACCAACTCAGGGGGGCAATCACCATTCCACATATCACTCTGCCTCCGCTGATGTGCAAAAAAAAAAACATGTAAGAAAAAGAGGTCGGAAAAGATTGCCTCTATTCAATGGAAGTGCAGGCTGCGATCATTAGATACTATTGATGCGAACGTCTTGCATGTATGTATTTTTCGCGGAAGTTTTCTAGGTGAAGAAAAATAATCAGAAAATCAAGAAACTGAGGGCCCTTCAAATTATCATGAGCAAATAATTGACTCAATCCTAATACTGTATTAATTCAGGATCTTGTTTTGAAATAATATAAAGTAATTTGAAAACATTTCAAATTTCCAAAACATATGATTTTTTTAATAATTAAAAATTTCAAAAACTTTGAAGTTCCAAAAATTCAAAAAAAATTTGTTTGAAAAAATTGAACATATTGACAATTTTGAGAAAAATTGAGGTTTTTTAAAATGCGCCAACTAAATGTATTGTTTGCTAAATTCAAGTAAGGTTACATAGATATATCTATGTAGATAAAAATCTCTGATTAGCCTTTCCTTGAATGCAGCAAATTGGCCGTTGACTCAATTTTTTTTCTGTATTACTCTGATCTGCTGACGTAGACAGGGCCGCCCTCACATCCAGGCGCAGCATTAGCATCTGTCAACATGACACAGTCATGCAGCCCAAGTACATTGCTGACTATTCCTCGAGATATTGAATCAATGAATACGGGATTTCCAAATGGTGTCGATTCAATCAGCACGTGCACTCCTCTTCCAGAAAGCACCAGGGGCTGGCACATACGTAACAAGTGACTCAGAGATATCTCCGCACTCTCCAGCATCTCGCTCTCAGAAAACCCTGCGTCTTCACACAAGCGCACGAGTAAAAAGATGGTGAGTAGATCTTTATCGGTTTCCCTGGAACTTAAAATGCACTGGAATTTCCAAACCATCAAAATGACCTTCAATGTTCATTTCCTTCATTTTTTCATGCTACATAATTTTTTGAAAATCCCGGTTCGCTCCAATGGAAGGCTTTCACGCAGGCTCTTAAAACGCAACTGATTAAATTTTTTCGTTAGGTCATTTCCTAAACTCTCAACCCGAGACTATCTACATAGTTACGATTGACGTCATTGCTATTCAGTTGATTTCCTAGAAGTCATTTTTCATGGGGACAGAATTTGACCCTTGAATCATCTGTTAATAATTCTATCGTAAATTGACCATTTTGAAAAATGACCATAATTATGCATATATACCTGGAAGTTCCATTGAAAGTCCATCCACGAAATAAATCATCGAGTGTTTCAGAGAGTAGAGGACACCGCCAGGCGCCACAGATTCTCCCTTCTGTCTCAATGATCTCAGAATTCACTGATGTCTCATTGGTCCCAATCGTTCGACTTGCCCTTGGACCTGCTCTTGACGTCACGCAAACTCTAACATTGGAAATGTTTTTGGTGGATGAGAAGCACGTGAGAACACCCGGCTCCAGAGTACGGATGAAGTCTAGGATTTCGCTATTTTTGTCTGATATTAGCATTGGTAGGAGACCGCTGGTCAAAATCCATGTATCATCGATTTTAATTCCCGATGTACCTTGTACGTCGCTGAAGCTCCTCTCGGGGAAGGATATGGAAACACTTGTGGGCTCCATTGAGGGTCTCACCTAGAACACCATTTTGGAAATGGCTAGTAACTTTTTATAAGAAAGTCGTTCAAAACTTTCATCACAAACATGCATACGCCCACTCACTCATGCACACCCACCCACCCACTAACAGCCACCCACCCACCCACCCACCCACTCTGCCACACACTCAACATACTAATCAAAATCCGGTCCTAGAGTCCATTCTCAATGTCCGACTGAATATGATACATATTTTTTTTATATTGTTTTGGATGTCCAAAAGATCATGCTCGTCAATGATGATATATCAGGTGATACTTACGCACCTTCTATGGCTGTGATATATCCCTAAAACTCTTGTTCTCCAGCCTGAATGACCAATGATAAACAAATACGTAGTACTACTCCGTTTGTTCTATATATAAAATACGAAGGAGATAATTCCTTTTTATCCAGCTAAGGCTATGGACACAAACGTCAGAGACATTAATCAACGTAGCTGATGTCGCGGAATAAGCGAATTGAGGTGTTACGAACGTCCAATCAATTGATCCAACAAAAGCATGTGTTAAATTACCATTGATCGGAGTATAATTGATGAGGCCAGAACTTTCGTTTTGTTCCCTCTTTTTTTTCCACAGTCTAGAGATCATAAAATATTAATTTACCCCAACGGAATGGGGACTTTGAACGGTCTAAGTGATTCCTGCTCCATTTTCATCAATTAAAAGAAGAGCAAACAAAGTTAAACAGAGAAAGAATTGAGTGGAAAATAATCTGAGTCATGCCGTTCATATTAACTTGAGGATTTTGCATTTTGCACCCATGATGCAGGCATGGATCTTCTCGGAAGCTGGAGTATGATGCACGCGATGGTATTTTGTAAAAAAAAAAACTGGTGATGTGAATATGTGTGTGCTCCATAGAGTTTGTTTTTTGACCATCATAAAAATTTTTCACTGGAATTCATCCGCCTTATTACCCTCTCTAGTTCCGTGCAGTAGAGCTCCCTTAATTTTCCGCTTCCTTTATTTTCGTTGTACTCCCCTCACGACTTGTCTCCCCTCAAAAACCTTCTCCCACTCCCCGTACTTTGTCTATCCTTGTTTTCGACGTCATGCGCTCCAGACTGCGCAGCGTCTCCATAGTGGGACCGAGCATTCATGAAACATAACCTATTTACTTTTGATACATAGTCCGTTTACTTCTGCTCTTATTTCCCCTTCCGCTCCCGACAACCCCCACCACGCCACCCAACCAGTGGGCAGAGTGGGGGGCTTCCTTAATTTTTTTCTCCACGAAATTGCTTCAAGGTCACCCCCCGAGCTCGGAAAATAAAGGGAGCTCTACTGTACCTACTTAATTAACCCCCGCCCCCTTTTGACTTACTCCCAGGCATTGTCGACGTATTCACTAGCCAAGTATATTCTACTTCAACTCGCGATATCTTCTAAACTATGCGAAGTGGCAAAAAGTGTCATAACATATGAAATGTGTATTTTTGTATAAGGAACAACTTTGGTAATATACATTTTCTCCGTATTTCGAACGAATCCAGCGCTACGGCGTTACCAATAATGGAAATTGTTAACTAGTGGGGGTTAATCAGTGTGACCTCTCTTTGGTCACAATGGAAACTCGCAGATTTGAGAATTCCAAATATTTCATTCGATAATTCTGAATATTTGAGGTGTCGCATGGTGAGCATGAAGACGAGATTTACGCGCATTACTTGAGCGAGAGTGAGACGCCAATAGAGGTGCGACCGCGCGAGGGTTAAATCCTTCATACCTCCTTAATTATCACAATCATGGAAAAAAGTCATAAAGAATTAAATGTGCATTTCCACTTACAGAACAAATTCAGGTAATCACTTTCTGCCGTACCTCTCATCGTTTTTGCAATGGAGCGTTGTGAACTGTATATACTGTTTCAATTTTATCCAAAATATTTGACACTCTTTGATGGCATGGTCATGACATATATTGACCTATAGGGAAACTTCGATCGCAAACTTAATGACGGCCATGACTCCATGCGTTCACTTATTTTGCATGCATTATTGTTCAAGCGACGTTACCTCCTTAATTACGCAAATGATGGAAAAAAGTCATCAAACAAAAAGTGTGCATTTTGACGTGAGGAACAACCTTTTCCATTATACTTATTCTCCTATCTCACACGTTTTTCGCGACAATTGAAATTCTTTATAACAACATAAATATGGGAGCAATTTTCTCCAAAATGTAATTCCTTAGGGGAGCGTGGTCAGAAATCACCATAAAAATTGCGGAATTCTGATTGAAGGAAAGGGACGATTTCTGACCCTGCTCCGCTAACTTCATGGAGGTGAAATACGGTCAAATACAGCAGGAAGTGTTAAACGGAACATCTTCTGCACGTAGAAATGCTCATTTGATTTCTTATAACCCTTTTAGACAATTGTTATAATTAAGGAGGTATGACGGGGTTAACCCTCCAGAGTATGTACCTTCATTCCCGTCGCACTCCCACTCAAGTAACGCGCATAAGTCTGGTCCGCACGCTCACCATACCCCTACTCAAATGTTCATAATTATTTGCTTATTTTCTCTGGAATCAGTCTTAAAATATTTAATTGACTTGTGGAAAAGCGAGGAATGACAGACAGAAATTAGAAATCAGCAAGTTATCTTTGTATCCTAAACTGGGGCATACTTTGAGTGAAATCAAAAGTGATTTTAAAAGGGTGTAAAAAAATGTATTACTTCAGGATTTTTTTCGATTGAAAGAATCGTATTTCTGTGTATTTTTTCAAGCTCTGAAAAATTTGCAAGATTGTAAAAACCTCACAACCTGGGGGTCAAACGGGTCACTACCTGGGGGTCCCAAGGGTCAGTACCTGGGCTACCTGGGGTAAAAAGAGTCACTACCTGGGGGTCCCAAGGGTCACTATCTGGGGTCAAAAGGGTCACTACCTGGGGTGGAAAGGGTCGCTACCTGGGGTCCCAAGGGCCACTACCTGGGCTAAAAAGGGTCATTACCTGGGGTCCCAAGGGCCACAACCGGGGGTGAAAAGGGTCACTACCTGGGATCCCAAGGGTCACTGCCTAGGGTCAAAAGGGTCATTACCTACTGTCGGAATACTGTTGGAAGTTATATCTAGTTATTTTTATTCGCTTCTTTTTAGCTGTACATGATGAATGTTAGAACAAATTATGCGCTCTTTTTGACGGAAATTGTCTCCCAGAAACACACACACATCCGGCCCACCAATAAATTTAAGAAACTGCCGAGTCGACGAAAAAAAACTTTTTTCTACAGGTTTTCTACTACCGCCCACCTTCAAAAATTAATATCTCAAATTCAAAGAGGTCAATGGATAATGAAATCCACTAATCTGCCACTCAATAGTTTTAACTTGGTACCATAAAAGTTTGAACAAACAAGCGGTGAATTGTTCGGGTCCCCCATTTGAATGTATTCCTCAGATGTATTCATTATGGAATCATATTTTCATTTCTACCAATGCCATTGGTAGATAGCTCCTGAATGTTTTCCTGAATTATTAATTGTGAGAGATGGGATGAAGTCTGTCCTTATAGTGGTAATGAGTCAACCTGGTCCGTCATTTCATTTTGCCTCACCCTCCCCTAGGGTAACCTATCCAATAGATGTACTGGGTCCAATAGGTGGACGGTCGTCTTTTGAATAGGAAAATACGCGAAGCAATGACATTTTTTTTACTCGAGTTTTTATTTCAATCTTTAAACAAGCTGAAATTTTGCACAGACCTTCAAGAAACTATTGCCAACTATCTCACAAAATTTCAGATTTTTTGAAATTTTTTTAGTCCTTTATTCATTTCATTTTCTAAAAATTGATTTTAGAAAATGACCCAGTCGAGGGTTGAACGGACATACATTTTCTAGAAACATCATATCTTTACGTTTCAGACCATTCTACATCCTTTCCAGGCAAAATTAGAAAATGTCAAAATTGAACGATTGCATAGCTTCCTTTCGGAAGCAAAAAAGTCGCAAAAAAAGGAGGATCCAACAACAACCTTAACGGGGAATAATTTTACATAATCGTAATCATCCGCATCTGTAATGAAGGAATGCCAAGACACTCAGACAGGATTTATTGGAAGCATGATGAAATCATTTTTAAACTCTCCACGTTATTCATTAAATCATCATTAAAGCTGAGCTATTGGCTATTGACAGTGATTTATGTATGTAATTGTAATTTTAAGATTTCAATTCTCTATTTCCAATTCCGATATTCTTTTCCTGTTACAGCGAAAAAAAGCAACGGGCATATTATTATCGCCACTTTTTGCGATATATCCATTTATTTGTTGTATGTCACGTGATGCTATTGTCTGTTGAATAAGTGAATCTGAAGTTTTATCCTCGTCTGCGTGCAGTAAAAAAACTTGAAAAAAATGGCTAATGTCGTTAGTTATACCACGTAATAGAATGAGATTCTACGTTGAACTATTAATATAACTATCAGTTTCAATCATGAAATGGTACCAGAAAATTGTAACTAATTGAGGGCTATCCAAATTTGGTCGTTTTAGAGGAAATTTTTGTACACATCTTTTTCCGTCGCGATAGACGGAATGTGGGTACGCGTTACGTGAGTGGGAGCGAGACGCCAACAACAGGACGGCCAGGCGAGGCTTGAACCCCCGATACTTCCTTAATTACGCAAAATAGAAGAAAACTCGTTCGACATAAAATGTGTATTTTTGCATGGGCAATAACTTTGGTCATTATCATTCGGCCGCTATCTCTAACCGTTCAGCCGATAGAGCGTCATAAACAATGGGAATTGTTTTCTGCAATATATATTCAAGACCATTTTCATCTGAAATCCCATTACCTTGAAGTGATATTACTATATATTGTATCACTATATAAGAACACACACACACACACATCGACTGAAAAATTGTTGTGTATCATTTCGTAATACTTGAAAACTAATCACACGAAGAAAAAAAATGGACGTCGGGGTTATTCGAATAACCTCCCACGAATCGGGAAGTTAATAAAACATGCAAACTTGTAAAGCAAGTGGAGAGCAAATGATAGGGAAATCATGCAACGAATCTCAAACTGTGTTTTCAGTGGACCCTCGTTTTTTATTTAGATTATCCTCAGCTCCATTATTCGGAGATAATTGGCAAAGGCGACTTTGATTTCCTTTGGCAGTTGTTTGTGATAAAAATAACATTGAGTCTATCCAACGTCTTCTCTTTCGTCACATTCTCAGTAAATGATAGTCATTAGAATTAGCAAGTATTCATAGCTGCAATCATAGAAATTCACAGCGGTCACACACGCTACCCCCTAACCCCCCCCCCCCCCAGCAACCCCACTTCTTTTCCACATTTTTTTTTACCTCACATTTTGTCCTCCACATGTGCTTATTTATTAACACCAAGCAATCCATACGATTACATGTGACTGATAAGGTGATAAGCCCTGTGATATTCTAATTTATAAATAAAAAAATTTGAAATAAATTTATAAATAGGCATGAGTCATTCATTTGACGAGTGGGGATTACCGTTGTGATAATTAGAGGCCGCGAATGATGAAGAAATACCACGGATGAAGAAGACAATTTGTGTTGGCGTGAGGATGTTGCTCTGCAAGCATTCGTGGAACAAATGTCTGACGTTCCTTTCTACACTACCACCTCTCCCCGCGGTTGGCCCGATGAGAGCATTAATTTTCATTCACATTCATAACAGTTTCAATTTCAAACATGCGCATTGCAATGAAACATACTCCTCATACTGGGTTTCATTGTCATTCGGCATGCTGACGTGGAGCCCAGCAGCTGACGATTAAATTAGTTAATTGAAGGGGGTGGAGGGGACGGGCGGGGGGTGTCATGACCATCTGCGGTGGAATTTCCGCGCGAAAATATCTTTCCAAAAATATCTTCTTGCACGGAAAAAATTGTCTCAATGAGTAAGAAATGGTCTCAGGGCAATATCACATGCTGCTGATGACAATTTATAGTTAGGTGAGCACTCAAAGGATCAACGGCAAAACCGCAAGGGCAATAGAAAAATATGGCAGAGTTGATGAACGCTGAATTGAACAAAACTTGATAGATTTTTGAAGATCTGAAAACCGAGGTAAGAACGAACGATGGAATCAAGATTGACGCAAGGTTGATGCAAGGTCGATGCAAGCTTGATGCAGTGTTGGCGCAAGGTTGATGCAATGTTGGTGCAAGCTTTTTCAAAATTGATCGAGTCCAGTCGATTTTGTTGAATAAATGCAAACAAAGTCTCTTAACGCAGTGAATCCGGACAGATTGATGACTGATATCCACGGGCAGAACATTCATCGATCAGATATAGCAGATATATCGGAATCAAGCTTCATTCCACTTTGGCCTATTCAGACTTGGACAACGAGGCTGTATCAATGTTCGAACAGGAGTGGTAGGAACATTGGATCAGGCTAGATTCCATCCTCGGCATCGAATATTGAATCAGGCTTGGTGCCATCGTTAACCTTCATCGTTATGAAATTAGGGAAGAGTCTAAAAGAATTGAGAATTTTGAGAGATTTCAAATATACCCAAAACAAATTCTAATTTATAATTTTTTCATTGATATATCTCAATTTTCTCGTAACGTAAAAAAATAATCATCCGAGTATTGGATCCCATCGATGATAGGTAAAATGATATTAAATATCCCTGAAATTGCTATAAAACACTAAATTTCTATTGACGTGTAAGAGGATTTTTTTTGTAAACATATATCCCAATTGATTAATAAATGATATATTCTGTATCAGTTTCTGGATAATTTATCAGGGAATAAAATGCGATCGAAAAATTTGCAGGTTGATGTTCTCATATGTATAGGACTCAAAGAAGGGGGTGGGGGCTATAGCGGGAGACACCGAAGTACAAGGATCCCCTTACGTGGAATCAAATATTGCACTCATTGTCAATATGAATTGTTGATAATGCAATGGATAACAATTGGAATTATTTCGTTACTCGAAACTGGAATTTGTTGCAGTAACTAAAGACATGTACGTGTTACATACAAAAGAATGCGTATCAGATGGATCTCAATTTTCGACAGGTCCGCTATGAACCCTGGGTCCGCGCCTGTCGACTCGACGTATTCGCCCGCGTGATGAGCGGAGCGCCTTCCATGTATCTACGGTTCCCAACTTCTATCGCCTTCCATAAAGAAAAAAATCACAAACTGCGCTAATTATTTATGCGCAATAAGCCAATATACACGCTCGCATTACATTAGCACCTATACCGTTAGGAAATTAATCTTGTAATTTCAGCAAGAAAATCTTGAAATTTAATTAAAAAAAAATTCAATGAAAAGTTCCAAATTCGAAAATTCAAGTATAATTGTCACTCAAAAAATGGAACAGATGATATTAAAGATGATATAATGATATTGAACAGTTCAAAATGTCGTCATTGAGCATTGCATCTGGTGTGTTTCCCTGATCTCCAACATCCCACGTTTTCCAATCTCTTCTACCCAGTTACCTAGTACCTAGTTACCAGTAAAATTACTACCCTATCAAAAATTGACAACGCTCAGCTGCCATGCGAAAGCAAAAACCAAATTCCCCCTTTGTATAGACTCTCTCTCCACTTCGCGAACGACTTCATTATCATGAAAATAACGCGCATCAACTCCACTTCGGGTTTGAAGCCGAGTATAACCTCGACATTACGTAGAATCCGGTTGATATCGTTAGCCGAGTATACTGAACTAGTTTTTGCCCAATGTACAAGTTATACAAGCGATACAAGCCTCATGTGTATGTCGGTAGACCGCTTGGCACCTTCCTTCTGCCAACTTGAATCCCTCAGCTCTTTCACTATAGCCTCTTCCTCTATCCACGTTCTCTCGGTGAGGCCCCCCGAGGCAAATGTATCCATTCGTCGCGGTTTCCCCAGTGCCGCAAAGCATTAATTTTATTTGCCCTCTCTCAAACTATTATCGACAAAAATTGAAAAAAAAATTGACTTGATGCTGCAGACATTACAGTAATTTTCTCTATTTTTATGACATTAACTGTAGCGACCTGAGTGTGACCATTAGATAAATTAGAGCTGCGTAAGTAATTTTTGCTGTACAGCGTTGCCACGCTTGGCCTAGCCTGCCCCTGGACTAGTCTTTTAGTAACCTCTATAGTGAAATTTAACTAAGAAAAATATCAACCTACTGCGCGGAAATAGGCATAATGTGCATCTGTAGAATTTAAAATGCCGCGATGTGCCTAGGTCCAATCGAATAAGCGATATGGCAACACTGGCCTCTGACCTCCAAGTGAGGGTTGAGCAAACAAACGTTAAACGAATACATATTTTACCGCTAATCTAGTATGTCCAACCTGAATGTTTACTTAATTAACCCTAAATTGATTATCTCATGAGGGAAGTGCAGCAACACATCGACTTTTTCCTTTCTCTTCCAAATTACTTTCCTTTTAATTTTTAAAAAATACTCATGCTGCGGACGCTTTAGAAAGTATTCATAGTTCTCGAATTCAGTGATAAGAGTGTGGGATTCAGTAATAGAAGAAATAGAATGGATAAAGTGTGCAATTGCGATGATCGCAGGTGCTGTGACCAGATACCTTCGCTCTATCGTTCGCGCAACGTTGCCACGCTCGCGCCGCGTTTTCCCCACTCTCGCCTCTGAACTCGTCGATGAATACAACACGACTGTAGACAAATAAAAATTGACCGATGCCAGAACTTTTGGCAGATGCTAAAACCCTTTTGGAACATTTTTTTTATGAAGTGTAAAGGTTCACATCAATGGATCGTAGTTGCTCTCCTGAGCTATACATTTTTATCATCCTCAAAACCTATTTCATATATTAGGATAATATCCAAAAGAAAGATTGAAAGCTGGCCGGCGTTTGAAATTTGTGCGCGCGCAATCAGAGCCAATGGCGTTAACGATTTCCCCACGCCTATCCGCACAAAGCACCTGTTGCAATACCTAACGAAATACCTCAACAACGAGATATTCTCGGACTATGTGTAGGCATCTTTGATTTACAATACCTATATGAGCCTTGAAAATTCCCATCGTTGGATGAAAAGACACATGGGAAGCGCGAGTTAAGTAGTAAAGAGATCCGTCAAGTCAGCCTTGAATGAGGAATAATCAGCGACATAACGTGAAATCAATTTGATAGATAATTATTGGTTGTGCAGAGTGCTCACTAAAATTTACACAAGGCTAAAACCACTCGTAACTCACACAATTAGCGAATGAAGAAAAAAAACAGATTTAAGCATACGATGATTACTTCCTAGGATAGAACGAAAAAAAAATGACAGTACGATAAAAAGAAACAACATCGCAGCGGATGTAAGGAGAAACCTTGATTTTTTTTTAATGGGCACAGAGTTTTTATCAGTGATTGTACCTAACAAAATATGAACACGAATAATTACATGAAAATTTTGAGGGTCCCAGTTTGACTGAGTTTGCAATTGCACTTGAGTCCCAATTGCTGCTTTTCGTTCGGATGCAGCACTCTGCTCTTAAAACTTGATCATCGGAGCAGCCCAACATCAGAAATGCCTGTTAGCATCCTCCAGATACTGGCAAAGCTAAGATAGCAAATCAGCTGCAATCGCCCAAAACAAACTGTTAATCACCTAAATGGAATGCCAAACCATCAATTCGCTCGAACCACTCAGCCTGCCACCAGCTGATCCGAATAATCAATGAAAGTCCGCGAAAGACAGAAAGGAAGACACGGTGCTCCTTCTACTGGACAGCGCTAAAGCTTTTGACCCTGTGTAGTCCACAGGTTCTATGGAAAATTTTATCACTCTAAATGTACTAAGATATGGATGGCCCTCATCTCCTTTGGGGCCAGTATATTCAAGTCAGCGTTGAGACTTCATTCCCCAACAAAATTGAAATTGTCGCAGAAGCCCCAGAAGGGTCTGGTCTCTTCCCCGTCTTGTTCAACCTCCACATCGCTTCGGTTTTCAGCGAAATTCCCAGAAATGTATCTCTCGTCGACTATGCCGACGTCACCGCTTTGCACTCCCAAGTAAATCGGCCCGCAAAGCTGAGTGAAGAATTCAACTGCCGTACCGAAGCAACCCTATTCACTATTTCTAAATACAGTCTCACTTTAAATATCAGAGGCAAGCAAAATCGTCCCAATAAACTGTAAAATATTTAGGATTGCATATACATTCTCCAGTTTCTGTAGTAAAACACATATCGGAAAAACAAATGAAAAGAAAAAATCTTCCAAAAAAGAAATTTGGAAGATTCTATTTTGACATCTTCAAAATTTCGTAAACTTTCGATTTTTCCCAATGCTTTTCAAATTTTCCAATGTCTCCAGATTTCGTGATTTTTTTTTGCAGCTTTCAAACAATTTTTTCATTTTTTCCAAATCTAGAAACCGTGCAGAACCTTAACTCCAAGAACATAAAACTCCAATTGAAATTTCAACAATGTTCCAAAATTCCGATTGAAATCTCAAACCTGTAATTTCAAAATATTTCTAATAATCTGCAAATTCTGTAAAAAAAATTCTAAATTAAAAATTGCAAAATCTCCCATAGATTTTGATCACCATGCCTCCTTCCGTTTTCATCGTTCAGCATTAAGCAATAACCTGCTTCTTATAACTCTCGTAAGAATTTCGTCCTATCAGCTTCTAATTCCTCTAATGTTCTCCCAAACTATCCATTACATTCTTAGTCATCATCGCTATGTCTGACCCATCTGACCGCAGGTGTTTCCGCGCTATCACTTCGAGAAATCACGGGTGGAATCTCCGGCGGAAAAGGAAACCTAATAACGCCTGATGTATGTGAACGCGAGTGAGAGACACAACTGATAAGTTTTGGATGGACGGATATCACCAGTAGTTGGATAAGAAATAAAAAAAAAGGCATAAAAGACAGCGCGAACTTGAGCCAGCTAGACAGCGTGGCAGCACTCCGCACTATATATATATATATATATATATATATATATATATACACAAATACTCAGCCATATGCGATTACGGAACGCACACGCAGATAGAAGCGCGCGAAGGGGGCAATCAATTCAAAATAAATAAAAAACGTCCAAACGACTTGTTGCTGCGAGGCGAGGTTTTCAAGTAGCGGGGAATGTAGCTCGCTAGTTGAGTTAAATATTCCACGTTCAAATTCCACGAATGGAAATTCCACGGAGGCTGAATATTTGTGAGACAAAGAGAGAATAATGAACGAGTGCAGTGCGTTAGCTTGGGCGTTTGAGGAGAGAAAGGGGAACTTCAAGCGATAGACAGCGTGGCAGCAAGGCAAGCGATAAAAAAAAAAGAGAGAATAAAAAAAAAGTCAATGGAGAGAAAAAGGAATGAGTAAGAAGAATCGAGTCACGTATGAGCGCACATTCACGGATACATACATTGAGCGAATGCAATCGAGCGAGCGACGCGTTTCGCATCCAAGTAATCGGGGAGAATTAATGCCCGAGGCCGGACGACTCGTGTGCGAATCACAACGCAAGAAATTTGAGTATATGTGTGGTATCATGGGATTATGGGGAATGATAATGTTGAATGATAATATGGTGATATTGACACCGCGGTGGAGAGGAAATACTCGGGTGCGAGGTATGTGGTAAGGTCATAACCCCATTGTCAACATGTCAATGTCAATATCAACATTTGAGGATAATTTTAGATACTGGTTGATGGATTATTGACATACCTCAGTTTTATCGTCAGCAACTTCTGCAAGGCAGTTCTGTGATTATACTAGATATATTTTTGAAATTTTGACCCTTCGTCGGGAATTTCAGATGAAGAAGTCTGCATGAAGCCACAAAACTGATGGCGATGAATCAAAGTTCGAGGGGCAGTTTAAAGAGAAAAATTGCCGATGGTCGAGATTCGAACCCGGGACTCGCAATTTCGCGCGGGGCACTCTTCCGACTAAACTACCGGGCTCTCGATAATCCGCCAATCGAATACGCTGAACGGTTTACCAATAGCAGTGAGAACATAAAATTATACAATGAAAAAAATAAAAGAAATTATAAAGTAAATGAATGAATACAGAATGAAAATTTCTAAATAAAAAAAAAGAATAAAAATTTCCGTAACTCAGAACCAGTAAAACGGTTATGTAATCACTGCTAGGTAATCACTAATCAAAATTTTGGTAATATATCAGCATACGTACACAAATATTTCCATGAATAGCGAGAAAAATTCGCTATTTTCGAATTCAATGATCATTACTCAATCTCTCTTATCTGCAAATTAATCGCGATAGATAAGGTGTCATTTAGATTATGTGTTTGATGTATATATTTTCAGGAGTGAAATTGGTAAATTAAATGCGGAAGTTGATTCGAAATATCTTACACTACATCCGTTCGTCGATACCGATAAATCTTATACTGCTATATATGTATAATCGCAACGCACTCTTACCGAGAATTTACACACGAATAGTTCCCACGATGATAATCACGATAGATATTGTATTCGCAGATTATAAAGTGGAAGGAAAACAGTGTGACCAGTTGGTGGCATACAAAATACTTTCCGGGCTGTAATTTCCGTTTGAGATTGTTTTTTTTTCGATTTTTATGGCAAGTTCAATATTTTGTAAAGAAGTCGTCTTAACGACAGATGCCAAATATCAACTGCATAATTTGTTCGTGGGAAACCGTGCACCCCCCCACCCACCCACCCACCCACCTATCCACCTATCCACCCACCCACTCGCCCATCCATTGGCCCACCAACCCACTCAGTTACCCACCCAGCCACCCACCCACTCGCCCATCCATTGGCCCACCAACCCACTCAGTTACCCACCCAGCCACCCACCCACTCATTATTCAACTGAACGTCTTACCCCTCAAGTAATAATTACGTAGCAAAAATAGAAATTTCGAATTTAAGGTCAGATCTCTAAAAATATTCCAAGACATATTACTAGGCGTTGGTCAAGGTGAAAGTAAACTATTTTTAATTTACAATATATACTTTTAGAATGCATGAGTTATATTTTATCGCATGGCGGTAACATAATATGGAATAAAATGCCTCTTGAGGTAGCATGTCTATTGCCACACATTGCTTTCCCACTATTGACAACTATTTGCACGAGTTAAATATCCGTTTTCATGCGGCTTACGTATAGAATGCGACAGGAATTGGAAAGGTGTGCAGTGGTGTCTCTGCGTGATAAGAATGAAGATTTCACGATGCTCATAGGTTGGAGAAATCGTGGAAAAAAACAACTCCAGAAAATGCTTTAATTGCGGAGAATGAGGAGATTTGTATGGTGTGATCTCTAGGAATTTATGTGGAATTTGAGGCAAGTCCTTGACGTGAATTTTCTTTTTTATTAGTATTACGCATGATTGAAAATCAGACTTTTAACTAATTGAAAATACTTTCTTGTTTGTTGACGAGAGAATTTTAGAAAACACTTTTTGGTCGAATTGGGGAAAGGAAGGCCATACCCGAATTGAAGCAAATGTGACCCCAACATTGTGCACTTTTCTGCAATGACGAGACAATGTGGAGTGATTTGGAAATTTGCTTCCGAGTTCTAGCAGCCCGATGAGGTGGATGTGCTGGATGCCCTCACTGATGCAGGAGGGGGGGGGGGGGGGGGGTTCATAGGCGCCCGCCATCAAAGAACATGAGTTTTTGAAAGTTTACCTTGTGTTTAGGAATACGATGGCCTAAATGGCGAAAGTCGGCCCCAACTATATGGATGGGTGTCCAGTGGTCCTTCTGAAGGAATACTCACAAGCAGTTACCGTGGGGAGTACAAACGAGCGGAGTGGAGACAGAAAAACACACCCACACACGCACACAAAAAATTTGGCAGAATGGCATGAAACAACAGACAACGTTGTTATAGGGTACTAGCTGAGCCGCCTGGCGTTCCCCGGGCGAAAAAATTGCGATAGCATATAGATGGTGGGACGGACAACCCCGGTTCCCTTCAGGAAACGAAGTTCCAAAAAATCCGCTCTTAGTGGTTGGTTACGTCACAAAAGGAACCTACTGTCAAAATTTCATGTTTTCATCTCCAGTAGTCTTAGCTGTGCGTTGAGTGATATATAGAGAGAGACGATAGATAGAAGAAGATGTCTAGTCAGCAGTGCTATGGTAAATTGCCTATTTTGGTATTAGAAACTAAGTTCAGCATGGGTCGATGAAAAAGGCATTTATTATTCAAAACCTCATCCTTTATCGAATTCGTAATTATTAACAGGCTACACGTGGTAAATCATGTATGCGTTTGAATTGTGTATATACAATTTAAATCATCGGAGGTACTGTGTATTCGGGTATATTACACAATTGGAAAACTGCGAAAACTGGGTAATTATTTAATTTTTGTAACATTTTTGACATTTTATTGGAGTTAAATAAAAATTTTTTTTTTCCTGTAAGTGAACACTTGAAATTTTTAAGGAGATTTCAGAAATTTTTAAAGAATGCTAAAAAGTTGAAAAGTTGAAAATTCCTAACAACTAGAAAAAAAAAAGAATTTGAGGCTTACAGGAATGGCCAAAATGAAAAAAAAAATGTGAAAACTTTCATCTGGGCAATGAACCGACGGCTATGGTCGAGTGGTTAGAGCGCTGGCCTTTGGCACACGAGGTCCACGGATCGAGTCCCCGCTTGGGGACTCTCCGATTGGTATAGTAGAGTGGAATTGTCCAGCGTTCGAGTTCATAGGGATTCATAGTCGAACGGGAGTTTCGTCAAAGAAACGGCTGTACAAATTGAGGTTTTCCGTGGTTTTCCTTCAATTCTAGATTGACCCAAGCGATGTAAAGTCTGGTAGGCATTGCATTTATTGGGTCAAACTAAGTGAATGCTGTACAGTTTGGGAAGAATTCGGTTTCCATCAGCACCGTGGGAGGGTCGCCACATAGGCCCAATCGCATCGAAGCGTGAATAAAAAAATTTTAAAAAACCTGGGCAATGGAATTACGTCAATCTAATTGCGATTGAATTCTCACTATCCACTTGCGGTCAATTACCCTTAAGCGATTCCAATCAATTAATCACTCTTTTCTAACCACTAATTTTCTATTTTTTCCTCTGAGCCGTATCAGGACTTCCCAGAATCCGACGATTCTCCCCTGATTCCCTAAAATTTCTGCTTTTCCCATTCATTACATATTCCAGTAAAAACCAGGTTTAGTTCTTGTCCCTTTCGTTCTCCGTGCTTCGCGTTTATACTCCCCAGGGTATCTACACTTGAGCATTCCTTCAGAAGGGCGTACCGGACACCCATCCGTGCGGCTGGAGCCGACTTTTGCCACTTTGAGCCATCGTATTTCTGAACACCCGGTAACCCCCCCCCCCTCGGCTTCCCGCCCGGTTTTGCCGTCTCCGTTTATGGTACCGCCGGTAGCACAAACGCAATGTCCCCGCTATCGGTCGTGATCGAGGAGAAAATACTTCATGTGGAGGTGTTTCAAACATCCTCCAGAGATATTTTATCCCCAAATTGTAACTTTTTTATTCTATTCCGTATTCTATTCCGACCACCCACCCCATGAGAACTCGTATATATGATCATACTGGGTTAATACATACCGGATTGGCGCGTGTGGCGGCAACCCCCGTTGGCACCCAAGATGAAGAGGCTGAGGATGGCCTGAAATAAAGTAAGAAAAATAGGAACAAACGACACATGTTATTAGGAAGATTGCAGAGTCCACTTGTGGCGACACTCATGAACGAGCCACGGTTACAATTGGGTCGTTGGATTGGTAAGGTGGAGACGGTTCTTCACATGCGTGGACATATATCGAATAGAACTGTATTTGAGGGTAGTTGGAAAGGGAATACCATGCAGGAGTAAAAAGAGAGAAAATAAAAAGGAATGAAGCACAGGAGAGAGAGAGAGAAAAGAGGAGGGAGGGTGACAACTGATGGTATATTAGGCGCGGGACGTCGCGACGCCCTCGTCACTACCCCATTCGAACGTCTAGGAGTGTGTTGTTCCCGTGTTAATCAACAGGTGTATCCGTGATAAGTGGAATTGAGGTGAGTGAATATCATTTTTTTTTGGGCTTCGCAACACTTCAGTGATTGGAAAAGTGCATACTCCTTTTTTTCAGAATTTTGTTAAGAATTCACGGACCTCGAAGTGTTAACTCTTCCTACCGCAATGCCGTATTTTTTTTATCCGAAGGATGAATGGCAAAGTATTATTGTGCAATAAGGATTTAGTATATCCTTCATTGATATCTTCCGTGGCCAAAAATTACCGCTTCATTTTTATATAATCGGCAAATAATTAGTTATTAATTTTTATATCAAGTGCGGATCGAGGAAAACCGCGCAGGGTTCGCGGTACGAGCGGATGCGTAGTAGAAGAGCTTCAAGCGCTGTTGCCACTTGTATTATTTTAAAATTCCGCATCAAAAATGGCAGATAGAGTACACGACGATCGTTATGATATTATTATGTGATGTTTTCGAGATAATTGAGGCAGATAATTCGCAAATCACTCCATTTACTCCAACAAGTTTCGATCTCGCGGAGTTACTATCGAACACCGAAGAATACCGCGGCAACGGCGCACTTGGAAATACGGAAACGGTACCGGAACCCTATTCTCAACACTTACGAATGGGATTGGGGTCTCGCAAGTAGACATGTAGACGAAAGCTTTTTATCATTACATACATCATTACATTAGCCTCTCCTATTTTCGAGCGCCTAACGTCCGACGAACGATGGTGCATCGTATGCGATGGTGTTACGCGATCGACAGCGACCGTTTTGAAGTCGTCGCGATGTGACTTGTCATTCTATATTAAGATCAACATAATCGACTTCAAAAATCCCTTGCCGTGCACTGATAATACCTCGGAAACTCTAATAAATTGTGACACTCATTGCGGATCTCAATATCGAGTGATGTGTCGCATATACCAGCCGAACTCGTATCCGAACGGTTTTAAACCGCTCGCGCTCAATCGCATGGCTACCACTTTCGCGTACGATGCGCATCATTTGATCGAACGGAGCGCGCACAAGAATAGTCTAATAGAATTCGTGAACACAACGGCTTCCGTTAACGAAACTCGAGTCGATCTAATCGAGAATACGTTACCTTGGGCGAGAATACGCCCGCAGGAAAAAAATATATATTGAGAAATATAAGTCAATCATATACGGATGTATGTCGCAGACGTTCCGGTAAAATATCAATTATCCGAGATATATTTTCATACTCACATAACTTCTGTCCTGAATTAATCTCTCACTAGTGATTTTTTACGTGCCCCTATCAACAGTTTATCCCTTTCCTAGTGTCCTTTCAACTTGGAAAAGCGTCCAGCTGTCTGCGCCGAGTCGTTTAATTGCGACTTAATTCACGCCAATTGGCCGCATTTCACACTACACCATTCGCAGCTTTCGCATCTGTTGGATAGAGACATACAAAACAATTTAGAGGTTTTCTTTTTATTGATGTTTCTTGGAAGACCGGAAAACGAGACTGACGTCGGTGGCCTTAAATGATTCAACTTAATTGCTCTAATCGGTTGTAATGACTCGGTATTTTTCAAGAGTCATCGATACCACTGTAAGGGATGTCTCAAATTACGTCAAGATCGCCTTTCATGAGGGATAATAATTAGAATTGTTGTACTCCCATAAAAATTCTCTGAGCAAATGTGCGTTACATTTTTTTGGTCAGGAAAGTTTCGAAAAGTGCATCATTTTTACCAACGGGCATGACAATTTTTTTTTTCGAAGTTCACTATGATTATTATTATTTTTAGTTATTTAATTTTTTTAGTTATTTACTTGCTTTAACTTCTGACAGAAAGAGATATCTTGGAGTGTCTCCATTTTTTTACAAGAAATAATTTTGTGCCAAGTACGCGACCCTTCAAGGCTTGAGGTGCTTCCTCAGCATCGTCTCCATCACGAAATGTAAAAAATGTTTGGTATCACTTTTATATTATAACATTTCTCAGATATATCACACTCCAGAAAAAACCTCGTTTTCCGGTTCGGCGTAAGCATAAAGTCAGATTGTCCCCCGCGTTGCGGGGGGAAAACCTCACTTTGCGCCCGCCTGGTGGGAAAGATAGTACTGGGCTCCAATGGAATCCTGTTGTGTGCTTAGCAGGGGACAAATCCCATTTGCAAGCACCTTATCATAAATAGTCTTTGGAAACGTAACAGAAAGCAAATGATTCAGTTGTGATAATGAAAAAGATAATTACAATTCCTCAATAATGCAGCAGAATACTATAAGAGGGTTCATTAACCTAAAAATGGGCCAGGTAGGGAACACTGATATGGGTCTCAATACCAAAAAAATATGGAGTTTCAGTTATAGTTCAGAATATTGATATCCAAGCCTATCCAATCCCGCAACTCCGTTGGTGTGTGAGAACTGACAATTTCGTTATAGCAATACGTTTTCTATGAAAGGCTCGTCGGTTCTTCGACACTGATCAAGCGTACTTGAACTCTCATTAAAATCACCAATGTTTTCTTCGTCACTGACGTCTATTATGTTTATTTCCGTGTTTTACGATGTTGATTATTTTTACATCTAACATCATATCGTCTAATGCTGTATCATATCCCCTATTCGTTACATATACTCACGCCGTTTCAATTGTGCCATTCAAGCTGTTATTAATCGAAACGTCATCGATCGGCCAGCACGAGAGGGATAAAAAAAAATATCGTCAGGATGAAGAAAATGAGGAGGAGGCAGTTGAGAGGACAATTGGGCTGGCGGTCGCAAAGTGCGTCTCATCATTGACGCGTTTTACTTGCCGCACATTCATTACTGTCGAACGAAGGAAAGAGACTCAAGCAGAGCGATAAATTATTTAAGTTCAATCAACGATACCATGTAAACTGTGCTTGACCAACATCTGTTGGCGGCTGTCATTTCATTGGGGCATTATACTTTCACAACTGGAAAATATGACAATGATACATTCGTCTGATGCGAGAAATGTGAATTGAATTGTAACCAGACTAAACTGGATTCATTTTCACATCGGAACTGACAATTCCTTATCGTCGATTTTGGTTGAGACGAATGATGATACATCTTCCTAAAATATCATGTTCAGGTATTTGGGATTATATGGGCATCAGCATCCTTAATCAGCATCTATCGTGCTAAATACGTTTCTGGAGCATATCTCGGCACAATATGTTCCATTGAAATCTGAAGGAAAATTCTGTTTATGAATAATGCAGATTGCCCTACCGACCCCATACATAGGTGAACCCTAGATGAACCCATACGTCTCGGAACTGGATGAAAGATTGGAGTGAGAAATCTGTGAAATTTGGAGTCGAAAGCACTCAATCACAGTGTTCCTGGACGAACTGGTTTGGTAGTTGCAAGATCAATTCGGCGAACTGCTCCAGGTGGAAGTCCGAGTTCGGAAGCTATTCCAGGTGAGAGTATCAACAGAGAAGAAACAGATCGAGGTGGGGATATCATTTCCGACCACGGTTCAGGGTAGCAGTCTAATTTCAGATTAGGAAAAAAATTACCTGCAACTGGAACAGTTCTCGGAACGGAACCTCCACCCCAAAAAGTTCTCGGAACAGAACATCCACCTGCAACCGTTCCTCGGAACTCAATCTCAATTTGTTGAATGCCTGTTACAGATAGACCGTGCTAGTTATCCAATTTAAGAATGTGTCTACAAGCCTGGTAGTTTAGTTGGAAAAATGCTGGGCGCAAAACTCTGGGAGTCTAAGGCTCGAATCTCCTCTGTGCCTATCGGCATTTTGTTGGTCTCGAAATCCGATTTATCTTTGATTTTTTTCTCAGAGCTTGATCTCTACACGAAAGAGTTCCAGAACTTACGCCTTCGCTTGGAACCGTTCCCATAAACGGGCTTGCACCCCCAGGTCCAATGATATAAGGGTCCCAACCCTTTCGAACCTGTTATTTCGAAACTGAATGGTCATAAATAAGCTGTTGTGTATTCATTCTTTTCCAAATAAACCATTATAGAACTTCCCTATTCAACATGGAATCTTCTTATAACTTCTCCCCACATAATGCGAAACCAGAACTCCGCGGGTAATTGTAAATTCATAATTTTGACCCGAATTTCTCCAAAAAAATTTTCTCATTTTTCTGCCCAAGCATCAGTTACCATCACCGATAAATCCACAGCAGTACCGGTGCAAACTTGTGACCCAAGAGTCTTACCTTTTTCATTCTGGTCAGTTTTTTTTCAGTGCGATGACACTCTCGCATTTACAAGACTACTAATTTCTCTCCAATTTCTACATCGATCTCCCCAAGTTATGTTGACGTCGTTGATTTCATTCTTTAATGGTTGGAAAACATTTCTACCTTTTCGTTTTACTCTTAAGAGCACAAGGCGGTGGCGCGTGCTTCGCACGCGCATTTCCTTTTTCCACCGCAGTGACCGGTGTCGCGTCGGCTTCGGTCTTACGCATTTCGATAATTTCGAGATGTATCAATAGTTTCTTTCATCTCTCCTTTTCACTATAGAATAAAATTATTATTTAGAACGAAATGTGAACTCGCTACAACGAACAAATTATGCTTGTTTACGATTCACACGAGAACTCTAAACGCCATTTAGATTCTCGTTTCAATGTATTCATCACAAACTGAAACAATTATTATTTATAGTATGATTATGAAGCGTTCGAAGCCTTCTGAAATTTGTTTTTTTATCTTTAACGCCTTCGATCCATTATGGATATGGGAGTTGTGGACCATACGTTACACCGCATTCGCTTGATAATACACAGGAAACCACAGAAAACCTATGTCGGTATCGGCGGCTACTCTATGAGCAACCTCCCGCTCATCAGGCATTCCGAAAAAATGCTCACCCTGTCGGGGATTTGAACTTAGGAACCCAAGCGCCACCGCTAAGACTGCCCGCTCAGTCTAATCGGCTATTCTAATGTCGATTAATTCTGATTTGGTTATACGAAATAGGTTGGTTGCATTTGCATCCATAAACATCAATATTTGGGATATCAACGCAATAATTCCACTCTATTCGTATACCCTTTCGAGTCTTTACGAGTCTTTTGTTCCCATCCCACCCCCTTTAACCCCACTGTACAGCATTTGCCCAGTTTGTCACTGGCATCGAGGGAAAACCATTGGAAAAAACATCAGATTTGTACAGCTCGTTTCTTTTACGAAACTCCCGCTCGGTTGTGTCGTGTGAGTTAAAGCCTGAAAAAAAACAAATAGCGCCCATGCCGGACTTGAACCAGCGACCTCAGATCTCAATTAGCTCCCCCCAATTCCAGTGCTTTTGTAGATTTCAAAAGTATGACAATTGTTCAAGTTGTCATAACTTATGTAGTTATTGAAAATCGTATACAGAGATAGTATATTACACCATAAGGGCAGAAAGTATGAAATTCCTGCACGAAATTCCTGAAATGGCGCGCAGTTCAGGGCTTTCAAACTTCCGCCCGTGTGGTGTATACTATTTTTCTTTATAGCCGGTCGAAAGTACGAAAATTCATAATTTGTGTTATAGATACTGATGCCTGCCCCGACATTTGCAGCACGAGCGAAGCGAGTGCTGCTGGTCGGGGGCAGGCATAACATAAAAAAGAAAGGCAAAGAAAATTAACCTTCAAAATATGTTTTTATGATCAAAATTATACATTTTTTTTCATTTTTTTTATCTCTCGTGTTCAATGTTTTTTTCAGCATCGACCAAATGCTCCACAGTGTTGAAGGTCTCAGCTTCTTACTCAAGTCTTTGAAATATATCACTAAATTAGCTTCATCTGACTGTGACAAAGAATTTTGATGTTCCATTTGCCATTTTTTATAAGTATCGTAAACTAATTTATAGCGATCAGCTGACTTCTTTGGCAATGTTTCTGTCTCGATTATCAATCGTGCTTGTGCATCAAAATCCCTCAGAAGCTCCTCCGCGTCCATCGACTCATCACTGGACGTCATTGCCTTAATTAATATTTTTTTTTATATTTCATTAATTGCAAAGAAGTCGTTTTGAGGTTACATTTGACATTATCGTAGATAGAGGTGATGACTAGTGACTGACAGCAGTCCCACGCACCGATGCGCGGAAAAAAAATTTCGTCCCGCTGTTGTAGATGGCGTACGCGTCGTTTCATCGATGCACGAATCTTAGACTTTCTGCTTCGAAATCGATGACGAATATACGTACTTTCGACCGAGGTATAAAGAAAGTATTTTTTTCTGCCCTCCGGCCGGAACGCGGTAACTTTCGGGCCGCTGCGCTAAACGAAGTTACCGCTTTCCGGCTTCGTCGAGCAGAAAAATAGTATACACACCTCGGCCAGCAAGTAAGAAAGCCTCAGATCACATTATTGTCGACCTCGGCTTCGCCTCGTCCAACAACTAAATGTGATCTGAGGCATTCCTTACTTTGCTGGCCTAGGCATGTAATCTACTATTGACGTACTGTTAATTTATTAAGTTTCGAGTGTCTTACATATTCTGTCCAGTGTTGAAAATTTTATATGTACGCGATAATTACAGAAGAAAACAAAATATGCTTGCAGCAAATTGGAAAATTGAGGGCTCATTTTTTCGGAGCCAATGATTAACAGTATCTTTAACTTCGGAAAATATATTGTCATTTCAAATATCAAAGTGTAATTCAGCGCGCATTCGGGCTTGTTACTTAAAAATGAGATGTAGGGAAATTGTATTTTTTCTTTAATAAAAATTAAAAAATATATATCTCCATACAAAGTTTGTGTAAAAATTAAAAAAAAAAATTATGAGATCGCCTTTCGAGTGTCGGAAAAATCAGGAATTTTTTTCCGGCCCCTTCGGAACCATGGTAGAAATGGGTGACCAGAATTGACGGAGAATCTTCCTTATCAGAAAAACTGGATTCGTCCATATATATATCAAGTGAAGTGGTAGACTGTATCGACTCAACTTAATGCGCAGTTGAGTTATCAGAAAATATTTTGGAGTATAATAACAGGCGCATCACAATTGTCATACGAAGTTTGATAGAGCTAAGGATGTTTTCTAAAAGCATATAGGCACAAGAACCTTGAATACTTGGGAAATTCTCATTCTGGAAAATATTTCCGGAAAACTGCAAAATATGGAATGGATTTATTTATGCCATCATTCCAGAATTGCTCGATGGATTCTCATACCCCTCAAGTTCTCAAAAAAATTGCCAAGTTTGATTGATCGATTGATATTATCTATCATTTGACTATAGATATAGTGATATTAATATGAAATAGATGAAGACTTACTGATAATAACAAACAAACGAACGATTAGTGCATTGTCTAAATTTTAGTTGTGGAATCCACATTAGAAGAATTGAAACTAATAGATATGAAGTGTAGAACCTAAATGCTTTGACGTATATGAAGCTGATATACTGTGGAAGTGAATCAAGATACGTATGATGAAATCGCACGAATGAGAGCATTAAATTATTGCATCACTCTCAGACTTACTTCAGCCCCACGAAAGATGAGTTGCAATGGTATTTTTTAAGGCTAGCTAATTGGTCTTTCAAGGGTACTAAAATCTTCCCCAATAAACCTTGAGTGTGTGTGTGTGTGCATGGGTGTCTTGATTTTGGATACGAAATGAAATGCTCTACAAAAATAAGTCACAATATTGCTTGGGTGAGACCACTTCTTAGCACGCTAATCATTTTTTCATTGCATGGGTTTTCAATCACCACTTGATTCAATTCCGATCGTCACATTATTGGTTCATTCCGTAAATCTTATGTAAATCCCGTTTTTGAGATTAAACTTCTACGTTGGATTAATGAAGATTATTGGAGTGACCAATTGGATCTCGGTGGATCAACTTAAATGTCGCAAACACGTGAAGTTAGCAAGTCCATCAAGGACTCTTTCGGGATCTAAAACGATATTAGGTCCCTGGACCACACTCCAAATGTTGTGACCTCGCGAAGTTGTGCAATCGAATAGATGGATTAGTGTGACTGCGTACTTGACCGAATAAACTTCTAACTTTCCGATCAATTCGATTACTAGAACCCCTTTCATGCCAAATTTAATATTGTAACCAAAAATTTCCCGGAACAATTTCTCGTGAACAAATTATCCGATCAAGGTCCTGTATGACGCAATCGAAGCGTCTTGCCCTAACTTCGAGCTGATTAGTTTTCGATCCGTATATGCCTGCTGGTTTCTATTGTTATTAACCATTTCAATTGTTCATACCGATGTATCTCACGAAATGTTATAGATACGCAAAAATGTGTTGAATAAATATTGTTTCTTATAAAAAAATACATATTTTGTGTTCTCTAACTTTTTTTGTATCTTCAACCGTTTCGACGTTAGAGCGTTATAAACAACTGAAATCATTCAGAGAGCTCTATGGTGACAAAAATGAGAGAGTAGAAAGAAAGTACACACACAGACACACACACACGCAGACATCGGGAGGTTATAATTTTGAATCGCAGAGGGCCAACCCCACAGTACATTTATTCATATTATTTTTGCTCTATGCCTTCTATATATGGGATATAGTGTAATATTGTTAGTCCTATTGTTGGCTTTGGCTGTTGGACTTGTATGCATCAAAGTGAATAAATAAATAAATAAATAAATAAATCAATCAATCAATAAATAAATAAATAAATAAATAAATGAATAAATAAATGAATAAATAAATGAATAAATAAATGAATAAATAAATGAATAAATAAATAAATAAATAAATAAATAAATAAATAGATAAATAAATAAATAAATTCGTTTACATTTTTTCGTTTGACACACTAAAATCTAGTACAGCATATATTCTAAAATCAACTAAATTTTTTTCCCCCTCGTGGTTAGAAAAGTCGATGCCTGAAACAACTATGTAATGAAAGCGAATGAATAATGATGAGAAAAACGAAATTCGGCCATTACCGTGCACATAATGCGGTTGTAATGCCGCGGCAAAGAGCAAGAGCAATTCACAAGAATTCGTTACGGAACTCTGAAGGCAAGCTACTTTCCGTCCTCAGGGTGGTTGCTGCGTTATTTATAGCCCACCTTCTCCATTCTGTTTCATACCACGCTGAAAAGCTAAAGGATATCCGTCCACGGTGAATCTCATTGCGTGCGTGAATTTATGAAACCGTCAATTACATATCAGCGAGTAGTTTCGCGTGCGATTTTTCGGCAACCTGAATTTTTCGAACTTGCAGATCGTTCGATTATATCTGACGTTTGCTAATCGCCAATTGTTTAACGCACGTTTTTGAGCATTTCATTAGACATCGTTCACGCTGAAATTACTAGTACAAAATACACACACACACACACAGATATTCTACCGAAAATGGGCTAGAAATAATTGAAGTACCTTAAAAGGCAAAGATCCACTGACCTTCCATCTAATCAACGAAGTCAGGACGTTAAAGAAGGAAATCGATCTCTCAAAAACCATTAAATTAATTAGCGCCAAATTCTACGCTGAAACTTTTTACCATTAACAAAAATTTCCACGAAAAAATATCGAGATACATTCTCATTAAATACGTATATATAACTCTCCTGGTTCCATCCACAAACATGAATTACACACTCAGACATTTTCCATGAAATCCCTAAATTTGTGTCTTCGACCTTTTTAGGTATTTTTATACAATGAAGTGGTAAGAGGAAAAAAGAAGCGACGATGACGATGCTTTTACCCGGAAACAAGACCAAATTCTTTTCTTATGACATAAGCAATAGGTGGAACCACGGAAAAAAATATAGATAAATTGAGTATCCAACGTGAAACCCTTGAATAGCCGATGGTATTTTCCATCAACACCGCTCACTTCCCCGAAAACTGATTCACTCCTCAACGAAGCCCATCTCATTCCCTAATCTTCACGTTCTATCGCTGTCAATCGTTCCGTTAGATCTACTCACCACACTATTCCTCTATTACACACCATAATATGATATCATCACAATTTGTCATAGCCCAATTCACCGATGTCCACAAATTGAAATTCCAAAAATTACCGTGTTGCCAATGACCAATCACAAAATTTGTTTTTTCCAATATAAGGTATTTAATCAGAACCAAAGATCATCATATTTAAAAATTTCTGGGATCTCGTTTTTGACTGATCAACCTCTCTTTAGTCGCGTAGTATTATATTGAACGACGGATGTAGTTTCGATTTCAGAAACTTGATTAGCGTTCAATGTCATTAAGGTGTTGGACATTGCTAAATGAATGGAGACAAACTGATTGCCGTCACAAAGTCACTTATCTCCTTTTACCACTCCAGCAATAATATAATAATATACTACAAAGTTCGGGTGACACTCATCATCTCGCTTCCCCAGATGGACACCTCAAACTCCCAGATTTCCCAAAGAAATTCACCTCATAAACTCTCACTTACTCCAAACCTTGGACTCAAAAAAAAAGTATGATGGGCTCATAACGATAAATTGGCCGGTGTCACAAAAGCATTGCTGTGAGACACATTGTATAGTCCAGTATCACTGATGCACTGTTGAACGAGTGACTAACACAATCACACTTTTTTAAGCAGTCACTGGAGGGTCCCTTAACCGTGTTAAGTGCCTAGTATCGCTTCACAAAGTATAGACAGGCGAGGTAATTTTGGCCGATCTCTACCGACCTTCAGGTCCGATCTTATCATTTCTCACTCGCGTTTACCCGACATAGTCGTACAATACTGTCCAAACAAATTATCCTCCCAAAATTATCAATTTTGACAAAACCGTAAAAGCCGAAAAATGGATTACCAAGGGTCAATAGTTTCAAAGCCTGGACACGTACAAATCCCTTCGCATAAAACACAGTGGGTGTCGGTTTATCTCTCTACACTCAACACAATTTATAATGATGCTGTCTTCGTTGGAATAGCCGATCTCCTGTGTATTGAGGCGCGCGCGTTTTACGGTTGCGTCTGCCGCGATTCTCAAGCCCCGACAGTCTGCATTGTGCGACGCTACATCTGAAATCGTCCGGCCGCCTCGGTCTAATGTCAAATTTTCATTATGATTTCTCAATAACACGAGAAAAGTCCATAGCGCCAAAGTTGATCAGGTATTTGTTATCTAAATGAGTCAAGCAGGTGTTGGCGCCTGTATCGCAATCGGCGATTGTATCCTCGCGGATTCTTCCAAAAGTACAAACTCTCCGAATTCCTCCGAACCTTGGAGCATTGTGTGAAAGCCCAACAGGAAGTAATCAATCCCAATGTTATGCAGCATCTCCAAATAATCCAATTTTTTAACATAAATCGTAAGCGCAATTTGCAATAATCATTAAGCATTAAATAAACATTCTGATAAGTGAGTGTGCGGATGATTGGACTGAAAGCACTAACGGAAATCACGGCGTGAGAAAATCGTACTGACGGCGCTAACTGATGCACAACGCAGACTGGCACGGATACGGACATTAAAATCATCAGTGAAGTGGCTTATAGAGGTCCAGTCACGGATAGATTCTTTGGGGGTCGTTGGTACGAGCGTGTGTGTAGAGAGAGGAACAAAAAACCATTCTCCGTTGTATTAAAAAAAAAACTTACCAATTTTTTTCTCCGGCATTGGTGAAGGTGGAGACATTGCTTTTTGCAATTGACTAAAATTGGTGTGGAAAACATTTGTTAAACACGTCTGGGTGGCTGTATGAGAGCAAAACTGCCGGAAGTTATAATTAATGTGGTTACAAGGTACGATGTACGAGGACGATTGATCGAGTGAGTTTATCGGGGTCCAAACGTCGAGGCTCCGTTGCGATATGGAGCGGATCGCGATGTGTCGAGGAAAATTGACGATTTACTACGTGGGTCTTGAAAGTGAAATCGGGTAGACAATCGAAGGGTGTCGCTAATCCTTTCTGTTTTATATGATAGATCGGGGATTCGTTCGAGCAAGATAACAGAGAAACTGGATATTAAAAAAAAAGAAATAAGTTGAGAGTTTACAGAAGGAAACACATTACGGATACTTCCGGAAGCTCTTGTAGCTTCGCATTATGGTTCCTTCGCTTCATAGGTATTTTCCCTACGTTCTTGTTCCGCAGAGGAACAGCGTCAGCGTGGAGCGCAAGGTGAGCATCTTCATATTTCTCGATTTCTTGCGTCTATGTACAATTATCTCGAATCATGCAATTCGTACGGATTGAATCAATCATTTTGTCAATGGATAAAAAACGCGAATGCACAGATTGATTCACGAAAGAAGGAACCACTGATAGCTCCTCTATATTCGAAGTTATCTCACCCCTTGAAACGGTACCTTTGCGGTTCTACCGTGGCGACGTGCTAGATTGCCATCCGAGGCGAGACCGCGGATGGCAGACACGCGAGGGAAGATGATTAATTTTCCATGGCGCGCGCAAAATTAATCTTTTTCCGCTCGAGGGCCGGGGAAACCATAATTTTCCAGGCACCGAATAATGGTCTTCGCGACTGGAAACGCAAACTAAATATATATATGGAAAATGAAATATTGGATTGCAGTACTAGAAGATTTTCTCTTCATGCGATAATTATTGGAATTGGATTCCGGATGGTCGTTGAATATTATTTGATCCTGTTAAGTCATAATTGGAAATGATCAATCCATTGATTTGCAAGGTCATATTGGTGGCCCAGTTGTGATCCTCAGTATTTGACTGAATCAAATCATCGGAGAATGTGCCGCGGTTGACCGGGCACGAACCGAGGATTGCTTGCGTTCTGAGCCCTTTACTTGGATATGTACTATTTTTTATGAAATGTAAATCCGACACAATCCATTGTATTTCTGGTGGAATAGTCGAAAGATATATAGTCCTATGATGGCCTATATGACAATAAACAATTTTCAAGTCAAGTTAAGACGATAGCTCGATCAGTTAGGCGACGGAGTTGTAACTAAGAAGTCTTGAGTTCAAATGCAAGCGCTACCCGTTGCTACGAGCACCAATGTAGTCATTTAGAGCTACTGTATTCACAATCAAAAGAGGCATAAATATAGCGACGATAAATAATAATCAAAACAAATACACAAACGAGTCGATAGAGCGCAAGATTTGGATGCCTTCGGTTCATCTAGAACCATTACCGCCGCATTAGCCTGGTCGTTCCCCATTCACATGAACTTCATTTGTGACGTCAGTTTAGGTTGATTTATTAATGTTTAACTTTCCGATAAGGAAGATCATAATCGTCCCGAAAATGAAGAGAGTGTTATCAAGATTTCCCCGTTCGCAACGTTTGAGGTTTTTGTTATCCCTGACATGTTTTTGGTATGTGTATGTGTATCCGTTTCAGTTTCGTCATCCCTCTCTCGTGTATCTTCCTACTATCAGTCGGAATCTGGGGAGAAATTTATTTTTCACACAGTATCCTCGAAAGGCTAAACGCAAACCGACGACATTTGCCGCAGGCGGACACAACAGTGTGTGTGTGTGTATTCGATCATAGAGAATCCCATTGAGTCAACCCTTTAGCTTTACCCCAACAGCATAAATTGATTCACACCAAAATTTCGATATTTTTGAATCATGTGACCTGAAGTTGAAGTTATACAACCTGTGTCTATTTTTCGGTGAACCCATTGTCAGAATGCACAGTGGTAGAAGATCGTAGAAAGTTTGGAAACAAAAATCCCGGAAATTGGACCCTAAGTGACTCCAGAGGATCAAAACATGCCGATTTGACACCTGAAAATGCCTACGACCGTTTTCCTCTACCTTTCCATTCTATTTTTAGAAAAGTCTATTTTTAGAATCCATCAGGAAAAAGGTCAGATAAAGTTGAGAAAAAACGTCCTTGGAAGTGGAGCTACAACAAGTCCAGGAGACTAAAAACTTCAAAAGTTGACCTTTCCTGGAGATATCAATATCCGACGTATTTCCACTATCCCATTGGGAAATGAGTTTTTATAAATCAATGGACAAAAAAGTCGTATGGATTTCATAACAGAAACGCCTTCCGCAGTCGTCGTACGACGATGACATAGTAAACAATATATATGTGTCCTAAATATATGTCACATATACATACGCCGGCATAATATATCTTATATATGTCAGATAGAATGTTTTGCGGTCCCGGCCTCGGAAGCCACTTCGCGCCTGAAAACTTCCGATTACCTAGGCCCTTGACCGGAAAAATATCGCTGCGAACACGCCATACAACGCTACTCGCGCCCCCCCCCCCCCCCCCACGCGCTTCCCATCCGAGGCGAAGCCGAGGATGGCAACCTACCGGGTGGGATTCGGTGATGAATTTCCCACGGCTAGCCCGGGAATGCACATCTGATATTCGCTCTGTGCACCATACCACTCTTCGGAAACTATATAGACTGAATAATTTCGGTATAGGTCGCTATATAATACATATAGCGGGGATATATTTTCTCAAGAACCCAAAAACTCAATTAATTCAAGTTTACCCCGATTCCAATTTGGCCGATCAATGGGGCTTCAACAGGTGTCCAACTTCACCAATTATTCATAATTCAACAAAAACTGATTGATAATTCCCTTGTCCAACGACAAGTTGGACCAGTTGGTAAAATGCAAGAAATATTTTTATTTGCTCACTAAACGGTATGCAAAGCTCATACAAGCCAAATGTTAGCTCGGTCAATAAGATCGGTGGTAGTCTGCATGGATCTGGATAAAACCCGGAAATATTCAAGATAAATCCCATAAGACCGGCATATGATTCTCATCATGGAGAAGATTGTCCTTGGAATTCCCCTTTTCCATCAACAGTTCAGCAAGTATACGGTTACTATACATAACCATCGAAAAGTTGGTTATAATCTGATAGTTGATTACCCAAATTGCACGTTCCTTCGACAAGTTCCAATGAGATACCAGAGTTACCGGTTGAGAACACTTCTTCAAGCTCATATCTTCTTCGCGATGTTATTTCCATATTGATCAAAAAACTAGCTTCGTAATGTCTACGTCGCAAGGTATTTGCAACATTGTGAGACAATTCTGAATATAATTTTCATAACTGTGTGCTACTAATAAAACCGAATTTCAACATTCGAGCTATCATATCGTCTAATAACCGAGTCAAGTACTATGGTAATACGATAGCGGGCGGTTATGATGGAACCCACCCATCGTCCTCCCTCTCGCTGCGTCGCGTTGGGTTCTCGTCCGGCCTTGCGGTCTCATTTGGTGGGTACCGCTGACAGCATAGTCCGAATATGTCTACTATATTTCATGGTGGGAATATTCTCCGGAGGTCGGGCGCGAAACCGTGACCTTTGACGCAGAAATCAGACACGCTACATCAAAGTCCCACCTGTGTGTGTGTGGATGTGGGTGTAAGTAATTACTTAGTTACTCAGCGGTGTTATGCGAAACATATTGGAAAATCCGTTAGTGGACAATTAGATTTAAGTCTTCTTCATTTAGCTGGTGACATTTTCCGTTCACAGGAATCATGTGCACATAGTACTAAATAGTAACTTGCTTTGTACATACATATTGGCTGAAGTTTAGTCCGAGGCTCGCGTTTTCGTATTTACCAAACAAGGGCAATTATATTAAAAAAACCTTTCCCTCGCCGAAACACTAACGATAAAACTCTTGTTGATGTTGACCATTTCAAACGGAAGTCTTTTACAAAGGGAATAACCGAATTTGCAAAATGTGGATTGATCCGTCGCTCGTGACGCAGCCACTGATGTCATTCAATTTTCCTTTTCAGGTCGAACATACAAGCCACAATGCCCATACTCCGATTTTCCTTTAGAGTGATACAATTTCTGATTGTAAGATTTGTCGCTCAAAATTTCTATGTCTATTCTTATCAAGCAGACTTGAAAATAATTGGCCGGCCCCAACGATTACTTCTTTAGTCTATATTTATATTTCAATTCTTGGATAAGTAAGATTAGAGAGTGTGGTTAAAATCTAATTCAATTTGAGAATTTGGTCTTTCATTCTTAGTAACTCAAATTGTTTATGTCAATGACGCAGTTGGTGGAGGAGCAATTTCCATTGTTCATCAAGCTTTGTGGTGTAAACGCTTAGAGTTAGGGAAAGAATCGTAAAACAAAAGTTGTTCGTCATGTAAAAAGACACATTTTATGTCACGTGAACTTTTTTCTAGTGTGCAGAATTAAGGAGGTACCGAGGGTTTCACCCTCGAGCGACCGCAGTACTGTTGGCGTCTCGCTCTCACTACCGCAACGCGCATGGCTTTGTTGGGGTCGCGGATAAAATTTAATAGTGATGTACGCGATGCATGAGTGTGTGTGTATGTGTGTTTGTTTTCAATTTTTAAGTAGACTAATTCTATACATTTTTTTTAGATTATGTGTGTATGTGTGTGTATATGTGTAAATTACAATTTGAGAAGTTTTCGTTGTGAACTATCCAGATCACACTGATTTAGCCCCCACTAATTGGTTGACATTTGTTAAATCTCAAACTCAAAACGAAAGTAAGACTCGCCATACAAATTGGAGATATTGGACCTCCAATACAAATATAACATCGTTACGTTCATTAGACAATAAAAAGCATCAGTTTGGTTCCTAACTTATCTCTTAAGTTAGCACAGATTTTCTAGACGTAAAGCAAACTGATTACGAAGCCGATAACAAATTTAGACTGTACAGCATCATTTCCACATTATGTCTCCGGTTTTATCACTAACAAATATTTAACCAAGCATTGGCTGTATTTGCTTCATTCATCTCCCCATTCAATGAGACAACAATTTACAATAATCTTTATTTCCTGGGATCGTTAAAGATTTCAAGTGACTTCCAACAATAATTTCATTGAAGAAAATAAAATGTCTGAGTTACGTTGAATTGTTACTCCATATATGGGTGCGTATCGTTGCGGAAAGTTCGATATCTATCGACATTCGCTTGAGAAAACGGGTCCACCGTTAGATCGTACGATAGGAAGTAGGACCACTGTTACATAGAAAAGTGGCAGCTCACCAGTCTTCTCCCCATATTTATCCATCTCATTGCCAGCTCACGACTAACCAATGCCGCATTGGCAGCTTAAAGCAGGAAAAGGCCAAGAAAATTATGAAAAAAATATGCCACTGGCTAAACACAAAATACATAGCGTCGAAACTAAATTACCAAGGCCAATGCCACAAACCTAGCGGTAAAATATTATTGCAACTTGTTAGAATCAATTTCATTATTACTCTTCTCATAAAATGAATAACACTTTTTTTTTCTTGCAGATAATTACACCTCGTTGATTCTCATTATTCCATTAATTCTCAATGCAAGTCTTATGAATCATGTCATACTGCTTCTTGAAACAAACTTCTGGAAAATATTTAATTGTTTCGCGAGTCATCAATTAATAGGGGAAAATTTTGTAATCGAAAAATTAAATCGCTGACGTATGACGGGCATAATTCGTTAGTTGATGAAATTACAGGCTGTATATTGCACTCATGGCCGGAATGTATTTGTCATAATTGTGAAAACATCTAATTATTTAAGAAGAATGTGGAATAAATAATTTCACAGCATAGTTTTTTAAAACTTTTCAAAAACTCAAATACCTCGTAAAGGATTGAGTCAATGAAAAAATGTTATTGAACACATGCACCTACCTACCACCCACTCACCCACCCACCTACCACCCGTCCACCCACTCACCCACCTACCACCCACCCACCCACCCACCTACTCACCCACCCACCCACCTACCACCTACCCACCCACTCACCTACCACCCACCCACGCGGACACTCACGCAACCTGCCACCCACCCACCCACACACACATGGAGTCCCATGTAAAATACGAATTTAAAACTCGACATCATTACAATAACTTCGCAAAATCGAGAGATGACCGACCTGTAGCACACCCAAACATTCCATAAATCATGATAAAAACCTGAAATTAATAAATCTCTGGAAATAGTCAAACGATAAATATGTTCTCCGTATAATTATGCTAATTATCCCACAATTTCCATATTTAATTTATGTAATTAACAATTAACTCATTGGCACCAATAACCGCAAAGAACATTCTTTCCGGTAAAACAATTATGCGCTGTATACAATTATACCCTAGTAAACGTTTAGAAGAATTTCAACGTGACGATATGAACTGGGGCTCGATCGTATGATTGATGGTTTTACGTCATCCGCGAGTAAAAGTGGTTTATCCGAGCCCCTTCACGAGACATATAGCATGGCACATTTGGTGGCCATAACTGGATTTGGCGTCCGAATTGGCATTAAATTCCCGGAAAATGAAGAATTATATGGAACCTTCATCTCGCCTCGACAATTTTTTTTTCTCCGTGTTAGATTTTTTTTGGCTAAAAATATTCTACAATTTCTTGGACTGACGCAACTTTGAGGAGTAGTAGCGCTTGGGGTGATGCAACGGTGACTTTGACTTGCACTGCTCATTTTTTTCACTCCCTCGTGGACTTGAAATACCAAAAAGCGAAGGGAAGTGAGTAATTCTTTTGCACTTTTTTCTCTAACGTTCCTATCGTTGATTATTCGCAAAATCTCTGGACTTAATATGTATTATCAATAACGTTTTCATTTGATATGTATCTATTTAATCAACTACACATAGACACCTTTTTTTAACAATAACTTGTTGAATTAGCACTGAAATTGCACGCAATGGCAAATGGAATTACGCCAAACTATGAGAATAATTTTCGTCACATGTAGTTTTGGGCACAATCGACTGTGTAAACAACTTTCAGATTTATTCTGCGCACTCTGGTAATTAAATCCCATGATGATTGAAAAGGCGTGTAATAGTCTAGTCGACAAGTTTTACGGATAAATCTTTAATGAAGAATCAAATCCCACACCATGAATACATGTTCTCAAACGATGTTGTTCTCCAAATGAATGTAAAACTTCTAGGAAGAAAGATTGTATTAGTCGGATGACTAAGATACTACTGGACCGATAGCTACCAAAATTTTATGGGCTCTTAGAAACCGTTTCCGAGAAGATGGTGGATAGAGAAATGGTTACGTGCGTACGTACACGTAATTTCACACACACACACACATCAAATCCAGAACATGTCAAGATGATGCAAAGCATCAAACATTTTCAAACTCCCTGAACACTTTTGATTTCAGAACTATTCTCTTTAGCAGGCTGAAAATATCAATATTATTTTTAGAAAATTCTGAGTAAATCGGTCCAGACTCAGGATCGAAGACAGCAAATTCTACGATTCAAGGTACCCAATTATTCCAACCCCGAAAATCCAGGAAATTGATTCTGGACCTTCATGACAGATTGACGCATTAGATTCGAATACACTTAATTCCATTACAAATTAAACCTCAATTACAGTCATGAGACTAGTTTTCTGTTTTTCTCGAAGGTAGAAATAAACATTCAAGCGAGAGTAATAGGTGGATTGGAGCTAGTGACAGTAGGGGGAGTGGGGAGGGGGTGGTGGGTGGGGGGGGGGGAGGGCAGAGATAAGGGAAGAGAACGAGGTGAAAAAACGACTGACAAAAGAGCAAAAAGAGGAGGCAAAAAAAATTAACAAGGAGGCACGAAGATCGGGGAATAACACGCGGGGGGTCTTTGCCACCCAATAGAGGGGGGTAAAGTGGGGGGACTGGTAAGAGCCACGAGATCCGATTGGTTCGCGCCTCGGCCATATTATAAGCAGCGGCCTGCAGTCCGCGCTAGTTAATGTTAGTCCGAACCACCAAGTGAGTCGCATCTGACGATCGTCAATGCGCGCGCATTTCAATTCAACTTTTATTGGCAATTTGTTATTTCAAAGCAATTTTTATTTCTTTCCATGATTTAATCAACGAATAACACAGATTTAGTCAGTCAGAAACAGATCAATTGACACGATAAGATTTTTCATCAATCTGCTAATATATAGATCGAATTTTTCTGATAGAGCTGATTGGATCTATCGGCTTCACGTGTTCATTTATCGACAAGTGTCAGTGAACCTGTTGGAGAATCTCTAGACCCAAGTGGCGATTTATTTCGCGTTTTATTGAACATTGAGGATAATTCCGCTGTGGAAAGGAACTGATATTAAAGTAAGTGTTCAGTGACAATGGAAAAAAATAGGAGAGAATTCAGAAGTGAAGTGGTAAGGAGTGAACAAGTTGAAATATCAATTTTCAATCAATATCTCGAAATGCGAGAAGATCAATATTGTAATATATGATAGATATTATAAAAAAGGTCTGAAAAAACATCGCCGGATAAAGGAATGAAATTAATCATTTGATGACAATTTCGCAAAATATATCTTGGTTGAGTGGACATAGCGAAATTTTGATACATTATTATTTTAACGATTCTCATTAAATTTTTTGGGGGAAATTTGTTGGTTAATTCGCATTGTCGATATGGCAATGCTCCTCTACCACTTTGCTACTGAAAGTTAAGTACGCATTGAGTGCCAACACCAACTGCGTTGACTTTGAAAAATTGAGCAACACTCCCTATTAACTATATACACCAAGGAATAGGGGAATAGTATTTTCCTCTTGACGTAACTGCAATACGATATCACAGAAATATTGAGATAAGGTCGCGAGGGATGCGGTATCGATGTTGTCTCGCGTTCTAGAAGTTGATTTCATCCGCCGGCGAAATCACAGACTCGACAGATTTTCCATATTGCACATAGACCTAGAAATGGGACATGTCCCTACCGTAAAAAATTAATAGTATTTTACTGCCCAGAGCTTGATCAAAAATGGAGAAACGAAAAATTCAATAAGTGAACGGAGCGCACTCCCCATTCAATATGCTCTTGCGACAAAAAATCTGATTGCAGTTTTTTTGTGGGGCATTTTGATCCGAATCTACAATTTTTCCCTAAATTCCGCGGAATTTTCATTCTTCATTTTTTCCCAGAAAAAGCTAAAACACTACCAGACCGATTAGAACCAAAAAGTTAGGGCAGACCTGATTTGCTCTGATCGCCCCATCCAGCATCTGGATCGGATTATTTTGATTATGCACAGACCATACACATAAACATACACACATATGCAGCTATTTATAGTATAAACTTGCAATTGGATTGAAATGTGGAGACTCGGATGGAGACTTCATATGCTATCAGCAAGTTGAAAGAACGTGTTAAAAAAAACATACTCCACGCATTAAAAGTCCAAGATGAACGGTAAAATATATATATATATATATATATAAACAAATCAATCAATTTTTGTACGCGGTTTCAACAAACTTGAAGGAAAAAAAAATTGCCGCGAATCAGATATGTATTTACTTCATTGAGCGATTGTGACACGATACTATCGCATGACAATTCTCAATCTCCCACAAGTGCATCACAAGCAAGTATCAATTGGGAGATTGATTACGAAATAATTATCAGTTCCACCTGCTTCCGTGTTTATTCAATCCACGCAATAATTTATGAATCACCAAAGAAAGCCCATAAATTCCGGAAGAATATGACAAGTGAGTGAGAGAATAATGAGACACTTGACTCACAGTGGGTTATCTATTTTCGGAACTCATTCATAAATCTCGGCGCCTGCGCTCAACAAGATTGTTCTGCCACCTGTAGCTTGAAGTTATATATATACCTTTCCCCTCTTGTGCTCAAAGTCACTCTCTCGGGTGTGATTTTCCCCCTCCCCATTTCGCTTGTACCATCGCGCGACTTTCTAGATATATACAAACAAGTAGTGGAGGGAAAACCACGTGCTGTTAAAGGAGGGGAAAAACATTTCGAAGCCAATAGCCAACGGCTATTTCTCCATTAATTGACAGCTTTGAGAATTGATGGTCCGCAAAAAAAGAAAAAAAAAGTGTACTCTGGGAATATACACACCCCCGTTTCTTTTTGCCGATACGTGCGTCACTACAATTTTTTCCGCACTTTTTTTTACCACCAATCTGAATATTCAAAGGCTTCCGCGAAGGCCCCTTTTGGCTTTTCAATTACATTCCCTCTTTTTCTATTTCTGCTCTTTCGGCCACACATTCATACGTGGTTTGAAATAATCCTCAAGAAATTTACAACATCAGACACTCGACGGAATAAGAATGCAGAAAAAAACGGGTTGAGGGGGGGAGGAGGGTGGAGGGAGGAGGGAGGAGGGAGGAGGGAGGAGGGAGGAGGGAGGAGGGAGGAGGGAGGAGGGAGGAGGGAGGAGGGAGGAGGGAGGAGGGAGGAGGGAGGTGGGGTAGAGCTGTGTCAAGGCCCGAACGAAGCTTTTACTGACGCATACGAATTTAGTCGTATCAAAACGTATACAAACATCGGGAATTTACGGTATCTTCGATGTCGGGGTCAATGGGAGGTGAGTGGAAAAGGAGTTGTGAACACGCGCGGATAATTTGACCATAACACGTGGATTGATAGAGTGAAAAGATGAATTGATACATCGGTGATCAATGAGAGGGGTAAACTCAATGACATTGTCTTCCGATTACGCACCAACTATCTCTGCACAATCTCTGTTGTGCGATCGAAATAAATAGCGGATCGAATGTGTTTGCCTTCCTGTGGGAAGTATAAAAAAATTGGATAATATTGATTTGTGTATGTTTTTTTTGCGCATTCTTCAAAGCATCGAGTACCCGCGGGTGAGCCGGCAACACTCTAGTACCATTGCTGAGTTTTGCGATTACACTTTGATGGTCCAAGGGAAAAAACCATTCTATATAAAATCGAGATTTTTTTTTCAATCCAGAGCTTGTAGCAAAATACGAGACCGCAGTTTTTCGACATTTTCGAACACCTGTAAGCGACATGAAGGCCTTTCAATTGCACCCCAAAAGCGTGCAAATTCAATTATTAATTCATACTCAATCGAGTGCAAAGAAATTATCGACACACACACACACACACCATTACAAGGTTGGTTGGGAAACATTTTTGTGCGCTTTGTCACTTACTCCAATGTGAGGCCCCATAGTTGGAAATGGCCTAAGCGCGCTATGGCGCGAACGCTGAAGGGTTAACAAACCAATTACATACCAAAAATATAGTTCTCGAATTCGGGGTCATTCCAATATCTGATGAAAATAGTTACGTTTTGAGAATTCTGAAAAAAGCTGCATACATGAAAAATATGGTCAAAATTTAAATTCGCATATTTGGGAGGAACCGATTGGAAGGTGGAGTAACTCTTTCAGTTGGTCCAAGTGGAAATCACATTAATTTTTACCACGCAGTTGAGGTGATGGGAATTATATTTGTTGACTTAATCAGAATTCATCTCATTCAGAATTCAATGGAAAAAAATTAGATGTGTTTATCAACATTTGAAAGGTTACTCAACACTTCGATCGCGCCTATAGCCATAGATTTTTTCATTTCGCAGAATTGAAAATTCTATATTTACATCTCAATTTGGAAATATTTAGCGATCTGTTTATAAGTGATTTTAAATAAAAGAAAATCCCAAGATACTCATTATTTCTTTACATTTATGTTAGCAAAATCGTTGACTTCTCGATGCTAAATACGGAAGTTTACCGATGGGCCCAACAAAAATTGTACAATATTCTATGGTTGTCATAAACGGCAAAGGTGGAATGATAGGAAATTTTTAAACATATATGAGAAAGATAACTAATTTTTTCTCAATTTTTATTAACAATAACTGACCCAAAAAAGAGAGAAATGGACGAACGGCACTTTGCTCATAGGGCGACCTCTCGGAGGTCTAAATTCCGGTCTAAAATGCCTGACGATCTATTCATCAGATTGATGGAAAGCAACACGATTTCCAAAGTTTTATTAATCTTCAACTATGTGATTTTGTCTTTCCGAAATTGGAGGAAATTACTAAATAGGTAGAAAAAAAGTGCTAATAAAGCTTGAAAGGTGAAAAAAGTTGAATTAACTGACGATAAAACACGAAAAATAAAAATATAGAAATTCATTTGAGGGCAAAGTAACGGTATAAGATGAAGAATTGGCGTACAAAACGTTCAAATAGTGTTGATTTAATTTCTATACGCTTCAACGTGAAATGTAGAAAGCGTGCTAGTTTTTCGGCCAAAGTAGTGTGGTAACTTTTTGGTATTATTTTTTGTGAATAAAAACGGCAAAAGATTTTCGTTTTCTGAAGGAAGTTGCCTATAAAAAATGTTCAATACGATTTTTCCTTCAAATCATACGATTACAAGATATTAGATTGTTCGCGATAATTTTGGGTAAAACGATAATCCCCGGGAAGTTATTGATTCAGAATACAAAGGTTCCCCTCATAACTTTAAATCGATCTCAGTTCATAATCTAATAATCCTATCCTTATTTCACTTATTTCTCAAATATAATTTTCGTTTTATTCACCTAATAGAAAATTTTTCATAACAAATTTCTGTACCAAACACTATGCCAAATAGCAACGTTATTCAGTGGCGGAGCTGATATCAGCATATGCGAGGTATCATAAAATTTTGATCTCCCCAAGGCTCCCAGAAAGTCAACTTCAATCCTAGAGTTTTGCCTTTTTCACCCACGCAAATAGAAAAAAAATCCTCAATTGTGTAAATCCTTTTGTGGCCATACTACTTTGATGAAACTCCAGTTGACAGGCGAAAAAGGGAGAAAGCCGTCGGCTGGTTTATCGGAATGCCAGCCGTAGGACGCCAAGCTGTCTGCCAGAACATCGATCCCCACCACTTGGGTTCATATGTGTTATAGCTATGCAAGGCGACGTTGCGCTATAGACCCAAGTCCATGAGGCCGAATGAATAAAGAGGGGGGCGGTAGGAGGGGGTGGGAGGGGGAGGGTGGAAGGAGGGAGCGAGGGGTACGCACTCCTTGCATTATATCTACCCCCCCCTTGCCCTCTTATCGCCACCCATCCCCATTCCGGTAACAGAGACCGCTCTGTCCTACATATCTACCACACTCGGCACAAAACGAGAGGAGGCAAATGCCCGACTGCCAGCGAATAGCAAACGATTGCTCTGTGCCTTATGGGTGTCTCTATCGAGAGATCCCCCCGAGCACTCAAGAGATATTGCAAATAAATTTGCATGCTCTTGTTGATCCTGAAAATAAGACTCAATGGATCATGGGAAACAGTGGAGTCTCTGTTCCCTCTCCAATGCCAACTTAATCCGCTGAAATTCTTGGTTTTTGCGCAGCTTTTTGAGGAGTTCTTTTAAGTGGGGTGGGGTGGGAGGGGAATTTGGAGGGAATTGCATTTTTGATGATGAAATTTTTGTGATTTTTCTCCAAGCTCATTTAAAGCGAGATAAATAAAAAAACCTCATTTTTTTGCATTGAAATATAAGGGAGCCAATTTTAACTCAAATATTGATATATTGGACCTTAATCACATTATTCATGGTGAGAAATTATTGGTTTAAAAATTTGCGTACAGACACCGTTTCACATATATAGGAGTGTACACACACGCACACACAGGCTCGAGCGTACCGTTATAAAAATGGTCTCTAAACGTTGGCAATACCTCGAAAGATGGAGATTCAATGGAAGATCGATTTTTATTTGTGGAAATTTCAAAGTCTCTCCTCTGTCACGAAATGCTCCACACAAATTTAAAAATGTTGTTTTCTATCTCGCTCTGTGGGTGAGCGAGGGGGAGTGTCAGGCGCACGCGACTCGCCCACGACCTCGTCAACGTTTCGGTAGACCTTTCCTAGTCCCACTTGAGTCAATCGGTGCCTATGACTCGGATCTTGCCATAGGACTGGGTTCGTTGACACCGCGTAAGTAAGTACTCAACACCCATTGCTCGTACACTGAATTATGGTTGAAAAAAAGAAAACCCGGTAACTTGGAATTCTACGGGGACCAGAGGACACGTTCGCCTTCAAAGATTTATTTATACTCCTTCACTGTCTCGTTTCTCCTCAATCTGCCCATGAAGGGAAGGTCAGGAGTTCGGAAGACTTCTGTGGCCAAGGTTGAGGAGCACTTGGCTCTTTTTTTTTCTCTCTCTTAGTTCGAATGTACATGAAGAGGGAAATTTCATAGAATTAATCTACCATTTGGTGAAGGGGTATCATGCGTTCTGCATATTTTTTCTATGCAACATGAATAACAAATTCTAGCTGTGGTGCCGTGATTTTGGCCCCAAGGTTTTCATCTTGACATTTTTTTTCCACAATCTTTCAAAGCTTCAAATACCGGTCGGTTATGCGGTGGAGTGCGCACGCGCCAAATTCAAACACTTAAACACCGTCGGAAGATTCTATTCACGATTACACACACACACACGCATACATGGTCGTCACATTTGTTGCATAGTACTTTTAAAAAAGCTGTTCCCGAAAAGTGAATTATTAACCTAATTTTTATTTTCACTACACAGCTTCACCAAATGGAAGGATAATTTTCATCACTTTTCTCTCTGTGCATTTACCATGATGTGAATTTATGAACTCACTCTAAGGATGAAAGAAATAAAAATATCCATTGTATGCGCTGAGTATATAGGCACACCTGTTGAACATTCCATTGCAGAATTCAATGCGCGTGCGCCATTGGAGTTTAAAGTGACGAGTACAGGCATGCGCCCTCTATCTCATTTAGTCGTTAATAAACTTCATCGCGCAGCAGGTGTTTTGTGATGGGAGAAAATTCACCTGGGTCATATATACGCCATTAAGAAACTTCATTATTTGCATAGACTGTTTTTGTGGAAAATAACGAAAGGGGTGGGCGGAGAGGGGGGGGGGGGGGGGAGGGGGTGATGATGACGATCGACACTCGCGAAATAAGACTCACAAATTAAAAGTGGAAATTTACTCTATACATACGCATCACTTCCTTCAATCAAATTAACATAGCGAACGTCGAAACAGTTTTGACAAAAATTAATTGCTGATTTTTTTGACCATAAATTAACAGATCATCATGGCATTTGATAGCAACCACCTGCAGATTTTTATTCATTTTATTTCTTCATTCATAATATTGTATGATGTAGTAATCTCTTTATACTATAACAATTTATTTTCTAAATTGTTCATACAAATCGTAAAATAATTGACCGTTATCACTGTTGCATCCAGTATCGCAATACTCTGGAAAAAAAGATGTATAAACTCCTCAACTGACAAGAATCATTCTCCTCCGAATTAAGAACAATATTCTTAATTTAGACGATTTTCTCTGAGCAAGTGTTCACGAACGAGATATTTAGCATTCAATAATCATCAAGTTGGCATAGGTTAACAGTTCCATATCGTTACATAATTATCCACCGCCAATTGACGTCACTGCATCATTCCACATCTATTTCCATTCACGTTGTATATCTGGCTATTGATAAGGATATTAAAAAAAAAAGAAATTTCAGCAGAAATTTTGAAATTTTTACAAAATGGCGCCGATATAATCATTCCCTCGAGGCTTGTTGAATTATCGGCGCTCCGTGGTACGCAGTGTAGCTTACGTAAATTGGAACCGGTAATAAAAAAATTGCTTAATCTATAAGAGTAAGCTACAGCAATACTCAGGGTAATTCAGAAAAAAAATAATTTGGCGAGTGTTTATAATTTTATTCAAAAACCGGAAAATAAGTTGGTAATAAATAGTTTTCTGATTAACTTATCAAGAGTCTTGTATATATATTTCGTTGCTTTTTAAACTTTTTTTTAAGTCCTAGTGATAAAATGAACTAGTGATAATACGAGACGAGACCATATGAGAACGGCATATTCTCCTCTCGTCTCGTCTCTTCTCGTCTCGTCTCGTCTTGTCTCGTTTCGTCTCGTCTCGTCTCGTCTCGTCTCGTCTCGTTTCGACTCGTCTCGTCGCGTCTCGTCTCGTCTCATCTCGTCTCGTCTCGTCTCCTCTCGTCTCGTCTCGTCTCCTCTCGTCTCCTCTCGTCTCCTCTCGTCTCCTCTCGTCTCCTCTCGTCTCCTCTCGTCTCATAGTACGAAACCAAATGTAACTTCTCCTCCAGAATCTAGGGATTTTCTCGTCTCGACTTGTTTGTCTCGCCTCTCGTCTCGTTTCCCTCTTTTCCTCGTCGGTTCTATCTGTTCTCGTCTCGTCTCAATATTACCGTAAAAAGTATCATCTCATTTCGCCTCAACTCATGTCACGTCGCGCTCCTCTCGTCTCTCGCGGCATCACTATCAGCAAAAAACTTAATTTTCCCAAAATTTTACAGTGATGTTACCCCTCAACCCGATCTCAATACTCTCGTTATTCTCCCGAGCTGCAGCGTGGAAACCGGACAACATCAAGAACCATCTGTAAACGCAGCCATACACCTGGGTGGCGATACTCATTCTCATTTTTTTTTGCCTCCCTCCCCCTCCCGCCCCTTTATATCCCTCTTATTTCTCTCTTTCTACTCTTGTCGTGTATTAAATTATCGTCGTGGTGATCTTGGAAGGAGTCGACCGGGATCGTTACTTTTCCGCTGGCGGCAGCCATCGAGGACGCGCGAGAGAGTGTATAAACGCGCGGGAGCGCGCACGCGCATCATCTCTTACCGTACGTTCAACTCTCGTACGACCTCCTGCATTGCAACTCCTTCATAGTAAAAAAAAATCGAGCAAAAAAAAAGCTGATACATCAGGAGTAAAAATGCACAAGTGGAGCGATTAATGGGGATTGTTGGACACAATTATAGAATTATAATCCCCCCTCCCCCTCCGGCTGGCTGAGAATAAAATAAACGTCAAGGTAATCCAAGTGGAATAGCAAAAGAGTAAAGGATGAAAGGAGAGGAGGAGAACGTCAAAGACGCCTGCCGCTGGCTCGTTGTCGGCTGATTTACCGACGTCTTCTCTTTTTTGGCCACCATATAGGGGGGGGGGGGGGGGGGGAAGAGAGTAGGAGTCTTCCACTCCTCATCTTCAGCTTCTCCTTCTCGCATTATCTCCTCTTGCTTTACCTTACGGTATATAGCGTGTAGGGCATATCAAATGGCATATGTTATGTGGTACATGAATATGCCTACCGGGCCGTCGGTCGAGCGCCTAATTGGAGGCTCACTCCCTCTTTCTTAAACCCCGAGATCGGCAAAAATATATATATGTTTATAATATTCACTCCAAACATATATCTCAGTTGTGCAATAACTGATAGCTAACGCCTATTTTTTAATCTACTATCAGCAACGAATGAAATGGAGGAACTTTCAAGTCCATCAAAAATAATAATGGAAAAAATTTTTTATTAAGCCTCTAGTAAAAAAAAAGGAAATGAAAATGTTTTGATTTTAGTCTTCCATCAGCGGGCGAATATTTATTCAAAAATATTTCCTTTGGCCATCAATGAGTACGCTTCATTCGAGAATTTTTCACTTTTCCATCAATGGGTAATATTCATTCTGACACTTGTAGTCATGGTTAACATGCTACCGGATGGTTGCAAATTGTACCAAGTCATTCGAAATTGTCTGAAATGATGGAACCCAATTGGTATCAAATTATTCCAAATAGTTTTGAGTGATACCAAATAACTTGCAGTGGCTCTGACTGATGCAAAATGGTTACAATCGCTTCCGGACAATAGTGAATGGTTCCGGATGGTCGTTAATTGGTTCCAGATCCCCAGATCGTGGACAACATATCCCCGCTATGAGCAGGAAATATTGCCGATTGGCGGATGATATACGCAAAATATCCGTCAACTGGGGATTCAAATATGTTGGGGTATTTTATCCCCCAATAGGACATCGTCCCGAAAATTCCCGAAACTTTTCTCTCACCACCGGTCCTCTTTGGTTATATATATGCCCGCGAGGGGTGAACTGTGCCAGGGCATTACGCGTGCGACAACACACGCTTCGCCTTCCTTCTCTTTTACATTTTTTACTTATTAATTCTTTTTCTTCTCCTTTATCCCCCATCTTCATGCACGTGAATCCCGCGAAGAACTCTCGTGGTGAGGCTGTCCAGCGACTCCTTCTCACGATTGAGTCATCCACCACGGGAGGGACCACCTGGCGAGGAGAACCGATCTATATAACGATACCACGTCACCCCCTTCCCATCTTTGACTTTTTATTCCACCTTCCCCCCCCCCCCACCCCCTCACCAGTTCATCTCTTCACTTCTTCTTTCAACTGCAACCAGTTGAAATCAGTTGACATATATAATTTTTTTATTCGCACGGAGAGAAAGGTTACTCAAAAATTCCCACCCTCAGCACTACAATCGTAATGTATGAAAGAGATGTGGGAAATTTCGCAAGTTATGTGATGAATAAGGATAATACATAGAGGTGGTTAATGGATGTGACCCATTAAGGACAAAAAAGTTCTGGTCTTTCGTTTCTACAAAATATTTTTTTCTACAGTTTCGTGACACCTTAGATATCTAGTTGACAATAGGGTTAGAGCATAGAGAATGTGATAAAAGTTCCTGCGATTTTTTCTTCTTTTTTGTTCTGTTGACATCACAGGACCTCATTATGAAAAATTTTGTCATGGATTCTAACCGATCGTACATTTCACGTGTTCTATCGACGGTAGCCAGAAAATGAGATCGCAAAGCCGGACGAGAACCTGCCCGGTCGCGGGGGGTGGGGGGGGGCGTGATTGAGCTTCAGGGATTTTCCCATAAAACTTGTAATACTTTTAATTTCATTCATCCGGGAAAAAAACATCCACGAGTATAAATGTAACTAACAAAAGGGAGCAAAAGGGAAATTTGAGTTGAGAGATGTCCATCAAGTGGTGACTATAAAAATCCGACACGAGAGAAAATGTGCATTATAAGTGCATCAACTCGTGGGTAGAACCAGAGCGCCTTGATGTTTTTTTTATTTCTTCATTTTCCCCGTTTTTCATTATGTTCCTTTTTTTTTTAATGCCATGGGGCACTTGCAGATTGCACACCTGTGTGCACCCGAGGAAAAGACCTCACCTGTCGAGCCAACCGGTCTCTCATTGACTTTTTATTTATTTAACATCTACGCTCCCTATCTATCCAATGTATCAAACTATTCGTTACAGGGACTTTACACGCTCTTTTGCGGTTACAAACGACACTGATATTTCCTTTTTTTTTCTGCTCCTTCTCTCTATCTCTCTCTGTTTCTTTTTTTTTGCCTCTTCGTTCCCCACAATTACCCAACTCCTTATCGTCATGCGTAAATGTTATTTTTACGAGTGTTTCACACCAATTGAGATATTAAATAAAAGTCCCACTAAAGCTCTGATTGAGACAATTATCCAGAATACGTTCAAGCGCTAAATGCAAATTTAACTCGCCAGTGTCAGTGAAAAATAAACAGGGTGCCGGTAAAAAGGTAGAAAGAAATCTTCATCTCGTTGGGACCAAGACGTTTCGAGGATGTAAAGATAAATAAAAGCGTAAAAAAAAAAGTGAAAATAAAGAGAGAGAGAGAGAGAGAGAGAGGAGAAAAGAGCGAAAAACCAAATTTAACGATCGCGAGCACTCGGGTCAAATTATCGCTCGTGAGCCAATTATACGAGCGGCATTTTCGGCGTCTTTTATAAAAGAAAGGAAAAGAAAAAGAGAAACGTTTGGAAGAAAAGAGAGATACGTATCTTCTCTCTACTATGGAGGCTTTTTCGTGTTGGCATATAGCCGGTGCAAAAATTCTGAGAATCGACCAGCTAAAAATACAAATCCCACCCGGGAGCAACGATTATATGCCAAAAGAGAGGAAAAAAAAATCATGAAGAGAGGAAAAATAAAGGAGATGAAACAAGACAGGGAGTGGGAGGGGGGGGGGTGGGAGGGGGTGTAGTGAGGAGACGAAGTAGCATAAGAGTAAAAAGGTATGGAGTGAGACAGTTCGGGGGGCAGTTAATGAAGTTGTCGGTTGAGGACGTTTACAGGTGGGGCCCCCCAACTTGCGTGTGGTCCATTCACACAGTTTAGCCGCCTTTAAATATGTATAATACCTGTTTCTTCTCCACTCTCACAGTAACATTTGTGTTGATACAACATGTACATATTAACGAGCCACCTATACAAATCGCTGAAAATCCAATAAGCGCGATGGGTGCGCAATCGGCATCGAGTCGAACTAATAACTTCTCGATAACAAACACACACACACAATGTATCAAAATCATGTTTTCGCCAGATGTCATTTTGAGAATGAAGAAGGAAAAATGATCATTTCTAATTCTGCACAGCTTCAAGATTAATTGTTCATGATTTTTTTCTGTCCCAGATGATGCAACGTCAGTCAAGACAGTCATCACTATTGGTAGGAAATCTCTGGCGACAATCACTAAACAATGATACCACGAGTTTACGATCGCGCATAGAAAGTTCATCAATAGTGTCGTCGGCATCAACAAGATCAGCGTTAAGTAATTCATCAAGTTCAAGCTGTCCGCCAGTTATTTTATCGGTACTAGCTTGGTCTGTAACGCTACTATTGATCTCATCGTGTCTCGGTATTGCTGATGCTGGGGTACTAATGGGACATCATCCACTTGGTAAACGGTCTTTCATGCAATTGCAATGCAAAGGAATATACGATAAAAGTATCTTTGCAAGATTGGATCGCATCTGTGAGGACTGTTACAATCTCTTCCGGGAACCACAGCTTCATACCTTGTGCAGGTAACAATCTTTATTAATTTCATTGTGTTCATTCCGCTCAGTTGACGGTATTATTTTGTTGCACGATAAAAAATACGGAGTTGTTTTGCAATCGAAGGCTCCGTCTTGAAATTTTTTTTTAGCCAATTTTTTTTCGTCCATTTTAAGTCCGAATTTGCAACAATCGAAAAATCAATATTTACTAAACAGGAATTCTATTACAATGTCTTGAAAGCTAATTTCCGGAGCTGTTAAGCACAGCTTTTATTTAAATTTCAAACAAACCTTTTTGAATATTTTGTTCATAAAGGTACAACATAAATTTTTTCCCGGTGTAGTTAATATATCCTTAATAGTACTATTGTGACTTTCCTGTGACTAACGCACATGCGCAGTCCACTTTCTGGCGCGAAAGTTGAGACGAAATTTCCAGATGGCGGGGGCATAGTGCCTGTCCCCAAATTATAATTCTCGTCATTATTTTTACCTGCCCATTGATTTCATCATAAATTTATTCGAAAAGTAAATTTCATATGAAAATTTGGCGCGAAAAATTCAAAGTTCAAAAACCTCAGGAAAATTTATATTTAGCATTGATAAAAACTAAAAATTTCTATTTATCTAAAAGATAGTATCGATTCCTGAGAAAAAAATAATGCAAAACATTTTTTTACCCCTCGGTTTTTACCCACCCCTTAATTGAACCGTTTTGTAAAATTGATCGTAAAACTGGGGAATATAAATAGCCGATACGGCTGATGGTTGCGGTGTTATTTTAGTCTGGTTTACAGTAACCGTATATTTTTATTGTAGCCCATAGTGATGTTTAACTTGTTGCATTTTGCATTAAAACTCAGCGCATTGTGTTCACGTTGTATCCATAATGTACCAACTACCTCAACCAATATAAACGTATCGAAACGGAATGAGATTTCTCTTCTATTTATAGCGCACAACACGCGCTACGGAGAGACCAACGAGTGCCAACGCACATCCGTTATTACCTGACTTGTAACACCATATTTGTTGATCTGCGCGCGTTTTGTTTGAACAAATGCATTTTTAGTTTTTCCGCACAATTAGTTCAATTTTTTTCCCCTGTCTCTACTCGTGATACATGAGACAGGTGTATATTTTTTACTCTGTTCTCCATGTATGTCTGTGTCTGTATGTAGCAATTTATTGATGTCCTGGGAGACATATAGACCCCAGGACAAAAGATAAAGTGTACGGGATATGCCATGGCAATTCGACGAATGACTAACTCTTAACCGCGTCGAAAAATTACCGCGATTTTTGAACCCATTTTCTACCGCGGAAATCGGCTCTCTGAATTTTTACAGATCTTTCGTCCGCTAAACGATTTAGAGATGATTTTTTTACAGAATTTTTTCACAGAATTATTTAAAAAATTGTCGTTTTTTTTTTGCCTTTTCGTCTAAGCATTTGTCATATTGACAAATGCCAAAAGTTATATCTCCTATAAAATGTTGCAACTACACACAGATTTCTCAATTAAAGATTACAGTAGTTATTTTTGACAAATATGGTGGATACGATGAGGATAATTTCAACTTCTTTACAATATTTATTACCTGTAACAATTTTTTCCTATTTTTTGTTTCATTGTGAAAATATGTCATAACAATTTACAGAAACAACTGCTTCACGACGGATTACTTCAAGAGCTGTTTGGACGTTTTACTTATACAGGATAATTTGGAGCAAATACAAATATGGATTAAACAACTCCATGGCGCTGATCCTGGGGTTTAGGTTAGCTTATTTATTTTTTTGTTTATGATTTATCCTATTTATTTATCATTTATTCCCCTGTTACCACGTAATTTTCCTCTAGCAATTTCATTATCCTTCTTTCCATTCAATACATGACAATTATTTTCTTATCATTTGTGTTATGGAACAAGTCTCGTCAAAACACCCACAACTGCGGGGGCTTGACTGATAATGAGTGCATTAGGTAATTGTTTTGATGGCACAGTGACAAACAAATACATTTACTAATCCAGTTACACATTCAATTTTTATGCTACATAGGAAGTGAAATTTATTTCTTGAAATGATTAATTGCAAGTGTGAATGACTAACAATGGGTAATGGTGTAAATGAACTAATCAAAGTGCATGGGAATAGATTTTCTTTTTGAGCATTGCAGGAGCAGTAAGGCAGACACGAGAAACACTACATACACTCCATTTAAATATACTGCATGTTAACAATTGTAGAGATGCGAAATGATCATTTTTGGCGTTGAGTCATATGAAAAACTTCAAAAACTTCGAAAATTTTCTGACATGACCAAAGAGCTAAATCAATGATTTGATTTTAGCCTAACCTCCGTTTTCGCTGATTATCTCAACAGCTGATGAAGATAGCGAAATTCGCTTCAATACAAATTTGTAGAACTCGTTTTGCTCTACAAAAAAGGTCGTTATAAAAATTGCGCTATCTTGTTACAGTTTTGAGATATTGGCTGGTAAATGAGACGAAACGTAAACCGAAAACCACTTCGGTCGAAATTTTTTTGTTAATGTGTATATTATTAAATGTATCAAAAATGAGTTCTATCATCTGAAGACACGAAATTTTGAATACAAATTGGTAAGGTCAAAAGTTTAACTAATCTCAAAATTGTCAGATTAGATGATTATTTTTTATAGAAAAAGATTCAAATTAAAACCATTTCTCAACGTAATCAACATTATAAATAGTTTTCATATTTTCGTTCAACTATCTTAGAGGTGATAAAGTAGATAAAAAAGAATCAACAAAAAATGAGAAAGCTTGCCCATGTAAGATGGAAAATCCCCGTTTTTTTCTTCAATAAAAATGACGTAATGTGAAGTTATCGAAAAGTATATTTCTTTAATTTCGAAGGGATATGGTATTGTTAAAAATAGACTATGCAGAACATGTATTTATCCAAGTTTCAAACTGGACCGCGGAAAGCTTTCGCGGTTTTCGATCGCCTCACGCAATCACTCGCGGATGCCCCAACATTCATAATTCCCGAAGTTTCCAACTGTTAAAAAAATGTCACTTGCGATTTTATTACTAGAAGAACATATGACCCAGCCGAGTCACGTGTCATTTACGTATCTCTAACCAATTACTCCTAACATCACTAACCAAAAATTGTCCCCACGACTCCACCCCCTGGACCACCAACTAACTGACAATTTTCTGTTCAAACAGGCAAGATTGCTTTCAAACTAAATACTTCACGAGTTGCATCCAAGCCCTGCTGCTGGAGGATGAGAAGGAAAAGTTTCTGGAGATGGTGGAATACCTCGGCCGCAAAAAGTAAAACGGAGGATACTTATGGAGAATAACGAGGTTGTTTAACAAAACGCCGGTGTGGGGTTGGGCCCAAGGCATGTCCTGGCTGCAGTGTCAAAGGAGGAAAAGAAAAATAATATCTATTAAGCTAATATTCAGGATAAATCTTCGGCTTGGCTGCTAGCTGGCGAACTTAAGCGATATCCGGTACCGAGGGGCCATACATCCCATTACGAATTCTAGTCGATAACATATATCTACGCGACGTTACCGCGTGCAAAGTTTATAAGTTAAAAAAACATACGTTTAGACAACATGGTAACACAATGGCATATACAATTGCATACAATTACACGAGGAAAAATCATTTGTTTGAGAGGACAAATCAACACTTTAGCGATGATGTTGTAAAATCATTGTTTATCACTTCGATACGGCTTTTGTGGTTCACACGAAATTCTCAGTGTCGAGCGTGCGTATGTCCATAGCCCATGATGATTATCATTATTATTTCATTCATTATTAAGTTTATTGTAATTATCCGATGCCGTATTTTTTTTTTATTGAATGAACGAGTTTCATTCTTGGAATTCAAAATGATTAAGGATGTAATGGAAGCTTCAGTTTCTTTTGGACATGATTTTGGAGAAACTATGAACACGGAAATTTCAAAATTTTCGGCTGAATAAATATCAAAAAACATAAAAATATGAAAATTACGAATTACAACGCATAAATTTTAAATTGCAATTCCCTGCATTTAGTTTCTCGACACTCAATTCCTTTTGCAATACTCCCATATTTTAAAATTAACTTCTATGTTATTTTTGTTAGTGAAATAAATTTTGTATCAATATTTTGACAAGCCACCCATTGCATCCTTAAGTCGACTGATTTGCAATTAAAATTGGCCGACAGTCCGGATTATATATAATTATGAAAAGAAAACATTTTTTTGGAGTATTACAATTCTTTTTTTTTCAAATTTAATGTATTATTAAAATTATGCTTAATTTTATTATAGAAAGCATATAGTATCATTATTATTGTTGTTATTATTTGGATTATTAGAGCGAAAAAGCAAAATACTGTAACAAAAATTAGTGGACAGGGGGAGGAGGGGGCGAGACAATCTCATGACAAGCGTATTTACGTTTTAGTATTTATTTATTATTTTTTACACTTTTAACGCTGAGCGGATTATTGAAATTTCATTGACTCGTAGAATTTTTACTTGAATAGAGAATGAAAAATGAAAGTTGATGAGCATTAAAAACGGTCGCGGGTGATCGAATAACATTCCAAAATCAGTATTTATATCTGTTCTATTTATCTTATTACTTCCTTTCTCCTTTACCTCTTTTTTTTTTTACGAATCGTAATTATTTTTTTCTGCCTCCAATTCATTTTCATTTCCACCGCCTAGTCTCATTATCACCATTCCGCAGTTTTGACTTTTAGTTTTCTGTTCTTATTCCTCTTTCCAATCACATCTTTATTCAGTAGTGGACAAGTAGATTATCCTCCTTGGGTAAGCATATTTTTTTTCTGTCATCCTCAAAACGTGTAATCTCATAGAATTAATTCATCATTTATCATTCCGATCGTGATCACACCGATTCGATCACGATGAGACTCAGTCATTTTTTAATGAAAAAAAAAACATGTATGATTAATGACGTGGCATTTATGGTTTTTTTCTTTTTTTGCATAATAACAATGTTAACGAAAATTCAGGGGGGTGGATGGGGAGGGGGGGGGGGGGGGGGGGGGTGGGCGGAGAGGGGACGGAAAAAAAAGAAAATGTCGATGCTCGCGGTTCAAGAGATTATGCGCAAGTTGCGCTTTACTTCGTTCAATGAAATTGTTAACAGAGCAAAAATCAAGAATGTATTATTTTTAATTTATGAAAAGCCTTTATTAATTAAGAGAAAAGTACCAAGGTTATATACGCACGTAAGAGTGGATGCGATGAACGACTTTACAGATGAAAGGGAGAGAGAGAGAAAAATGAAATTTGAATGGAATCATAGAAAATGATGTAATTATTTTTACATACACTTTTATGCCGAATATTTAAATCATATTTATTTGTATAAACGCGAAGAAAAAACAAGTCCTCAATTGCTTTCGTAACAGTGCAGCGCGCCAAAAAAAAAAAAAAAAGAAAACAAACATTAACGAATCTTAATTATAACGCAAATTTAGCTAATCGGCAAGTTCTCAATGGAGAATATAAAAAACGAAAAAAAAAATGCAATGCAATACGCAAAACGAACAAAAAATCTTACTTGATAATGTAAAATTATATTATATAAAAAACATATATAATGTAATCAGCTACATACGGTCATATGATCCATACGCATATACATGCGTATATTGAAGACGGATATCTATTCTTGTTTGCGTGAATAAATGGATGAATGTAAATTTCACAATTGTGTTGACTTAAACATTATTTTCAACCTTTACGTTAGGCTTGTTAAGTTCACAAATCTTTACCGCTTTTTTTTCCAACGATAGACACTTTATTCTAACCATAAACACTGGAATTGTGATATTATTTGAATAGGACGAAATATGGGTCACGTGGTGACATCACGTGGGAGTCGAAGGCACTCAAATTGAGATTTGAACATTTGAAAAAATACCAACTTCGCGCCGTTTTGTTTTCAGCCTCCGACTCAGGAAAATCAAATAGTTTTGCACTTTCTGAAGCTTATTTTCATTGAAAAATGATCAAAGTTTTAAATAGAACAATAGTTCGAGTTTCCTAGCCCTTTTTTTTATAAACATTGGCAAATCTAGCCAAAATGAGGTTATAACATAAATGCAAATCTAGAGGTTTTCGATCGAACACACATATAATTTTAATACATAACTCACCAAAGACTTTGTAATGTGAACGATGACGTCTTTAATCGCTATATCACACTGTAAATTCAATGAATAAACTGATAATAATGCACTGACGACCTTTGTTGATCGACAAAAACACATGACACAATTTCACGTAGGAGCCCGACGAGACCCGACTGTTTCCGAGTGCGTTTAGCCGTCAACCTGAAGCGCGAAAGTAAATCTTCAGAATTGTAGAAAAAAATGGAAGTTCATATCTTCTGCTGAATATCAAAAGCCGAATGCATTTACTGGGCAATTTAAAACACTGATTACTTCGGCATGTCTGGAAAATAATTTGTTTTTTTTTTCGTCTATTATGTTGTGGAAATCGGTAAAATGTGCGCCAAACATTTCATACTCTCTGAAAATTGATCATATTCGGTGATTTTCTGAATGAAGTCGATACAATCTGTCGTTGTCATCATTTAATCAACATTCAGACAAGTGTATCATATTATGTCACTCTTCGTCATACGGATAGGTCACGATGTGATCGCATCTGACAGAACGACATAATTATATTGTCATTTTGTTACGTAATTAGTGGAAACAGTGGAACTTATGATAGTTGATTTCATTCGAAGGCACTTTGTCCCCAGTTAGAAAATAAAGATTTAACATTAACTCTGATAATTTAATCTAATCCACCTTCAGATCAAACGGTCCACCAAAAACGACAATTCTTATTTTATTATTTTTTGTAAAATCAAAAGTTCTGACACCAATTTGTTTTCGATGATAAACATTTCGCAGAACTTCAATCGGGGAAAGAATGGTCCTATAACTCATCGAAATGAGGAAAATAAAGACAGTAAAATCTCCAGATTGAGTCGATAATGTTTTATTCACAAAACTTGAGACCCCTACGTGCAACCGGCTTACATAAATCGACAAGGCGAGAACAACTGTCCATTTCAATGACGAAATGTCAACACTCTTACGACGCTACTCGGTCCAATGATTTAAGTAACGTCAGCCACAATGATATTATGCATCAATCCAGCCTACAACTAGACATGCTATTCAGATCCATTATGTTCTCCGTTTATTAAAACACTCTCAACGAAAATGGCAAGCACGTACACGTTGTTTTTTTTCCTTCTTCTATACAAAACACAAAAAAACCTACAAGCATCATCACAAAGCCACTTAAAAAATAATCAGGTGCACGAAAATAGTGCTTATAATTCAATCATATACACAATATATTACGAGGAACACAGTTCTCGGTTATAATCAGACATTTTATAAATAAAAATCTAGGAAGAGTTTTACAAAAAGTATGAATCGAAATTTTACTGATATGGAGATGTCTGAAAGAGGGAAGTCTGGGCCACCGAGTCCTGTTAATCAAAGTCGCATCCTTAAAAAAAATCGCTAGTGCAAGTCGATTCTACCTCCTTAAAGTTACAGCAACATCAAAACACTTTATAAAAAAAAAGAGAAAAGCGATTCCAGCAAATTCCACTGGGAGGAAAAAAAACCTCCATGGAATTACCTTATGACCCTAAAACACATGTTATTTCCCAAGAATAATTTGTACTTTATGGGTAATTACAATTTACATAGCTTTGGGTAACTGCTGATAGTACTTCAGTCCGTGTTTGAACACTATAAAGATCATTCGATATAAAAACAAATGTTGCGCTTATTCTGACAATTGTACAATTTTTCTCTAATTCCTTAAAAATTCATTGCGATATCTACGGAATTATGGACTATTGACAACGATTATGGCATTAGTAATAATTATTTTGTTCAAAGGCACGTGTGAGTCTATTTCGTGGTGAAGGAATAAATTATGAAGTGTCAAATTTTGGCGGTTTGGAATTTTTTTTAACAAATTTTTCCATGAAAAATGTTGCACAGAAAAGTAACACAACATATTGACATTTACTAACATCACTAATAATGAGATTTCTCAACAAATATAGCGTAATTAGTGATATGAAAATGTGAAAATACCTTGTAGTTCAAAAGTTCTCTACACAAATCAACATTTTTCCATTGAATCTCAATCTGACGAATCGATAGTGAAGTGGGTGATGTGTTCAACGAAAGATATCATCTAATCGACTTTTTTTTTCTTATATCTTGTAATGGAAGATTCCATTCATTTTATTTTCATGAAACTCGTAACACAATTCGGTTTTTATTTTGACTATTTGCTTTATAATTAGAACAAGCTTTTATCATAAGAACCAATCCCTCTATTTTTATAATGACAAAAAAATGAAAGAAATTAATTTACAGTATAGATTTCTTTAAGGGAATTGATTAATTTGTTGAGAAAGAATTTAATTGCAACTTTTTTTTTAATCAAGAAATGAGGAGTTTGACTTTAGCATGAACTGCACTGTTCTAATTCAGATCTATATTCTTATATATTTCAACCATAATAGTTATATGCATCAGCTGAAAAGCGTTCCTCATTATTTTCTTTACGGAAACGCGGTGAGTTTTTCAATGAAATTGAGAATTGATGTGAAATGTGGGAAACTGAAAAAATGATGTATTTGTAAATAAATCGAATTTAAGGATGAAAATATTTTATATATCGCACACGCCGAAAAGTATATTGTTTCCTCGAAATTCGGTAAAATTTTCGACAAAAACTGTATTCTTTTCCAGCGATGCAAATTATATCTATCGAGTTTAAATAATTAAAGAAATCTATTTTGATAATTACTATAAACTTAGATTCTCCAAAATTAAATACCGAATAATGATCAACTCTCACCATAACATAAGTATGTACCAAGCACAAAGAAATACGAAAAATGCCAAATTCTGTTACAAGATTTTCGAAATCTCTAACATCAAGAAATTGATTAACCACTTCACTATCAAAACATTCTCCCGCAGGCTGCAAAAATCACTTCACATTTTACCTCTACACAACTCGATCGCAATGTCGGCAACAAGATTAAAAAAAAAACAAAACAAAATACTTTTGGTCAGCGCTGTTACTTTACGTGGGGCGATTTATACTGGTACTCCATGAATCCTGAATCGATATAAGCACGTGTACTCAAGCTGCCCATGGTTACTATGAATCCTCAATTCGATGTATTCAAAAGCTCCCTGAATATCATTATTTTGAACTGGGAAGTACTGAAGGTTCTCACCGTCGCTATCAAACTCGTACTCTCCAAAAGCAACTGGCGAAGCATCATTCTCCTCCTTAAGCCCCCAAACATTGAATCTTCTGGGAGCGCTTTTCATTTCATTATTGGGCAGAATTGACCTTGGAGCATGCTCCATGGTGAATCCAGTGACTTTGATGGGTGCTCGTACTTTTATCAAGAGATAGCCCGGAAAGTCCTGGAAAGCCCAACACACACCAGGTTGAAGATGATGGCCCTGAATAACTGTTCTTGGATCACCACTCTCGTAGTACAATGTAAAACCTAGGACTTTATAGGCGCGTGTGTTGACATTATGACGTTGAGTGCAGCGAATGCTAATTATTTGGCCGCCAGCGGACTCTAGAGCATAATCCACACGACCTGTTTTGTCAGCATCGTATATTTTCAAGACATCTTTAACGATATTACGAATATACTCATCGTTGATTGGGAATGACTCGGTTGACTGGGGACAGTCCATGGAGGACGGTTTTTCAGGAACTGGAATTGCGGTTTGAATAATTGCCGGATTTGTACGCACGATTTCTTCTACAAGCCGTGTTATGTCTGACTTGAATGCCCCAGTGCCAAAATATGATGTTACTACATCTTCCACGTGCCTCTGGAGCTCATTTGGGGAAATTGATGGCGCAGGCTTGTCACAGCAATCCTTCTGTTGTGCGTAGAGTTGTTGCAAATTGTTAAATTCTAGTTTTATGGCGTGGAGCTCATTGCGGGTTGTATCGGCGGCTTTATTGTCGTTCAGTGTTTGCTCGAGGTTTGATAATTTTTCCTGGAAAGAGGCGAAAAATGCGTTAACATGTTCGACAGTTGCACCCCCCCCCCCCTCTCGCCGGAAAGAGAAATTTGTGTTAGTCATGAAATGTGTGAGGATTCATTTTAATTTTCATTCGTTCCATGAAGTGAGTAGGTCACGTATTAGGAGAAATCCTTGTATATTGTCGTCTTGTACGTTTTAGGGAATTGTTTATTCAAGAAATACTCTGGGAAAATTTTTCGCGACTCAACTTCTTTTATGGAAACAAATTTTAGAGAATAATTTACAGAATTGACCATTTTTTTACTCACATTATACTGTGTCCAGGTGGTTTTTTCCTCTCCTCGCAGGCCCTCTATAGACTGAGTGATGTTCGTGAAACGTTCCTGCAACAAGATAATACATAAAAATGGAGAAGATAGTGGACGTAGGTTTTTTCTAGCGTAGATTGTGGAAGAAGAAGCAATTACCCCGTGAGTAGATCCTGCTGTCTCAAGCTTCTCGATTCGATTAATCAAAAGCGCTATAGACTGCTTAAGTTCGTCATTCAGAGTTTCCACATTACTCGTCTGCACACTTGCACCGCTTTTAAATCGGGGAAATGTCCAGTTCTCGGTATACGGACGCGCCCAAAAGCCTGAAATTTGAATGATATAAGCTATAAGTAAAACTGAAATTGATGAAAAATCTCTTCTCCTTCTCCGGTTACCGTACATTTGCATTACCCTGATTTGACCACTATTTTAAATAACAATAATATCAAGAGGCAAGATCATATCAGCGTATTGATAGTGACAAATGGACAATTGGTAACTGAGAGAAGGATAGACGAAGGAACTCACCATTCAGATGACTTCAGAATCATGCGTGCACCCCTGAAGCTTAAAATCTCCAATTTACATCACCAGCTGAGTTTAACTTCCCTCTATCCTTCTCCCATTGCATTCAAAATATCATTATATTTATATTGTGAAATCGGGGCCAATCCAATTACTTCATCGTATAAACATCGAAATTTTCTTGCATTAAATCCAAGGATTGAAAAAATCAAAATGAAATAAATTTCTAGTAATGTAAATAGATCTGCTCTCATTTTATTATGAAATATATCAGGAACAATTTGTACATTGATGTGTATAATATTGTCTTTGGAGATATGATAAAGTTGGGCTTTCAAAAATATTTTTCTATTTGGAAAAATACTGCTTAAGTATCAAATATAGTTTTTATATAATTAGTTAAAGGCCAGAAGTTGTGTTATGGAAGCCACATATGATTTTTGGTTTGTATATGGGGGATTCCCCGTTAATTTCGCCACCCAATTACAACGCTGGTCCGGAAATTTTTGAAAAAATTCAGATTATTTCAATACGTTAAAAACCGCCTCATCAGATATGACGATTTGACGAAAAATAATGTTTCTAAATTTTGCGGAAGAGTAAATATATATTTTGTAATTATTTTTATCATTAGAATTTGTGTTTTTTTTTCAAAAATGTTTTTGAAAATTTGAAAATATTGTACCGGAGAAAAAAAAACGCAAATTTTGAATGAAAAAACGCAAACTCGATTGAAAAAATTAATCCATATCCCTATACTGAATGACAGGAAAAATCGGGGAAAAAAATAACGAAACCGTTTGTGTAGTATGGAAACCATTCAGAATTTTTTTCAGAATTTTCAGCACAATGAAAGTGAATGGCTGATTTCACAGAGAATCCCCCGTATATATTAGTAAAGCGGGAGAGTTAGACCTGATAGTCAAGCGATAAGCCATTACTAGATAATCATTATTTTAGTGATTAGTAATTAAAGAGCAAACAAAATAATGAATAAAGCCACATAAATATTTTAGTTTTGTTAATTCCAACGAACAATCGAGTAATAACCGCCTAAATCTAGGTAAACGTTTGGTAACTATGTAAATGATATTTCTTGGCAAGACTAGACGAAATAATATAATGCCCTATCACAATCGCACATGAAAAATGTCCTTTTGTTATCTATATCTGGAGCTAAGTGATAAAATGAGAAAAGTTTACCTGCTTCCTGAGGTGCTTGTAAATATGTAATCTAAGGCACATAATGAAATTAGTGGGACTGTTAGACCGAAGTGAGACCTGAATAGAAGATCCTTACAGCAATTTTTTTTCGGGCCTGGATAAACGTATTTGGTGATTTTTAGTTCTGAATTTGTTTGTAATTATTTCAGAAAACCTTTTTGACAAATTCACAAATTTTGGAAAATTCTATAATTTGAAAATTTTAAGAATATAGCGAAAAGTTTGACAATTTTCCCATGTTTGGGCAATATATTTCAAAAGTGTCACAAAGATTTGTAGTATGGTAAAATTTTAAATTTGGAAAACCTTCAAAATACATTAAAAAAAATTTAGAATCTTTAAAATTTTTGAGTTCCTAGAATATTGCCAGTTTTTAAAAAAATTCAAAACCATCAGTTTTTCTTTTATGCAATAAGCTCAATTTTTGATGGAACTTGAAAATTACGAAACATAAAACAAAGTACGTGTTCAAAGGAAACTCCTCAACCCTTCTCATTTCTCACTCTACTGATAAACGCATTAATGTAAAAGGGGAATAACAAAAAAAAACACAAAAAATTAGTAACTCGATGAGTTAATACAAATCAAACCGAAAGCTGAATTAATAATGCAAAAAACATAAAAAAACGAATGATGTGCATGTTTAGACAAAATGCTTTGAGACATTGGCGTCTTGAGAGGTTTTTTCGATTGTCTCAAATTCTTGAAATCCAGAAAAAAAAACGTAAAAGATTATCCGAAAATGCTTGGTAAAGAGACGTTCTTTGGAAATGCAGGTAAAAGAGAAATTTTTTGAAAATTCGCGAAATATTTCAGAATAGATCCGTAATCATCAGTGAAATTAATATTAATGACATCATCATAGATGCGATAGGTTGTCTCAGTGACATCTTTCTGTACTTTTTGTAGTGTCTCCATACAGGTTAACGAATGCTTTAGCGCGAGGTAAGCCCCTGAAACAAAAAGAAAATGAAGGCCAGGCTACGGTTTACCGGTCTCTCCAGAATCATCAATTTTTCGTTGGTATTTTGTTTCAATTTTTATCAAGGAACAACAGCCGCCTTATTCAACGAGGGATGAAGAAGCCGATAGACTGAGAAGTGCCCCATAACTTCCTATACAGCATAATATAATTAAATTCAACTAACTCACCGGCTAAAAGCAAAGGTGGCAATAAAAGGAGCCACAGTAGTCGAGATGGGCGTGCAATAATGCGTTCTCGAATCCTAGAAAATCGACTCAGTAGCCACGTGTCCAGGTACAGGACCTTTATCAACCAGAGGTATAAATACTGCAGATAGTGATCAACTCGAGACCAGAGTCTTGTCCACTTTGACTCTGAAACTGAAAGAAATTCATAAACTTCATCGAATACAATCATCCCAAGATCGCTCAAAATTGCTCTGATTCATTTTTTATTTTTTTTTGGAGAAGGGTAATAATTCAGTTTTAGAACTTGATTAGAAATTGATGGGCCTGCTCCTTCCAAAGAGACCGAATCGCTCAAATATTAAGCCACTTGAGAACGAAATAATCAATTGTTTGGAGGAAATCTTAGGAATCTCGTTCATACTCTTAATGGAGCTACTGTTTTTCAAAGCGCAATACTTGAATGAGATGTCATATATGGTGAACGCGATGACACATACTATTTGGATAAATCAACAGGGAGCTATGTAATACTGAGTATAAGAACAAATAATGTGGAATAAGTATTTGTCTGTTACAGACTTCGTGGGTGTGAATGTGAAAAAAGTGATGTGCTCAGTTTTTAGACTACATTTTCATGTATTTACTTTTTTTTCGAAATTGCCAAAAAACGAGCATAAGATGATAGATAGACGATACATGTCCTATTTATGTAATAAACAAAATATCATGAAAATGTTCAGTTTGAAGAATAATTAAGAATAACAATTTGTTCGTAAATAAACAGAATTTGGGGAAAAGAAATTTTGATAACAAACAAGTATTTTTTTCTGATTTTCTTTCAATTTGTGGCAAAACAATTTTTCAATTATACACACAGAGCGCTAAAGAATTAAAAGAATTTTATGGTGATAAAATTATTTGCCACAAATGGAAAAAGTCGATCAATCGAGTCCAGATTGTGCTCCCGATTGTGCAATGCATCACCTATATATTATATATTCATGACGTTGAAATTGGAATTCGTAACAACTGTTCCACAAAACTAAAAACTAAAACTTACCTCTATGTTGCTCATATCCTTGACTAGTGTTAAACCTCGGCTCCCTCGGTTCCCTCCTGAGGATGTTAACTCTGACGAAATCAGTGACGCTGAAGTACAGAGCAGTCACAACACTCACAATGCTCTCGTACCACTTTCTCAATCTCCAACGTTCTCCTCGATTCTGATATTTTGTCCTTATGGCCTCATCCAGCTCAGTATCAGAGTCTACTTGTGAGAACCTATCCAATCCTCTTCTGTTGCCAGCACCACCATAATAAACGCGTCTCCTGGTATATTGTTCCACGTGAACTTTTTTGTAACCAACTGACGGAGATGTGTCGCTATTCATTGTTGTTGCTAATAACCTGGCATTTTCTTCATTCTAATCCCAAATAGAAGGAAAACCTTGTTGAATGATCCTCTATATTTCATTTAATTAAATAAACTCTATCTGTGCAAAAATATTTTGAAAAAATGCATAATGTTCAGTAGGAATCAAATGAAATGGTGTTCATTACCTTGACAAATGATTCCCGAAATTTTGACACTATTGTCACACAATTTTTAACCACATCCTATTAATCTAAAAATTTAACTTTTGAGGAGCAATATCTAATCAACGACGTTACTAGGATTCTTAAAATGTCAAAAATTGTCTGAATTAAACTAAAACAATATAAATAGGAAAGGGTTTCTAGAACACTGTCAAATATGTCATGTTTGGAGTACTTTACAAGTATCCTGAAGAGAATCGTCAGTAGAAATAGATAAAAAAATTCAAAACTTTCAATCATGCTGGAACTTCACAAGTATGTTCACCCAGTAGGTTTTCAACTGCATTTGAAAACTCAGTAATTGAAATGTCAGTTAGAATTTTTGGATGCCAATATTCGCCTTCGCTCAAAAATGATAGATATCATAAACTTACAAATTTTCCAGAGGTTATTGCACTACTTAGTAAACATACTTTGTCAACTTCTTCCTATTTTCACTGATGACATTGCTTAGAGTACTTGTTCAGAAATATGACAAATTTCACAATGTCGCAGGAACCGAATTTTGTATGAATACTTTTTCTTTTATTCACAAACAACTGTTGGATATTTAGGTCGAATTAAAAATGGTGTGACAACAGTGCTCGGAATTGAAGAAATCATCATTAAAGCAATTGAAGAGCATTTAAGTTGATTCCTCTTGGACACTGTGGATTTGTTAAAAATGTCTTTACCCAGTAACTTAATTAAGAAATACGTGAAAATATTTTGTACCAATCGATTCTGCTCAATGGATTCATTAAATTCACCATCAAAATAGTCTGTATGGCCTTCCCTCGTGCCAATCGACGATTGACTAGCGTTTTGTTGACTCAGAGACAATGTACTACCTGCGCTACTGCCATCCGAGTGTATTGACGGTCTGGACATATTCGGCATTGCCAAAACACCAGGGGCAATCTCGTAACGACATTGCGACGCCTGTGAATACGTGTAATCCGTTTTTGGGAAGACACTGTAATGAATTATTAATTTATCATCAAGGAAAAATAATATTGAATTATTCATAAAGGTTTAAGTAGTTTGAAAATTTTAAACCTAACAAAAATATTGGGCGAAAAATTCGAGTGAATGTCTGGGAAAATGAGAACGCTAGCGAAATTTATCTGTAAACAAATTTGTGTATTGAAAATGAAACATTGCGAATACATGGGTTATTCCATCAAATGTCATAGGGTCGGGAAACGCGGAGAGGGACTTCAGTGTCTTGATTTCATTAATTTTTCATGCAGATTTTGGATAGTTTGAGAGATTATTGCTCACTCTTCAGCTATCCATCTGCATGATTGGCAAGGATAAATAAAGAATGTTTCTGAGGTAGGTAAAATTTCCAATCAGGTTGTGGCGATGCTTTGTCGATTTATGTCAGTTTCCTGTTTATATTTTCCATTGTAAATTGGTACTACACAATACATTCCGTCTGTTGATAAGGACCACTATTTTTCATCGTTTCCTAAATTAACAATTTTATCTTCATTTTCAGGATAAATCTTTTTTTTTTACTCTCATAATGATCGACGATTCTAAGCTGGCAGCGTATATACATAAGTAGCAAACGATATTTTGGTACCTTACAATTTTTAGCCGAAAAACGTCAAATTAATTGTGGTTGAGGCGGGAATGATTCTCTAATTAAAAATGCAATATAAACTCTCAGAAATTATGTCAAATTTCTGAAAACCCATAAAAGCATAATTTCATTTCAATTTCCTGACCGTCACGGTTGACCGGTTTATAAATAATGTTGCCTCCTATATCTCCAAAAATCAATCTTTTTTTTTCATTGTGATTGGAAACATTGTGATATGTACTTGAACAACATTTGCAAGAACAGTGAAAGTCTTGATAATTACATTCGCAAAAAAAGTATTATTTGCGTTCAAAACATTTTTTCAATAAACAAAAACAATACGCTTATTATCGATAAGTCCAATTCCTTTCTTTTCTTGGGTATATGTAGACAACGAATAGACGCTTTAAATAAAAACCTTTCCCATCCATCTTTAGGAGAGGTTTCAGATTTAAGTCCATATCCACAAGAAACATATCACAAAATTTAGCATTTTCCATGCAGATGCAATATTGAAATACCGATATCAACAAATTGTAGTTTAAAAAACGAGAGCGGCTCTAAAATAAAAAAAAATAGTAATTGCTACTTCATTCCACTTTTCTAAAAATTCTTTATAGTCTTGATAAATTTTTAACTTCGAAATATCATAACGCTACCTTAAACACAAAAGTGCTCGAAAAAAAAGACGATTTAAAACATGTTTTTTTCAAGAAAAAAAAAATGTTTTTCCTCATCGTATGACGTGACAAGCAATCTGTTGCTACATTTCACTATTGGATAACTGAATTGAAACCATAACTTTAATCACTGCGTTATCATGAGATCATCGAAGGTGTGGTTGAAGTATTGAATTCCCATATGGCTGGAAAGCCACCGAGGCCAAATCACAAACCCAATGATTCATGTAAACACAGGAGAAAAAAGAATAAGGGAAATAATACGAATAAAAGTTGTTACGTACTTCCAATAATCACCAGCTTGTTTGTATATTTCGTAAGCTGAAGCAGGTCTACTTGGTGGATCTTCACGCTCTCCCTCCTCCGACGAATAGTCACTTGTTATCGTTCTTTTTGGTGTTATACTTTTGCGTTTATGATTATTCTTGTCAACTGATGGACGGTCATTAGCCTCGCCCTGTCCATTTGTCAGGGATTGTCTCTTAACCCTCTGTCTTTCAGAACGTCTTTCAACTCGTTTAAAAGTGACTGAATTCTCTTTCTCCACTCTCTCTGCTTGCACTTCCTCTCTAGTTTCAGATATTGTATCCATTGATTTGTCTCTTATTTTTGCATCTTTTGTGGGTCTATGGAAAGGAAACAAAAACATTATTTAGTAATTGAGATATGCCAAAAATGTTTTAGAAGAACAATCGTTAGATTCGAAATGTGTACCAACGCAAGGAAGAATTTCTTAAATTTTTTTTTCACTATCTCAACGGATTTTCCCTTAAGGAGAGAACACCGTGAAAATCAAAATCATAGTTCATATCTACCATGATGGCTATGATTTATATTTACAATAACGATTTCTTGATGACTTATCAATTATCTACAATATACGGGATTAAGCTCGATTCTGACTGTTCCCATTAACGGGATGAGTGTATCTAAGCTCTGGCAAGATAAAACCTACAAAATCTTTCTTGTACTGTATCTTTCAATTAACTGACAAAAATGTTTGTAGAAGGGATTTTTTAAAAATTTGGATTTTTTAATATTTCCTCTCATTTCTGAGTCAAATAATTAATAATTTTGCATGGTCAATTATTAAGACATAACTGAAATTTTGTGAACAACGTAAGCACAACATATGACAATATAAAATGAACGAAAATTATACTTATGATTACAGTTCAGATTTTTTTATTGGCTGACTGTCCAGATAGGCAATCACTAATATTGGCCTTATACAGGGACTTTTATGAAACTATAGATTATAGTCTATTACATGCCCTTGAGATAACGCAACGAACATTTGCAAAAAAGTAGTGAATCATGAGAAATATTGTTATCAATGTGAGGATAGCCGGGAACAATCTGAACACCGGAGTAAAACCCCAGCTATCTAAAATTCCAACATTCGATCCCATCGTTTCGTGACTTTTCATGAATAGTCCGTGCCTTTTCCGTATTGATTCCCGCAATCTTCAACTTCCGTTGCCATGTTAAATGTTTGTCACGAATTTATATACTGTTCTCTACTAGAAATACATTTTTTCTCTAAAATCTCCTTTATATTCTTAAATCAGTACGACAAATTAAAATTAGACCAAGCTGAAAAACTTCCGTTCGATTCAAAAAAATGAATAAACGTGAACAGAATTCTGTAATAATAATCTACGGGCTAAACAATATTTTTTACAAAAATAAAATCAGAATCCAACCATTCAACTGAAGTTGATCTGAACCATTTTAATTTTAGTAAATACTTGATATTGTCCACAAATCGTTCAATGGTATCAAAATTTTGGTTCAGTTGGACTTTTTTTTAATCTAAAAATGGATATATATGTCATAGTTACTTATATCATCTGAGGTATGTAGGTCATGTAAATTGATCGTTCATCAAAATCTCATTTTCAAAAAAAACTTTTATCATTTACTACTGAAGTGCTAATCAAAAATCTCGGAAATCTCACTTTTTTTTTTTTTTTTTTTGAAGCACCTTGCCAACGTGCAGAAAGTAGTTAGGTGACAATGGCATGCCCATTTGTTGATAAACAATTTGAGTAATTCAAACCTCTCTACCGTAAAACCCGTGGACAGTAGAAAACAATATTGAAATTAATAGTGGTACTAATTCAAAAATACACATTTTAGGTTACATAACTTGTAGCTAAATCTCGTTATTAAAAAGATATTACCAGATGAGAGTATTATTGATATTTATCTGATCCCTTAAATATATCAGTTTAGAAAAATATCATAATCAATTTTTTTTGGTCAAAAATCACAGTTCCTACATAAAATACTGCATAATAATTTTCTCATGAAACCATTTGTTCAGTTATGAAACCAAATTGGCGATGTCTTCAACTTTGTGAAAAATATCTCGTAAACATGTCAGTTTGGAGAAAACTGACACAAAAAGTTTTCTGTTGCAAATCGAATTCTCTATAAAAAATATTTTATATAATTTCTGCATCAAAGCTCTTGCTGATAAGCTGATAAACTACTTTACATTATTCTCTTCTTCCGTCTATTGATGCGACCCATAACGGCTCACGATCACATCCCGTTTGATAATTCTCAATATTTAGGTATAGAATTTTGTAGAAAAAAAAAAACAAATATATTAAAAAACAAATGAGATTTTTTCTTTCAAATATGAACTCACAGAGATCTAGATCCCGATCTCCTACTGCTGGTTACTTCACCGGGTGTATGTGATCTCTCCCTGCTCTCGCGGTTTCTCAAGTCATAATGATGCTCTGACAACTCAGACTCCGGCATCAACTGATTAAAGATCATCGGTGTATGTGACCTTGATCTACTCCTACTCCTCAGTTCATAGTGATGCTGTTCACTATCCATAATTTACTGAAAAAAAACGAGAAAAATGAGCGTAACCAACTAAAAATAATGCGCCTTGAGATAATAGTAATACCCAGTGTTAAATGTCTCTAGAAAACTGCAGTTATTGAGGTACAGTGTGAAGTACATATTCAAGAATATCTAAAAATAGTTGGCCTCCCGAAATGTTTCACCCGGTGAGCCCTTCCTCGCGCCACACATTTGGCGCTCCCTTTTAATAAAAAAAAACACAACACGAAGGACCCACCATTTTTTCCCCTTCGCATGTTTCATACTACACGCCAAGGATGTGTAAAATCATGTAAAATATTTGCGCAACATATTTGACAAAATTTCAAGTCGCTTTCAACATGCCATTTACCATTATGCAAATACCGTTTTAGCGAAGGCTATAACGGCTCTTAGTAAACACCGCGATTCGGTTATATGACATCATCAACTATGCATAGGAACAATAAATCGGCAAGATCATAATTATGAAAAATTCAGGAGAAGTCATTGAATATCGCAACGAGAAATTGCACAACAATTTGATAACTCTTCACGCCAACATTCGAGATGCATATATGCTTGCATTATGAAATAGTTCCTATAAATAGAAATATAATTAAAAAAAGAAAAAAATGAAAATAACACTCACCGTTGAACGGAAGACGTGCCTGCGAATTCCTTCAATCAATCCAATTAACCCTACACTATTGTGCGAAAAAACTTGACAGGCGCTGTGTTTTTATCTCCGATACCGGAGGTATTATTTTACAAATTTATTTGTAAATAAGAATACACGACACGAGATTTCACTGATCTGTGTATTCTCCGCAATCATGCTCGTTCAAAAAAATGAGTTGTTCAACGCAAATGCGTGTATAAACTGCTCTCCCCCTCAATCAGTCTGTGGCACATTTGATCCGGACTATACATCATAAAAGAGGGGAGGGGGGGGGGTGGCATGATACAGTAGCGCCATCTTCGTTTGATAAGACAGTGATACCAACAAGGAATAAGCGGGAAAACCCGAAAGTGTCAACCAGTGGGCCCCCACGGGACCGGTAATAGATATTCTCCTCTATTCTTCACGATATTCTAGTTAGAATTTTTTTTGAGGGCGAATCGCGAACGCTTTTTCAATTGGTCCGATAAAGCGCAATCTCACTGCGCGGAGCGAGGTCAGAATCGCAGTTTATCGGCCCTGCTGACGAAAAAAAGGTCCTGATTTATAACTTGTTTTTTTTTGCCTGACACGTGTGCGAAGATTTGTTAATTGAAACTTTAAGCTGTCGTGGGCTATCCAGCGATGTGCGCGCGCAACCGATTGAAATGTTCAGGCGCAATGCGCACATCCGCGCATTATACCTGCGCGTACGCTTTCATTATGCGTATTTTTTCTGCAATCTTCGGATACCCAACCGGGTTGTTGACAATTTGTCGAAGCATCAGAGATCCAGGATCAAAATTTGGCCGCAGCATACACACACACGCACACATACCCGTACATGCAAGGTATCGATTGGACCTTTGGTGGACATCCATTCGGTAAACTTAAATCTCCCCTCACATGTCTAAAGAAAAATCTATTTCGGGGCCCATACAATAAATTCCCCAACGCTTAATTTATTATAGGCAATTTTCACCTTGCGTGTTCAAAATTGTATTCAATTTTTAGTATTCATCTACACGCACATGTTTGAAAAAAAGAGGGTTATGAAATCAAACTATGCAGATTGTGATGATTTATTTTTAAATTATACTCATATAATTTTGTTTCCATATCTGAAGATGGAAAATTTCCAAATTCCAAATAAACCACCAGTAATTGCCTTTCGTTCAACATCATCTCCTTAATCTCTCCTCGATAAAGATCTGGATGCGAAATGATTGTTATTTCCGTCACCACATCTCAATCGTTGCTCGATTCTTTTTCTTTTCATAATGGACCAAAGCGCGGCTCAATCCAAGTTCAGTGGGGTTTCTCCATCTCTAGAAATACATTAAGATTCATTATTTCGGGGAGAAGAAAGACATCTTCATTTACTATTTTCAATTACTCTGACGATCTTCTCGACGTCATATGCGCGTTCTTCCAGCGCGGCTGCAGCCTCTTGTGCATTTATGCCTTTATGCTTCATTATGAACTCGATGTCCATGTCTCTAAAAGCCTGTAATACCAAAAAAGGCACTGAATGAATTCAATTGTCCTCGTGATTGACCTCCAATCGCACGGATTGATCCACTCAGGGGGATCGGTTTGGGGCCGTCCGAAAAATCGGGAAGTTAAAAAATTCTAAGCGCTGTTGCCACTCATCGTATTCTTCTGAAATATTCTGTTAGAAATGGCGGATATAGCGGGCGATGACCGTCTGTGATATCATTATGGGATAGTTTCGAGCTAACTAATTCAGGTAAGTAAACAAAAATTGTCTATTTAGCAATGGAAGTTGAAGACCGAAAAAGCGCTGCGGCAACAGCGCAACCGGAAATACATGGAACGCGCTCCGCCCATGATGCGGGCAAATGCGTTCTGTAAGATGGTACACGCAAAGTTTAATAGAACCGAACGGTATTTAGTATTGTCAGATAACTCACACACCTTAGCCTTGAATTCCCGCCGGGCTTGCCGATCTTCCTTCTCATTTTTTAACTCATCCTGAATCACTTGCAACTTTTGTGCTAATTCCTCATTTTGCTCCAGTATTTGATTATTCTGTGCCACAATCTGTCGATTGGTCTGTACTAGCTCCTGGAGCGAGGTTGCGATTTCATCCATCGCGACGAGTGATTGACCGCTTATTGAAGATGCATGAAGCAAGATGTAATTTCTATAGAACTATATATATATATATATATTACAATCGGATGTCAAAATCCCAAGTAATGTACCAACATTAGAGATATTAAAAATGGTAAAGTTGTCACGGCTTTGAGTTGTTGTAACGTTGTAGATGAAAAAATAATACGGAGGGGAAAATTTGAGATTGGCTTTTCAATGTATGCAACTATACATCATGTCCCTGTTGTCTCCTTAGCATATTACGAAAATTCTGCCATTTTTCTTCTCCACGACCTACTTAAGGTGTTTGTCCCTTTGGGTGAGAAAAAAGTCAAGTCCACATTGTGAGCTCCTGCCTTCCTAAACTCTCTGGTGACCCAAACACTATGACCAGTACTATGCCATTAGTCATGTACTTCAATCGCTGTGACTATGACTAAATGTACAAGCTTCGATTTTTAATAAATTGTTCGGAACAGTTTTATGGCACCATTACACTTTCTATACCATAACAAATGGACGATTCCGTGCGAAACTTCAATTAAATTGAATTACAAATTGAATTAACAAGTTTGATAAAATCTTGTAACGTTTGAGTTTTGTGGACGCACATCCTCAAGATCTAACAATTATTAGATATAACAACTTCACCACACTACCGTTGGAATAGCAGCCACTCATCGTACGTTAGGTGAACTCAGATTGGAAAACACTGGGTATGTCGGATTTAGACACATGCGTAGTTCGTATGTAGACCAGCGGCGCCAGGACATTGATTTGAAAGTCTTTCTCAGGGAAATGTACGAGGACATTCGACTCTCGTTCGCATACTTCCTCAGTGTTATCCTCGTGGGGGTATTATAAAATTTTGTAAGGTTTTGAATCATCAAATTTTGCAAGTATTTTTCGCGACGGGATTAAAAACAATTTTCAGGAGTCTAAGGCACTTCCCACCACCCTCTTTTCATATATACATCCTTGCATATGTCAGATATTATTCGTAAAAAAAACCGCCGGTTTTAAAAAGTTCTCAAAAAGTTCCTAAAAATTACAGGTCATTGCAGTTGCCAAAAAACGGTTCCACACGTTTCTAATCTTGCTTATTCTCATAATTTTTTTCTAAACTTATGTATGGATTGCCATTTTTTTATGAGAATCCAAATCATTTCATTTGTATCCTCTTTCGGGTTTTACGGTTTGTCCCCTTCTCCCGCGACGTCAATGAAGCCGACTTTTTCCCGAAGGTAACAAGATCTGCTGCAAACTCTCTGGAAAACCATGGCAAAGTTCATATGGTACCGTCATCTCCTTCACGAGACTATTCTTTGACGATTAGCCCGTACGAGTGGAGTAGAGTCTGAAAACAAACTCCTTGTCTCCCGGCGGGAGTTGAACCGGTTTCCCTCAGCGCCGAAGCTTCCCCTCGGTCACAATCGTAGTTCATGTTCAAAATTTTTTCACATCACTTTTTAACTGACCGATTTAGCGAAGTTATTGTAATGACCCCGATAATGAAGTGTCTCAGAAATGGAGAATTTTTACTTTTCGCGACGTTTTGCATCACTATGACCAATTTTTCGATGAGGGCTTTCTGTGTACGTGTGTGTGGGTGTTCGTTCGTGTGTGATTTTTTGTTCAACGGTTCCTCGTAAATGACTCCATCGATTTATTATTAGTTCAGCCTGCTTAGGTGCAAATTCTTTATAAAGCAATGCACATCCTGACAAGATTCACTCTGAATCCAGTAAGAACCCAGTACGATTTCCGTATAATTTCCATTACAATCAGTATTTCTATCAGCTGTTGCTTCCAAAGGGCACCTTCGAGGTTCGAGTTTCAAGCTGACTTGAAACCAAGCTAGGATTTGGTAATAGTTACCGAATCGCTATTTGGTATAACCTCTCTGTTATTTATTATTAAGCATTGATTGCCATATAAAAATGTCAAAATACGGCTTGTCTATAGACATATTTATTGAACAATTCTTCCATTTTATTTTCACTTTCTATTTGTTCTTTGATCTTTATCACTAATGTTTTATCACAAAAATTGACCCGAGCCGGCCGGCGTTCACACACGTCATGGCTTCTTCACCGGGCACTGTTATAACTAGAGGGCGTGTTGAATTAGCCTCCATTCGGTAACTATTACCAAACGCTCGGTTGTATTAATCGGGTGCCGGTTTGCGTCAACTGAAAAATTCAGTACAACCAAATGGTGTCAAAATCAACTAGCAGTTAAGTGTACCACCATTAGCTCTAGCTATTAATGAATGTACGGTTATGTGAACCTAATCGTAAAAAAACCTTCAACCGAATCCGTCAGGTAGATATAAGCAAATCGTTCTCTCAGTGCAAAAACAAATTTCATACTTGATAACATGTATTTAGGAAGGGGGCCTATAATTTAACAATACAACCAAGAGAATTGCGACGAGTGAACACTTTAAAGCGATGATTATAAACCATCATAATGTGAAAAATGAGGACTCTAGATAATTAATAAATCAAATAAATGTAACACATGTTTGAAACAGTTTCTTTTTTTCTCTCTATTTCAAAGCATTCGCTATATCAGTTTTAGAGTTTAAAAAAAGATGGAAGGGGTTTCATAAAATTTTTCGTATCAAGAGAACAAGGTGAACTCTTCATGGAAATATATTCATTTATTGATATAAATATACATCGTATATTACCAACCACTTGATCCCTGAAGTGTATCACGAATAAGATCCAGTACTTGATGATACAGTAATTTTGGAGCGTCCTTTGCCCACAGGAAGTCTAGATGATTGAACATGGTGTAATTAACTTGAAACATTGTCACTGTATTGGGCAATTCGGAATAAAATTTCTCCACGTCCTGAAACAAATATGTTCAAAAATTGAATTTCCAGAAGGTATGATGTAGTTAGTTTCTTGACCTTTTTTTTTATCAACAATTGAGATTACTTTGGGTTAATGTGCACATGAGACACTTTAGAGCTACTGCCGATCGAGTATATTTGACAAGGATTTAGAATTGTTTTAGGTGCTATTGAGAATACTAGAGGCACATTATCAAGAATGTTATCACCTGTATGTAATGACCTCAATCACTTACCAGCCACCCACCCACCCACATACACACACCCACCCACCCACGTACACCCACCCACCCACGTACACCCACCCACCCACGTACACCCACCCACCCACATACACACAACCACCCACCCACCCACACCTACCCACTCATCCACCCACAGACGCCCACCGACTCATCCACCGACAGGGCTTTGCTGTGGTGGGTAGAGTAACTCCCTACGAAACTATTCCTCAAGAGTGCCGACCAGGAACATCCCATATGCGATATCGGCGGTACCCATCAAATGAGAACTCTAGTTCGAACGGAAGGTTTTACTGTACTCATACAAGTATGTCTGTTAAATATGATGAATTTACCTGCGGAGCCGCCAACCAATCATTGAGGCCATAGAAGAATGCTACAGGAATAGTCATTTTGGATACATCATAATCAGGTGGACTGCTTGTATTATATTTTTGGATATTCTTCGTCTTGCCGTAATCGAATTGTCTGAATCGGCCAGATGTTACTTCTTGCAAGTAGTGAATAACAGTTTTTGTCGATGCGCCTGCCGGATCATGATTCGTGATGACCGGTAAAAGGTCCTACAATAATAATCAAAATATGCATTCATAACTCAGGTGATGAAGAATCCATGTGAATCGGTGGAACTAACCAAATTGAATTGCGGTCCATCAAATCCACTTATTGCAAAAATTAAATTCTCGCAAACTTTTTCTTCGTTCGTGGTCAAAGCACATCCATACTTTGATATCAAATCGATAATCCAGGATCGAGGTAGAAATCGGTTGAGACCGAAGTATTTTTCGATGACCTGTAAACAGTGCAGTGATCAAGATTAGAATTGTTGTTACGGTAGTAGTGATCATTGCAATAAATACTAACTGCTATTTCCGCAGTGTAAGGAGCGAAAATGCGGATAGGACTCTTGATGTGGGTCATGTAGGCGACTGGTGCAAAGCCGATCAACAATCTAATTTTTTTTTGCAGGTCAGGACGTTCTGTTGCCATAACAAAACTACCCGTTGTGCCCATCGAGTGGCCAATATATATCACTTGTTCATTCCTGTAGTTGGTGACGTAATTGATCATAGCTGGTAGATCAAATATTCCCAATTCGTGCCAGGAAAAGTCCCAAAATTCATGAGAGTTTGTCGATAGTTTCACGTGGCCCAAGGAGTATATGTTGCCTCTGTAATTTCCCAACCAAACATCGTATCCTAGGTCGGCCAGCAAGTATGCTGCAAAAGGAAAGAATAAATTGTTGATCTTTGATATGCTGGAGATTTGGGTGATGGTATGATATAAAGTCCCAAGAGCTATAAACATCTGTATATGGCCGATTTTCCCAAATACTGTCGAGGTTGTTACGGATGTTTTTTTCGAATAAGTGAGAATATCACCATTTGTTATACTTATCTACAGAAGTATTCTCCTATAATTTAAGCTGCTATTTATGATGAATGCAAAAAATAGGAAGGAGTGATTGACAATTTACGCAAAGCTTTGTCTTTTCCGAATATGATCCAGTCTGCAGAACTACTCATGAGGCCGTGTTGCAGAAATATTGGGTATCCTGCATTGGGTATTCTGTGGATTGTGAGGAGATATCCATCCTCAGTTTCAACTGTGTGAGCTTCAGCAGGATATCCGGCTCGACGTATCATTTCCGGCTGAAATACCGAAGACTTTTAGGATAATTTGAGTATTCAATTGCAGTCTTAGTCCTACGTATGCTACTTAATATGCTCAATAAATAATACTCATTAAGGGTGTTCAATTAAGACCGAAATTTGTAAGAACGAGAAACTCTTCAGGTTGGATTATTAGCTTCCGCATAGTAGCGAAATACGCATGTTTCTACGTTAGAAACTATTTACTTGAAGTATTATTATCTTTCCTTGCAACCGTTTCCGATAGAGCGCTAGAAACAATTAAGGCTCAGTCATGCATGCTGACACACAAAATGATTATAAGCGGACGCGCCGAACCAGTAGTCTTTTTCATGACTAGGACGTGAAGAAATTTTTCGGTGCACGAGGGATTTTCGCCTCGGACTGCACCTGAAACCAGCAGCGGAAATTATTTCTACCCGAGTAACGAACAACGTTTTTCGATGCGACTATTACAGGTAAAAACTAGTGGGATAAAAGTGTGTCCCCGCTGGGACCCCAAACAAAACTTCCCGATTTGTAATTTCTGTTTGTCATTCCTAGATTTCCCGATACATCAATTAAATATTTCAATCCCATGTACGTAGCAGATAATCATGAATATTTGATATATTGCTAGTCAGCGTGAGGACGAGAATTATGCGAGTTACTGGAGTGGGAGTGAGACGCCAATAGGGGTGCGACCGCTTGAGGGATAAATCCGTCATACCTCCTTAATTATGATAAATATGGAAAAAAGTGATAAGAAATTAAATATGCATTTCCACTTACAGAGTAAATTCTGATAAGCACTTTTTGCCGTATCTCCCATGGTTTTTGCAATAGAGCGTTATAAACAATTTAATTCTTAATAACGAAAAAACTGCTGTCAATTTCAACCGAAAACTAACCCGATCTAAGTTCCGTGAAGTCGCTCCGAATAAGACGTCGACGATTCAGATCGTTCGACCCGTTTGTGAAAAATCGTTAACGGAAAATTCCGATTCCACACATACACACATACACGCAGACATTTGTTCGGAATTCAACGGGAAGCATTTTGGTGGACTTAGAACTCTAGTTACGAATGGAAATAAACAGAATCGATTTAGGGGTCATTACAATAACTTCCCGAAAAATCGGCAAGTTAACTATGATTAAATTTTTTCCAATTTTTTTCGCAAAAAATGAACGGGAAAGTAAAAAAAAACATATTTTCGAGTTCCATATTCCTGAGGAACAGATATCGATATATGGGCTCTGAGAATTGTTTGAACCGAAATCGAGATATCGATATAAACAATTCGACTCTTCGATATATCAACCCATATCGCCCAACACTGTTGTCAAGTTGTCAATAGAACTCTAACGCCTTTCATGCCGGCAGTTGAAACGTCGAAATATCTCCATAATAATTCAAGCCCTTTTCTTTTCTCGGTGAGTTAATTATTTTTTCTCATACAATTGCACATCCAGATATTTGTATGTTAACGCGTATTTATCCCCCGCAATGATCAAATTTTCAAATGCACCTGATTATTTTTTTTCACGTTGGCACCAATTCTCTAAAAAGAAAATTTAAAACAAAAAATGTAACGAAAATTATACTTTCAATTAAAACTTCGCACATCAAGAGTAATTTTTCATGTAAATTCAGAAAATAATAAATTCATAATTGCGCGGAATATTAAAAATTTCGAAGAATATCCCAAATCAAATTTTCCGATTTTCATTTCCGACACTTGCCGGTGATCACCAAAACCAAGTTCAAGGTCAAACACTTAACATCGCATTCATTGAAAATGGTCTACACTGACATAGTGAACTCACCGTCGATAATTCCGTATCGGGATTATACTCTTCATCTCGTGAATTCCCAAATTCACCATGTTTTCCAACTTTTAATTTATATACCTTGTTGACATTATTTTTCGCACGTCGAAATGAGTTTTTAGTGAATTCTATTGCGGTCGCATAGACGAAAATACTTGCAAATAATGGAATCCACCAAGTAATATGTGACGGACGAAAATACATTATTTAATATTTTGCAATTACACTATTATCAAAATTTGTTATATATATGTGCTCTGGATGAGACGCGATTACGAGTGGACAATCGAACCACTGTGCCCGTCCATTGCACGCGAATGGCGCAGTGACACTACTAAGGCTGCCCGTAGGATTTATTCGACATGTCATAAGTCACAACATATGAGTCCCTCCTCTGGCCCAGGTCAAAGTCGAACAAGTTATGTTAGCATAGGACAAGCAGTCCGGCGGATGGACGCTTGGAACCACCTAAATGGCGCTATAACATCAAATGTCAATTCCAATGAAACAGTCGTCGCAATTATGACCCGGCTGATTATTTGCAATTAAAAATTCGATTTTGCCGGATCAACAGCGTTCGGCTGTATCTAAGGTAGTCTTCTCTAAAGTGATGACTATCGTTCGTAATGGGAAACTTTCATAGGTTTTGATTCATTTATTTCTCCTCAAAATGATGGAATTTTTTATCTAACCAGCTTAATTATGCAATCGAAAAGTAATGAATGTTTGAATGAATTTATCTGGTATGGCCGTGAAAATTTTACGATGAGTTACAGCAATATGTCTATATACATACAAACTAACGATTAATTTTTTCTTAACCTTTATTTTTTCTTATATTGATGAAGGGTTCAAGAAAACAAATAAAAAATCATGAAGACAAAATAAAGGAAAAAACCGAAAACTTTAAGTAGGAATAATGTAATATTTATGATAGAAAAATCCATTTTGCATACGAAAAATTTTTTCATAATTTTTCTCAAAATCGTTTGATTTTCGAGGTAAATGGAAAATTTCTATTCTTTCGGGGAATTCATTTGAACTAAAAACTACGGCGTTGATTTGAAGCAAAATTTGATCGAAATTAAGTTACATGGGTCTGTCGAGTTGGCGGCCCTGTGTACTCAAATCAGGTCTTGATCGGGCTCATAATCAGGTGCTAATTAGGCGCACTTTTGGTGTTCCATCCATTTTTTTGGCATTGTGCATCGATTGCGTCATAATCGTCTGCGGTCGCATAATGGGTTTGTGAGAAATCGTTGACGAAATATTGGCGCACACACCGTTGCACACAGGCACGCCCATCCTGTGGAAAAAGTCCTCATAACGTTGCATATACCTTGCAATATAGAGATGTCGTTGAGCATCAGTTTCTCATTTTCAGGGGCAAAACGGAAACCAAAACTGAAAACTTATCAGTTTCGCCAGATCAAAGATATTAAATGCCCAAATGTTCCAGACTAAAACTATATAGCTATATAGCTCACTAAAGTATGAATGCAAAAAAAACCACGATGAGTAACATATTTTCAAGATAGCAATTTAGATGTAATACTACCCCATAAAGTTCATAATTAGCATAAGAGTGAAACACAGCCGGCAATGGCGAACATGCTTCATGAATTTCGAGTTAACATTAAGTCCCTCGTGTTATCCAGAAATGGCAGCGGCGATTCATCAAGTAAATCCACTGTTCCGAGATTTCAACGGTCCCACACATGTCTGTCCGATCAATCAACTGGATAATGCTCTCTTGCGGCAAATATTTTGGAAACTTCGACCGGCAGACAGACTAACTGCAGAGGAAGGTGAGACAAAATTAACAAAATTTGAGTTACAACTTTATTGAGCAATTACAATGGAAAACCAGAATTACCAGTGTTGAAAGAAGTTTTTGAATAATAGACGATACCATATTAATGGTGAAGTAGTGCAAGGAAAAATAATTTTTTGATTCACGCTGGTTTGATTCTGTTCCATTCCTGCAGCCTCGGTAACAATCTGACGGATGGCGCTACATGACATCACGGCTTGACGTCATGACTGCTGGACCTTGACGTTACGACTGCTTTTTAAACTTTCATTTTTTTTGTTATTGCCATGGTTGACGAGTTTCAAAATTTTTTGTTAGTGAAAAACAGGGTGTGAACACTGTACAGTGTTAAAAAAGTAAAAAATCATGCAAGCTGCGTATTGTAGAATAACGTTGATTGCAATTGTTGCAATCTTGTCTCTTGATAATTTGTTTTGTACGTTAATCACTGAATGACCAGTATTTTTTTTCTGAATCTACAGTTTGTCGACGTTGGAGAGCAGTAGCCAAGCTATCTTGGACCAATGTTCGATGTCTGGACTTCACCAAATCCTCGACTGGTATCACTGATTTTGATCACATGCCCCGCATTCATCAGAGTATTTACAGAGTGGCCAAAATGATACTGCGATGTAGGCGTTATTTGGAAGTATTGAAGCTGGGCACATTTTGCCATTACACCATGATTCCGTTCGTCATTACACACTGCAAAATTTTACAAAGATTAGAAATTTCCATGTACCAGGATGGGGTCACTAGTGGAAGGATCCCAAAAATGGAGAGGCTACAATACTTTCGTTTGGAAAACATAAATTCATCTGGCGGAGGTCTTTTTCAGGCCCTGCGGTGTGAGATTTTGACGGAACTCCATCTGCGAGGGGCCACATTTGGGTACGATGGTGAGGATGATGGATACCGTACATGTATGCCCTTTTCGTCTCAATACGTAAGTATCCAAATGCCTCTCTCTCTCTCTCTCTCATTTGTTTTTGTCTATTTGCTTTTCCTTCTCCCATATCCCTCTCCTTCTCCCCTCGGTAGTTCCTGTGCCTCCGATTTGCACTGGACTGGTATTCCTTACTGAGGACCTGTTATTTTTTTTCTATTATTTTTATTTTTATTTTTATTTCTTATGCTTGAGTCTAGCGCCTGATCCTGTGCTCACCAGTGCTATTTTGCCCATTTTTTAGTCATGATTCGATTATTTTTCCTGCTTGCACTTGTGCTTGCTGCTGATTATTTTATTAAGTATGCGTGAGAGAAGTTGTTTTTCGCTATTGAAAATCTATGGACTTTGGTCCTCATCTTTTGTACAACATAATGTACAGTAATAAACCATCAATCAATCAATCTCTTGCTACTATTATATTCTATGCTGCCAATGCTGTTGGATTCCTATAGTAAAAAGGAGAGACGAAAGAAACTATCGATATATATCGAAATTATCGAAGACCGTAACGCCGAACCGACGCGCCACCAGTCCGTGCGGAAACAGGAAATGCGCGGGCTAAGCACACGCCACCGGATTCGTAATTTAAATTTTTTTCCCGCACTCCATTCACGTATCATAGACAACCTTCTATACAAGGATTTTTTTCCAATCTATTTGAAGTCGCATCGATTACTTAGTCTTTAGCGACTTCATGTATGTATATACCCGGTTGTGAAGTATATAATCGACCACATAAGTAGGCTTTCACATTTGCGGAAAGTTACGTCGAGTCGATCTTCCTCAGCTGAAATGGAAAAACTTCAATGAGTAATTGCTACATGAACGTTAAACATCTCACCTATTCATTTTGACCTATTTTACGAGCAGTAGAAAACTTGAAGTATTAAATTGCGCTCTTTGACTCGGAGAAATAGGGTCCAAACCCCGAGTTTTCACAATTTATATATATATATATATAACGTCCGGTTTCACTTCTCTATATACTAGTATGCTTGTATATTATATATTATATACTAATATGCACTTCTCTATATACTATATGCAATTCTTGGAATCGCGTTTGGAAAGAGTTAACGTTCCATTGCAAGATTTGTATATTAGATATTGGTGACATTTCTATAATGTTAATTTTTTGAACTGCTTTAGGAACTTCAAGGCTTGAGAAATCTGAGAGTGCTAACCTTCTGCTACTTGGATCTGAAACCTGCAATGCAAAAGATCATAAATCAAAACTTCGATCTAATTTCCCTTTCTATTGCTAATTGCAACCTGGATGGAAATTTTTTTATGGATGCCTTAGTCAATTTGGAGCACCTCGACCTCAAGCGTGTGTTAGCTGTTGATGATTTATTTCTATCTGATTTGGTTGGCACTTGCAGGAGACTGAAGTCTTTGAAAATTGATCACTGCTATGAAATCACGGACGAAGGAATGTTTGCTCTATTGGTGTTACCTCAACTTGAAGATCTCAGTGTAAATCATATATTGTCAGTTACGGATTATCCTTTCAGTGGAATGTGCAGTCTCAGAAGATTGAGTTGCGAGGGCTGTGAAAATGTTGAAGATTATGAGATAATTACTCTTATCAAAACTGCCGCCAATTTGGAGTACCTGAATGTGAAGTGGACCAGCGTTTCCCACAAGGTGCTCACTGAAGCTAATGACGCTACAAAACGAAGAACCAACAGCACTTCACTCCATATAGTGATCAGCAATTATGTGTATGAGGCATGGCTGGATAACAATGATTCTCCGCTGCTAGTGGTCGAAAGTTGTGATGGTATCAATCCTCGTGTTTGGAGTCGTGAACCAGGACAGCTCGATGAAGATGATTTTTGCTATCCACCTGATTTCGAGTTTGAGTATAACTACGGATCGGATTCTGGGGCCGAAGAATATTACGATTGTCAAGCAAAATTTTTGTGAAGTATAAATTCAGACGATAAATGAATCTTATTTTAGCCGAGTCGCGTTTCTAAAAAGTGAGAGACATTTGATATTTTATGGAATTTTTCGACCCAATTGAAATGTTTTATTATTACAAACATAAACAAAAAAATCTTGTCCGTTGAAGATATTCTTTTGGTAGAAAAATATGTATTTTCTTTGATACCAAACAATTTTTTCTTTAGACCCGAAGGTGTTCGACAGACTCTATTTTTTTGTGTAAATGAATGAAGTGTAATGGTATGTTAAGTGAGAGAATTTTGTTCATAAGTTACGACGCTGCTTGAATTTAGGAGGCAACTTCTAGTTAATTGATAAATATTTGTAGCGAAGTGGTAAAATGAGGTAAGCGCATGTATCGGTGGTCTTGGTTTTTGATGAATATTTCGGAATCTAGGAGAATTGAGATAATCTTCATAGAGACTTTTTTATAGAGCTCAATGGTCTCTATTAAAAGGTTCTTATAGGATTTTCTCCATCTCGCCTTGTTTTTGAGATATGCATCGTTGAACAGGAGGTAAGATGACGCGTTAACGCACATCGTTTTACCACCAGAGTGTATCTGCCACTAAACACATGAAACCTTTTTTACACAGTGGATATGTAATTCTGTAACGAGTTCGATGATTTCAGCAATTTATACTGTATAGTTTATGTTTCTATGCGACCATTAACAATAATAATGTGAGTATTGCGAACAGGGTATTGAGAGGGCTCAAAAGTGAAAAAGTAAGAACTTTATGTATTCTCAGGCATAATTAGTGACGGTAAAATAGAAAAGATCATTTTAAAAATTAGTATTTTCATTATGATGAAGTGAACAAGATGAACTGAATCTAAAAAATCGCATATTGAAAAAAAAATCGGGAAATATGGATGCCGCCATTTTCAAACGAGGAGGTATATAAATCCAAGATGGCGGCGCCCAGACGTGTTCACTCGTTTGAGCGCCGATGCTAGTTTTTGTCGGAAGGCGTGATCGACTTTTCTGACCACGATGAGGGTTGCAGACCAAGGTGACGCTGAAGTATGCCAACATCCGGGTCAGAAAAGTTTTTTAGGCCGAATGGCAAACACTTATTTTCGTCACTTGGTCCGATAAAGCGCGGCTTGAGTGACACGAGGTTAGAATCGCGGTTTAGCGCACCTATAGTGACGAAGAACATGTTGGTTTCGCTGACTCAGCTTGTTCAGATGATGTAGATGAGGTAGATTGTTTGATTGAGCATTTCCGGAGAATAGTTGGCTCCAGATGTCTATAGTCGATTCCATTTCTTCCGAGGCCTCTCAAGTTATATACAAGTAGTATGGAGGAAAGTTTTGAGCAAATTCATTTTGTAAGATTTATTTTAATTGAATGATGGAAAAAATTGAATAAATGCCGATCAATCCAATACACGTGAAGCGGGGATTGTAATTCATTTAGAAAAACCTTAATAACCTTCTTGATAATATGTAATCAGAATCCTTCTAAATGAATCCAATTTACGACTTGTTTGATACGAAATTGTTATCATGGGAAATAATTTGCTACTTTTTAGTAACAACCTACTTGTTCCGGCTGAGTTTATAGTCAGTTAAAAAACAAAATATTTTATGCTTACCTACACATTTTCTAGAGTTGAATATATTATTACTTCGGATAGCATCTGCATTCTTACTTCCACATACAATTGACTTCTCCAGTATTTAGCATAAAGAATTCCACCCTGAGAGGTATCAAGAACCGAATTTGTTGTCATAAGGAAAACTTACTTGACGGTATCATTTTTTTCTATAAGTTCGGTAGGCCCTAAAGAAAAACAGGAATAGATAGCAGACCAGCGAAAAGTGAGGAACTGTAATGATCACCAATGGGTTGCTCCTAGACATGCTAGAAGGATGTTAAACGTCAAGAAAAGTCAACACTACACGTATGTATATATTCGCTCATTGTTAGTTACGACAGATTTTTTCACATCGAGCAATTAACACAAAATTGTAATGGTTTTGATTTCCAAGGAGTCTTGGTGGTCCCTGGCGTCAATCGAATATTCCCGCTCAACCTTCACTTAAGGCTGCTCCACCCCCATAGACCTGTCGCAAGTTTATTGCTTTTTGGGGCTTATCTCGGTAACTCTCCAAGTCCATATCGATATCTTCCAGTCCCATATAACACTTGCTAGGCCATAATCGACAAATTTTCAACAGGAGAACATTCGGTTGGATTTGCCTTGGCACGTGTCTGAGTACTGCATTGACTCAACTGTACGCAGTTTTATGGGCCCTTGGGCTTATGACCTTTTATAATTGTGGCCTTAAGCAGTGATCGATGGGTATAGCTCAGGGCTTAAGGGACCGTACCAAGGTGCCATAAACATCTGCATCTATATACCATACCTTTTGTGTATTGTGAAATAATCATTTGAAAGAGTCGAATTATCAACGTTTGCATGAGGCAGTTCTGAAAATGCATTCTGAGTTAATAGAAAATACTCTTCTAGCTTTTTTGTTTTTGTAGAAGGCAGCTCTTTTGCACTCGTTGCGATAAAAGAAAGGAAAAACGTGGCGAGTGAAATTGTAAAAAGTGGTTGACTCAAGAGCTAGGCGCGTGACGGTACCGTCACGCCCCCCCTACCTCCGCCCGCGGCCTCTCCAGCCCTCAGCGCATGCGCGGCAAGCAACTTTCCCGTTCCCCTTCGCACTTGTGTTTCGCTCTTTCTCTCTTATTCCAATGGATCACCCAACGATTATGTTTCTTCTCACTTTTTGGATACGATAGAATGACAAATATATATTTCGTATTTTAATTATCATAGACCAATCGTTTCGATCCAAAAATTTGTAAATAAGTAAATAAAATCTTGATATGATGATGATTGTAAATATATTTGTATGAAAAAATCAAAAGTTTTTGAGCAAAAAACAATTTAATCGGATGAAGGGAAATTCGTTAATTAAAAAAAAAGGAATAAAGTTTCTTGATTCGAAAGAAAATTTTAATTTGAGATTGTCAAAGAGTTTCGTCACATCATCACCTTTTTTCACTTTGGAGTTTCATCTCCTGAATTATAACTCACAAGCTAAAACGATGGTAGATTCCGGTATATTATTTTTTAGAACCGTCCGGTATGTCCATTATTTAATAAAACGTAGTTGAAAATCGAGCAGATCCAAAATTACAAATCAGACAATTTTTTGTATGTCGCCCACGGGTCGCCCTCACACAATCTCATCCCATGAGCCGCTCTATTTGTTTCACCTCGATGCCAGATTAAATTTAACATCAATCGTAACCATTTTAGGGGCGTTTATAGTGAGGCATCAAGTTGTCAGATTTCCAAGTTGAACTGTTGTTGATTGAAATAAATATATTAAGTAAGGCTTGACATTTCTTCTCAAACTCAGATCCACCCATGTTTTCCGTCGATTTTGTCGAGAAAAAAAACTTATGTCAATATTGATCAGTGTTCCACTTTTTGGCTTGGATTTCAGTTTATCGAAATTGACCGCCGGATTGCTCTGTCAAAATACAAAAGAGACAAAAAAACTGAAGTTGGGGAACATCTTAAAGTAGCTCATTTCGGTTGTTTTGATCCTTATGACAGTGCGTGAAAACACAGAGAGAATTGGTAACTAATGAAAAGGAAGTCAGTTAAAACTGTGCGCGGTTTCAATATTCCGGATTGAATCGATTTCGGATTGAATTTTTATTTGAATAAGCCCCTTCATTCAGAATCTGATCATATTTTTTGAAGAATTTTTCGGGAGTTTTGATGAGGCAATTTTTCGAACTGCAGAACAGCTCTTTTCACAATCTGTTCGTTCATTTGGGAAAAACTAAATATTGAAATTGGAATTTAAAATTGCATTCCCATAGATTCTAAAGAGTTCAGGCTTCTAAAGACATCAGAATTTTATGACACCTGAGGTGTACTTCGACTCCTATCGCCACGCCGAATTTCTCATTACTATGTATTCACGTAATCACTCAAAGTAAAATCGATTTCCCACTTCCGTGGGCACAAAAGTTGAATTGAATCAAAAATTAAATTAATAACTAATGAAAAAAAAACGAAATAAATAACAAATAAAAATTGAAAGAAGAATCTGCAAAAGTTGTTAGCACAAATAACAATTGCATTATGTAATGGAAAAATTACTCCATTTGAAATTTTGTGAATATCGTCAATCCCAAACCGTAAAGCGTTAAAAAAAATTCTCTCAAACATTTCACTCATCGAACATATTTTCCTTAATTTCTATTGCAAATCAAAAAATTTTCGGTTCAATAATTCTCATAATCTAAATTTAAAAAAATAATTCTCATAAGTGTTGGCGGGTGAGGCCACAACTCGGTTTTTCTTTCAGAAATTTCGTGTTAATATCCATAAATGTCGTTGCGTATCACTCGGGATATGCTCAATTTTGTTTGAAGGTGGTGGTGAATTTCTGCCGCCAGCCAGTGATAGGGGAACATTCAAAATTTTTGTATTGAATACTCAAGTGGATGCTCATTAGCCTCCCCAAATGCTATTAACCTGCCTCTTCCGAAAACGGAATAACTTTCCGAAAAATCGGAAAGTTAAAAAGAAAACTAGAAAGAAGCATTCTAGGCGGTTCCTGCAGCCTTATCACTTCGATCACCTACGGTTGGATCGTCGGATCTGACCAATCGCGAATTATTTTTCTTCCTGAAAATTTCACCTCCTCCTTCCAAAAAATACAATCCGACTTCTCCTTAGATTTTCATGGTGGGGACCATAAATTCAGGAGTAAATTAAGTAGAGTAGGGATATCTAGCCAAGACAAAACTCTGAGCGACTCGCAAGTGAGACTTGTCAGAAACAATTCATGTCCGGTCGCAATCTCGGCAGGGTAACATCAACTCTGCACAACACTGAGAATTACGTATATAAGCGTATTTACTCCGGTATAATTTTGGTGTTTATCCTTATTTCAATCCCTCAGTCAATAGCCGAGCCGGAGATTGGAAAATTGTGTTGCTGAGGTACCGACTTCTAAAATATTTTGAGGTGAAAATTTTACATTTTTATTCGACAATAATCTCATTTCAATGCTTTACCATTTTTTTTAATTGTTTTACAAATCCCATGAAAAGTATGCAAAAAATACTCAATTTTTTGACACTAGAAAAGTCTGTAGAACCGGAAAAAAAAATTTGCCAGTTTACGGCGCAACGCCGCGCGAAGTAAAATTGCCTGTTTAATTTTCATTATCATTGATAATCAATATCTACATTGACAAAATTGGGATAGTTGAATATTGAGTATGCTTCATGTGGGTTCATATCGCTCATAAAAAAATTATTTAGCATTTACCGTGCCAGTTCGCTTCTCGAAAATGAGAATATCCCGTTTGTGAAATAATTTCCGTATTTCTGGATTTTCGTACGCGTCAAATAAATTCTATCGACATAGCAAATTGAAGGTATAATGGTGCTGTTGATTGTTTCAGGGAATTTTGGACTAGAAATAGAGAAAAATAAATAAGGATTCAACGAGGAACTTACCATGGATTTCAACGGAAGGAGCTACGGTTATGGAAATGATCGTTACGCGGATATCAATTCGCCCCAAATGCAATATCCGCCTCCACAATTCAATACGCTATTAGCACAGGATAACTATATTTACGAGGTAAATGTTTGGGAAAATTAATTTAAATAATTTGGGTCGCATGCAATGCGGAAAAAATCGGGTTATGCAAAAATATTTTATTCTAATTTGTTTTTCATCGGCATTGTTCAATGAATTGAATGTTATCAAATTGCTAACAGACGATAGTTTGTTCACCTGAAAATAAAAAGTCGCTTTTTGATTATTTTTTCACTATTCGAGGTATCCAAAGTGACTATCTCTAACCGAATATATATGTGGTGCCAGTTGAAAACGTCCTCTAACGATTCTGAATGACACAAACAGGTGGCAAGTTCTTACAGCCTTCAGAAATCTTTAACCTCAGTGCGGTCACCTTCAGGGGGAAGTGCCGCAACAGATCGAATTCATGTTTTACTTTCCAAACTATTATTCTTAAAAATGTGCATTGGTGTTATGCGGTAAACCCTTCAGACATACTTCATATTTTCTCGAATTAAATGGAGTGTTGTGAGTGTAGGAATAACCGAAATAAAGCGGAAAGAACACGAATTGTGGCATGCGTGGCCAGTGTGAGGTGACCAGATACGTTAACGGCGTTTCGTGCGCCGTCGCCGCGCGCGCACGTGTCCCCCACTCTATCACTCACTTCGCTGAGCGGTGAATAGAAAGCGAGTGAACGCGGAGGAATTTGTTGTTATAAGCCCATTTTAGAGTTTTTCGGTAATTAATCAACATAGAATAATATCGAGGTACGTGCACTTATGCATGACCTCGGTTTTTCATCAGCTAGTTCATGTGGTGGCCGCTACGCGGCCACATTCCGTTCCTTGTCTGATTTCGAGTTCGATTCCGATAATCGATTTATTTTCTTGATTGAAGCTCGCATTTATATATAACGACAGAGAGAGATAGAGACTACACTGTCAACGAAGCGGATGCGCGCGCATTTCAGCGTGACAGACTTTCGATATAATCGATATATATGGCACATTGTCCTTTTTAGAATCGGATGTCTCAATATGTGAAGAAGATACGTAATTTGCATGAGTACTTTTCTCGTAGAACTTCACTGTTTCGGGCAAAAGTTCATTATAAAATTTGCTTCCTCTCTCCTGACTTTTCTACAATGCATAACGTAATGAACCTGGGCATATAAATCAACTTGCTACGTTTTACCACTTCACCGCACTATTGTATGCAACTGAAATCGACCGATTGATTGACGAGGTACCTGACTATAGAAGTGGCCATCAGAGGCTGAAATTTGGGTTTAATTTCTGATTCCGTATAAAGTTACCTGTGATTTTCCTAAATAGTAGCAAACAATTTTTATGTATTTCCTCCGTAATGTCAGACCGCAAGGCGCATACTTTCCGCCTAGGACGAAAAACAATCCCAGAACGGGGAAAGGAAATCGAAGGGAGCGTTGGATTAGGAAATCGGACAAACTAAAATCAGTCAGATGGGAATCTCAATATTTTTAAAAAACAATCATATAATAATAATAAATTGAAAAATGCTAAAAGAATGAATAGTCCATCTATTTCTCGCTAGAGGCTCCATTTGCCTGGAGGTCCGTTCTGTCAGGTCCCACCCCATATAGCCATAACTTACAAAACACAAAAACTCAACTATCATAACTTCTGTTTCAGACCCCTAGACAATCACAGAGGAAGGAGATTGCCCACGGCATTTCCAGTATGGGCTTATCAAGCAGACCATCTTCCACTAGTAGCCTCCATTCCTACCTGAATACGCAACTAGAACCCGGAACTATTGATGCTGTGATTATGCGTCTCCTCCAAATGGTCGGCAGCATTAGTACCTCTAAAAGTCGTACAGAAGCTCCACCTAGTAATCCAGGAGAGTATGGACTTGATCCATTAACCTTCCCAAGACCAATGGTGAACCATCAGTTTGGATCAATAAAAACTCCCAGGATGTACCCAGGCTTCGGACAAACACCCCAATTGTCCACCTCCAATCTACGCCACTTCCAAGAGCTCGAATTTATGACAAGAGCACGAGCAAGACCAATCGCTGGAATATCCTTTCCCATTGTGGTCAGAAGCTCAGCTACTTTCTCATCTCCAGTATCATCACCAATCTCCGTATTTGGAAATGACAAACTCGAGGAAGACAACTTGTGTCGGCCTTGGGGCATTGCCTGCGATCGCGAGGGAAATATTCTTGTCGTAGATCGATCAAACGATCGTGTTCAAGTCTACACTGAGGACGGTGCTTTCGTCAGAAGATTTGGCAGCACTGGCTCGGGACCAGGCCAATTCTATCGGCCAGCTGGAATAACTGTGGACGAGCAAAATCGTATCATAGTAGTGGACAAGGACAATCACCGAGTTCAGGTGTTAACGACGAAAGGTGACTTTTTATTCACTTTCGGTGAACTTGGTGCTGATGAAGGCCAGTTTAATTATCCATGGGATGTTGCTACCAATCGCGAGTGCCAAATTGTTGTATCCGACTCACGCAATAATCGAATTCAGCTCTTCAGTCCAAAGGGCATATTCCTGCGGAAATATGGATTTGAAACGAAAGCTGATATAACCAAATACTTTGATTCACCGAGGGGGGTTGCATTTACTAACGATGGAAACATACTTGTTAGTGATTTTAATAATCATCGAATTGTGATTGTCAGTTGTGATCTGGTAAGTGCTAAGATCCTGGACTGGGGAAGAGGCAGGCTACAAGCTTCATTTTTGAGACCACAGGGAATTGTTGTTGATGATGATGGTAATGTGATTGTTGTTGATACGAAACACCACAGAATCCAGGTGTTGGACTCTGCTGGTAATCTTCGATGGACATTTGGGAGTCTTGGCAGCGGCCTTGGCCAGATGGATCGACCTGCAACTGTAGCACTGACACGTAGTGGTAGAATCGCTGTCGTTGACTTTGGCAACGGGCGCGTTATGATAATTTGAAATGATTTTATCATTTCTGACTGATTCTGTAATTAAAAATAGTACAGTCTCTATCGACACTTGTTTTGTTCATTATTTGTATGGTCATAGAGAATCCATAAAGGGAAGGAAAATGAACATTTTGAAAAAGTAACTAGGAAAAAACAAATTTGCCCGAATATATAATCGTAATGATGTAAATATAGTATATGTAGCTTGGCCATGGTAATTAAGTGTAAAGTATCGTACGATATTTTTATGTTCGTAATTTTATGTTGTTCACTGTGGGAAAATATTTTAGTAATTTAATTAGTCCAAAGGTATATTGTCCATCAATGGGAATGCCTGTTTTTTATGGTAAATAAAAATACAAAGAAAATTTGTTTTCTAGTGCCCGACCAAGGTTGAAGTCCCTGAAATTTTAGAACTTTGAGCGAAAATTAAGTGTAGATTATTTATGTAATCCATGGAATATATATGACTTAGTATGATGAATCGTCGTTGGATTAATAAAATTGGCCTTGAATGCACTATATATATATATATTTTTTTTTTACTATATTTATGACACCATAAAATTATTGTAAATAATGATGATTTGTCACCATCGAGCGAATTTTCAAGGGAGATCGAGTAAGTAACACCCTTTTGCGTAAAAACCTGTATTCTGATATTTTCCAGGAATTTTCGAAAATTCAACGTGAGGAGGCAGGAGCAAGATTGAAATTGGTAATACAGCATTAGGATGGACGAGTCCTATCAATGTTTATAATCCAATGGATGATTACAGCGAATGTATAATCATTGCAAATTACAGATAGATTGCTCGCTAGGTTGTGAAGGTGGGATCCAATGTCAAGAGGAAGTCTTATCAATTTCATCTTGGTCAGGTCGTTACTATGTGTACTATATTAGCTAACACAATGATGTGCTATGAACAAATTAGAAACCATCTTTGCAGTGGTCCTCAATATATGCAAAATTAATATCTTCGTTAAACAGTCAACAATCAGTTCGTATGAAAAAAAATCAGCGCGTTATCACACTATATTATAAAAAAAAAAAAAAAAAATTAATAAAAAAAAAAATGTATAAAAATTCAAATCGACTGCTGGTGACCCAAAATTGGTACTCAAAATTAAGACATTTTAAGAGGGGGAGTATATCAGGGGGGGGGGGTATATAAAAGAGGGGATCAAGGGGGGGGGGGTATATCAAAGGGCGGGGAACGGGGGGGGGGGTTGGCCAGCAGGGGGCGGAGCCCCGAGTGTCAAAAAATATCTGATAAAAAAAATAGATTCACTTTTCGTGGTTGCACTGCCTGAGTGGGGGTACTCCGCAAGTGCGCGTTCCGGGAGCCCGGAGCCCCAATGACGCGCACTCTATACAGTTCTCACTATACGTAACTATAGGCCAACTCCACTATTTTCGTCGTAATAGAAGAGCAATGAAATAGTATATTTCGATACAAGTGCGATGGGGTGTTCACGAGTGCGAAGTTGGCGGCGCGAGGCGAAGCCGAGCGCTGCCAATCGCACGTGCTGGAACACCCCATCACACGTGTGTCGAACGATAGTTTTTGGCAGTGATGTTCCGTTCTACGAGTGCCGAAATAGTTACTTTTCGGCATGAGCTGAACGTAGCGGCAATGCCGAAAATGTATTAATGCCCCGTTAGCGGAAAGGGCGCCGTCCGTGGGAGGGGGGTGGAAGAAAAATGGTCTTGGTCAGAAATTACTACTTGGAATTTTATTTTAGCCGGCCCGATGGGTCACACTCCTTACTTGTTTTGGAATACTTATCAATGTTGTGGAACTCATTGAGCATAACGTCGTTGGGATAATACTAGTAGTTAAGTGTTAAGAATCAATGGCATCCGGGATTTAGCACTGTTTTGGCGCCCTTGGATTTAAGCCATCAGGTCTACTTTGACTTTCAATAGCAGGTGCTCCACCCCTAGTCTGCATGCCTTCCATCGCTCCGTTTCCATTACGGCAAAGTCGGTCTGAAAATTCAAGTTGGCTTAGTGTTTTCAAATTCGCTAATTTGTAACCGATGCGATTTTTGCATTATTATCAATGATTTATATTACTGATAATGCTCTGCCACTGGCAAGAAGGATTAATTTACGCAACCGTTCCATATTCTATGACAAAAATTAACTATACATTTTTTAGGTCATTTTCATTGGAAAGCTGGTCTTTTTTCCACTGAGATAATAGGAAACTAGCATGTTTTTTTTAATTTTCATTTTTTTTTTCAATGGTATTAGAAATGATATAGAGGATAAAGATTCTGTATAACACCTGAATTCTTTCGAAAAACCGAACTCAGTCCCCAAAAATTCGATGCACCCCTCTAGAATCAGATGGAAAAAATCAATCATGTACACTTCCGAAACTACGTAGAACTTAATTCGTATAGAAATAATTCGTATACATTGATTGCGTATAAAAATTTACCAAATTTCTTATACAACAAACATATCGTGGAATAGAAATTTCTTTATCAATTTCTTCATAGGTGTTGCGTCTGCCCACGATACTTCGAATTTATTCAAAGGATTTAATGCAACATAATTAAATTGCAAATATCCCACAAAGCGTTATTTAAAGAAATTGTAGAAGAAAAAATTACGTAACATTTTGAAAACTCCAAGATACACCAATGAATGATCTCCTCCTTGTATTAATGGAGAACACAATATAGGACTGTAGAAATTATGTAGAATATTTTTTTTCCGTATTGCCACATTTTTATTTACGCCTTTACATTTTTTGTGAGGGCATACCCTACTGGAATTTTTCGTGGAAATTTTTTTGAATTATTTATAACATTAATGTTATTTTCTGGAATTTCTTTAAAATACTTTCACAATTTTTCTGCACTATACATTGAAATTTTTATTGAACTTTTTTTACTAAATTTTTAGAATTTGTATTATAATTTCTCCTTAAATAATTGCATTATTAATAATTTCATGGATTGTTCCACTCTTTTTTATCTGTCCAATTTTCGGCTTATTTTACATTTGCTTTTGCTTATTTCCTTTTGCCGTCGCTCATCAATTTTTTAGGGGACCACCAATTTCGACCTTCTTCATCTCCTCGTTTTCCTATAGACTCGTCATGAAACATCTTGGGTGTTTGAATCTTGATTGCAATTAAATTCCAAAAAAATTAAGTGAATGTCAATGTTATAATACATCAAAAGAGAACCTAGAAAGGTTTCTCCCAGGTCATATATACCATACATAGCACCTGATCAGACCATAACGAGCGTCATAATCAGAACCTCATTAGGATCATTGACTAATGACTGCGGTGGAAAACTTTGGTAACATAATTACTTGTCTCAAAGTAGAGTATACCAGAGTTTCATATTGATTGCACTGATAGAAGGACCTAATTGTTATTAACGCAGCTCGTTGACTACTAACGAATGGCGCAGTTAAACATGACCATATTCCACTGCGCCATCAACTAATAGTTAATGAATGGTGATCATTTACACTACACAGTGACGAGCTAGCAGTTAACGAATGCATACTTGGAACAAGTCAATTCATTAACTATTAATGACCACTTTTTTAGATGAGACATTTTAAACGAATGTTGAGCTGGAGAGTTCATTTGATGCTCATTGTCACACGTCCTTTTGGATGAAAGAAAAAACGCTCCACAAATTTAGAAGCCTAATTCCATTATTGTAAGGGAGCATTAGGTTTCCCAACACAACTCCGGAAATACTGAAAATTTTAAAAGGGGAACGTTAAGGTAAGTGAAAATATAAATGTCCCCACTGGCTCCAGGCAGGGTCATATAATTTTTCCGCACGTATCGCGAGGTAGTGCGAACGGCGCTAGTTAGACTCGTGGAAACCAATTCACTATCTCGAGAAGGGGCCTCCTGGGAGGCGACTTCGATTCGGATGTGCAATTTGTCACTCGACAGTAATCCATTTCAAGGGTCCTCTTGCCACGCACTTATGACTATTATTGCGAACCATATTCGCAGGGGTTGCAATGCATGACAGGTAGTGTCATAAAATCTCGGTGTCGTTAGACATTTTCAGTCCGCAGAAATTCAATTTTAGGATATTTCGATTGGTGGTCTAACTGGATGGATGTGTGGGTCGTCTGACTTGGCTAGGGACTGGGTAGACGGAGGGTACCAGTGACGTCATTGGTAGGCGCCGGTGGTGTGATGTAAAAATTCCCATGATTAAGTTTCTACGTTCTTGGTATATCTGGATGATGATAATAATTTTATCGATGAGAAAAAATACTCGGGTTATACGATGGCCTGCAATTTATTTTTATGCACAGACCCCCCCCCCCCTTCCAAATTCATCTGTCTGGTAGTTTTGCAGAAAATGCAGGCTGAATAATGTAATTACACACTCAGAACTCTATTTTATATGCCCTTATACACTTCGAATTTTGTACACAGTTCTTAAATAAGCTAAAACATTTTCCGGGCATCCTACATTTTCAGATGATCTAAAATGTAGGATAACTGCATTAGACCATATGCAATTATTCCATGATTTTTTTTTACTTGAGGGTTCGAGAGTTTGAGAGACGCGGAAAATTTATTTAGCTTCAGAATAGATGTCCGCAAAAAATTAAATGAATAAATCGTAATTTTTTTTATTTGATTCGCATTTTTTTTAAAACGCGAGTGCTTCAGCATGAATTCCCGCGCAAAAAAATGTATGCGCAAAAATGCGGATAGTATCAAATATGAATGGGCGAAAAAAGTACGGAGTGCCATATACGTGAGCTATATGCAATACATATTCAAAAGTCCCTTTTCCCCCACCCAAATACCCAAATCTTTTTGAATGGTGGGGACAGTGGCTTTAGATGTGAATCGCTTAGAGTGGGGGTATCCTGTCAAGACTAAACTCTAGGAGTCTCACAAGTTGCTCCCATCAGGCTTAATCATATTGGTTGACAAACTCGTCGAAGTAACATCAGGTTTGGTCGAGACTCCCAGACCCCCCAGCTACATCTCTACTCAACAATAATTTTCTGTTCATCCCTATTTCAATTCAGTTAAATTAAGTGCAAGTTCATGCAGTCCACGATCAGACTTCGTCGCTCTACGATAATTTGAGGTACATATTCTTTTTTACATATTTTTTATACATTTATCCGACAATATTAGCAAATCAGATATAGTCATAGAATTTGATTACTAATTAATTTTACAACATTTACAGGATATTACCTTTTTAACGTAATAATTATTTCACAATATCTCAAGAAAATTAATTGTTGATTTTCAAACTTAATTGTCTAATTAATATATTTAGCAAAAAAAAATGTTGGGGTCTTATGTGGGAGCATTTTGTATGTAGTGATTTTTCTTTGCTCCAAATTTGAAGAAAATTGAAGTTAGAAGAGCGAAAACTGGTTTATCAAATCGCTTCTGTATACTGTGATTTTTTTTATAAGATCAGAGTCAAACGAATGATATAACGTAACACACTGGAGCTCTCACGTGGCTATTTATTTTTTCTAGGAAATTTCCCGCCAAAAATTTGTAAACGTTAATAAGTATTCAACTGCAGAAGTGTCATGTATAGCTGTTATTCGAAGATCTGGGCCTACGATCCTGCTGGGAATGACAGCGCTAGTTCATCCCAGTGGACCTACCCTTCCACACAATTTAATTCATCATCAAGTCAGGACAAGTTGAATCCTCAGGTGAGTTATTTGAAAAATACAAAACTCATTTCATTAAATTTCCCTTTTTTCATAACGGTGATGCACATTTAAAGCAACAAGATTAATTATTCCTTGCATTAAATCTAAGAACTTTTCAAAAACGGAAAACGAAAAATTCTATAATAATGCAAAAACCCTTCAAGTAGAGCGAAGATAGTGTTCATACAATCCATCCGCCTATTAATTCAAGCCGCAACGTTGCCAAATTCACTCTACAGTCGTGAAGCGCTCTTAGGTAGCGTTCGGCAACGTCGCGCGTAGGCGCTCTCCATTTGCGCGGGAAAAACTCTCTCTGCTTGTAGGTATAGTCGTTTCATGCTGTGAAGTAGAAAATTTATGCCGTTAGGAAATATTATAATAGTCTCGACCTTTCACAAAACCAGATCAAATTTTCTAAAGTTATTCGTTCCGCTAATGAGGCATCAAAAAAAATAATACGCGCCTGCGGTTCCTGTATGCCATAACTCAGCGTCAACACTATATGTCATGGATGCCTTAAATTTGAATGGTGCGAATTTGACAATTAAAGGGGGTTGTAATACCGGAAAATAAAAAAACTTTGGCCTTAAGGGGGGTGGGGGGGGGGGGGTGTATAGTAATAAAATCTGATCAATCAACGATAGCAATAACAATAGATATAAAAATTGCAGGAGATAAAATCTTACGGATTGTAAATTCTGATTTAGGCTGCTGAAAAATCACCATGGGAGAATCCATCCGGCGGAGCCAGTACTTCATCCACGGAAAACCGTCGCTCTTATAAACCCAAGGAGTATGAAGAGGGGAGTATTGAAGCCGTAATTGACAACCTTCTTGGACACGTGGACGGTGTCAACCCGACTCCTATCTCTCCACGAATTGCCCAAACTAAACAAAATACACCACCACCTCATCAAATGAATCCTGTCGTCAAAATGAAAAGTCCTGAGGTTGCAACAGTCAAGCCTCCCAAAAAGTTGAAGACACCAAAAGATGTCACTCCCAAATTGCCTCTTTGCGACAAACTTGAAATTATATCCAGATCAAGAGCAAGACCAATAGCCGGAAATCCGTTCCCCGTTGTGTATAAGACTCCAACCAATTTATTGACGCCAACACAACAATCGATAACCGTATTCGGTAACGATGAAAAAAAGAAAGATGAGCGTTTGTGCCGTCCCTTCGGCGTTGCGTGCGATCGCGAAGGACGTATCATCATCGCCGATCGCTCCAATAATCGCATTCAAATCTACAAGGAAGATGGAACTTTCATCAAAAGATTTGGCAGCACTGGTTCTGCACCAGGTCAATTCTTCCGACCTGCTGGAATAACCGTAGACGAACAAAATCGTATCATTATAGTTGACAAAGATAATCATAGAATTCAGGTGTTTACAAGCGAGGGCAAATTTTTATTCACTTTTGGAAGATTTGGCGCCGGAGTAGGCCAGTTTAATTATCCATGGGATGTTGCTACCAATCGTCAGTGCCAGATCGTTATATCAGATTCACGCAATTATCGAATTCAACTTTTCAGTCCCAAAGGCGTTTTCTTGCGACAACATTGCTTTGCAACGAAGTCTGGAATACCGAAACACTTTACTTCACCACGTGGCGTTGCATTCAATAACGATGGTAACATTTTCGTTACCGATTTTAACAATCATCGTCTTCTTATTATTAGCGCTGACTTGTTGCATGTTAAAATGTTTAACCTCAGAAGATCGGGATTTAAATCTGGTTTGCTCAGACCACAAGGCCTTGTTATCGATGATGATGGTAATATTGTATTGGTAGACACGAAACATGACAGAATCCTGGGATTAGATTGCGCTGGTAATCATCGATTCACATTCGATAACCAGGCATCATCGGTCGGTCCAATGTGTCGTCCCACGACGGTAGCGTTGACGCGCAGTGGACAAGTAATTGTTGTAGACTTTGGTCATGATCGCATCCTAATCCTCTGAAATGATTAAATCTTTCAATTACGCAATTTTAAATGGATCTTGTATAGGTGACAAAAAAATTCAATAACTATTACCAGGAGAATTACGTTATTTCTCAGAAAAATTACGATCAGTTAAAAATTGCGGAGCAAATGTGAAGTACAGGATGTACAGGAATATTACGGAAAATTTTTACACGGCAATTATATGGAACTTTTAAAAAGCTGGAGGTTCGTTACCTCATGTCCTACTGAACAAGATTTCGCTCATAAATCATCCAATTTTTTTTGTAATTTTTGTAGGATCCATATCTGGGTGAAAGTTGAGGCTTTTGACAATGGTGCTTTCATGAAAAAAATCTTTCAGGAATGACAAGTATTTCCAAGTATTTTTTAAATACAAGACCATCAATTTGATATCAATTTGTAAACCGAGAAATGTTCATGGAGTTCATTTCAGTGCACTCTTCGCGGCAATCTTTATTTTGCTAGTTAAGGGTAGTCAATTCCATGCTCCTTGATCGGTCTATAAACATACGGAGTTAGGGATATTCTTAAATGTTTTCACACACTCGGAAGATTTTCTTAGGCGAAGCCGAGGGTAGTAAGCACATATAAAATGTTGCTTAATTTTTGTAGCGAGGTCTCAGTGAATTCCAAAAGCAGTAACTTGAAAATGGGATTCTCAAGATCTATTCACCCTTTGTAATTTCCGATGTACTTGAAGAACTAATAAAGAATGTGGAGCATGATTTTCTTCTTTTTTTCCCCAAACTATACAGCATTCCCACAGTTCGCAGCAGTGCACATGATGTCCAGTGGATATTATATTCCTTCGTTTACCAATGATTCAATGAAAACCTCAATTCTTACAGCTCATTTAGTTAACTAATTTTGCATATCGCACTTTATATAATCTTAGCAGATTTATGAACCGTTTTGGTACTCATTCTCGTAAACGTTTGAATATGTAGTCGAGTTATGCCGGGGAATCCCAGACGCGTGTGGAGCGAAGTGCGCAGAAAGGTGCGCAATGATAGCGCTCTCAAATATGACCTATGGAAATTGTTATATGAGAATTCATAATGGTTTGAAAAATCAAATGAGTTGTAAAATTTTTGTATTCCATCCCAAAGAAATCACAAAAATCCATTTATTAGATTATTTTGATCGGTCGTAGACGATGCTAATCTAAACGTTTGCCACAAAAAACCCTCAAACTGTTGTTAATTTGTCTGCGATATGAGGAAGTCCAGTGAGGGAAAGCCAATAAATAGCCATTTTATAACTCTCGATCTATAAATGTGAAGTATAATTTTTTATTTAGTGGTGTATACAACAAAGTGATATTAATAATCACAGATATTTTTGATAGAAGAACAGTTATTCATTAACAAAAGGATAACGAAGAATTTTGTGAGGGGAAAATGCTGGAATTCCTATCCAGGCATATGATATCGAGTGATATCGATTATGTACTTAATTCAATCTTGTTTGATACTGTTGGAGAACCGACTATTCAAACTGAAACAGGTTTGGATGAAAGAAATTATTCTTAGAATTTTCCACTTAGAATTAGAATGCAACACAAAAACTTTGAACAAAATCATTCAGTCTTAAAAATCGCGAGTACATTGGAATTTCGTTAGTTGTAACACGTTAGCTTCGGTAGGGGAAGTAATTCTTGGAAAGTGGCAGCGAAATTCGAACCCCACTCCTCCGCGTCGAGTCTTAGAAAATTTAGAAAAAAATAATTTGTTCCCTTGAATCTTGGAATAAAATCTGTTTTCTTTTCATTTTTCAATTGTCATTCATCAGCCAGCGTTCAAGTACAACACGTTTTTAGGCTGGTTCAAAATATTCATAAATACGTTACTCAGAAATTCTCATTTTATTACTATTTTTTATTTTTCTCATTTATTATTTTTTTTATAAATAAGGTCACTGAATGGTCTTCGAGGAATACGACTTCACTTCGGAGGCCACCCAGCAAACGGAGCGATGCAAACTTATTTCTAATCGCTCCACAATAGCACTCCCTCCAATCAGAGGGCATTATTTGATTATTTATTATTTTCTATATTTATATATTTTTCGATTTCGATTCAATATTATTTTTAATTAAATTCAGTTACAAGTGCATATAGATGTTCATCACTCTGCAACTGACGAACACAACAAATTTTCATCAATCGTAAATTCTGTTTTTCTACGTTCCACAAATTTTGAGGAATTCTTTTTATCCTAGAAATCAGAGGGTGAGTGGTAACTATCGAAAACGGAAACTAACGAAAGTCCAATGTATTTTGGAATAGTGACAAACATAAGTAAAAACGCAGGATTCGACTGAAAAAATAATATTTTTTTTCGTCCGCGTTCTTCGAATGCAAAATCTTCAAAATAATAATTAAGTGCCACTTTTGAATTCTACTTCAAAATAGTGAAATTGCACTTGTTGAAATAATTAATGGCTGACTCTGTGCGATTTTGTGTTTTGCAAACATTGAAAGAAACATAGTAAAATACTAAGTTGATTTTATTACGGAAATGAAGAAACGTATTAAATGAATTAGCCAAATTAGGCTAGTTGTCATCAAAAATCATAAAATTTGATATCGACGGTCAATTGTGAGAGAAGTGCAGGACTTTATAGTGTATGAGGCCAGAAACAGAATAGACACTTTGTGACACCAATTGTTTTTTCCACATATTAGGTGCTATCCTGTACCCTTCTCTAAACCTAAAAATATATTCAATGGAGTTCCAGCATAGAAGGGGGTCTATATGAAAAGGGCCCGCCTTGCCTTTGAATTCCATCTTTTGTTGCAACTGAAAAATACGATTTTCTAGTATCGACAGAGAAATTCCTAGGCTTTTTTTTTCTAGGCTATTTACGAAAATAATTCTGCGATTTTTCTGGGTGGGTGGGGGGGGGGCTTAGAGAGAACTCTTTCCCTTTCCCTCCTAGCGACGATAGTAGCCATTAGAGTCACTGACATAGCCAGTTTTCCTCTGAACGTAATCGACAGACATAGGAGTGGAACCTCCAGAGTTCGGAGTAGTGGTTCCAGTTGATCTCGGAACTCTCGTAGTTGTTGGTATTCGAAACACTCCATCAGGTGTCCTCGAGGTTCGTAATCCTCTGACTGTGGAGCTCGATGTGTCTGAATCATCGGAAGTGTCACCGCTACGAAACCTGAAAAAGCACAAATTAATTAATAAGATTAGAAGGTAACATAAGACATAACACTGATGTCTGATAAATACCCAAATTCCTCTTAGGACCGAGACCAACCTCAAATGTCCAGGCGACCAAATTATGTGGAATTTCTACATTTCTAAAACGAATAATCTAGGCAGCACACCCCTTTCAATTTCTTACTCCAAACCTTCTCAGATAAAAAGAATTAGAGATAGGTGAAATAGTGCTGAATGAATGTTATACTTCTCTCAAAAATACATATTTTACCTCATATAAATTTCTCTCATGAGCGTCATAATTAAGGACATTGGTGATGTTAAACTAATTAGCTGCATGCACTAGAACACCCATATCTTGCTTATTCAAATTTAGGATCAAGCTCGCGAGTGAGCTGATAGACCGAGCTGTCACAATCAACTTGTCAGATATAAAATTCTCGAGCAAAAAAAAGGCTTATTATATATATTTTTTTCATACTCAATGGGTGAGGCTCTCATTGAATTCAGAATGAAGTATTGAGAAACAGATGTTATTAGGCAAAAATGACAAATTGGAGGACTTTTCTGTGTAGCCCGAATGGGTTATATACGTTTCGTACCACTTAGCATTTTTCAATTTTACATCTGTTTAAAAATACTCTACAATTGTTGAAAATATTTTGAAACGTAGTGAACTTAGAAAAATTAACTGGATGTATTCAAACTTCTGAAAAATTGAATTTTTGTTCGATACTTTGAACGTAACAAGTAAATCGAATTGAGTGACACTACTTACATGTTGCAATTATGTGATGATCGATTATCTGCAAAGACAATAGGCTGCGGAGCAAATGTGACTACAGGACTTCTTGAAGGATCTTGGAAGAGAGGTGGACCACGATCTCTTTGTCGAATGATGTCTTCATACTCTGCCTTCATAGCATTATAATTTGCGCTGATTTTTTTGAAATCCTCCATTAATGCCCAGTAGGTTGACTTGAGCGCCATGTACTTCTTGGCCTAAAAGATCAATAATATCGAATTCGACAATTTTTGAGTGGTCACTATAGGAGAATGTCCGATTTTAGCAATCTTTACAGGTAAACCATGAGTAAAAAATCTAAGAAAAATTATATTTCTCCCATCAAATTGTAGTGAGCACATTCCGAATTTGTAGGATGTGTATTTCCATACCCGTGGAGTACTAGAATTTCTGGAGTATCTGACCATCAATCCATTGCTAAATTACCGATTTGTATCAATTAAAACAGGAAATATCACTGGGAGTTAGACATAAATTATCCAACTTTCTTTTTCCAAACTGCACTTTGAATGTTATGTATTTAGCACGTCAATTTTTGTTTGCTTTTTTCTATTTAAAATATATTATAAAAATATATATATATATCTTTTTTCTAAAACATTTTAAAGGAGAATAATTTAATATTTTCTAATGATTAATTGTCTTACGTACCAGTTCGTTCTCCCGCTGCTCCATCACAAGGAGTTGGAACTTCTGAAATTTAGCAGCCATCACTAATTTCTCAGCCATGCTCAAAAGATCCTCAAACAAGGGACTGACCATTGGTTGCAGTGGTGTTGTCAAACAAAGGGATTGGACACCATTCGTCTTACATACTGGACACTTACTCCCAACTGCCAAAATCAAGGTAGATTATGTAAAATTACTAATCTACTAAGTCACTAAATTTTCAAAAAAAAATGCTTGTTTGTATTCCTCAAAGTTCATTTCTTCATAAGCTCATGGTTATTTTTCAGTACTCTCCCATGTATAAGAAGTATTATTGCATAACCTTATAAAATATTTATCTTACTTTTGGAGATGCATTTTCGGCAAAAGAGGTGACCACACTGCGTCAACGAGAATGGGCATTTTGATTCCTTCAAGTGAACGAAGCATTTGTTGCACAGAAGCCAAGTAAGCTCCATCCTTGAACAATTAAAATACAGAATTTGAGGTCAATGAAAAAATTGCGCACTTCCAATACAATGTGTACAACAATGGCCACCCAAATAACGCTTTCGAAAAACACAGTCAATAAAACCACTTATTTCATGATTTACCCTCAATGATCATCTCGATCCCGCTTCTCAGGATAATGATTACTAACAGAGTCAACAATACTACTTATTCTACAATTTTGCCGATCTATGATGGGGCGGGTTTTAAAGAAAAATAGAAATTAAACAAGAACCTATATTACATAATATTTAGAAACTATGCAACCTGTCAGAAGGAATCGAAGAATTTTCGTTCTCAATTTTCTCAATCATTAGTTTTTAATGAAAATGTCTAAACGGCTTGGAACAGAGGATATGACGTCAGGAGGCGAATCCAAGCGGCGAGAACCAATCGCAGAGCGATCCTAACCTAACCCGACTGCACTTTATGGAAAGTTTTATTTGGCGGGAACATGGGACATCCAGTTCAAAATGTCCTCGAGATGATTTTAAGACTTTTTATAATACCAGAAATAACCAACTATTATTTATTGCAACTTGTTTCTATTTAATCGAGTCAAAACGTATCTTGCAATTGAATTAAATTCAGCGCCAATGACATATGTTGCAACATTGAGTATATCACCTGATTAGAAAGTAAAACACTGAAAAGTCATCTTCGCAGGCATTAACAATGGACAGTTTAACTGCAATCACTTTTCATGTTGCAATGCAGCTATTCCAGGATGTATTTCTTCCATATGTGGCTGTGTTTCTTCCTGCCTCATCTGTGATATAAACGAACGTTAATTTTTTTTTTGATCTTTTATATCGACGATATTTTCTCCCTACCATAATACTGATTGTAGGCTTAAGATATATATGTGACTTTGCGCATAGATATAGGTCTCATTTCGTCAATCTGAATATCCCAGGTATTTGCATTTGGCTGATGCAGCCCAAAATTATTGTTTTCAAAACTAAACGTCAGTATCAGTATCATTCGTCAGTCGGTAAGGTTAACAAGTTTTATAATCCGCCCTATTTACCGACCGAACAACGCACTACAAACAGTACAAATGTAAACATTGCTCTTGACGAGTATGAACTTATCTGTACATAGAGCACATGTGAAATTTTTGCGGAACAATATAACCGATATATTATCAATGTTGCATGGCATATGCAAACGCATACTGTATACATATTTATCAATAATTTGTTACTCACTCGACGTTTACTGTACATGGTGTGACAATCTGATTTGACGTAAGTATATTCAATGTTCCTCAATTATACATTAGGAATTACGTTATGCTGAATTTGCAAACAAGATTCGTGTGGAGAGCAAGTATTTTAATACGTTATTGATGGCATGTAAGAACTTGGAGAACTCAGTCATATTGGTAATATTGATAACGATTTTTTTCGGTATGAGCTCAAAATATCACGATTAAAAATATTACGTCATATTATAATTCTCGCGAAAAAAGAATGTATTTCGGCTTTAGCCCGAAGTACCCCCACCATTTACCTGTTCGTTCCTTCTGACCGAGGCGTGAGGGCGTCGGGCCGAAAAACCGGTGTTCATTCTTCCTTGGCGACAATTGTACTGTGAACAATTATCCCTGGTATTTTTTATTAAAGTTTCCCCATTTTTTATAACAAATGCTAAACCTTATGCCAAAAATAATGTTCATTGATGGGCCAGAAGAGAATGTACCTAGAAGTCTGGAACGTAAATTATTAGAAGCATTCACTCATCAGGTTGTACTTGACATTCTTTTTGTATTTCCCTCTCAGAAGATGATATAAATAACATCTTTTTTTCAGCTTTAACGCCTTCGACCTATTATGGATATGTGGGCTTGTGGACCATATGCTACACCGCATTCGCATAAGACCCATAAGACACAGGAAACCACAGAAAACGCACGTCAGTATAGGCGGCTACTCTATGAGCAACCTCCCGCATTTGGACTTGGAAACTCAAGCGCCAGCGCTAAGACTGCGCGCGTAGTCCACTCGGCTATTCTAATGTCGGTAAATGACATCTTTAATTATTTGGGTTCATCCAATGTTATCGTGTATTTAGTATTTATTTAGGGAATCAATTCGTAAGTACGTAATCAAGTTATCTATCAATGTACTCATACAGCAGATTGAAATTTTCGTCTTACCTTTGAGCACGTAAAATTTGTGTTTAAAGATCTGAGTGGAAAAATACAAAATCTTGTTAATGAGGGGTTTGAAGATAGAAAATAATCGGATTGATTTTCGAGATATATAGAAAATTGCTCTTGCTCAGTTAGTTCATAGTTACCGAACGGAATCACATAGAATAAGCGACGAACTAAGTTTTTTCTTCCATCAACATTTACCGACTATGTATTTGTAAATTGTAAACATTATAGTTTTGAACAATTCCATATTTTCTTGCCCTGCATTAAAATCTCCAGGCAATTAAGAACTTCAAGAATCAGTGAGGGATGTTCGTGACGGAATGCAATCTGGAACCCAGCGCGGTGAGCGCCATCAGTGAAAAGAGCAATCTGACATCTCCATATTGAGGGCTCTTCCCTGAGAGACCACCCTAGTTGACCCAAAAAATGATTGATACAATGCCACCTTCGTTGAATATTTTATTCACAAACTAGGAAAGAAATGCCTTCAGTATCTGTTAATTGATTTCGTTCGAATATATTAATTCCAATGTACAATTACTTTTTACACCTCATTAGTGACTGATTCATTAGGACTTGCCGCCGTTCTACATGCGATATCAGTCAATTCAGTGATCATTGGAATGGCTCTTTGAATCAGGTTGACCGCCATGGAAGACACTTTCGGTAGCTCGTAGTTGGCCTTGATTCCACAAGGGCCTAATTCAACCTCATTCGCAAAATACCGACATGAAGGTATGATGTTAGAGCGCACGTATGCACTGCACTTTATATTGGATTCTCCCAGGAGAGCTCTGGTTAACATGGAAATGAATGTTGCAGCTGCTACACCAGACGACATTGCTGGACCTTGAAAATTATATGCACTGTCTTCCAGATCCTTGTCGCAAGACTTCAATTGGTCAATCAGTAGCTTCTCTTGCTCCTAAATTTATTAATTGAAAAAGAGCTTAGTAACAGAAGCGCATGGCACCAAAAAACGTCTTCTCGTTGGCGTCAGAAGAGCGTATCTCCCAAAATTTGTGCAGATGCCTTCATCAATAACATTTTTTCCCCTTTGACTACAACAACGCGGTGCAAATGGCTGAAACCTTAATTTGCGACTTACTTCACTGATGTAATTCAAGGGTTGAGCCGTTGTTAACAACGGCACAGCTGTGTTAGGATCAGCACCTGCAACAACTGGAATCGTCAGAAATGAAGGGTTTAAGTGGAACAGATTAGCAGCCATGGATTGTATCCTCATAGTATCAATTGCCACTGATCCCAGTATCTTGTTTGGATCCCAGCATTTTCTATTATTGAAAATCTCTGACACAAGCGGTACAGTTGCAGTAACTGGACGCACGAAAATTGCTAAGAGTGCTGAAGAGTTGATTTTACATATATCTTCCGCCATATCTCTAACATAACTCGAAGACATTAGCAATTGCATTTTCGGCTCTGTGCTGAGTATTCTCCCATCTGCATTGTCCATCAAAGCAATTATATCCACCTTGAAGGAACAAAACGCATCATTAATTCATTCGGCAGGCAAAATGATTTTTATGAAGCGAGTACTGAGCTAACAATTTCGTAAGAGGTATATATCGCGCAAAGAAACAGTAAGGAACCTAAACAAGATAGTGGATGATTTGTTAGATATTACTGGTTATTGGGGGCTTAAACCACCAACTATAGGATATAAAGTAACTTTGGTTTATTGGCACGTCTCACAACTTGTTGCTCGCGTCGCTTTTGACAGGGAAGTAAGGCTATGAGCACATATACTTAAAGATAGAGGCTCGCGCATGCGCAGAGCAAGGCACTGGGTATAGTGAATACTGAATAGTATATATAAATCAAAACGTGACTTGGCTCGATACTCTAATGTGTATCTTGATTGAGAAGAGCTGGAGGCTATATTCCAATAATATTATCTGCAATTTACAGTAAATTTTACGTTCTTGATACCGCGCACTCCCCCCAACTCTCTAGTTCGAGGGCTGTGGTTTACGCATATGGGGAGTTACAGGTTACCCCTTCCACGCTCGCAATAAGCATGTCCCCAGAAGGAGAGATAATATGATGACGCGAGTGAGAACCTTACATGGTTATTTGAGCCCCAACCTATCCGAACCGTTAATATTACATCGCCCATGAGCCCACGAGCGATGGCATGCAATAAAACGGCCGTACCCCTCAAGCGCAATTCCCAACGTTACGTGTAGTGGGGACGCGTTCCCCTCTGCTCGCTGGCGCTCTGAAAGTTACGAGACGTCGTATTGCCTCTAGCTAATTCATATGCCAATAGTTTTCTCAAAAATATGATTAACTCAATAACGAGTAATTTTGAGCAATAAACAATACTAAATGTCAGCACGAAAATGAACAAATTTTTTTACTGTAATTTTCTTACGTTGGAAAGTGCTTCCTTCAAGGAAGATCTCCGATAATACCTTAGTTTGGCTTTTGTGTCAATGTGACTAGCATCGAAGACTGCGCCAGCAAGTGAATTTGATACATCGACAATATTAATGGTTCGTAATGCCTTCAGTTGCTTCAACAAAACCGCTGTATAAATCGGTGTCATTCCACCACCTATAATTCCCACTGATATTTTCTTCTCAATTTCTTCCGGGCACGTGTCCGCATTGTTTGATTTGATTTCGTCATTATTTTGGAGGTGCTTGGTATAAAATCTGGATACAATTGAACAGCTCTTGTTTCTGCTGTGAACATAAAATTTACGAAATACAGACATTTTTGGCCTACAAATGTCACATTTTGAGACTGTCTTTTCTTTTCAGGCTTAAACACGACGTTTTTTCCTCCATTCAGTAACCTATTGGCAGGCTGGTTTCAAAAAAATTATGAAAAAGATTTGAGCGGATTTTGATAGTCGAAAAAGTGTCTCATAATTTTGTGAGATTTCCTTAGGAATTTGGTACAGAGATATATTTTTATTAGAAGTTTTCGATGTTACGCAATTTTTATTTTGTTTTCTCTATTTGTCAATAAATATCTTTTAAAATGTTAGTAATTGTTTTGTATCATATTCAGCTCAAAAACCTATCTTCATTTGGATTTGCACAAAAAAAAGGAGAATAACTGTAGAAATCGTAATACTTAAATAGACCGCACTAAATCGGATATATTTTTCCGGACTTGTAACTAAGTTGAGAAGGCAGTAATTACGTACCATTATTGACATTTGTGATCACTAACTATTTCTACGGCGTTGAAGGCATTTTGCAGAATTGTAAAATTTACTTTCGTCTCCGGAGGGAGACGATCGATTTCTGCCATTAATCGTTCTATTTTTTCTAACGATTTCTAGTTACTGTAGAATCGTGATTTCTTAACCATACGCTGCGTTTAAGAAACCGGAAATTACAATTCTTGCAAACCTTATAAATCGTCATTTATAATGAAATCATGTAACAGATGGATATTGAAGCAAGACCCAACTGAATTATTGGTCAAACCATAAAGAGCAAAATGTCCATTTTTGGTGGAATGTCATGCAGGAATTTTCGTATCTCGTGTCACAGACAGCTTAAGGTCACTACGGGTTTTCATCAGTAAAACATTCTCAAATGATTGTACATAATAGACCGGGATCTTACGAGTCCTACCTTTTTCATTCCGGGAAAAGAGGAATTATGGTTTCGAGTTTATTTTCATTCGTTAACGACACGATTAGTCTGTGATTTGATTATAATAATAACTATCATGAGTCTGATCGGAAAATTGTAGCAGGGATTCTTCGATTATTGGAATGATCGGAAGTGTGAAAGGAGTAGAAATAGCAATCTCTGATTCCACTTATGTTACCTTTTGGTTTGTAGTTATATTCTTCGTTCGTTCCCGTTTTACAGATGGTTACAGATTATTGTTTCTAGATTAGTCTTATTTCGATAGCCACTGGCGTTTCCAGTACAGATTCCTTAATTTTGATATCTTGGCCGTAGTTGGGTTTAGGTACAACTGATATTTATCTTTTTCTGTTTTCACATCAATTAAAAAGAAGAATTTTGATCGTCGAAGTAATTTCGATATAGCACGATCATCCTTACCCAGATAGCAAAATTTGAAGATTTGCCGGAAATTATCCGCAAACTGCCCTTATCTGTCGCAATTTTTCGGCCCCGTGTTTTCTGGGTGGATTGTGGAATCCTTCAGTGTCAATTGATTTTTCGATTTTAACCGAGCTAAGTTGGCTCAATCGTTAGAGGCAACTTGCCTACTACTCCGAATGATGCGGAAGGAGATGCGTTCTTATAGATTGAGGCGAACTGCAAGCAGAATGTTGACATCATAACCATCACCAAAAGCTTCTATCAAGCCAATTATCGTCGAAGTCACATCAAGATAAAAAAGAGATCTGTCGATTGCCTTCGGATAATTGACCCCACCTCATTGACCTTGACTTATTTGGCATTGCCTTGTTCTAGCTTTTGCCAGCACTTGATGCCCCGAAAGTGAGGTTGCTGGCTCTGATTATAGTGGTAGCAAAGTCCTTGTAGAAACAACGACATAGAATCGTTTGCCTATAATTTTCATTCTTCATAAATCAACCATGATCGCCATATTACCCGTGCCATTGAAATTATCTTCAACTGTCCCATCTCAACTACACAAGTGTACTTCATGAGCTTTCTATCACTGTTTGAGGAACCCAGGGACGAAGAAGTAGTTGGTTTTATTCTTCAAGAAGTACCATTTTCTTATCATTTTTTGTGTTACATGTAGTTGATTATTGGTATAAAAATGGCACCACATGATATAGAGCATCATAATCGCCTTGATATATTTTTTACTGAATGGAGGTTACCGTCATGTTCCACCATGACCTTGAAACGGATGGTCACAGCCATATACCTGGACCATGAACATTTGTGAACAATTTTCATCAAACTCGAGTGAGTTATCAATGTTATCTTTTAGGTAATCAAAGAACCTTGAAAATTGAGAAAGTTTTCACGAGACTTCTTTGCATACGTATCTAGAGTCCCTACTTGATGAGCTAATGTAACATCAACTGCTCCCGAACTTGACCTACCAACGGAATACAATGGAATACTTTTCGTCACTGCTACAGAACCCCATTCGGGGTGTACTCATCCTACATGCGCGCGTTCCCAGTGGAGGGTCTACTCTCTCTTTCATAACATGCAAATTGGTTCTTATACCCTTTCTATTACTCCTCTGCCGATGTCACGCTCCACTACAATTCAAAGAACTTGTTTGGGCCTATCAGCAATGTATGATAATTTCCTATCATTATGTTCATGCACTTCGCCAAATCGCATTATCCAATTGAATATTGAATACTCATTATATCGATTGCACAAAATACTCCACCATAAACGTTACATAGAATACACCTGTTTGACAGTATCTTCCACTTGCTCACGATAAACATTATGATAATGTCAGAGTCTGTAGGTGATAGTGAAAAATTGGAACGGTGGTTTCAATCTTGCCTCGGTGGTGACATACTCATTCTCAAATTAATCGGATTACAGTCAATGGGTAGAACTTTCACCCAAGATGAACCGATGTGGGTATATTGGGAAATTATTCCTTTTTTATTTGGCGTCGGTGGGTTAACTTTTGGGATAATTTACAATACGCGCAATATGTTGGAACTTGCGCAAACTAATTCCATGTTGGCCATTGAAGTTGCCGCTGCTAGTTTCTCCACAGCATTAAGTGTTTTTAAAGTACATATTATTCAATAGTGATAAATTGCACTTTATTTAATTACAAATATCAAAATATTTAGGTCTATATGAGTAGAAATTTGGACATGTATAGGGCATTCGCATTTGGCTTTATCGGCGAGAATTTTACGAGTTGATAAGGGTACTTGATCGTCGTTGGAGTAATCAAGTAGCGCGTAATGCCATTACGGAGACGATGGTGCAAAAAGCTAGTTCAACACGTCAATTTAGGATTTATTATGGCGCAGTGATTGTTGCTCTTATGGTTGCATATGTGTTGCGACCGTGCATGTAAGTTAGAAAATTAGTTTGCAAGAAGTAGGTGTTATGATTCAATTATACCAATCTGTTGCAGGGCCTACTTCCGATTTTATCTTTCCGGATCTAATCACTCCTTCGATTTTACGGACACTATCTATCCATCACATTATCCTTTCTCCCTGAAGTCGACTGGCCCATACTTCTTGTGCGTTACCTTGGAAACACTTGGACTGTATTTTTTAGGCCTCTACTGGATAGCAAGCGATGGACTGTTCGCTCAACTCACGACGCATTTATCTATTCATTTTCAAGTGATGTATTGTCGCTTTTTTCACTGATTTTCAACGCCTTTATTGTACAGATTGGTAGGATGGTAACAGGTCTAAATATTATGGTAAAAAATATTACGCAAAACTATGACGGTAAAAAATATTACGGATTGATATTATTATATTAAATTATTCTTGTGTACTAACCGCACCCGAGTGGGGAGTTCCGGGTGGTACCACCATCCCAAAATGTCATATAGATTTAGTTTTTGGGTATTTTCGACCGGATAATCCATTTGTTATGACTTAGAATATTATGCGATGTGTGATATTTTTTACCGTGATATTATCATACCGTAATATTTAGACATGTAATCTAATAGGGTCCATGTAAATTTAGAATTGTACGTAGGTCTTCACGCCAGGCTAAGACTGATCTCGCACACGTCTCGATTGACCGAGACGAGACCACAGAACGCCGGTCTCGGCGAGAGTCTTCATCCTTCCAAATGTTATTTTTCCATTTTCCCTTTGAGTCATTATGGAAAAAGACTTCGTTTTCAAACGAAAATTGCAATTTTCTCTACAGAAAGAAGTCCAGAAGATAGTTTTTTTTTTTCGTGGTTTTGATGGTTAGCAACTGGAACTGAATCAATCAAACTGACCTAGACATTTTATGCTTCGGCAGGAGCACAACTATATAGTACTTTTCGTAACAAGGGGATAAAAAATTTTTTTGGCGATTGTGATGTTGCAGTCCGAGGCGAAGCCGAGAATTGCTTTCACAATGGCCGAAATGGCTATTTGTGTCATAAGGCCGAGAAACGGCGGTTTGCGAGGCGGGTGAGTTTGCCCCACGAGGTGGCGGTAAGGCATGGACGAGGCTCGCCGAAGGCGAGCCGAGTCATTACCTTACCGACACCGAGTGGGGCAAACTCACACGACTCGCGAACCAACGTTATCGGCCGCATGAGACAGGCTATTTTTTTCACGTATGCCTGACCTGCGGAAAGGGGGGGGGAGCGGAGGGGCGCAGGGGTGGGGGGGGGCGCAGCCCCCCCCCCCCCACCTGGAAAAAACACAACAGCAAAAGAAAATAGAATAAAAGTAAAAAAAATACTAGAAGGCAAATTGAATACTCCAACTATTTTACTTCATCTGGGGTTTCTGGGATCCAATCGTCCATTTTTTTTGTCAATAAATTTTTTACGTTAATAAGATCACTACGATCGGATATTTCACACACACTGGCTGATCTAATGTTGTGTACGCGAGTTGGAAACTACGAGAGGGGTTAGGAATCAGTGGCGCCACGCACCGACCAAACTATGCAATATTTTCACCTCTCGCTTGTGAAGAGTGACGGTTATCGGCGCACTTCAAGTAGGGCTTCTGAGAGGCTATGGCCCGATAAGTAATGAAAAAAGGCCATGGCCACCACATTCTCGCGTTTTGACGGCCATAGACGATAATTTCACCTTATCGACCGAACAAGCGGCCCCAAATCACCACTTTTCAGGCATCAGTGAAGAAAAAGTTTTTTTGCCCGAGAGACGAACATTGTTTTTTGACAGGAAGGGCGTGGGCGGGTTTTCGCGCACGCGAAGCGTGCGTGAAAACTGGCTTCACGCACTGAGTGTAAAAAAGTTTTTGACACACTGCGCGCGAAGCAACGTATCCCGCACGCCGCGCGTGCTTGAAATCCTACCCACGCACAATGTATCGAACAACGCGCCATGCGTCCTGTATTGCAAAACTCGCCTTCGGCTCGTCTAACAAACTCGCGGTCGCCAAAAAAGATGTTTCCGCTCTCGCGTCGAAATGTGCAATTTTTTATATCCGAGTGGAATTTTCATTGAGCGTCGGGCTCGGACGGGACCGCATAACAATGATTTCGCTACAGTTTTAGTCGCGCATGAGAATCAGAAATAAAAATATTCGATGTTCTTCCATTGTTTTGCTCAGAATTAATCTAATTTTGTTTATCTACTACCCTTCGTCCGAGGACTAATGAAATACTTTGAGACACGTAATGTCCTGTATATTTAGATACTTGGAAACGACATTCGCCACATTTATGTTGAAAAGGAAATGGACGCGTTTGGAACATCTAAAATAGCCAAGCAATTGAAGATGAATGTACAGGATTATTTAGACTTGTTCAGGTAAGAATTATGATTCTTTAGGAAATGCTTTATGTCATTAATACATTTCATCGATGTTGTAGGTATGTCAACTTGTTGGAGAAGATATATAATCCAGTACTACTCGCGACTGTAGTGATCAATGGGATAGATCTTTGTAGCTGTCTCTATAGTATGCAATCTGTAAGTGTAGTTCACAAAGCAGCCAATTGTAGTTTGTATACAGGGTATCCCTAAACTGCGAACTTTCCTCTGGGGGGTGGATGGGGGATGGAATTGGGAGTCGAAAGTTCCTTTGCCATTTTGCTGTCCGCCGCACCCCCGCGGAGATCGTCAACCGCCAACTGATTAACATGAATTTAAAACGAAAAAGTCATATAAATAATTCACTTTGTTAATAACAATTGATCGTATCCGTTTTTGGGAAAAGCGTTCCTTTCGGACTTGAACACGAGTGAAATGTGTCGATTACAAAAAAAAGGAGAACTCCAAGTTTGATCTCGGTGCAAGATAATTGATTAATTAATTATGCATGCTAAGAAACAAAGTCATGACATTTTAAATGTTTTTTTTTTTGCAAGGAACAACTTTCATTAAACACTTCTTTTTTGTATCTCGAACCGTTCTTGCGATACAGCGATAGAAATAATTCAATTTATTAATAACAATGGAAAGCATCAGTTTTTCGACAGATCGCTCCTTTCGGACCTGGACACCTGCAAGATGCGTGTCTAAACGAAGTCTTGACCACACACACAGACATACACACTTCTCTAAAATCGTGTCCGGATGATGCGAAACATTCCGGCCGCATCTATAACTTGCTGATAGTCTTTTTTTTTCCTCCGTCCCTCTCATTTGTACGCCTCCGGTAGCGGCCGTGTAAGCATTCCTCCAGGGGGCGTACCGGACACCCACCCATGCGGCTGGGGCCGACTTTGGCCATTTTTAGGCCATCGTATTTCTAAACACAGGGTAAACCTCCAGAAACCCCTGTGCTACGATGGCCGGCGCCTATGATGGAATCCACTCCCCCCCCCCCCTCTGCGTCGGGTTAGGTTCCCGCTCGGCCGGGCGGTCCCATTTTATGGGTACCGCCGATAGCACACACGGAAGTTCCTGCATCGGTCGGAATCCATGAGAAAATATTTTGAAAAAATATTCTCCGGCAGCCGGGCGCGAACCTAGGACCTTCGGAGTAGTAGGCAGATACTCTATTAGAATAACTAACGTCAGAGATCGGGTTAAGTTAATAATAAAGAAAGCGCAACAATGATGTAATTAGTTGACAAGAAAAGTAGAATAACTCCGCGGGGGTGCGTCAAACAGCAGATTCACTGTTTACATATGGCAATTCCCATTTCAGCGAATTATGGAAGGCCACTGGGGTAACGTTGGGAAAAATGCAGTGCACACGTGTGGCGTAGCACTCCAAACTCTGCTGTTCTGTGTTAGCGCCCAACGATTGAACGATGAGGTAATTTAAAGTGCGGAAAAACTGATATCTACGGTCGTTCCATTCGCCCCACTTTCGCAGCCTCTTTGAGACCGCCCCCATAGCGGCTAAGTGGGGGATTCCCTAAGTGGTCATTTGGGAGAATCTTCTATCATGGCAGGGAAACGTTGAGGGCATCGTATACGCCACTTAATGTCACCACATATATATATTCATAGATATATTGCATGCTGTTTTTTGGCCCAACATAGATCCGGTTATTATCAATTACTAATTCCTTATATGTTTCATGATAATAGATTGCTGGAGTTCGTCAGGCAGTTTATAATTGTTCATGGACGGAGTTCAGCACATCAGCAAAAATTCTCATTCTCTTGATAATGATACAAACCGAACGTGAATACGTCTACTCTGCGTACGGATTTGTTCATTTGAACATGCCACAAGTCACGACCGTTTGTAGAGATTCATAATTAATATACAGAGGACTTCTCGTAACTCTCCCGGCGCCAGCGAGGAGAGGGGAAAGCGTCCCCACTACACGTAACGTTAGGAAAGGCGCTTGAGGGGTATGACCTTCTCGTTGCTTGCTGTCGCACGTGGGCCTATGGGCGATGTAAACGGTTTGTTAGGCCCTAGGGGTCAAAACGAGATGCATGGTTCTCACTTGAGTCATCATAGTATCTCTCTCTTTTTATGGCCACGCCCATTGCGAGCGTGGAAGCGGTAACCTGTAATTACCCGTACGCGACAACCTCAACCCACAATCCGGAGAGTTATGGAAAGTAACCTGTATCTGTTTTTCTCTTTCTTGTGTTCTCGTTCCATTTATCATCTCTCATTTTTCAGATTTTCACCGCGGCTATGAGATACTTCACACTTCTGAGAAATGTCACTTGAGGAATAGTGCAAGAAATTGAACATAAACTATTTTTCTCATCAATCGAATGATGTATTGTTGTACAAAATCAATTATACTTCTATTTTGAATTATTCTCGATTACATTAATGAGACATGAATTTCCATAATTCATAAATAGTTCTATCGTAATACAGCCATTCTGCAGTAAAGATGACAGATTAAATATACTTTTTACGACTCGATTGTGCAATGTGAGATGATCGAGATACGCGGGAGCGTATCGGCCAAGTCCACGACCACGAAAGATCACGAAGAGCGACCAAGTATCTATACACCACACAACTTCCCCCTCCATTGGTAATGCAATCTATACTTTTATAATTTTTCCTTTTGCGAGTGCGGTGGTGCGTGCTTCGCACGCGCATTTCCTTTTCCGGCGCACTGATGGGTCGTGCGTCGATTTCACCTCACGGTTTTCGATAATTTCGATATATATCGATGGTTTCTTTCGCTTCTCCTCTTCAATATAGGATATTTGAGAAGCTATTGGCCCATTTTATTTCTTCTTCAATTACTCCGAATGTATATACCCGCATTCAGACTTTCCTCTCGGTTTTCGGCTGATCGCATAAGTAGTACCTGTCGGTGCTGGACCGGCCAATGGAGTACTTTTTACGCACTTCACCTTCCTGAACTCACGTAATAAGCACGGTAGCGTCTTCGGTGATTCCGGCTCATCTTATCTAGCCGAGATGAAGGGAAACAATGAAACAAGAAGTGGGCGAAGTGTGACCCTCATTCGCGCCACACATAACTCCTCTTCAAAAGCCATACATTCTCTCAGTTGATGTGCCATAAGAGACTCTCGGCTGAACTAGTATACAATGCCATCTAGTGGCCACGAGAGCTAAACTGAGTATATTAACATAGCATCGCAACTTCTGCTGGTATCATTCGGTACCGCGGCTTTCCGTGCGCATTATCAATCTACGATATAGTCGAAACACTCTAAGAGTGCTCCCGGGATTGAGTAGCGAGGATTGTGAAATTAAAGCTGAATTAGGTAGAGAGGGGCTAGCCAGCCAAAGCCCCTCTTTAACACCGTCCTGACTATAGTTCAGGTCGGCCCTTGGATATACAAAATTAATATGGAGGAAGAGACAATTAAAAAAGTAGCGATCCCCCTGAACTCGGAATTTATCCGTAAACATCCTGCGATTGCGTTGGAAACGCCATGTTCAGGCGAAGCAAGTAACTGTTGAGCTCACACGGACACACACTAATGTTGTTTACGCTTTCAGAAAATCACACCCAGCCGAAAGTGGTGCCCTTGCGAGCGCTAAGATGTTTACACATCAATCAGGACAAAATTAACACTTGCCAATGGGCACCTCAAGATGTGCGACATCACAATGTATAGAACAAAATGGACAATGAAACATGAAAAATTCAGATACATTGAACCTTGTCCTCGAGCATTCGTCTCGGAGGCACTGTCGATGTCAGCCCCCTGGACGCCTCCATTGCTGTCTGGTATCCAATATTAGGTAGCCAAAATCAGCGGCAGCCCGGGTAGAGTTGATGGATGCCGCTCGTAGAACATGATTTCTGTTTTAAATGATACAGTAACAGCTAGGATTATGGGAAATATCCTTTCCAACGAACTCGAAGCATTGCAACCCTCTGCAAAATGCTCAAAAAGGTTGAGAAGGGTATCCGTAATATAGAAAATTTGTTCCAATTATACATATCTTTCCGGGTGGATTACATGGTATATTTTATGCTGCAATACGAGCATCCGATATATTCTAGTGGCTATGATTCCCGGCTTTCACCCGGGCGGCCCGGGTTCGATTCCCGGTATCGGAGTTTTTTTTTTGTAAAGATTTTGTTTTGATGCAGAAAAATCATATAGTATCTCCGAGGATGGGAGCCTAACAAGCCAAATTTTTTAGTTTTTTTTTTCGGAATTTGTATATGTTTGAATTTGGTGCGCCTGCACTGCACTACCGAAAAATAATTAAAATTTTGCATTGTTAAAAAAAAAACGTATCGACAATAACACACAGATGAGAATTCTCTCATGTCGGTTATATTGTCGATTGATTGGAAATTTTGTGAACAAGCTTCTTAAAATTGGTGAGTCTTTCTCGTATAAAAGCCACTACGATTCACGGGACAGCACGCTGATACCGCACCAACACAATTTTCAGTTTTGCTCACAACAAAAGAAGGATTTGGAAGAAAATGGTGTCTCAATGTCGCAGAAGCGATGAGGAACACAATCGACCAAGGAACCACAAACTCAAATCGCGGGATCTGTCGACTTCGGTCCCGGTCAACTTAACACAAATTTGAAGAGTTTCACAATGCTCAAGGAGCTTTAAATTTCTATTATGTTTTCAGTCATATTTGAAAATGATTCATAGAAATTAGGGGACGCTAGTCACGACAATTTCGGACATTTGAAAACTATGGAAGGCACTTGAACAGAATTAGTGTAGGCAAATTGGATCAAATCCTGTATATTAATTTACCTGGGATGAAAAAATGCTTATTCGATAGATAAAATTGTCCTGAATAACATAAGACAATTGGTCATATTTGGGCGGTTGCAGAGATTTTTAAAAAAATTAATAAAGATTATGGTCTTTCAGTGAACGCCAAGAATCTGTGTAGCTTCATTAAAACTTGGTAAATTGGGGAAACAAAAATACTGGTACACGAAATAAGAACGAATAGCAATGGTAAAACGCCAGAACTTGGAGACAAGAGACGCGACCAAGTAATTATATCCAGGTTGCGAATAGGTCACACGAAACTGACCCATAACTACATCGTAACGAAAGATGACCCACCGCGATGCGAAAGCTGCCAAACCAACCTGACAGTGAAGCATATCCTGCTGGAGTGCCAAAAATTCAAAGGAGATCGCCAAGACCTCAAGTTACCAACCGTACTACCAGAAATACTAAACAACAAAGACAATGTGGATAAAGTGATAAAACTAGTGAAAAAAATGAACATTTACCAAAAAATATAAAGTTCGAGTTGAATATGTAATCATCAATGTACCAAATGTATGAAGTCGCTAAGGACCGAGTAGTCGATGCGACTTTAAAATAAATGAAAAAAAAAATACTGGCGGAGTAATTCTATACTCAATTAAGTTGGGAATTGACCCTTTATGTTGACTAGTTTAGCCGTAATAAATTATTTAGTAATTTTAACCCCATATCTGGTAGAACAATCAGCTGATTGCGTAAGGCCCACCCTATTCGGCGCGCGCACTCCTTTCAAAGTGGCGGAATGCGCAGTAAAATTGGGGTTATGCAAATTTCTGACCTTTATTACAAAAAAAAAGTTCATCGTAGGATACTATATCTCATATCAGTTTTCTTTGGAATTTTCGCGTCTACAATTTGGTATGTAGTTTGTGCCTATTCATTAAGTTTAATCGAAACTATAAGTATTTTTGTCATGGACCCCCTACGAAGTCATTCGTTTTTAATTTTTTAAATATTTCCTGCATTAGATATTACTGGACCAATTTCAAATTGCGATTCAGGATAATTTTATCTATTTATAGAATATTCTAGATCTACGGTGGATTAAATTACGGGTTAGACCATTTTTGAGGCTAATTTGCCTACGCTAAATGGAAGAACGATACGGGGGAATCCCCTGAGCTTCGGAACATTGAAGCTAGGAGCGCCAGTGTCTGCGTTCCTGCCAGGCACCTGCGGTCCGCCCGGTGCAATTCAACTCGCAAATAAACGCGTATTTTACAATAATTAAACAACAAATGAGGGGATTAATTAATTCTCTCAATGAGTAAAATAAGATGTGATAATTTTTTAAATGTCCGATACCGAATTATGAATCACTCTGTAAAACTATGTGTAGTATTCATTGATATTATTTTGGATATTGACTGTGAATTTGTGCAAAGCACGTAAGGATTGAAAATTCCAGATTGGCTGACAATTTACAGGAATTCGTATTCTAACTACATAGAACATCAATTATTTCACTTGGAGGAAAAGGAAAATAAAATCCAATACAACGTATACGACATAAGTAACTCCTCTTTTGTAAACTACGTCATCAGATTATCTCCACTGTCATGAACTGTCCAGTGATAAGAGCGAATTTACTGAAAAAAAATATTGACGAAGAGACGTCACGTTGTCCAAGCCGCTCTCAATTTGTTATTTTTTGACTAAATTCACTACAATTGATCATTAATTCCCATGGACACTCCGAATAGGCATGTCATATTATGCGAGTTTCCACGAGGGACCCGTCATGGATTGATACCTAATCGAGGAATCGACCTATGCACTCGATGGTCGCCAAGTACTTGTCACATGGATTACCCGGTGATCTGATAACGATCAAATAGTGGATAACTAGTGGCGTTTTGACCTCACAGTCCATCCACAAAAATGAATGTGATTCTTGATGGAAGCATACGGTCCTTATGAGGGTGTGTGTGTGTTTTCCTCCGTCCCTCTCTCTTGTACTCCTCGCTGTAGCCGCTCGTATTTCGCATCGTATTCCTGAACACAGGGTACACCACCAGAAACCCTTGTGGTACGATGGCGGGCGCCTATAATGGACCCCCCCCCCTGTGTTGAGCTAGGTTTCCACCCGGCCTTGTCGTCTCATTTGATGGGCACCCCCGATAACGCATATGGAATTTTCCTGCTATCGGCCAGAATCCATGATAAAATATTTCATCACGTGAAACGTGAAACCTAGGACCTTTAACGTAGTAGGCATCTACGCTACTCACTACATCAAAGCTCCGACGACGGTGTCTGTTGACACTGATGGCGTGGTTCCACATTTTTCTTTCCATCAATCAGGTCTTCGTGAAAATAAAAACGATAATTGAACATACTTAAATTACAAGTATATGAATGTGCGAAAAATAACGTCGACTTATACACAATCACTTAGCCTTTATTTACTCTGTTAACTACATGTGTAAAGGATGTTATAACAACGAAAAAATAGTCGTTTGTTTCTCGTTTCTTGGCTGTGACACTAAATTGAGGAAGAGCTTTAGCAGATGTTGGATAAATCACGAGAAAGGAATGAGTTCTATTTTTCCGTAAATACCGAGATCGCCAACAATACGGTTTCATTAAATTCGATCATATGGAGATCAAAAAGTGAAGTTCTACTTTTGTGACTTTTTCATGCTCTTACGATCAATTTTTTTAGCGACAACCTCAACGAATCAATCGATATGATCAGTTGAGTGAAGACGATTTCCGTCACTTTCCACCAAAATATCTCAAAATTAAGGGAAGATAGCGACATTTTTGTATAGACATTTTTTGTAGAGCAGAATGAGATCTACAACTTTCGTCTCAAGCACGTTTCGCTATTTTCGTTAGGTTCTGAAATATTCAGCGAAAACTGTCAGGCTGAAGATCACTTCGCTATTTCATTTTCACATGAATTTCCTCAATTTTAAAAATCGAATCTTTCATAAAACGAATGTGTAAGCAATTAAGAGAGATATGATTTCAATAATGCACGATTTCCAATTCTGTTCAGAACTTTTATGTTTCGAATCGTCTGAGCACATTACATATCAAATAGAATTTCATATTTTGCTCTAAATGTGAGCGAATTTCGTTATATTTTATTATCTTTTTCCATTTTAATTCCCTCATAACTTGAACTCCTACCAAAGGACGTATATTTCTGTTTATTAATAATCTTTCAATTTGTTACTCTTGCACTGCATGTGCTGTTTAGTTCCTTATTTTCTTTTTTTTTTCCTCTTCACTTTAAGCTAGGTTGATTATTTCCATATATACTTTACAAAAATCAATTTTTTAATTTACTTCGTGCTGCCCAAAACCGGGTCACAGGATCGTTATGTTCAAGGATTTAGGATGACACGCACATACATATACATTTGACGGATTAGGATGAATGACGTCATCGTATTGTTGAATTTTTTTTGAAAAAGCATTGACATTTTCAAAACTGATATGTTCTCAACCACTAATATGGATGGATTCAAATTTTACGCAAATTATGACCATTTCTGGTGTAATAAAAATCAATAATAAATTATCATTAAATATAATAATTATCGCAAAATTTTAATAAAATAAAATGAACCTGTGACTCGGCGTGAGTTTCGTGTTTCATACGCGACAAAGTGTTTTTACATAACACTACATGCTATAGGTAGAACAATAAATCTTTCCTTATAATGATATATAAATATATACGCATATTTTTCATGCTATGTATATATATTTTTTTTATATAGTTATATATCATTATAATTTAATGTAACGATGCCATTTCTTTTTGCAGATTTTCTTTTATCACTGTACTGAACTAGTTCATCGTATGAACATATCTAAAATAATACTATATGGAAGCATTCACAATTACGTCGCGTTATCTTTCGATATTTTTTAGCTCCTCCCCCCCCCCCCCCCACGATTGAGCTAAGACACGAAAACCAAAAAATTGGAGCTGGAAAAACAAGTAGGAAAATCGAGACATAATCATAAGCAGGACTTCATATTTATCTAAAAAGAAATTAAGTAACGAGCTTAAGGGTTCTCGAAAAGAAAACTATTGGAATGTGGGCAAAACTTTGCTCCATGATTTTTCTATCAACATAGAACGGAAAAATATGCCAGATACTTTTAAAAAGATGTTCCTTTCCGATGCACCCAATGACATAACTTAGGAGTCTTTGAAATAATACGAATAAATAGAAAACAACTTGAGAACATGCGAGGTGAGCCGTAGACTCGCACATCTTGGCCGCCATCTTGGTTGGATACCCCTTCCCTTTCCCACGCTATGGCGGCGCTAACATTTGCCAATCACCTCATGGGTTCAAACCCTTTTTTCAACTATTGAGCCTTTGCAAATTAATATTAATTTCTTGGATTCCGTAAATACAAAAAGTAACATTTCCGTTGACTGATTTGTCATACTATTTGATGTTGATTTGATTGTGAAATCATAGAGCGAAATTTTTCTTGCATATCGAAATAGCCAAGCCTCCCATTCATAGAATAGGATCTCAATCGATAATTTCCTCGATTTAATGTCATTTAAATTGGCATTAAATAAATGATATTAAAAACTTTCGACTTTTAGAAATCTTCATTGGGTGAAATATTCAATTTTGTTTACAGCATTAATATTTTTCAAATATATTTCTTAAATTTTTTAAAATCTGGAAACTTAAAATTTTTGAATTTCGAAAAGTTTTGAAGTTTTTTTTAAAATTCGGCACTTGCACTTGCTCATTAAAATGTAATTTCTGAAAATTTTTCTATTTGAGAAATGAAAGACCCCCCCCCCCCCCAATTTTCCCCAAAGATGCGACGTAATGAGTGAATGCCTCCTATGATGACACGAGCTTTCAATAATGAATTAAGTGGGCCAAATAATTATTCATCACTTTTTTAACTCATTGAAGGTAGGTAGACAAATTAATGATTTCTCATGCTTATACAATTTTCCTTGATTTATTTGTCAACGCTGTGACAATTTGAAAACGAGGCAATTAGCACACATGTAATTTATTTTGAATTACTTTATAGTTAATTTAGATGCACATAGTAAATGATAGATATTGATTCATAGCGAATTCTTTTTTTTTTGTCGCAACGAAGCTTGAAAGCTTCCCCTACACATTGTCTGAAAGGGAATGAATATCAACACAGTCATTCACATTTATTTCATTCCATTTCCGCTTATCCTCCCAGCATAAATAACTTAAAATAAAAATCTTAATTTCATATATTTGAAAGGTATGTTATAAATGTTCTAATGTATTTAATATGCTTGTGTGTATGTGTGTGTGAGTGTGTTAGTGGCTCCTTCGTGCCAACGGAGCCAAAGTGCGTGTCTTCTATCTTTTTCTTGATCATATACAAATATATAAGCGTTAAACGTGTAGTATATTATTCATTATCATCATCGTCATCATCATACCATGCATATGCATTATTAATCTTACACTAAGATAATTATTGTTATGAACGCGTTTGTTCTTGAATTTTGAAAAAAAAAATCGTAAATTAGAAATGAAATAAAAATGAAATATCCAACAGCTTTGCCTTTTTTTATGGCATTTATTACTTCAGATATATTCCATTTTTCGAATCCACTGTACTGTTGTATCAATTGATACTTCATCTAAATAACTCCATTTTTTTTTCGAAGAAAAATATTCTTATTCCTCTTATTCGACAGCCTCGACGTGATCCATTACGGCACTGTACAAACCCACATATCCAATGCATGCAATAACAATCCATAAAAATCGAACGAGACTGGCGAATATTTTCCATAATTAGATTCTCAACAGTGGTTGCCTGCGATATTCGAAGAATAAAATTACAAAAACAAATATAGTAGACTATTTTCTTATTCCCTAGGTTTTCCTTCCTTTTTCCGTTTTTTTTTTTATTCGAATGATAGATTAATTTTTTTTTGCTTTCACTCCATTTTTTTTCAACTCAATACGTCAGTGCTTATCAGCGATGTTTAAACATTTAATTATCCAGGAAACTAAATAGACATTAAGTACGCAATAATGACTGGGGAATGAAATGTGTTAGAATGTAAATTGTAAAAGACAAAAAAAAAACGACGAGTGGAATCGAATGTATGGAGATAAGTTGAGGACCAAATAGTTTCAACAAATGTTCTGATACTTTGAGATTATTTTTACGGACGAATAACTTGAGCTTTTTGGGCATTCAAAATAGCAAATTTTAAGCTCCTCGATTGTTCTTATTTTTTTTATTTTTTTATTTTTTTTAGCGACAGATTATTAAGACGCTCACAATTAGGATTTAGTATCTTAAAATATCAGAACACCATTGATTGACTACTCCAAGTGCTTTCGATGATTGGAATGCTACTTCTTAATAAATTTGATTATTATGTTCATGGCACACTTTTTCAGCCCGCAGATGGCACCTTTCCATACTTATGTTGTCTTCATATAATTTCATCATTTTCTACACTTGATTGGTCACGCTGTGAGTACTCCGACACTTTTGTCAACGTAAAAAAGAACAAAAATTTAATGACTAAAAAATTTACTTAATAAAAATCAACGTCAGTTATAACGAGTAAATAAAATAGTACGTAATAAATTGCATAGAACACACCATTATTGTTCATTGGTTGCTTGATCAACAGTGTACCAAATTATGTCGAAATTCTTCAACGCGCGTTTGATCGTTGAGCAAATTGATGCTGCCTTGAACTATAGCTTCAGTAGCAATGTGGTCCATGGAGCTGAATCTCAAAGATAGGGAGAGATGGAAAAACGTCTGGAACCTTTGGTAATGACAAATGCATTTTACGAAAAAAAATCTGAAAGCGTATCTCTCCTACATCTACAAATTTGTGTTGTGAAACTTCATATCTCTCCTCGGTTTTTCTCAATATTTAGCGACAGCTGATGTCAGGCAAACACGAGCTCAACTCGATCGACCACTTCACCACTGCTTTATATTTCACCGGAAAAATTAACTTCAAATTGTCAACAATTTAACGATAATCTCGAGACATTTGAGTAAATTGCGCACGCAACCAATTCAGTATTCATGATTAATTGGGTGTTCATATTATTCGACTCCAACGAAACGTGTCTTCAACTAATAAACTAACTGACTTACTAATGATTTACCACGCTTGAAATATTGTCTAACCATGTACAGCCTGGTGATATAAATGGGGGAAATATTAATATTAATACAGATCTCTTTTCCTTATTGCATTCGAGAGAAAAAAAAATAATGAACAGTCTACCGTGTGAGAAAAATGATCGAAGATACTTAGTCTGATTTCAAAGGGTGATGTTAATTACTCTTTTACTTCAAAGTATTTATATGTTGGATTTTCATAGCCATTTATCTGCATATTGGCTACGTGTCGTTCTTCGGGTGTTGCTGCTTGATCTACTTCAATAAAGCCCTGACTATGGGGGCTTCGTGCACTTCGCCGTTTAAATACTGCTACACCAACCATACCCACTGCAATTAGTGCAATGCCGGCAAATGCAACTGTGAAGTACACTGAGCGACTCTCCCTGTGGTACACCTCTCGTCTTACAGAGTAACCCTGCAAAAGTAACCATCCATTATTAACTGTCCTGTGTTGATAATCGACTGCAATTGTGTCACAGTATGTATATGGGGTATTCCATACCAATTTGAACAACCCGTGACTCTTACCAGATTTTTTTTTTTTTAGTCAGTAAAGATCTGTAGCAGAAAAAGGGCCCCGATTTGAAATTTTGAAAAAATTCACAAAAATCGCAAAAGATATACCAAATTTTTAGAAAATAGAAGAAATATGGAACTCGAAGCCCATCCTTGCTACAGATTTTTTCTGATGAAAAAGAAACCTGAACAAATTTGAGAGTACTTTTTTTTTCCATGGTAGAAAGAGCAGGGGGAGGGAGTGGGAGTTGCGCCCGTGCATCTAATGTATATATTGTATGGATATGTATATTGCAAAAATTTTGTAATAATTTTTAAAAAATTTCTTAATGAGCAATTGAAATTTGTTCAATAACAATAAGCCCAAATGACAATGAAGGGAAAGATGATTGGGTCAATTCAGGAGGGCTAAATCATCCAATATAGTTTATAAAAGCTTGATTGAAAATATAGAAAATATATTACCGGTTCTGAATGTGAAACATCATGAGTCATACTATGAGCAGCCCGCACAATTCCTTCAGTATGAATTGCGGCTGCTGCGGGTACTTGTGGGGGTTCTAGTGGTACATCTTTTTTCTCGACTATCGGATCAGTTTCTTCATGTTGTTCCTGCTCCGTGCGCACTTCGCCTCTTTCAGCTTTTCTCTGCTCCTTGCGTTCACGCTCCAATTGCTTTTGATGTTCTTTTTCTATAATAGAGGAAGACATAATGTTATATTTCGATGGGAAAACAGTCGCGGTTAACGATAGCGCCAAAAGCAATGAATCAATGGAAAGAAAATCGGTTCGGATTTCGTGAGCAATAACACAATCCAAAAGTCTCATATTTTTCTCTCTAGTTTCTTATCTTTCAAGAACATTTTTACATGATTTCGCTTCTCTTTGGAGATTCTTCTCTCATTTTCTGGCGTAACAAAATTTACAAAAAAAATTGCACCCTGCTGTAAACACGTCATTTGTCTTTCCTGGATGATATATAGTAAATAATTATTGAAACATAAGATTTCTCAAATTACAATTATTATCCTGTTCTAATTTGGAAGACACTTGACATTTCGAGATTGCTCTTGTAACACCTATATGTATTTAGGTACATCACCATATAAATTTCGTGTTTCTGGCACATTACGAAATTTATGTATACCTATCGTCTTGATGAATTATTGCAGAAGTATCTTAATTCATCAGATATGGGAGAGGTGGAACGCAATCGTGAGCCATATCTGTCAGTAGCCAGGTAATACCGCCAATTAATTAAATCTCAGAGTAAGATTGTTCGGGGCAGTATCTATATGCGGAGAATATATATGTCGGACCGACATTGTCGGTCTATGTCACAATTGAACATGGTGTCCAGAACAGTGCACTTTATTTTTTAGGATTGACCGAGGACAAAATTCCAGGTCGCAAAAGTCCTCTGCAACTTTGCTGTCCGACGGCCCCTTCCATAAACTTGGTGAACTTTACCGGTGCTTTTAGTTCCGAGAACGGTTCCTAGTGAACTAACAGTGCTAAGAAATGTTCCACGTGAAGGTTCCGTTCTGGGGACTGTTCCAGGCGGAACTTCATTTCCGCAAACTGTTCCACGAACGGTTCCAGATGAACGTACAATTCCAGAAACGGTTCCAGGTGACAGTTCAATTCCGGGAACGGTTCTCCTGGTTAGGCCTGCAAGAGTTCCCAGATCGGACGCCTCAGGTGAAACCACTGTTGGAACTGTTCGTACACTTGGAACCGTTATCGGAACTAAATCCTCTGACCCAGTGGGCTAAGCAGTGCTGTGACTGTTCAACTTCAATAACTTCATGGGCTGAGGTCAGACTGGAAAGTTGAAGAGGAACTTTCGACTTGGAATTTTACCCTCGTTCACCCTCAGAAATCCGTTCGCACTTTTGGCAACCGTCAAAAAATAAGGTTGAAAAAAGCAATATGAGAATATCTCCGACAATTGTTCTGAGCAAGGCGAACCCAGTACCCATGCATGAAATTCTATTTTAAAAATATTATCTGCATTTGTTCAATAATGATAATGCGCTAGACTTTTGAAAAATATATAAAAAAATTGTAGCCAAGTTTAAAATGAAGTGAATTCTAAAATACTACTCCGTTAATAAATCCGAAGGAGTTCTTGAAGCGAACCGAAGCGATAAATATTATAACACGTGATAACATGTTGAACTAAAAATATAAGAATCAATAAATAAGAAAAGGAATTGAATATCGAATGGTGGTGAGAAGGGAGCAGATAGAAAACAGTACTTTCATGGATAAGGGATTAGCTTACAAGGTGCATGTTGGCAATAATTAAAAAGTCAATATACCGATTGTCTGTGCCTTCAATCCTTTATTAGGATCTAATGATTAGGTCTATGGATGTTAAGTCATTTGATAGTTTAATTTAGCAATTCAATTTGCGTTCATAGTACTTTAAGGACATGTTCGCCATCCTAGTGACCCCAACTTTAGACCCTCACATAATCACGAGCTTATTTACATGAGACGTGCGTTGTCAGGTACTAATGGAATAGCACTTTTCATCATATTCTAGAATATGATTCGGTGGTTTCATGTTTCAAAATTTCTACCCTTGCCCGCGAGTGATGTCTGGGCTAATTAGAAGTTCTTAATTGACTTGTTGTTGAACTAAAATTTCCTACCTTGTTGCTTACTCGCCACATCAGCCTGATATTTATCCAGAATAGCCGCTTCAGCTTCACGCGTCATGGCAAGTAGAAGTCCTGGTGTCTCATCCTTGCTCCTAAGGGCCAGTACATAATCATCCATCAGCCGGCCAATTTTTGCACTCAATTCCGGATACCTAAGTATGAAAAAACAATGGGAAAACAAAATAATGAAAAGCCATGAATTGCTTTTCTAAATGAAACTTCAAGAAAAATCTTCTACAGTCTAGGCTGCAACTTTTTATATTCTTTATTTCAGTAGCTATGAACGAAATTGACTCAAAAAAAAATTGAGGTACTTCCCAAAAGATACTTTCTATTGATACATAAAAAAATGTTTCAACTTTTCCGTTCACAAAACAACTTCAAAAATTCATCTCGCCTAGTTAGAATGATAGAGCGCTAACGAAAATAAATCGGAAAATGACAATTTAACAATGCAATAAAAGTATGTGCTAAACGTAAAGTAAAAATAGAAATGGAGACGAGCTTGCACTAGATGGTTTTGTGCAATGTCTCAAATATAAATATGAATCGCATGAAGCATGCAATGGACGATGAAAGAGAAGAAAATTTGTCGTACCGTTCCAGCATGAGCAGACTCTGATTCGTGATTCTATCGATTTCAGCCAGGTGTTCTAGAGTGGCTGGCTTCTCACGTTGAGCTTGCTCAAGGCTACTGTCCAGCAGGTGTTTATAGTGAGCAATGGTGTGATGTCTGTCCTTGTGAAGGGCGCGCAAAAGTTTCTGGAGGCATTTCTGAATGCGATGCATCTAAAGGGAAATCAGCGGAGATTTAGTCAAAAAATAAAAGGTTAAATTGAGAAACGGATCATTCTTGATTTAGGTATGAGGCGATGCCTCCAAACCGATTACGCTCAAACTCTTAAAAGGGATTGAATCAGAAGCTGTTTTAGGTGCAGCATTATAATTTCCATAGTTACATTTGGAGGTGCTTCATTCAATGCAGCTGTGTAGCACGACATGGCCTCCTCGTTTCTCTGCTTAACAGCTTCCTATAGAATGCCAGAATAAAAGGACAATGTTAGATTGAAGGTTACATTCTGGGTTGAAGATATCTTTAAAGAAAATCACACACTTGAACTCTCTGTTGATGCATTGCACTAAGCTGATGCTTTTCAGCTGCACCACTAGCTTCTAGGGCAGCAACAGTCTCCTGGAAACGCGCTGTCATCCATCTTTTGAATGCATCAGCAGCAACTGGATCACGTGCCCTTATATCCTGATATCTCTCTTCAAGATCACTCCAGTCCTTCATCACCTGAAAGCGTTGTAGCACACAGATTTCGATAATAGTGATAACGCTATCGTATAGATCGACACTCTATATTCGGGTAGTATTGGGAAAATTTTAGACTGTATGTGAATTAATGAGTTCTTAAGTCTGACAAGCTTGTCTTCATACACACAGATACACGTTCTGTTAAAGATAGTCTCAAAATGTTAACAGCATATTGAAACTTGAAGGTGCTGCGCCCGCGCATTTCCTATTTCCGCCGCACTGACTGATGTCGCGTCGGTTGCGGTCTTACGTCTTTCGATAATTTCGATATATATCGATATTTTCTTCGATGTCTCCCCTTACTATGAATATCTCAAAAGGAAGGAGAGATAGTAGAAATTTCATAAGAAGATGTTTGTAAAAACAAATATGTCCTACAAGAAAGTTCTTCTGAAAGTTATCTAAATTTACCAAATCTTCTATATTGCGAGGTATTGCGGATTTCGCGACACACACGCTATAGACATGTACAGAGATTCAATTTTTCCGTTCATTACCAACTTAATAAACTACCAATGTTCCGCATCAAGGACTGTTCAGTCTACTGTTGTTGATTTAATACCACACAATCTCATCAATTGAACATTATCATTTCCATTGAATCCACTTCGAATGCTTATCACACAATTCCCATAACAAGCCTGCGTTGCCTCTAAGGTCCTAAACACGTGCGTTATGTGGCATTTCATGGATTATGGACACGAAAAGGATGGGGGAGGGGGGAAGCAAACAGCATATGCTAAGATTAATGTACTCTGGCATCCGTCAATATGCCTCATATCTCCAGAAATTTATTCGAGTATCCGGCTATTCATTTTCAAATAATGGAATCTCCGACCCCCCATTTGTGATCTATGAGTGAAGTATTTTTAATTTGCAAAGTGAGTCTAAAACAGAAAAAATCGCTTTTGTAAGTGCCAATTGTTATTATTTAAAAATGGAAAATCTTAGACTTTTTTGTTTGGGGGTGATGATATTGTTATAGCTGCCTGACCTACCGTTTCCAACATTGATTTTGAAGAAACTTTATCCCAGAAAAATATCAAACAGTCAACCTTTCTCATCTCCCCTCCCCCCCCCCCCCCCTCTTCCCCGTTTGTTGAGGCGATTTGTCCATAAGACCGCCGGTTATTTCTCTTTTCGTGATTCACTCATACACTGAAAAGGAGGGAAATTTCGAAGAAAACAAAATTTACTCGTCGCGAAAACATTTACCCATCCGCAATTGTCCAACTCCCGAGCTTGCGCTTTTTGACAGGCAATCGACCGTGTACTTATCGAAACGTTTAGCTATTATTAGCGAATGCAATCGCTTGAGCAATTGCATCGGTTTAATTCCCTCAAATACCTGTCGGCTATTGACTCATTGCGCCGATTGCTAACTGCCAACAAATATCCATTTCATATCCAGCTAGGTACTCCGTTAATAGTTGACGGAATCCCTGATTCTAATAACCCCTAAAGGTGGTCATGAAGGTATGGCCGAAACGTAGAAATAAAAATGGAATTTCAAATGTTAACCTCCAAACAACTGAGCGCAAAGGCCAATTAAACCGAACCAAACAATAATAACAACGATCAATTGAAAGAAATAATAAAATAATCATGTTAATGGTTAACGAAGTTCGTCAATTTCTAAATTTTCCTATCGTGGCTCTCAGCAACGATATTCCCGAAAATTTTAGGAGACATGGAGTATGCATAAAATTTCGACAATTTCGGTATCAATGATGGTCTCTGTAGACTCTGTAGGCAAAGCGTCCGGCATGATACTTGACCGAGAAATGGTGAATAAAGCAGATGCAATCTTTTTTCACCAACGCTTGGCCGAGTATTGGCTGTACGAATACAGTGAAACTCCGTTAACACCGCACTCACAGGAGAATAGGGGAAGCCAATTCGGAGAACGCGACACTAATTTCCATCCCCACCACGCACCGACGCTGCGCCTCAGTTCTTGGCCATGAGGTCCGGAAGAAAGCAATCTTATTTAAATTTCCCCTTATCGAATTAGACATTCATATGGAAATTTTAAAGTTCAATTACTGTTTTAATTGAATACTTGAGGAGTGCCCTCATGTTATATTCATGTCAATCATTTTTTTACTTTTTTAGTAATGAGAATTATTTTTTGCAATGAAAATCCTGTGATGTTAAATAACTAGATGAATCAAAATAGTTGGTTCTATATCCTCTTCCCAGCTGAGTCATTTCAAAAAGAAGAACAAAAAATCGGAAAAGCTTCCTTGGTTTCTCCGTGGAGGCACACACAAATTGGGTCCATCAGTTTTTAGTCTGATTGAAAAATTGAGAGCGGGGCAGCGCTCATAATGCGCGAGCTGAAATAAAAACACGATCCTGGTAATTAAAAGCAAATGGCAAAAGTAACAGACCCCTAGGTGAATGAAACGACCCTCCTGAGAGGAAAGTTCTTCAAAGTGAGAAGAAATGAGAAACAAGAAGATACTGACCAAACAATTAGAAAGGAAAACACACTAAAAAAGATTAGCGACGAGATTATAAAATTGTCAAGAGGATTAGAGGAGAAGATGGGAGATTGGTGGAACGAAGAGTGCAAGTCACTATACAAAAAAGTTCCTAAAATAAGAGACTGAAAACCTCTGCCAAGAATGAATGGTGCAAAATAAAAAATCCAGATAACTTTATCTCGATCTTTTTGCTAAACCTAAATGGAAGTTCGGTTTTACCATGAGCTTCCGTTTTCTTGATCCAGAGCAAAAAATTTGAAATTTGCTGATCATATTTCGAAATCTTACGCCAAAATTTTTATTCACCAAAACTTGAGTTTTAGATTTGAAATGTTAAAGTAGCAAGAAGAGAGCTAAAAAAAACTAGGTGCACAATAAATGGCCTGTGGGTTTGACCCTCCGCGGACCAAAATTATAACTTCCCGATGTCTGCGTGTGTGTGTATACTTTCTTTCCAATCTCTCATTTTTACCATAGACCTCTCTAAATGATTTCAATTGTTATAAACGCTCTAACGCCGAAACGGTTAAAGATACGAAAAAAATCAAAAGATACAAAATATGTATTTTTTTATAAGGAACAACATTTATTGGACATATTTTTGCGTATCTATAATATTTCGTGAGATACAGGGTTATGAACAATTGCAATTGTTAATAACAATAGAGACTGACAGACATATATAGCCCAAAAACTAATCAGCTCTAAGCTTCGATTGCGTCATACAGGACCTTGATCGGATATTTGTTCACGAGAAATCGTTCCGGGAAATTTTTGGTTACATTCGTACATCGGCGCACACACACACACATACAGACATTTTGTTTTAAATAGTCTAGAAAGGTCAGAAATACCATAAAACGTGGAGATCTGATGAAAAATGGATTTTTCATTTTCGGGGGCAAAACAATGACTTCCCGTATTGAGGAGAACGTTAACCAGTTAGAAACAGCGTGGCAGTAGATATGGTGGAAGGTATACTTGTAAAGTATATTGCAACATACACCGGCAATACATCATTGAGCAATAACCATTTCTTGTGTGATCTATTGTCGTTATCTATGATCACGTCATCAATCATTGACCGTTCGAAATGACCCGTCAACCGGAAGTCAATCATCTTTTCGAACTTGAAAAAAAACCTAAAATATGCGCAAAGGTTTACGGATAGTTGGGAGATAGAAGAAGAGAAGAAAGGAATAAATGAGGGCTTCCGCATAATAGATTGGCGCGTATACTTTATAAAAGTCCATGAGTGTGTAGAATGAAAAGACGCAGATTCAGTTGGAAATGAGAGGTGAGAAGAGATTGACCTGCCATACAAAAAGTAGGGGGGAGCGATCAGGAAGTTTTAAGGAGGTGAGATGAAGGCGAATAAGGAGGGAGAGATTTGAAAGAGCCATTGAGATAGGGAGGATTTGTGTAAAAGTGGGTAGTGAAGAAAGTTGGTCAGAGAATTCAAAGAAGGGTGGTAAGAAGTAGGTAGATGCCACTATCCAGAAGTTCCAAAATGGCTATCTAAGTTACTGTAATTTTGTAAAAATGGAATATTTCATAATTTAGTAATTTTGATTGTTTTTCTTTCACCAGTGTGACAAGAAAAATGTGCAATTCCACCTTAAGTTCATTAGGTCGACTGGCTTTTCTTTCAAATCAAATGATGGGAATCTGAATATCTGGTAACGTTTCCGCTCTATCTGCAATAATTGTCAATAATGCCCTGAGAGAGTTTGTCAGTTGTTCGAGAAAAAACGGCCTTACAAATTGAGGTATTCCATGGTTTCCGTCCAATTAATGGATGACCCACGGAGTCTAAACTGTCTAAATGTTGTACGGTTTGGGAAAAAGTCGGGTTCCATCGGTGGGGAAGGTGGAAGGGGGGGGGGGGCTTACAAAAGCATGAAGTAAAGCTTAGAATGAACTTTATATTATGTCATAGATAACGTACAAATGAAGTTAAAAGCAGAAGCATTAAAGCAAGTCAAACAATTCAAAAGTTGTGAAGGACATTATGTAGCGAGCGAAACGGATTATTTAACTCTTTACTTTGTCCAAATATCGGAGTGAAAGGGTCAGAGTACTAGACATAAAGAGAGGAAAAGTGGATAGAAATGGGAATAAAAGCACCAGCAGAAGAAGAGTGACAGGTAGATGGGGAGAGTGGTGAGATAAGGAGGATAATAAGATTGACTTATACAAGAGCTACACGAGGTGGTGAACTAAAAGCCGAAATATCCAGCCAGGGACTTATTAGGCAAGATAATTGAAGTGAAGGAGCAATGCTTGGATTTGGAGGAGTAATGAGGAACGTAAAGGGAACATGAAGTGTAGGAAGATTCGATAAAGCAAGCGGAAAATAATTGTTCGTTCTAAGGTGTATGAGAAAACTCGATAATGCTGATGTAATATGGAAACAGAAATGAAGTCAATAGAACAAGGAGTTCTTCATTCAAGAGTCATGTGACTCATGATTTAAGAAACAGGTGGTTTCTGATTTGAAAGCTAGGGTATTCTTGATTTGAAAATCAGGTGGATTCTGATTTAAGAATCAGGTTTGTCCTGATTCAAGAATCAGGTGTGTCCTAATTTAAGAATCAGATGAGTCCTGATTTAAGAATCAGGTGGCCCCTAATTTAAGGATTAGCAGGCCCTGATTTAACAATGAGGTGGAGCCTGATTTAAGAATCAGGTGGGGCCTAATTTCAGAATCCGGTAGGTCCTGATTTAAGTATCAAGGTATTCCTGATTTAGGCTTCGAACGGTTGTCCTTTGTAGAATTAGGCGAGTCCTGATTGTATAACATGCAGCATATGCGAAGATGATTCTACGAAAAATATCAAATTTACGGAGTGGGACCACAAAAAGTGGTATTTTTGGTTCAATAAATTCTCGGAATAGCTTTCGCGCAAAATTTATTGTTTCAATGGGAATAGTCTAAAATTTTTGTGGTCGTTGGATAATACTATTTGCCCAATGAACCAGAGTAACACAGATGAATAAAAAAAACGTCATTGCAATAAACGCAATTCACTGGACGACCAATCAAATTTAGCTAAAATAGTACGCACCTGGACAAATGCGAAAATAGTGTAGGCAAGGCAAAACCACTGAATTGTCGCGCATAAATTTTTAGATTGCCAGCCAAAGCGCAATATTCATATTAACGTAAAAATCAATGATTCATTCAACATTCATATAATGACAACGCACGTTTTATCAGGTTGTTCAGTTATTCCCGGTCCCTGGGTATGTGAAATTTTGGTATTTCGGTTATAACATTTACTTAATACCAACGACCACTTCATGACCCAGTTATGGTCCATTGTATCATTCATAATTATTTTTTCGCATAAAATGCAGTTTGAGAGATTTCGATGTTATCCAATTCACTAGATTTTAGTTTTACTTGCAGGAGGTCTAGAAATCGCGAATTGACCGGTTGCTGCATTGGACGAAAATTTTGTTGCACAAAAATTCAGCCAAAATGAAGATGAACCAAATGACATCACCCTGGAATTTACTGAAACGGTTGACCACGTTGATTGCATTCGTGTCATTCATTCAAATTTATCAAACTTCAGAAAATTTCATGTTTAGGTTCAAATTGAAGTCTATCAGAATCATAATTAAGTAAAATCATATTAATGCAATAGCCTTTTTCTTCAAATTATGCCATTGTTTTTGCTCCAGTTATTCTCGAAATTTTATTGACCACCCAGGACCTCCTGGAAGCAAACACCCCGATGGAGAATCCGCGATGTAGTATCACCATCAATATTGAAGTCAATTACCTTAGTGACCTTTTCCTTGTGAACTTCTTCGAGTCTCATCTGGGCTTGTTTGTAGCTCTGATGCTCAGATCGTGGATCAAAGTGGGTGAGGTATGGATCTGGTGTTCCCTGAGGCTGAGCTGGTGGTTGTGTACTCGTGCTGACTGGTATTGGCATGGCGGTAACTTCTTGTTTACTCTTCTCGGTAGTTGGTGCAATTGTTGATAATTTTTTCCTATTAAGCAACATAACGATTTATTTGTTTGCCACCACTAATAAATTTGGAAGCAACACATATATTGTTACTCCGATTTTAACTTCAATTTAATATAGAGACCGATCGAATTTCTAATTAATAAAAATTTCTTTCGGCCATACTTCGGTCACGTAAAACTCCAATTTGTTAAAAGAACAATGTTTCGAAGGCTCTGGGCGCTCATCGTCAGGATTTTAGACGGGAAGTTGGATTTTAAGTAAATGAAAATAAACAAACCCAACTGTTGTTGTATCATAATCATCAAGATACGCGTCGTCTCTTTCATCTTCATAAGCTTGATCCGTTAAGACATCCTCGAGATCACCATCTGAATTATCATCATCATTGTCAGTATCGCTATCATTATCACTGTCAGCATCAGAATCATCCTCATCATCTAAGTCATCATCGTTATCATCCAAGTCATCGTCAATGTCTTTTGGAACTGGCAAATCTATTGGCTTCTTGGGCTTCGTATTCTCTGAAATACGATTTCAAGAAAACTCATTAATGAAGTATAGTGTTAAAAATGTTTGTATTCATATGGCATCTATAAATATAGGATGAATAATGGATAGTAGTGTAAGATCAACGGTTACAGAAGTATACATTGCAATTTTTTCCATCAGTGTCTGTCTGAGCCGAGTTTGCTCGCATGGTGAGCGCCGCGCCGCGTTAGCATTTTGCAGTTTAAATAAACGAAGAAAACCCTATTTAACCTTTGCCTTGTTTTCTTCGTAACGCTCAAACTTTATAACAAAAAAAAGTTGGTAGAGGCGTTGTTGAAAGGAGTGGATGAAATCGTGGAAAATAATAAAAGGCGGCTCTGTGCTCATTTCTCGAGTCCCGGGCATAACGTATGACAAGCTAGCAGTAAAATCGAGCAGAATCGAATTTTCTTTATTGCATCAATTTGAGCTCTTTTTGAGTTAATTTTGAGTGAAAAGAAAAAATTTTGAGCTCACCGGTATCAGCTCAAAAATCGTGTTACTGCTAGGTTTCGCGCAACCTAGCAGGAAAAACTTTAAAAATGAGCAGAATCAAATTTTCTTTCTTGCATCAATTTAGGCTCTTTTAGAGTTAATTTTGAGTGAAGAGAAAAAATTTTGAGCTCACCTGTATCAGCTCAAAAATTGAGTTACTGCTAGGTTTCGCGCAACCTAGCAGTAACTTTTTTTTTTAATGAGCAGAATCAAATTTTCTTTGCTGCATCAATTTAAGCTCTTTCAGAGTCAATTATGAGTGAAGAAAAAAACATTTGAGCTCACCTGTATTAGCTCAAAATTTGAGTTACTGCTAGGTTTCGCGCAACCTAGCAGTAATTTTTTTTTTAATGAGCAAAATCAAATTTTCTTTGCTGCATCAATTTAAGCTCTTTTAGAGTTAATTACGAGTGAAGAAAAAAAAATTTGAGCTCACCTGTATCAGCTCAAAAATCGAGTTACTGCTAGGTTTCGCGCAAGCTAGCAGGAAAAATCTTTAAAAATGAGCAGAATCAAATTTTCTTTCTTGCATCAATTTGAGCTCCTTTGGAGGTAATTTTGAGTGAAGAGAAAAAAAATTGAGCTCACCTATATGGGCTCAAAAATTGAAGCCCTGCTAGGTTCCGCGAAATGTAATAGGAAAATTCTTAAAAATGAGCAAAATTCATTTGGGTTTGTTGCATCAATTTGAGCTCTGTTAGAGTTAATTTTGAGCGGAGAGAAAAAAAATTGGGCTCACTTGTATCAGTTCAAAAATCGAGTTACTGCTAGGTTTCGCGCAACCTAGCAGGAAAAATCTTTAAAAATGAGCAGAATGAAATTTTTTTTCTTGCTTCAATTTGAGCTCCTTTGGAGGTAATTTTGTGTGAAGAGGAAAAATTTCGAGGGCACCTATATGGGCTCAAAAATCGAGTTACTGCTAGGTTTCGCAAAAGCTAGAGGGAAAATCTCTAAAAATGAGCGCAATCAAATTTTCTTTGTTGCATTAATTAGAGCACTTTTAGAGTTGTTACGCAAGGTGATGGTCGTTGTCGAAAGTTGTTCCTGAGAGACACACATCGTCTCAGACTAGGTGAGAGGGTGGCTAATGAAAATGTCGAGAAAATTCGGGCTAAATTAGCTGATAAATATGTTCAAGATAACGATGGAGCATGCCCTCTCATTCCCAAACCATCAATTTTACGTGGAGCTAAGGCTACACACACAAAGTCCAAGTATTGGGATGAGGATCCCATAATCGCTCTGTCTCTGATGCAGGCTACTGTCTATAAAGAAGAGATACAATTTCTGTCAGTGGTGCCATTCACTGTACATTACTGGACCAATATCCAGCGTCAAGCATACAATGCATATGCTTCCAAAGGGCATCCCTGCGCATTTATAGATGCAACTGGGAGTATTTACCCGAAATTTATTAAATTTAATGAGGTAAAAACTGCCAGTTCATTTTTATATGTTATCGTTGTGAATTTCAATGGAGAACAATTTTGTGTGGGTCCAGTTTGAACCCATTTTAAAAATTCCAATGGGGTAAAAAAGGCAAAAATCTTTATTAACGTGGCCGTTAAGTATCCATTGACCAATGATAAACCAAAAAAGATAATTTAATGAATAATGGTATGTACTATAATCCTGTATGTACTGAAAATCGTATGTACCAATGAAAAGCCTAGTTTAAAGTTCACTCAAACTACATATAAAGCTAATTGCTGGAGATCTAGCATTAACAATTTAACACATCGGCATGTAGCATATATACATTATAAATGACAATAAACTTTCAAGTCAAGTGAAGCCCTATGTTTTAATTACAAGGTTTTGTAGGAGTTATTAACTTCCCGATAGGGAAGTTATAGTAATCACCCCGAAATCGAACTTTTTCATTTCAGCCTGTAACTAGGGTTTTAAGTATACCAAAATGATCCCCAACGAATTCTGAACAAATGTCTGTGTGTGTGTGTGTGTGTGTGTGTGTGTATGTGTGTGTAAAAAAGTTTGATCCTAGGTTTCTCGCGAACGAATGAAGCTATTGAGGTTTTCAGGGTCGCAATCGAAACATCTCCATGCAAAATCGAGGGGATTAGATTTTGGATCAAATTGATGCACTATATATATTGTTATTAACAATTTCAATTGTTTATAATCTTCTACTGCCTAAACTATCAAAGTTAGCGAAAAATTTCTGAGACAAAAGTTATTCCTCAACAATGAGGAATTTGTCCTCAACAAATGCAACAATACACATTTTATGTAGTATAACTTTTTTTGCTAATTTGCATAATTAAGGAGGTATAGGAGTTTGAAAAATGATGTGTGTAATAAGTGAAAGAATGAAGCCATGCAGGCCATTAGGGTCTGAATCGGAGTGTTCTAATGTAACTCGGAGAGGATTAGATTTTGAATGCAATTAACCGTATATATATATTGTTATAAACAATTCCAATTGTTTATAACGCTCTATGGCGAAAATCGTATCAGCTAGCGGAATGATCACTAAACAATAGTTTTTACGCATGCAAAAATACACATTTTATGTTGAATGACTTTTTTCCGTAATTCGCATATTTAAAGAGGTATGGCCGTTTAACCAATTACGTACATCATATGAGAAGAACGAACGTAGCTGCTCATAGCTTCTCAATGACCCAATGACAAAACCGAATCATTATGTGCTTTTCAAACTAGTGTAATTGAATTTTTCATTTGCTAGAATTGAACTCGGATTTTTTATATCATCGTTGCTTTTGCTCATCACCATGGTTGCGTTCTGATGCTGTAGTTAAATACCAAATCGGCAAGTCTTGTTTGTGCCCTGCATGGGGCACACACATTTGTACACCACTATTTTTCATTTATATCATACCCAACTGTAAATCCATATAATCCTGTCTACTAATGAAGAATTGATTGAAAACATGCTTCAAATTAGAAATAAAGCCAATGGCTAGTGATCTACTATAAAATGGTTTCTGACATCGATACTGTATATAGGGGGTCCTAGAAGTATATGCTGATCTGGGAGGGGAGGGTTCAGAGGGTGATTCTGAACAACAAATTCCTTTTCCACTTTTTGATCAGAAGTACCCCTGAAGAGTTCTGGGGGTGAAAACGTGAGCCAATGACGCCACAGCGATCAGCTGATCTGCGCTTCAGTGCCCGTAACGCATACTCGCGCGTAAATACACCCACACCCGCACACATACACACACACCCGCGCAAACACACAGACCCAAGTCGGGGCTTTGGCGGAGTGGATAGAGTATCTGCCTACTGCGTCAAAGGTCAGAGGTTGGCGCCCGACCGCCGGAGAATATTTTCAAAAATATATTCCGATGAAAATGGATTCCGATTGAAGCAGAAACGTTCTGTGTGTGCTATCCGTGGTACCCATAAAATGAGACCGCCCAGCCGAGCGGAAACCTAACCCGACGCAGGGTGGGGTCCAACATAGGCGCCCGCTATCGTAAAACAGGGGTTTCTGGAGATTTACCCTGGGTTTAGAAATACTATGGGGAAAAGTCAGCCCCAGCCGCATGGGTGTCCAGTACTCCTTCCTGAAGGAATACTTAACGGCCGCTACCGAGGGGAGGACCAACGAGAGGGACGGAGACAAAAAAACACACACACACACACGGTTGACACACTGGAGCAAATCCGATGCCGTGACGTAAATTGGGCCCCCTGAAGTGAAAGTAATTTCTTTTCCCGGGGAGTACCTTTTACTTCAGGGGCCCATTTTACCACCGGTTTACCCCAGAAGATTCATGTTGTTTCAGAAGGTCAGTTGTGTTTTTTTTTTTTTCCACTCTTTCTCTATTTGTATTCACCCACGTCCCCGTTGGTAAGCATTACTACATGGGCAATACTACGGATCAGAGTACCCACCCATTGCGGCTGGGGCCGACTTCGCCGTTTCAGCTCATCGTATTTCTGATCACAGGGTAAACCTCCAGAAACCCCTGTGATACGATGGCGGGCGTCTACGATGGAACCCTCCCCCCCCCCCCGCGCGACGGGTCGCGTTCGGTCCCGGCTCACGGTCTCACTTCATGGATACCGCCGATGGCACACACGGAATGTTCCTGCCATCGGTCGGAGTCCGTCAGAAAATATTTTTCAGAACAAATATTTTGCAGTGAGCGGGAATCGAACGCGGAACCTTTGGAATAGTAGGCAGACACTCTACCCACTACAGCAAAGCCCCGTCAAGGTCAGTTGTGTGTGCGCAGGCGTCCGCATGTGAGGGTGTGTGTGGGCTGGTGCGGGAGCGTGCGTGTGTGTGTTTGCAGGCGTTAGTATGCGTTACGGCCACGAAAGCCCAGAGCAGGTGAACGCTGTAGCGTCATTGGCTATTCTTCACATCCCCAGAACTCCATAGGGGTGCTTCTGATCAAAAAGTGAAAAAGGGATTTTCCGTTCAGAATCACCCCGTGAACCCACCCCTTTCGCATCAGCATATACTTCTGGGACACCCTGTATAATAGTATATATATCATAAATGATAATAAACAATTTTCAGGTCAAGTCAGGTATAGTGGAGAACGCTCGAATTCAATTCTCCGCTGGTTCAATTTTTTTCTTCCCATTTCTGAACTTAATTTTCTATAAATTATCCGTTAAATTCCTTATATTGCAATCGCTTTGTTTGTCGATCATGATGTGGTGAACACCAAATTCTAGCTTTTCAAAAAAACTAGGAGTAACTCCATTTTTGAGCTGATATTGGTGAGTTCTAAATGTTTTCTCTCCACTTAGAATTAACTCAAAACGAGCTCAAATTAATGCAATTAAGAAAATTTGATTCGGCTGATTTTTAAAGATTTTCCTGCTACCTCTCGCGAAAGCTAGTAGTAACTCCATTTTTGAACTGATTGAGGTGAGCTCAAAATTTTTTCTCTCTACTCAAAATTACCACTAAAAGAGCTCAAATTGATGCAACAAAGAAAACTTGCCTGTGCTCATTTTTAAATATTTTTCTGCTAGCTTGCGCGAAACCTAGCATTAACTCTCGTTTTGAGTGGATGCAGGTGAGCTCAAAATTTGTTCTCTTCCCTCAACATTAAGTCTAAAACGGCTCTAAATGAGACAACAAAGAGAATTCGATTCTGCGCATTTTTACAGATTTTCCTGCTAGTTTTCGCAGAACCTAGCAGTAACTGGATTTTTGAGCTGATTGAGGGGAGCTCAAAATTAACTCGAGAAGAGCTCAAATTAATGTAACAGTAAATTTGATTCCGCTAATTTTTACAGATTTTCCCGCTAGCTTTTGCGAAACCACCCAGTAACTTGATTTTTGAGCCCATATAAGTGCGCTCGAAATTTTTCCTCTTCACACAAAATTACCTCAAAAGGAGCTCAAATTGATGCAAGAAAGAAAATTTGATTCTACTCATTTTCAAAGATTTTTCCTGCTAGGTTGCGCGAAACCTAGCAGTAACTCGATTTTTGAGCTGATACAGGTGAGCTCAAATTTTTTTTTCTTCACTCGTAATTAACTCTCAAAGAGCTTAAATTGATGCAGCAAAGAAAATTTGATTTTGCTCATTAAAAAAAAAATTACTGCTAGGTTGCGCGAAACCTAGCAGTAACTCAAATTTTGAGATAATACAGGTGAGCTCAAATGTTTTTTTCTTCACTCATAATTGACTCTGAAAGAGCTTAAATTGATGCAGCAAAGAAAATTTGATTCTGCTCATTAAAAAAAAAAGTTACTGCTAGGTTGCGCGAAACCTAGCAGTAACTCAATTTTTGAGCTAATACAGGTGAGGTCAAAATTTTTTCTCTTCAATCAAAATTAACTCTAAAAGAGCTCAAATTGATGCAAGAGAGAAAATTTGATTCTGCTCATTTTTAAAGTTTTTCCTGCTAGGTTGCGCGAAACCTAGCAGTAACACGATTTTTGAGCTGATACCGGTGAGCTCAAAATTTTTTCTTTTCACTCAAAATTAACTCAAAAAGAGCTCAAATTGATGCAATAAAGAAAATTCGATTCTGCTCGATTTTACTGCTAGCTTGTCATACGTCCGGGCATATGTCATTGTTCCGATATGAAAATCTTTTTTTTCTAATTTTTTCATGTTTCAAATATTGAGGCTCACTCTTATAATTGGTACTTCATAATGGGATATCGTATATCTGACCGAGGACCTTTCCTGAAGGGAAATGATCATTGGCGAGGGGTTTCTTACAAGACTGTTAAATGTTCGATGTTGGTGTATCTGCATTTTAACAGCAAGATGAGTTCAACACATATCATAAAATTTTGTTACCTCTGCTGTAAACTTGTACATCCAATAAGACGTTAATAGATCCAATACACCGGTTGTATGTATATGATACCGTACTTCACGGACACATTAACCGTACCATAAATTGATAGAACCGAAATGGAAAATCGCGAAAACGGAATGTCATATGCAATATACTACAGGATTTTCAAGTTTCTTTAATACTAATAGCAATCTTCAATGCAAAAGCGATGTAAATTTATTTGTTTTTCGAATAATGATATACTAATGCTTCGTCCAAGTCCAATGAAGAAATCGCCTATCGGTTAAATTGTTATTATCAAAAAGAGTGTTTTGATTTCTTCTTTATCCATATGCATTATTACGCGCCCGACCGCCGGAGACTATTTTTCAGGAATACTTTCTCATGGATTTCGACCGATAGCAGTTCCGTGTGTGCTATCAGCGGTAGCGATAAAACGAGACCGCACGGCCGGACGAGAACCCAGCTTGATGTAGAGGGGGGAGGGGGGGGGGAGGAAGTCCGCCATCGTAGCCCAGAAGTTTCTGGAGGTTTACCCTGTATTTAGAAATAGAGCCACCGCCTTTTCTCTTTTCGGTACATATTTTTATCGCGTACATATAAAACTTCCAATACTGAACAGAATATCCAAAACACTCGAAACTTAATAAATTAACAAAATTTAATCAACATTCCTCAAAATTATTCTGTGAATATCATGTTCAATAGCTACATAATTTGAACAATCGGCATACTTTTGAACACTAAACCCGAATCGATATCCCAAATATCGATGTTTATCGACGCAAACGCGATTACCAACCAACTTATCTGACCAATCTGATCAACCAATAAATGTATCACGATTCAAAACAAATTATGACAGACCAATAAGGAGTCGTCTTAAGAGTTTCGACGCTGACGATGTACATTCGTGTCTACACGTATACACGTTCTTGAATAGTATTCCAATTGTTTATAACACTCTATCTCGAGAACGGTTGAGCATAGAGAAAAAAGTGCTAAATGACTTTTATTCTATCCGCGAAAATACACATTTTATATAGCAGTAATTTTTTTTGTAATTCAAATAGTTTAGGAGTAATCGCCTATCAAAGATATGGGAGTGGTCCACACGTGTTTCTATTGACTATGCGCACACTCCGGCGCTTCTCCTGGGAAACCGATTGAAGATGAAGAGAAAGTCAAATATTAAGATAAGCAGGGTGAAAAATAATTCATTAATTGAGTTGTATGACTTGTAGATGTAGTTCCGAATGCGCGCTGAGTTACAATTTGATATTTGAAATAACAATATATTTTCCTAAGTTGAAGTTATGTGTATGCGCTTTCTTGAATGTGTAACGAATTCGGAGGGGTGCAAGGACTTTGAAAAATGTTTACTTTCTCTGGACCACATAAAATAGTGGAACGTAAAATATTTTGTTTTTCAACTGACCATGAACTGAGTTGAAGCATGTGATTTGGTAGTGCAAAGTAGCAAGTTAATTGCGATGATTACGATTTTGTATCAAACAAGTATTAGATTTGATTCATCCTGACGAAAATTCCACATGAGTTTCCTGTCTCTTGGAACAAGTAACTCTTATCTCAGAATCTTCATTTTTCTCTCAGGGCAGTGGTCTGCAATCCATCAGCACAGTGATTCAGATCTAAAGTAATGATATATTTGAATACATAGAACTGTTAAAATTGAAAATTAAAAATGTATAAAAAGTAAATGATAGGCCAATTGTGCCAAAACAGAGTAATGAAACGAAAAAATGATACTATTGACAGGTATTTGTCGATTTTTAGATAGCACTTTACATTTTTTTTCCTTCTCAAGCAAAGCCAGTAAGCAGTCTTGGAATCTATCAACGCAAGAATTGAGATGCTATGTAAATTAACAATTTATAGAACTACATCAATAGTTGAGCCAGAGGTACTAACAGGCTACTTCGAACAATTAACATTTTGGATCACACAAGCATTAAATTCGATTCACTCTGTAGGAAATTCCGGGGAAGGTTTCGGCTTTTTATGACGATTGAGCGCGGTTCCTTCAACATCTTTCACCTCTCTCAGGGTAGAATAGAAAAAGTCTAATCCCCAGGTTGAAAAGAATTATTATAGGGACAAAGGCAATCTGATACGGAGTTTAGGTACGTTGCGCAGTCGTCGACATTCAGCGGGGCACATTATTGATTGCTCGGTCGACGCGCGTAGCAGACTGATGGTAGGACAGAAGGTTGTATGCTACTCATTTCATGCATTCTCATACATTGGACCTATATATTTGGTGTCTTCATTCTCTGTACAGTGCGATACGTATGTAGAACTAACGAGAATTATATGCAGTTTATGCTTCTGCGGAAATTTTCGTACAAATTTATACATCAAAGTTGTCTGTTACACCTTGATGGGTGAAATAAAAGGGGCTAATATTTGTTTAGGTGAATACGTTAAACATCTCGTGCTCATTTTCATGAAATTCTCCATGTTTATGTGCTGTGCTCGCATTTTGCAAATTGAGACTTTGTGGCATTATTTGACCTATTTGACGATTTTAATAATTTTTGCTAATCACATTTATCTTTTCGCATTCAATCACAATTTACCAACATATATCCAAGAGAAATGTGTTTTGAGAGAAAAAGAAATAAAAACACTGAAAATACAAATATAAAAATAATAGGTGTTTGAGGGGAATGAAGGTAATTTTAGCAAATGTTGACTGTCAAATTTGTCGACGAATTTAATACACTTTTCTGGACAACAAATAATTGTTTAGATTGGTAACATTTTTTCCACCCTCCGATTTCATTTGTGTGGAAAAAAGTTTGTTCAAGGCTTTCGCAAATTCAAACCATTGCTAGCAGGATTAAAGTATACGTGACTATATGCAATGAAATTTGATCTTTTTAGAAGATTTGCGAGATCGCATGCGTGCCTAATGTCTGTAGTCGCGCCTATAGCAGATTGCCGCCAACGGATTTTTAAATTCCGGATATTGTATTATTGATATTTGTCAATCCACAATATTCTGATCTCTCCAAACAACTTGACTGATATACGGAGCGAGGAATTCACTAACAATTATCAGAGAACCTACGTAATTTTACGTAGAACGAACCTGAATTTTGTCGAGAGAGGTCGCGGTACATGTTAAATCAGACCGCAGCATAAATGATAAAAAAATGACTATAGCGCAAGCTCTCAAAGCAAGTTATGAAGGATTCGACCAAGTCAAAATTACACTCGCTCGTAATTAATGTTTGGTTCTCGGTGAAGTCACGATAAATGACATCGCCGACAACATAGGCCTCACCACTCTAGTGATCACGCGGTGCGGAGCCCTAACGCGGGAAAATGGAGGTGGAGCGAAGGCAGGAGACATGTCTCCTGCTAAAAGTTGAATGAAATTGATGGTACCCAGTGCCGCCATTATATTAAAGGGTAACATCAGTGTAACAGCTAAAAAAAAAAAGGTTTTCCAACATTGTTTTTTTCAACGGGAGAAAATGAAGTGGAGTCATATTTGGGAAAGTTGGAGAGCATATATTGGAGTATTCAGCAAAAAATTTGGGTAAAAAATTTTACAAAATGGCGCACTACGACCATTATTCCGAGGCATGTTGAATTATCGGCGCTCGACAGCGCCCGGTATAGCTTACGTAAATTTTAAACGGCAACGAAAATGTTCACTTTATCTACATGAGTATACCTAGGGTAATACTTCGAGGAATTTAAAAATATCGATGGTGAGTTTTTGAATGACATTTAATAACGTTTAAGTTTGGAATAACCGCAAAATTTATTCAGTGAGAAATCATTCTTCAATCGAATTATACCTATAAGATTAAAAGGCCAATTTTTTCTATTGAATTTATCATCACGGTCAAAAAGCTTTTTCGAAAATTAGATGATACCTTGAATAAAATGTAATGCAACATTATTTCACAAAAAAATTCTGTCTTTGTCGAAAACAGGGAAAATTTTTTGTACATTTGATATAATGAAGAAACAGCAACAGAAGATATGAGCGCCAAAAAGTGATATCGGGTCTTCGATATCGTACATGAAGAAACACAGGTCGCAGTGATTAGTCACTTCAGACAGGACAGATTACTCAACCTGGAGTAAGAGCCCTTTTATTTGCAACTTCAGGGTAGAGTGACGATCGACGAAGGTCGCCGAGTTGTAATGAATTGGCTGAATGGAGTTATAAAATATTTTAAATATATGGCGGTTCCGCAAAACCGTATACAACGAGAAAAGTACTAATTGGGTGATCATAATTTTTTTAAATAATCACTCTCAATGCTTGATTAATTTGCTGCAATTAATAATTAGCAAAGAGCATTGCATGCCTATCAAGCATTGTCCATTCAACTTTGATTGTCAATTCATGAAATGAATGCCAACCATTTCGAGTGATTGGTCAGTGCTTAATTAATTGGATAATCATCCCAGTCAATTATGAATTGTTGGACAAATCAATGTTAACTATATCTGAACATAATGCTAATGATTTCATCTATTTCTTTCGGCTATAGGTCAAAATGTTGGCCAACCATGATCTTACCGGTCAATATATTACGATAACTAGGAGGCGTTTATAGTGTAGAGTGTACTGAGCTTATGAAATCATGAGTTTGACCGGTCGAAAATTTCCCTCGAAAATCTGCCAAAATGATTCAGGAGATCATGAAACTTTAATAAACCCCTAACTCCCCTTACCGGACCTCACTGACCTAAATTAATTACCGCAAGCTTTTCAGAAGCGACGGAAAATTTTCAGTCTTAAAAAGCTTAAAAAAATCTTCTTTACAAAAAAATTTTGACAACGGAAGTTTTTTCAAAATTTCAAAAATGCCCGAAATTTTAATAATGATGACCAATAACAAATTATAGCACTAATCTTACGTACAACCCTAATTTTTATCTAAATATGTATAACAATAATACCGCAATAGCGTGATATTCAGACCGGAAACCATTCCTTTTCACTATGAAAAGATGTGGAATTTGAAATAAATTCGAGTTAACCCTTTTACGGATATTTATTTCGGGCGGAAACTGGGGGGGGGGGGCGGCATTGGAATCCATGTTTAAAATTCAATTCGTGCGTGACTGAGCCTTCTAAAGAGACCGAAATTTTATAACACTGCAATCCCTGTCACTTTGATGAAATAATCGGATTTATTAGTTACAGTATTCAATTAATTATTGGACGGCTGTCATAAATATTTCACATTTGAAAATGATGGACTGCAGAGTTTCTAATTTGAATCACTCACTTTATTCTCTTTCCATGACAATGTAACGCATTTCCTTTTCGTAAGGTTTCGGTCTTACGCTTTTCGATAATTTCGATATATATCAATAGTTTCTTTCGTCTCTCCTTTTTACTGTAGAATAACAATCGAATTAATCATGGCAATTTCATCAGTAGATTAAAAATACAAATTCTCCAGAGATTCATCTGGTTTTCCTTTTTCATGAGAAATTTACAGGAATAACACTTTTTAGTTGCAACTAAATGATTTCCTGTAAAAGTTTCTAAATCAATTTAAAAATGTGAATTTCATTACTGCTTTTTTTTACTTTTTTTTTCTTCTAGTAGTATTCAATGTAAAAATTTGAATTTCATTACTGCTTTTTTTTACTTTCTTTTTCTTCTAGTAGTATTCTGTAGTAGTAAATCAAAAAAATATTGTATGCAAATAAATGAATGAGCACGTAAATGAATGAGTAAACAAATTAATAAAACAACCTATCATTGGACGTTTGTTTCTTTACGTAGATTATCCATTCGGGAGTTATTTGGACGCGGAGATAAAAAAATTGCACAGAAAGTTGTTCAATAATGTGATACCAACATGACACAATTGATAGCATTTAAATATTTCGATGATCAGGTAAGTTGTGTAATTGTTAATTAGTTATCATGTGGGTGTGCGCTGCAACGACGACCTGCAAAGTGATTATATACATGTGAATATATATGTAATTGGAAATAGTGGGAATAGTGGAAATAATAGAAATAGTGCGCTCAATTTCAATAGAGCCATCCCCAGTGAAAGTGTTTTAGTAATTTACAGCGCATCTCACAGAAACCACTGGTTCGATATATATATAACTAACAATTTCACTAAAATTCCACAAACAACAGATGATTGAAATTTCTCAAATATCTACATATACGCCGTAGTCAATAGTTATCTATCAGCACCTACGTAAGTCACGTAATAATTGAGATATTTAAAAAATGCCAATTTATCGCTCTCTCTCTTTTTCTCATCCTACTGATTCACGTTCTACATTTCTTATAGACGCCTTTGCATATTTGAATGGTTAATATCTCTTATTTGCACAATCGGCTTACTATTCAGTTGGCTTTTCATTGTAAATACTTTACGGAGGAAAATATACTTTAAATATATGGAGAAAATCTTTGGGAGAAGTATCAAAAAATCTCAAAACAAATTTGCAGGGAAGTGAGACTGCTTCCACTGAAAGTTCCACATTTCAAAAGTAAGAAATCCAAACTTGGATTGTTCTGATAGTTTCTACCGCTTTCCAATGGAAAACAACATGCAAAATGAGAGATATCAAACGGAAGGGTAATTTTGTTTGAGCTTGTCTGTCCGTGTGCTATGCTCCCTCCACGACAATAAAGCTCAACCAAGTGTTGAGGGTTTGTCACGCCCTTACAAATCATTACTAGGGGGGGATAGCGTTTCACGAGCAGGAAGACTTGTGAAGAGCAGAAAACATGGCCAAACGGGGAAAATGCTTTCTCATGCAAATTTCACACATACGTTGGTTATCCTCTGTAGTCAATTCGGCAGCAATGAGCAAAGACCACCTTTTTCTGCGGGAGTATAGAAAGTTCTTCCAGGAGTGTTTTGAGGGGGGGGGGGGGGGGAGCCCTTCTAGAGTCTAGGAGAGGGGGGCGAGCGCTTCTAGGGTTCCGGAGAGGTGGGAGAGCCCTTCTAGGGTTTAGGAGAGGTGGGAGAGCCCTTCTAGGGTCTAGGAGAGGTGGGAGAGACCTTCTAGCGTCTAGGAGAGGAGGGGGGAGCCCTTCTAGGGTCTAGGAGAGGTGGGAGAGACCTTCTAGCGTCTAGGAGAGGAGGGGGGAGCCCTTCTAGGGTCTAGAGGAAAGGGACAAGCTCTGGTAGGGTCTGTGGAAGAATATTGTGTTAGAATATTGTGGGTTGACAACTGACCGTATATTTTGACTTTGTTTTAGCAAAATTCGAAAATATAGAGTGCGATGCGGTGTTTATCATGACGATGACGTCAGGTGGAGCGGTGCAACTCCTGAAGGATTAAATCAAGGATTTTCATCTTCCTATGCTGCACAAAAACGGGTAAAAGAATGCTTATTCTAAGCTAACTTATCTGCAAGGATGGATTGATGAATATATTATCGTTAAAGTCGTTACGAATCTTCAAAGTAAGACCTGCCTAAGTTAATTGCTTTCATGTGCAGTGCTCTCCTCGCAAGAAGGGGAATATTTAAACCTAATTTCAAGATTATCTCCACTTCATTAAGCGATGCACACTAACAATAAGGCAATTGAGTTAAACTTCATAGAGTAAAACAAGGTGCTTTGCACAGCGAAACAAATTGCTGCATCATACATTTCAAAGTGACTCTTGCAACGTTGATTGAGTTTGTAACAATGTCTGGAGAAGTTACACTTATGGCATGGCACCACTTGAAAATGGAAGAACAACTTTTTGTTTCTTAAAACATTTCCAGAACCTGTTCCGCAAAAATAGGAGTAGTGGAAAAGCGCGATACATTGTTCTTGACATATAATTTGAGACCAAATGAATTTATTACAAGGCTCACCATGATTTCTCCTATTTTCCCAGATTTTTGACTGATTTTTTTATTCGATCCTCAAATATTTTCTGTTTTTCTTCTCAAAACATTGCTTTGGAAAAACGTTCGCGGTTTTTCGCGGTTTTCCATGGTCGCAAGTGGGATAGTTGCTGATTGATGAAAACCACCTTTACGCATTCACCTCAGAAGCTCGGTGTTGATGGTAGACCTCGAGGGATTTTGAATGATTAAGGAAATTGTCTGAGGATGGTGGAGGACAACTCAACATCCGCCAATCACTTGGAGACGTCATCGGCAGTACTACGTTGAAATGCATTTCCACCCAGAATAATCAAGAGGAACAACCTAATAATATTACAGCTGAGGATTTCAACAAACAAGGAAATAAGTTTCCGGTACATGGATTCAGAAGCCAATAGAGAGATCAGTAGGAAATTCCGGAGAAAGGTGCAATGCAGCGATAACAATGTTGCTATATTATATTCGGCCAAAGGTCTGCGGTTTCTGTGCACAGTACTGTGTTACTCCCGCTGTATGTACTACACAGATTACTCTCACACTCCCTGCCAAGAATTTGAGGAGCCCTTTCCGGGAATTTTCGTTCCAATTTTTTTTCCCGCTTTCGTAATAAAGATTTCACTATTTTTCATAAGTCCGAAAAATTATTAATTCTCCAAGATGATAAATATTCACGATATTCCTCGGATAGTTTGGGCAATTTATAAAAAAAAACCGGTCTGCGGTGCCGTTGTCAAACGATGTTCACCAATCGCTTATCTGCAAGACCAGGAGTTAGAATGTGTTAGGCTACTGGTTGCATTACACAATATTCATGAAAAATGCGGCATACTTGAAAAGCAACGTCATCAATAACAGCTCAGTGGTACATTTCAGTAAATAAAAGATTTCGGTACTATGGCGTGTAATGTGTTAAACGTGACCAATGCACTTCATGTATGAGCAAGTGAGTGTTGCATTGTTGATGTACACCAGAATAAATTGTTATCCAATAAATTCCACTTAGCCAAGCGAGGTAACCACAGTCGTGATTTTCGCAGCTGTATTCCGTAGCAAAAAATCATGTGGATGTTACGGAGATTTTGTATGTATGTATGTAAAGCGTTTTATTGAAGTCCTTGAGCGAAACCACACCCTGAGGGCTTCACAAGGGTATGCACATGGATATCTCTTTTTTGAGGACAATTTGTGAGATATCATTCCGAGAGTATTCAAAAATTGTGTGGCGGGAACAATCATATCGGTTGTTGATAGTCTTCCGATCAGTATGAGGTCACTATTGGAATAGCAGGGAAGAAACAAGTGTCATGTACAAGATAAATCAAGCAAAATTGATTCGTAGATAGGAAATTAGGTAGTCCGAGTGTTGGAGAAATCATCATCTTCAGCCTGCCGCTGATATTTCGATACGGTGGAAATAGTTGAAGTAGGAATATATATGTTTTGCTGCTAATGAACAGAGATGGAAACTAAATGAAGTAATTAATAAGACTGACGGATATATCACATAAGGTGGATTGAGACCATCACAAATTGTATATTAATATAATTTCACGTTCTCGTTTTACTGTCGTTGTATTATAAAGATTTTACGCGACTATATTAGATGTTAGAAAAATTCCGACTCGTGATATACTGACGAAAGCGTTACAATTGCGGAGAGATTTTCCTATTTTTTGCTGAAGTAAAGATTAACATTTCCCTTCTATTCGAGGTAGTTCAGGATGGCGTTTTGAACATGCGAAGAGGTAGTTCTTGCTCACCGCTGCTCCCTGTGGAATATCTTGATCGCGCTTTCGCGTATCGAAGTCCTATCTTGAATTGCCTCAGATGGAAGAAAAATTTGAGCTCTTCGCGCCGTAAAATCGCACCGAGGAACATTTGCGCGGCGGCATTCTGACCCGCGCAGCTGAGTCGATATATATATATATATATGTAACTCAATTGTTATATTGCAATGTTTTTTTCCAATTCCAGATTACGCAATGACTACGTACGTTACATACCTTTCAGATGCTTTGGACAACACACAAATTCCACACCGGAGAACAGCGATATGCCGCAAGGAAGAAGCATTGCAAAACTACGAAGGTTCATATTTCGCTCACGGCAGGTATCGGCCGCGGTTGAGTTCCACCTGAAAGCATAGTGAAAAATTGTTTAGCAGATAATCTATCAAATAATTGCTATATTATCAGGGAATTAATTTATTTGTAATCAAAGATGACCAGCATCTGATTTCCGATTCTGATATCTCCCCTGATTCGGCCATTGAACTATTAATCACTCATCAGTGGCTGATGGTTAATGGGCTAACGATGACTTAGCCATACAGCAAGGGTATGTTTATCGTCGAGAAAATGATTTGACTTTGATATTTAGAAGATCATCGGTTTGGAGAACTGAAGACCACCTGTCCCTTTGGGGTCCATGTAAAATTTTTGAATATTGTAAAAAATAGTGCAGTGAATAATATATATATAATGTCTCGGAATCAACAAGTACGCAGCCTAAATAGACTAAAGTGTGACGCGAATCACACATAATTATGAATTTCGAGGATATCGATAGGCACAGGTGATTCTCAGGCTCGCAATTTACCAATCAATTCGTAATTAATTAGACAAACTTCATTTTTATTGTCATTTTTTTATCTGAAAAAATTGGGAAATATTATGGTACTAGCACTGAAAAATGTGCTCACAGAAGGAACTTAGTGTACTCAAGAAATTTGGTAGGTGTCAGGTAGATTTTTCTGGGGAGTTATGCGAAATTTACATCGAAATTCTTACAAATTTTACCGTAAACAGAAGGTATGCTTCGGTTTTTTTCGTATAGGTACTAGGACTTGTTATGGCGAATTTTCTCTGCGTGCTGGTCGCGCGTGAAAACCCATGGGGAGGAAACTTTTTTTAACACGTTTGCTATATACACGTTTGGTCCCTATAACATATACCGAGGGGATTTCCTGTCCAGTCCGAACGAAAAACAATATGTCGAAGATATATGTAGATATCTGTGATATATATGTCTCATATGTCTTATTGATATACGCTCCTATTTCACACGTGCTTGATACATATGCACCATGTAGTCTATATGTTGATTGGGACATTTATAAAAAATAAACGATTCTACATTCGTGTATATATATATATAGGGCATCCCTGAGAAATGAGGCACCTTGATCATCAACTAATCCAATTTGCAGATTATGCGTAAAGAAAAAGATTTTGTGATTGAATACCACTCAAAAATTAAACCTTTTCATATACGTTATATGTGAATAATAGGGATTAATGGATAGATCATGATTTTTTATAATTCGGGCCACAACCTTTTTTATTTCTAACGCCAATTATTTTCAATACATCCCTCGAAATTATCTGCAAACTGTAACACCATTAGGGGTTCGATTTATTTTTTTCAGCAAATTGTAGACTATACTGAGCGGTGCGCCGCCGACCGAGCCACTTGCTGTGGGTTGCAGAGCCCCAATTCAGGAAGGGTTAATTTTCACATACAAGTTCCATGCCACAGGAAATGTCCTCAGGGACATTAAGGTATATAGTGAACCCAGCTGTTGGAACAGCCCAAGTCGATAAAAGGAGAGAAAAATTAAATAACAAAATACCCATCTGTTCGTTAAGACTGGCGTTCGCTTTGTTTTAGTATCCGATGATTAACGGTATCCTAAATTTTAAAATAACCAGTTCAAGGTATGTTGATAAGTTAAGACACGTCAATTCTCTTTAGAATAATCTTCGTCGGGCACAATTAATTATTAACACTGCTCTAAAAATCATTAATATGCTATGATCATGAAATTGCTATTTATGAGTTTTAATCACGTTTAGAACCTGTCAATAAATTTGTGAACGTAACCACACTTTCAGCGTATCAATATAGATTAATCCACTGCGGCATCAACATCATCAAACGCAAGGGTGTCAGCGGAGTGGGGGACTTCGGCGAGTATGAGTGTTTCAGGCAACGCACAGTGGCGCACAAACACTACCCCCAAAAAAGCACCGACAAATAGACGCGCAGAAAATTTGATGCTGAAGACGATTTAATTATTTGTTTTTCTAACATAAAGAGGTTAGTACAATCCAGTATCATCAGCTGCCTACACAATCACCAACCGAGCTGACGCCCCTTTATTTTCTGTCACGGCGGGAGTAAAATAGTATATTGTGCACCTAGGGCGGAAAGTTGAACATTCCCGGCGAGTTTGTCGGCTGCGCCCGGAGTGCCAAAAAGGGTCAAGAGCACGAGGGCTTTTTGACGCTTTATTTCGCTAACGGGCCAATCGACACACTCCCCGGGAGTGTTCATTTTTACGCCCGAGGCGCACATACTATTTTTCACACCCCTCGCCGGAAAGTTCGTTCTCGCCCAAAGGCCGGCAAGTGAGTACTTTTCACCGGAGGGGTGACTTCTATGAACTTTCGACCCTAGGGCGGGAAGTACGAACTTTCCGGCGAGGGGTGGAAAAAGACATTTTACACCCGCCGGACGAAAATTAATATTTTTAGTACAAATGTCTGTCATAGCTACATACACTTTATCTGCCCGGTACAGTAGATATTATCGCTCGGTAAATAATTTTTATTCGACTCTTAAGCTGAAAATTGAACAAGCGTAGTTGAAATTGAAACCAATGAAACCAATACCTTAAAATATGTATTCATCGAGGCATAAATTTTTATTTGTTATTTGAGATTTTTTTCATGTACTTTTGAATGACAAGGAACAACATAGGCGTATTATACCGATTTGAAAAAGGGGGGAGGGGGGGACAATCATTCTTTGAATATTTTACGATTCCAAAACTTGGAGCAAAATCCAAATTTATTGAACGTATTGAATTCTGAAGGAAAAATCGAACACATCAACTGATTTTTGTTACTAATTTAACAAATTGTAATTTTCCATTTCGAATATAATTGGGAGCCAACGATGAACATTTTGCAACGTTTTATCAAACTCTGTATATGGGGATCTATAAATATTCCTCAATGGCATTTCAGATTTCACAGTTCAAGCCAATATGCCAGCAGTTTGAATTTGCATTTTTTCTCTCATAGCAGGAAAGAGGGGACACTAATCAGGAAATTGTTCGATTGATTCGTGTAATGGCTTACACCCGCTGGAATATAACCAATCAACTCATCGTTACTGTAGCAATATAGTGATAATCGAATTGTATTGTCAACATCAAATTGGTCATTGAATTTTTTACATCACAAAAGCATCAGAATAAATGCAATTACAAGTTTTCAACGTAGAAGTTGCAATGGAAAAATTAAAATAAAACTAAAATTCAATTTTCTTCACAATGTTCAATTGAGTTGTTGAGGAAGACCCTATTCGAGGGTCTAATCCCCCTACCAACCTCCTTTTGGTAAATACGGAGTAAAAAAAATTAGGAGCATTAAGTGAATTTCAGTTTTGCGACAATTACAATGTCCTACAATGATGGATTCGTTTTTTGCATTCGTTCTTACATCGGTCTGTTTACCTTCAATCGCTGGAAGAACTAGAAAACGATTATCTCTATTGAACATTGCATTCGTTGGCTTAAACTGAGTGAGCGCGGCAGAATTTGGGGAAAAGTCGGTTTCCGTTGGCGCCGTTGGTCGGCTCGTAATATAGTAATTGGATCCAAGCATCATTTCAAGAACTGAAATGTAAACAGTCTCTCCTTCCACGAGACTTTGGAAACAAATAACAAATATTTATTTTTTCGCAGTCTAAAAAAAGTCCGACGTAACTTCGAAACAGCATCTCCGTGATCTCTATATAGGAGACCGAAGAAGTTGTGCTGATATTAACATCTTCTTAAGGCAAATGTACTCTACGTCTAAACTTACTTTGATCGTTGATACGGGGAGAAACTTTCGGAATAATTCAGGGTATCCGGTTTCAAGATCCGGTCCAAAATACTTAGGTGAAAATATCGACGAGTCTAAAAATCCGGCAGCAAATATATCCGTCTATATTGGAATATGGTCTCAAAATGATCCAATCTAGTTTCGCAATTATAATTCCCGTGAATGAAGTGAAAATTGCTCGTTGGAAACATGCCGAATGACTTATCGGGAAGTCCTAGTGGACTTCGCAACACCACCAATATGTTTGATATAACAGTGCTTGGGACACGTTATAGAAAACAGAAGAAACGGAAGAAAATGTCGTTGTATATCGACGTTATCGAAAACCGTAAGACAGAGACCGCCGCGTCACCATCATTGCGGCGAAAAAAGGAAACACGTGTGCGAAGCCCGCGCGGACGATCTCGTAGTAAATAAAGGTCTAAGTGCAACATATACATTACCGGCCAAAAGTTTGGCTTCATTTCCTCCATTTATATCTGCATAATTTTCAGAAATCTCAGTTTGCTCTAATCAAACATAGCATATCATCAATTTTGAACGCTTATATCTTGTATCTACAGCGCTGACAACCGTGTGTACTGATACTTAAACTTTCTCTCCTTCCAGCCAAGAACGGTGCAAATTGCGAAATATGTTGAGAATTTGGGAATCAATTGAAATGAAATATCTTGGTTTATAACTTGAGGATAGTAAACTACACTATTTATCTGTGAATGAACAGTGCAGATCAGTAGCGCAGAGGACTATCGAGTTACGTCTGTTATACCTAAGTGTTCGGTAAATATCTCAAAATCTCAGAAACAGCGGCAACGCGATAGAGACTCCGTTCGAAAAGCATATCGTGAATAAAAATCCTCCGTCGGGTTTTCCAATCGGACGGATGAAAATATTTACTTTTCGTGCATTACAAATTAGATTATTATTATTATTATTATTATTATTATTAGAAAAAAACGTCTATTTGTTTCATCGAGTGACTTACCTATGCGACTCCCAACATTTCGTGTGATTATGTAGATGGTCGAAGAGACAGCCCTCAGGTACCAAAAGTGCATCACTCTGGAAGGGTCCCTCTGGATTTTCGAATACAGTAATCAATTAGTATGGCATAACAGTATAAATGGATTAGCACAAATGCCACATGAACGATATCGGCAATTATATGGGTCACGAGTAACGGAGGATGTGATTTGGACCGACTTCATTGAAATCCGATGATACATCCTGTGAGATATGCTATTATTGGTAGGACTTTTTTTATAAGATAAATGTTTTTTTAGGGACTGTGTGAATGTCCCTTTGCACACTTTGGAGCACGGCTTTGGGACGTGTGAAACAAAAGAAGCATATTTGCGCAATCTTGTGGAAATTTTTACGGCCGTACAGTTGGTGGTCGGACCTGTTTTTCTTGAGTGATTTTCAGGTTTTGGAGTTCGTATCAGGGACAATACCAATGCCGCAACGATAACAAATGCAGAGCAATGCAGAAAACTAGTGTTTTCCATATTACTGGTCAGTTTCCCTCATCTGGAAATGGATATTACATACCGATGATTTCCGGAACTCGAAAAAGTGAAAAGCACTAAGGAAAAATGTCAGCCGGCCAGTAAATCTAGGGATTTTTGGCTCGCGCAGTTGCCTTCGGCTCGTCTGCGGCTTCAGGGTCACCCTCCGCGAGCCAAAAATCCCCAGATCCAACTTGGGGAATACCTCATTTCATGCGGCCACTTGTTCTCAGACTCTTCTCCCTCTCAACACAAATTGTCCAATGGAAGTATTTTCTTCAATTTGCAAGTAATCAATCCCGATTCTTCAACCTATCCTTTCCTTTTTCTTTAAATCTCCTTCAACTTTCCCACAACTTCCAACCTTCAGATCAAATTTCAAGTTCATCGAGAACCGTTAGAAATTTAGTTTCTATCCAATCACTTTTCTAAGTTTTTATCGTGTTAATTCTAGTTCAGTGAAAAAATTGTGTATAATTAGAAATACAAATTCAGGCTATATACTGAGTTGCGTTTTTAATTATTCATCCATAGACTCTTCGCCTTTCCAACAGTTCGCGTTTGAAAATCGTTTCACCCACGTACGATATTGTCCAATCAAACTCTGCTTATAATACGAAGATGAGGCATCGACAAGTTTACCATTCTTTTTACCGAATAATGTTATAATGTAATAATGTGAAAATCCATAAAATGTATTAATGCCATATCTGGCCGCGTGTATACATAACTTTGAAATTAATTTACTCCATTATTTGACCCATTATGCACATGCATATTTTGCACACTGTTTGTAAGAGGATTAAATAGGGTATTAAACAAAACTGAATTTCGAGCCTGCATTGTTTTAGTTCTCTCCCAACTTTTCCAACTATTACTGTGTTACTCTCACTTTTTACGTTTTTCTTTAATGTGAATCTCTTCATTGATGAGGTTGGCGAATAAATATGTACATAGACATATAGAATGCGTCTCCATATATTGTCAGTATTGAACTTGAAGCTTTTTGATTCGTCGTTTTCCGGATTTTTGACTTTTGGATCCAAGTCTACAGGCAAGGAAAATCGGAATGATGATTTTCGTAAACCCTAGGCTGCGCTACTATGTATTATCTATATAGTATATACAAAATTCAGTCCTCAAGAACCTGAATGGCACGATCAATATATCATAAATAGGGCGGCGTCAACCAACAAGAAAAAATGTTATGTTGAATAATAATAGAATAATTGCTATGGAAAAAATAATTATGCCACGGAAATATGAAATATCACGTTCGCATTGGCTGAAATTAGGGGGGGGGGGGAATAATACCGTGGTATGATACCGGGAGATTTCGTACAAATTACCAGAAAAATTCGCGTGGCATTCAAAAAATTTTCTACGCGCTATCACTTTCTCGTGCTACCTCTGTACTTTTTCACACAAATTTTTCTGTGTATTCGTGTCAAGAATCAATATGGACAGCCCTAAAAATCGATAAACCGCGCTTCAGAAATTAGTACGCCCCCCCCCCCCCCCAAGGATTTTCTTAGACATCTCCCTTTTGCATTTTTCCCCTCCATTTCTTGTTAACCCTATTTACTTCCCGCGAATTACTTAGAAAGTACTTCAATTTTTAATGGGAATATTTCTCCGTGTAGCAGAATAGTTTTTTATCTTTACTGTTGGGGTTTTTATTTTTATAGTACTTTCAAGAGATATGAAAGTCTAAAGAATTTCTTTGCGATTATAAAAAGTTATTGGGATATGGGTATACGTATGAATGAATTTTATACGATTACCTTTGGAATGTAGTGAAGAATTTAGTTTTCCTATAGAATTTCATTATGTGAGATTCACAAAGCTACAGGATTCCTATGGGATAGCGAATCGTAAATTCTATAGACATGCTATGGGACTTTTTTATACTTGAGACGAAAAAAGAATCAAAAGTTTTACACATTTGGATTTCATGATTTTTGAGGGAGGATTGTGAAGTAATATTTGATGAATGTATTCTATCATCGGAGATATTCAAATGTGGACTGTCTTGGGGCAGGGGGGGGGGCAGGTCAACAGATTAAACTTTTATTATTATACCCCTGTCAGATGAAAGATGTAAAATTGAAAGCTGACGCGACTTGATTTGCATGCGCGTCCAGCCACACCCACGGTAATTAGAATCAAAGAGTATGCTAAGTCCTTAAAAAGCAATTTATTAATAATACCCAGGCATCGGTATGGCTTGACCCATCTGGACAGCTTGCACTTGGTTCTTCCGGGTTTGCACCAACCGCCAACTCTTACGTAATGGGACGATTCTACGATGTTCGTGATATCTCTCTTCGGATATGCCTGAAAGCGACAAGAAAATATAGTAATATTAGAAATTATGAGCAAAAAGAGAAATGTACGGAGTGACGTCAAATTATTTATACGAAAATTGATAGAGCTTGTACTTGTAGCTTGTGTTTGTAGCTTGGTAGCTGTAAACTTCCAAGTGACCACGATGCTCCCTAAGGTTCCTGTATGTGCGTTTTTTTTCTCTCCGTCCGTCTTATTTGTACTCTTCCGGTGGCTGCTGTTCCAGCATTCCTTCAGAGGGGGGGGGGGGGGGGGTACTGCCCCATCCATGCGACCGACCCTAACCATGTAGGTCATCGTATTTCTAAACACAGGGTAAACCTCCAGAAGTCCCTACGCTATGATGCCGCCCCCGCCCTCCGCGACGGTTTAGGTTCCCACCCGGCCTTGCCGTCTCATTTTATGGGGACCGCCGATAGCACACACGGAACGTTCCTGCCATCGATCGGAATCCATGAAAAATATTTCATCATGGAGAAACATTCTCCGGCAGCCGGGCGCGAACCTAGGATCTTTAACGTAGTAGGCGTGTAGTAGGGTGGGTGGGTGCCCATGTCCAAATACCCCGCGACCTTCGAAATTCATCGAATACTTTCCTCAAGTTTCCCGGCATAGCAGCAGTCGGTCTAAGTTTACTCCTATAATCGATCACGCTTCGCGTTCGGCATTTTAATAGGGAAAACTTATCCCTCCTGTTGCTACACAACGAAGTTATCGAGAATTATTCGATAATCTTGGAGGTATCGCGATATTACATCCCAGACAATTTTTGTATTTTTGTTCGGGAAAAATTTTGCGACGATCAAACGTTCCATCAGGTAATCAGGCAAATTTGGTGAAATTAAATGAAATCGTCAGCATGTGTTTACTAGGACGTTTTTCTATACATTCAAAATTTGATGGGTGCTGTATGGGTTCCTAAATTTGAAATAGTTCACAAGGTTAATGTGAAGTCTAACTGCCGAAATAAGTTAAAAAATGCTATGAACAATGCTAAGAAACTTATTAATATCATATTTTCAAAGAAATGTTAAATAAACATTGCGCCGTAAACCCTCGTCCCTATAAATTGTCCTTTAATTAATTTCTATTTAGATATATTGATCACGATTGCACGGCTCTAATTCAGTTCTCGTGGAGAAAAATAATTTAATATATAGTTCATCAATGTACGCGTCATATTGCACCCTCATTTGCAGCATTTAAAGAAAAATTATCTGAGGGCTACATACGGAATTATGCAAATTTTATACGCGGTAGCTTTGACGTAAAATTTCAGAACATGTCGCCGGCGAAAATTGCATTTCTCTTAAAAGTCCTAAAAATATTGGCATGCGAAAATCATATAGTCTATGAATATTCAATACCGGGGGAAATTCCGGTTCAGTTATTGAGTGAAAATTCGGTGAAATCGGGATAATTCAAGCAGAAATATGGGCGATTTTTAAAAATAAATTTAGGTCATCGCGGTAATTAAAATTCAGGGTGTTTTGAAAATTCTAATGAGCTGTACAATTTGTTTAAATTTTGTCACTTTGAAATTGATGAGTCTTCCTGAATACTTCTCCAAATTAGAAACTTCAGGAGCCTTTTCTGCCTGAAAATGAATTCAAACCGCTTTCCTTCTTTTCTTTTGCAATGTCCGACAAAATTTTTTCCGAATATTTAGCTATCATATTATGCCAAATTTTTATGAAATATCACTTATTTATACAAATTCTGGTGCATGGCACATTTCGTATGTTAATATATTAATAAATCGACTGTAATATGTATATGTTGTATTTGATGAATTTGCAAAAAAATCAAATTTGTTACATTTTCTAAATTTTCCAAATTTAAAAATTCTCTAAATTTGTCAAATTCAGATTTTTTTTTAATTTCTCCAATTTATCGATTTTTGCAATTTTTGAAATCTCTGAAAATTTGTCAAATTTTCGACACTGTGTTTTCGTTCAATTTCAATATTTTGGGAAATTCAAATTTTGAAATTCTTGAAATTTCTCAAGACTTATGAAATGTTTGAATTTTGGGGTAATTATTGAAACTTTACAAGTTATCAAGTTCTTTGTAAAAATTTCTACAATTTTCCAGAATTCTTAACGTTTTGTATTGTTATACTTCAAATGGATTAGAAAATTAAAAAGAAAATGTGTTAGAACCACGCGGAAAAATTGTGAAAAATTATTCTTTTACAGTTACAAATTTTCCTTACATATTTATACAGAATCTCTCGAATGTTGTGACAATTCTAGCGACAGTACCCATAACATTACTTTTTCAACGATGGCACCGACTACAGCAGTATTAATTTTCTCCATCTCCCCAGAGAATATTTTCGTATAAGATAATAAGGTAGAGTTTACTCTAAAACACGCAGAGACGAGTTTGCCAATTAACAAGTACTGGCGGTACATTTATGACCAATCAACACTGCATGGCAGTTTAGCAGCTTATTAGCATGAAGAGTTCTCACTCTATTAGCAATAGGTGTAGATTTCAATCCATTCTAATATGACACCAATCGAAAATAAAAAATGTCGATATAATAGGTCGAAATCCATTCGAAATTTCGACAGACCGATTCATTTCATGAATGAACGTCATTACAATTGACAAACAGGGAATGTCTATTTGGTTCATGCCACCAATTACCAATGCATGATGGTGGTCCCAATCATGTGTTGATTTGTCAATCCCCCAACTTCCTAATTATACTCTGAAACGTAATTTGTAGATCATTAAACCGTCAGCGCTCGCAAGTCCAAATTTCGGCGCTCGTTTATTCATGTATTTTTAGAAAGAAATGCAGAATATCCCAATAAATATTCCCTATTATTATACTCTGTAAAAAATTCAAACAATACCATTATTCTGGGAAATTGATTGACTTAGTTTCACCTCAATTCCTCATATTTGGAAGTTTGAAATATTTCAAAACTTGTTATTTATCATTGCGTCTAATTCAGAAAAAAAAGATGCAATATATTTGTCTATATAGTAGAGTAGCAAAACAATTTTTAACTTCCGGGCACGAAAGTCGGCTGCTTTTAACAGATAAAATATTTGTTAGCACGTGTGTGTGTGTTTAATTCTCACCACCAGCCTTCTCTCTCTCTCTCTATATATATATTACAAATATATATATATATATATATATTTCTTTGTATATTCTTCTCCAAGTATTGCTTTTACCATATTATGTTAGTGTTACTTACAAGACCGCAATCTTTTCTTATCTATTTGTATGCTATGTTTTTTCTGTTCAAATGACTAAGTCATAAGATTTTGTACAACATAATGTATGGTGAATAAAACTCAATCAATCAATCAATCTCTCTTATACTTTCCAGTCCTTTGGAAGGGAGTACTGGACACCCATCCCTGGAGTACTGGACCGACGATTCCCATTCAAACCACCGTATTCCCAAACACCGGGTAAAACTCCAGAAACCCTTATGCTACGATGACACCTATGACGGAATAGACATTTTCACCATAAGAAGCGCATGAGGAGAAGGGAACTTGATTATGGCCGAGCAGAAGTTCCTAGCAGGAGGGGGGGGGGGCTCGGAGGGGTCGAGGGGATAGGAAGGAAGGCTCGTCCCACTCAAGAACCCCAAATACCAAAAGAAAATGTATACTCTCAGACACAAATAAAAAATACGGGAAGAGTAATTTTGAGTTAAAAACGAATCGAAATTCGCTAAGTTATTGGTTCCACCCGATCTGTTTATTTCAATAATCTTCTCAATCGACAATTCGTTGATATTTTTAAACTGCGGAGCAGTCTAAAGTGTTCCGCAAATGGACGAGTCACCCTATTGAGCAAACATCGTTAAATTTTTATCGATGACCATAATTTTTGAGTAGACAGATGTAAAAGTTAATAGCTCAATAGGTTTTTGTCGTCCTCCAAGATAAGATGCTCTGATAGACGCCATGTATTCGGATGTCTTTCCATCAAGAAGCACCACATGCAACCGCACTATCGAGAGCCTCTATCCCATGCAGCATCAGTTGTAAACCAACGTCTCATGAGCCCTATGAGATCAAACAGTGATAAATTCAATCATAAAGAACTATTATGGTGCGTAGAAGTTGTACATTGCTTGTTCGTCAGAACAATGTTTTGGGTCCGTCATTGTGATCGCGCTATACTAACGTTCTTCATTTAGTTTTATTATCTTTGATTCATTAAGGATGTAGGAGCTCGTGGAGCATATACTACACCTCAATTACATAATATGCTACAGGGCACCTCAGAACAGTACATTTCGACACAAGGGCGGAAACAACTTTGCTGGCGACTGTGACTTTGCAAGACCAGCCTTCAACTCAACTATGTGGCATGAATGATTTAACCTTCGCTTAAATAAACTAAAATAGTCCTCGTGAGCATTAAAAAAATTGAAACTCTGTAACCATTTTTTGATGTCTGGTAAATGCAATTTTAGATGGAATTTTGCCAAAAGCTTTTCCACGTGATTAATTGATTGCAAACTGTTACTAATTAATTGCAAAATTTTGTTATGATGAAAAGCATTGCAGTATGCCAAGTTATGTCAATGTGGGTCTCTCTCGAACACTTAGATGCACAGAAATTAAATATTTAAGACTCAAGTAGACATTTTGTGAACTCAAGTAAAAAAATAGCCCTTAACTCTGCATATATCAATTAAAGTTAATAAAATAAAAAATAATGAGGGGAGTTGAGGCGACATGAAATGATCCATATATGACACTGAACATTTTGCCCATATGTGCGTCAATATTGATCGCAGTAATATCCATAAAGACGACATCATGATACAGGCATCTTCCTGCGGATAAATATTCAGCTTTAGAGGCTAGGCTAGAGTTCACACCTTCTTGCCTCAAACACGGACGAGAAATGAGTATATTCCTCCCTTGGGAGGCAAGCGACTATGTATGAAGGGATGAAAATAAGTCCCTAGAGATGGAGCACTCTGTTTCTGCCCTTAGGGTCGAATTGAACATATCGTTGAGGGATAGTGAAAATATCATATGTTCACAGGTTGGCCATATTAAATTAGAATAAACGAAAGTTATGAAGTTTTGGGGCCAGTTCTCTTACCGATCAATGTAGTCAAAGAATTAATAACAATAGCTTAATATTGCTATGCTTTTAACTTATGGTGAAAAGATGAGGATTTTTTACAGGGTGAGGGTGAGGGGAGGGGGGGGGGGGTAAATTGATACGTTTTACACCGATGCCTGCTACGGGAGATTTATTACGGAATGGGCAATGGAACTAGCAGGTGTTTATAGTGTACACGGTGTGTTGAGTTTATGAAACGGCGAGTTTGACCCGTCGACCAGGCCATACCAACAACTTTGCGAGGGCTTTTGATCGTACATCATTGGATTATTTTTGCTACTGTTTTAAATACACCCATATGCACTGTGGATTGACTGCTCCGAACATTGATTAATTTTGTTGATCGTTTAAGCAAGAATTTGGAAAATCGCAAAAATCTTGCGATGTAGCGTGAAAGGTCATACCACCTTAAATATGCATTTTTACACGTGGAACAACTTTTGTTATATATGTTTCTTTTGAGCCTCCAACGGTTCTGCCGATAGAGCGTTCTGAATAATTGAAAGTGCTTTCCAACAATTATTCGGGGGTTCATGAAACGTGAAGATATGAATTTGGGACTATTCATTTTTGACGGCATTACCATAACTTCTTTCATTCGAAAGTTAATTATTCAAGTAACTCTTAAGGGGGAATTCGGAAGATCATTTTTCTTTTGCAATTTTAGTTCATGAGATGGAATATTTAATTCAGGGTATATATTTATATTTTGAGTTTGGTTTCGTAATACGTAGGAAAACTAGCATAACAATTGAAAAAGCAATTGTTTTTCAATTGTTAGATTAAAAAATTTGTTCAATTAAAAAACAATTTTTTAATTGGTATACTAGAATCTGGAAAACCGACATACTAAATTCTCGTATCAAAAATACTAACATCGAGCATTCAACTTTTCCAAGACTTAAAGGACGAGCGGCAAACTTTGGTTATGAAATTATCTAGATATGATATTCGCAAAAATCTTCGTCTCACGCCAAAAAGGTCCTGATCAGCCAGTTATCTGAATCGGATCATGGCGTTAATAAAAAACATATGCGGTACTTTTTTTTTCAAAGTAACGAAAATTTATCTGCATTCTGCATAATACGAGTCTTCGGTTTCGACACTAACGAGGTCACGTGGAATGCGTCATATGCAAATAACCAAAATATTTTGAAATTATGAATACGACTTTAATGAGTGGAAAAAACTCTTTCCTTCAAATTCCGTAGAAAAGGACTTTTAAAAAATTTGAAAATTTCAAAGCAAATTTCTCAATTTCCCCGATGCCATTTTGTATCCATAAATACCCAAAAATTAATTCGGAAGCAAATTACAGAATTTTGTGGCATATTTAAAGGACAAAATCATGTTTTTAGATTTTTCTGTGTTGTTTAATAGTTGTTACAAAAAATACTTTGTTTTTTTTTCATGAAAAGGATTATTAATACTTCAAAACGGTAATGCATGCACGGAAAGAATCTTGGAGTTTGGCAGTTTACAAATTATTATCTACCTGTACAATTGAAAAGTCTATAATGATGAAAAAATTGATGCCCGCTTATAAGTTTTCCTTCTGACAGGAAATTCATTTCTTGATAATTTTCAAGTGCGTAATTCTTTATGCTAAATATCAGAAAAGTAAATTATATATAAAAGCCACTCATGCCAAAACAGAAAATAATGAAACTAATAAAACAATACTGGTCACAAATGTTTGACGTTTTAACGGTAGTAACTACTAATTAGATCTGATCCTCAGATAAGCAATTAAGACATTTTCTTCTCGAGTAAGATAAATAATCCAGCAATCGTGTAATTCATCAAAGTAAGAATTCAGATGCTATGTGAGGTAATGATATATTTGACTGTAGAAAACGTGTAGTTGAACGTAAAATATTTTGTTTTTTAACTGACTGGAAACTCAGCCGGAACAAGTAATTTGTTACTCACTACAAAGTAACAAGTTACTTCCAATGATTACAATTTTGTATCAAACAAGTCTTGAATTGGATTTATTCACAAGGAAATTCCGGATGAGTTTCCTGGTTCTCGAGACAAGTAAAAGCTGCTTTCTTAGGAACTCTCTTTTCTTTCAGTACACTGTTGCTATTCCGCCACTAAAGTACAAGCCATCAATCACAATAATTGAATCATGAAAAACAAATCTGTAATTCGATTTGTCGGTCACCTGTAATTCATTGACACACATCTCGATACAAGACACATACAATTCTAGATCGTATCCGTGCCAAATTCGCGAAAAAAAATTTGACGCCACAACTCACATGATATCACCACGAGGCACACTTACTTTTTTACAATACTCGAGAATCTGAAGTTTATCGGACATACAACTTTTCTGGTCGGTAGATGAGACCCATCGCCCTTGTTCCCCCATATGCTGAGCCAAATAAACGTCACTAGCTTCGCAAAGTGTTGCAACCTGTAATGACAGCATTGAATATGAATATGTTTCATCATACCTGAGGTTGACCATGAATGTGTCTCGTCATACCTGAGGTTCTGAACGACCACCTGCCGGCGCTAGCTCGAGTCTTTCCGAGACGGCCTGAAACAATTAAAAAATACGTAAATACTCTTCCAATTTCACAATACGCAGTGATGACAATTTTGATAAAGAAATCGTGAAGTGCATAATATTGCATAATGTGCAACAGAAAAACAGCCGCAGATAAATATCCGGAATGCGTATCCCAAAATTGAGTATTGTTTCCCTGAACCATGGATCGTTTATATGCACGAGTCGGTATGTATGTGTTAAAGTATCAATTTTCCGATATACATATAGGTTTTCTTTCTCTCCGGCCCTATTAACTGTACTCCCCACGGTAACCGCTCCCGAGCGGTCCTTCAGAAGGGAGTACTGGACACGTACCCATGCGGCTGGGTCCGACTTCCGCCATTGAGGCCATCGTATTTCTAAACACAGGGTGAACCCCCAGAAACGCATGTGCTACAACGGTGGGCACCCATCATGGAACACCCACCCCCTGCATCGGGTTAGGTCCCTGCCCGCCCATGGGGCTCATTTTAGGGGAAACGCTGATAGCACACACGGAATGTTCCTGTCATCGGTCGCCAGGTTCTCCGGAAGTCCGGCGCGAACGTAGGACCTTTAACGCCGTAAGAAGATACTCTATCCTTTATACCAGAGTTCAAACTCTGTGTGTGCTTCCTATGTTTCACAATTCAAGAAATATAGCGCCTAGAAAACGTAAAAATAAACGAAGAACATAGATGAGTTGTTGACACAAACTGTTGCCCATTTTTTTTATTTCAATTTTGGTAATGGTCTTTTTTTTTTAAATCTCTGGATTTTCTCTAATGTTCAAATGTGGTTAAAGTTGTGAAATTTGCAAAGTGGTTGCAACTTGAGAAATCTTTGAATCTTTATTTACTCCGATTTGAAACTTTATTTTTGCCGCAAGTGTCTAACTGTCCAACCGTGATTGATCCTTCTTCATTTGCGTATGTTGTGCTAGGTGTTAACAACTAAACTAGGTGTGAACGATGTCTCGAATGAATAAATTAGGCCTTTATATGGACCAACTTTCAGAGTATTTTTATCATTGAGCAATACATCGCCCATCTCTGTGAACTCATAGATTTTACACAGAAATAGAGATATATCCCTGAAGAAGCTCTTCCGTCAGCTTTAAACGTAGTAACCTTTCCCTACAAATTTAAAGTCGATCATTCACGTTTTCTTATTAAATACCTTCAGTGGTGAAAATCGAAGTATAGAATACTGCGAATTGCGCGTTTTAAGTATGTTTCGGCTTGTGTTTTTTTTTTCAATTTTGAAAATATATGAAGAATTGGAAATTCTGACAATCTTTGACGTTTTTGAAATTTTTGAAATTTTCGCAATTTTTGAAATGTTCAGAATTTTTGACATTTTTGAAAAGTTTGAAATTCTTTAAGTCCTTCAAATTCTTGAAATTCTTGAAATTTTTGAAGTTTTTGAAATGTTTGAAATTTGTAGAACTTTTGAAACTTTTGAAAATTGTGCGATTTTTCATATTATTGGTGATATCTTTACGTTCCTGTAAACACCTCCAAAATGATCACTCCATGCACAAATGTTAAATTTTTCCGATCAACATGATCAGTATCTTGCTAGAAGTCTAAGACGGGGGAAAATATCTACGAGTAGTCAAATTTTGAGGCGAAGGCCAACAAGCAATTACTGAATATGTATTAAGAAGTGAAGCGTACACGTAATAAATTACTACGAAAGAGTCAAAAAATCGGTATACCGAAATACGCACTTCTCGTGGCCACAATCCGCGAATTCTTCCCAAGTTATCTCAACTTTTTAATTTCGCTTCCCATTTATGACTAACTCTATTCATATCCTCCAGTACCTGAGAATGCACACGAATTTTTAATGAAAATTTTCCGCGGTGTGACGAAATTAGAGATTTTCGATGAAATTTCCGAAGGCCATATTTGACATATTCCCAGACATTGAATTTTGGTCGAAAATGGGGACCTCATAGCATGTTAAATCCCACTGGTGCGGAAAATAGTCCAATAAATCTAACAGCTTCAATACATAATATATAGTGATATGTATAATCAAAATTTCCACAGGGGTTTGTCAATTAAATAGTTAGTGGTAGTACGCCAAGGGCTTCAACGTCATGGAGTGATTCCCGACAACCTAGCTGCATATAGATGAATATGTCAACCTGCACAACTTGAAAAATCCCGAGCTCCCAGCGCCAATTTTATTCGATCCGAGTAGACGAACGGAAATACGCGATTTGTTTTGAATGGTGAAGGGTATTTGGTGAATTATATTATTCCGGAAAAGTTTACTCGAGATAGTTCTCCTCGGAGAATATATAGATATATGTTGAGGATTTTCCTGAGACAGTCCATACCAAATCAACCAACTTAGTCATCAACGAATCCAACCTCGAAATTATGTATGAAGCACTGGTTTCGAAAACAAATTTCGAAATTTTTTTCAAAATTCGAAAATTGGCATAGTATGGATGTATCTAAAAAAATCGTAGATATTCCGACACTTATGATAATTTTAACGCACCAGCGAGACGGTTATTGTAAAAGTATTTGCATCCAATTTTTTGTTGTGTATCGAATTAAATTCGAAAGTCTGCACGTGAAGGCATTTCTTGTATATCCTGAGAGGTATATTCCATTTTATCGTTAAACTTTATGTTTTCGAATGTGCTGACCATAAATATAAAACGGTTATTACGAGAAACGATTTTCTATTGTGTATAATGACAAATGCACTGAAAATACCACAAATGAGTGCTTCGTTGTTGGACTTTTTTTCTGCCGGAAATTATTTCCCGAAATGGGTTTGCTGGAAAATTACTTCGCCGGAAAATTACTTCCCTGGAAAATTTGTTCCTAGAAAAAATTTACCCGGAAAAATTTTCCCTAGATTTTTCCATGTGGACAAATTGCCCTAAATTTTTGCCGCTGACAAAATTTTCCCTAGATTTGTTTTCCTGGTTTTTTTTGCCTGGAAAAATTTCCCCTAGAATTTTTCGCCTGGAAAAATTTCCCCTAGGATTTTCCCCCCTGGAAAAATTTCCCCTAGGATTTTTCCCCCTGGCAAAATTTTCCCGAGATTTGTTTTCCCTCGAAAAATTTCTTTATAAAAAAATTCGAAATAATTACTAACACTATTTCCGTATATCAAATACATGACATCCTCCTTCAGAGAGCCATATACTAAGAATGAAATTGGAAAAAGTGCTGTGAAAGAAGTGGCAACATCGACGACAGTTGGTCTTGTGATTTCCGAGAGTTGGTAACATCTGTGGCTCGATGGAAACTTTCGATTGGCTCATGAGAGACGTTTGAATTGACCGCGCAATCCCGTGCAATCCAGCTCTAGTTGCGACAATACTGCAAGTTTCAGGCGCGCACGTTAAAATTTGTTTCCTTACAAATTTTCTTATAATGCTCCGGAAAATGACTTGAATTTCTATGGAGAGCCGAGTTGGTGTCGCCTATTATGACCACAGTGATTGCTTCCCTATTTACTAGTTCCCTCGAACATCATTGAAAATTTCCTCTCTTTCGTATACCCTTTCGCGTTTTTACGATTTGCTCCCTTCTACCCTCCCCCCCCCCCCCCCCCAAATCCCCTGTACCGTATTCGCCGAGGGACTAGGGAAAATCTCACTGGAGGCAAAATCGTTAGTGAAACTGTGAGATTAGAGCCCTACAAATTTTGACCGCTGTTGCCCAGGATCGAACCCGGGTTGCTGGTATGCGAGTCTAACCGTACTTCCACTCCCGTTAGTTGTCCAACATTACTATTTTTCTCTAAATTTCCCCAAAAACTTAAGTAATTAGTGTAGAAAACTCAATATGTCGAGCGCATTTATGCGGATATAATTTTTCGCTTTTAGTATGAGTTTTTTTTTATTTCAAGAATTTAGTAATAGTAGGGTAACGGCACCAGTAGACGAACGACCCCAGTAGAAGAACGATTCCACCTTTAATTAAAGATGGTATAGATTGCACCAAAATTAAGATAGTTTTCGTTCGAAATTATCAAGAATGGCACCAATTTAGAATAACGCACTGACAGTTTTATTTGAATTCATTGAGATTTTGAGTGTTAAAGTACCGACCATCTACTGGTCTTAACCGTGCGTCTACTGGTGCCGTCACCCTAGTAGGTTAAGTAGGATAATTTATCAGCTGGAAAGTAAATGATGCTTTCCATTTGGTAACATTTCTTGTATTTTCGGGTAAACCGCCGGTCGCATGATGAGCGCTGCGCCGCTCGATGTATGGTTTAATTTTCAGAATGTGACTTCAAACCACCCGATCAATTGTCAATCCACAATATTCAAACATCTCATCATCATCATCATTTGACGAATTTAATTGAATTTGATTATTCTCGACGTTTAGATAATTCCGTAGTGGAAAAAATCGCGATTATTCGGAGGTTGAACGTGGGAACTTCTCATCGAACTCATCTTCAAAATTTAAATGTGAAAAATATTGTTTTCACATGCTCAAAATAGGATGATTTTTTTTAAAGCTCGTGGTTCTCACCAGGTTGATCAAAAAATGAAAAATTCGGATAACGGCATTAAGACCATAGCGCGACCTCGCAAGGATGCGGAAGGAAATATGTTGTATTTATGGACCAATTTCGGCTCCACAAGCTTCTGTAATGAAACTTTTCCCAGGCATAACTATGGAACTGCAACTGATATTAAACATGTAAAGTTACTGACGTGCAAACATTACCGATGCATTGAAAGGAAGTCAATTGGTTTGGCAGCAATGCTGTAGCATTTTGTCGCTAAAACGTCAATTTGATGGAATTAATTTTTTTCTCAGTAACTTTTTTTACGCTCTGGGCTGAGTTGAAATTCGACATGACAGCGAAGCCCTCTAATAGATGATTGCTTCCTACCGTTGCCAATATTTCTTCAACCGCATTTCCATCAGATGGAGCGCACCATTGATATGAAGTACTCTGCTCTGATTGACCGGACCCCCAATGTCAGAAATAATCCACGAAACTTGTTATCTTTTCTGGGCACAAATCACGAAAATTTATGTAATCTTTGCGATATTATGAACATCTTACTCATAATAACAACATAAAAAATTCGAGTTAATTCGACTAAATTCGATTGAATAATGGAAATAGAGCAACGGGTATTCAATAGAAAATATTCTGTGACTGCACTTTCTGCAATACTTGCTGAAAAAATGGGTATTGATAGTGTTGGATGTGAAGCAAACTCCCTTCACCCCGTTGCATATGAACTTCTCTCCCCCCCCCCCCCCCGCGCCTTTGCAAGCAGAGTAAAATGCAATTTCCTACGTACCACGAATCATCAAACTAATCTCTTTTCCTCTATTTTGCGGAAGCTTTTGACCGATGATGATACATCGCTAGCATCAGTGTCCGCATGTAGATTAATTAGCTAGAGAACCCCCAAGTCAAATTTTTTTCTGAAGCATCCAGCAATACATGCTGCGGTGCTTCCCTCTAGGCGCGATCAGTTGGATTCGACGACGAGACGCCACCACTTAGGCTCAATAACGTTTGTGGAATTTCTAGGGAAAACAGAATGGCGTACACTATAGCTTGACCACACAGAAGGATATTTTTTATCAGGATTTTGTGCCATGTATTTTTCAAAAGTAGTCCAATCAATAGTTGGTTGAAGTCCCTCCCAGTCCTCACAAGTACATTTCTGCAAACAAGCAATGCGGCTTTTCGAAGGATACCACTTAGCGCGGAAAACTTTTCCGGAGATCTATTGCATTTGTTTAAATATTTTGAAAATTTCATCCGGTTCCTGTTATCAGCTAGCCAGCTAACTTATCGACATTTCTAGCTAAGTATTTTTTAGTCATCAATTTTTACATATCTGTAGCAAAATGATACCTTCAGCAAGTGTTCGCATCGGTAGCTCTAATTTTTGTAAATCCCTCAGAATCTGGTGCAGTTGAGATAATCTCCATACCAACTTCTAGGTGGAACTTAATTGTCTCTCCAAAAAGCTGTATATGAAATTAGAGCCATCTCTTTCTACTTCCGAAATATTCGTCGAATGACAACTCTTGGGGTAAGTTGACGCACCTCGTTTTACCACGTCTCTACAGGTATTTGATATTTTATAGGGAGGACTATTGTGGAAGTCAGCACCAGCTACGTCCTCATTGTCACCCCTGGATGCTGGAACACTAAGTGCTGGGGAAAAGTTATATTCGGTAGCGCTGGCTGAACGGTATTATTACCCCGAAGTATTCATAAATAATTAATTGAGTTATTGACGTAAGAAGCTACATCGGAATCGGTTACAACCTGCAGACAAGTCGGTGAATTTTGAAGAGATCTGAATATCTGGTCATTGGGACTGCAAGATAGTTCCAATGATTATATGTAACCTGCAATATGAGGCTAAATTTTGAAATAATTAACGATAAAAGTGGAACTTGCGAATATCGACGGACTAGATAAACGAAATTAAGGAGCAGACTTAGCAGAATTGGAAAAATATCACACAACTTAGCCCTTGGACTATACCAGACATCCTAGCAATATTATAACTTCTATTATGCAATCTATACTCACTTTACAATGATTCAGCAGTACATAAGATGAATAAAATTAAGGAGGAGATGGTGAGGGTTGCGATCTACTCGGTTCAGTGGACACACCAGAGCCATAGGCTGAGACACTCCGAAGCAAGGGCAAACATTCGGATCAAAGATTCACGCACATATGGGTAAGTTTCGTAAACTAAAGTTTTAAAGTAGTTTAGATCGAGTGGTCAACCTTCCAACGATCCAAGTTCGAACTTCCGCGTGGTCTTTTCTTCTTGTTGGTTTTTTTTTTCAACAGGACGGCGCTTTTTATCCACATGTTCAATTTCGATTTTAATCAAAATATTTTAGGTTTCTCAAGTTCGTTTAACCGGGATCATAGAATGATCAAATAATAATATTACTGAATACTTGTTTTGACTAACTTTTGGTTATTTTTGTGGCACCGTCTTTAGGAGCTGTATTTTATTCTTGAAATCGGTGATTTTTCTATAATCTGAAAAAACTCCAGAAAGCTACAGACTATATACATAGCAGCCTGAAATATGTACATAGTAGCAAGAAGTTAATTTTTGCTGCATAAAATTGTCTGTATAGATTTTTATTAGCTTCCCAATATTCGGGCCCTTATATTAAGAATAGGAAAATGGTTCCGAATACTAATAATAAATACGCCAAGTTACATAAAAGACATCTATGATTTGTAAATTGTGATCAACTAATCATTTGTAGTCATACCAAGCGAACCAACGGATTCCGAAACTTGACACCGAATCGTCGAATTGGAAGGTGGAGGCGCTAACTGCTGCATAAATTTAACGCTCAGAACTTGTCCATATATTCTCCCCAATGTATTTGTTTTTATGTTATTTTATAAAGAACCTGAGAAACTGTTGGCGCGAATCGTATCCAATTTTGGTGTTGAAGGAAATAAGTCTAACGGTATTAGAAAATAACTATTTCGAAGTATCCAAATGGACGTTGTATGCCAGAGAGGCTCGGGCATGGTCGGAGGTCTGATGATCTTCCCCGATTGCCAATTTCTTCCTTCAAGAATCAGCAGATGTGGCTGTCACATGGAAGCGAAAGTTATGGCTAGGATTAAGTTATCTCTATTCCACTAATCTTGATCAGATTTCAAGCATTGCAAGTCCAAAATGGCCCTTCTAGATTAACGATTGACGTTACCAAGGTTACTAAAGGTCAATGAAGACATTCAAATTTAGCATTAGGTTAAAAGAGAATCGCACATAGAAAAACATGAATATCTCCAAAACTACAACCGACCACAACGGCTGCTTCCATGCAGACGGTCACATCTTATGATTTGCTAAAAAGGGTGTGAGTTGGTATCATCAAGGATTCAGAAATTCCCAATATTCGAATAAGCCTTTAAACTTAACCTCAACTTGCACAGAATTTTTGCTCCGATGGTAAGTCCTATACAAGTGACACAGCCACTTAAGTACCATAGCAAGAGAAACTACTGTAACCCCACAGCTGCCGCTTCTAGATGTATATAGACGGGTAGCATTAGTCACAACGCTTGAGAGCGGTACCGGATGCAAATTCGGTCTAGTGGGAGGAAGCGAGAGTTGCCAGCGGCAAATGGCAACGCCCCAAAAGGTAACGACCTGAAAAGGTGATCCATGCCTAGGTTAAGTCAGACCACCAACTTTCCGATATCGTTGGAGTCAAGTACAAATAGTCGGTGACCGGAGGCAAAAGGTTCACCACGGATGATACCCCTGAAGGAAGAAAAGGAGATGTAACACGTGAAAGTCATGGTAAGAATGCACTAGTTATCCGTATAAAAGAAAAACAGCAGTTCTGGGAGATGTTCGACATCGAGATATGATCTTCTCAGCAGGACGCTTACTCGTCAGCTGAATAACTGCGGAAAACAATGTCCAAACCGGAGGCAAGTCGAACAAGCCTGATGTTACCCATAGCTATAATTCGAATCGTCAGAGATAAGACGGAGATCCTTCATGCCGGTCCTCAGCAGGACCTTGCCATGTAGCATCGGGATAAATTGACTACAGGACAGAACACTTGTCGGATCTAACAACTCGCGGCTGGGACGAACACAAACGTCCGGAGATTGATGATGAACGCATCAGTACGCCCGGGGTTTCACCATCGTTCTTCATGTACACCAAGAGCTTCGGATGAAACTTAGGAGGAATACATCGAACTGCGTTTAGCCTCTTTGGTTTTAGAGATATCTATGATGAAACGAAACGATGAAAGCCAATAGAAATCGGATAATTCAATAGTTTTTTAGGTGTGTTCTTTAGTAAAACACCTAATGAGATGTGCGAAAGTTAATTCGACTGAGGTCGAAGAGGTATGAAGATCTTTTGGAGGACCAATTAGGTAATCCTTCTGAAGTTCATTCATATTCATTTAACAAATGGGGTTCTATGGACTTCACGACAGCAAGTTCAATACTGATACTGATATTGACTGAGCGACACTTGGTGTCAAGTACGGAGAAGACGCTGACGAGATCGCTGACTCCGTAAAATCCACTTGTTCACCCTATGTGGACAAAATAGGCGCCAAGGAAATGCGCAGTTTATCAGAAGGCCCGAGGTCGCTGAATTAACAAAAATGTAAACATATTTCAATGCAACGTATTCATCGGTGAGGATATACTTTCTCGAAGGCAGAGTGAAGTTGTTGTCAGGATGATACAACAGCAAATCTGAGGCAGTCGAGCGGTGCATTAGTCAGGGGCTTATAAAACTAATGTTATTGATGGAATATCGGATTGGTGAATGATCTTTGAATACAAAGTAAAATGAAATGAAGCCTTATTAGTTGCGTCTCTTGATACCCTGTTGCTCTCTCAGAATATTACAAACTACTGACGAAGCCCCTCCGAGCACACTTAGCGGTGGCGCGCTTGACGGCAGTACATATATAATGATGTCATTATATATAACTTTTGCAAAAAAAATTTCTTCGGAATATGTTATCTTTAACCTCTAACTACGATAGATGAAGAATTGACAAAGATAGAAAGAAATACCTTTTTTATAGGGTGGATTGCCCCATACATATGAGGAGCCAGGGGCGGACGCTCTAAATACCATCAGTTATAGATGCCAATTAGGAGCCAATGGAGAAGGCTCTTCATGAAACTGAGGAACGGAATAAATTACAACGCACATATTTTAACTTATCCTAGCACGGGAAAAATTGCCCGATTCAGGGATATAAATATTGAAGCGGAATACACGAATACCAGCATCTGGTCTTTCTTCTATGAACTGTGAATGCGTTACTCTACATAAACAATTTGTAGATTGGAGCATAGTCAACTCGATGCTGAGCAAACGAACTTATAAAACCTCGACATATAACTTCTTATGAAGAGCTCGTCATTTTGTAAGGCATTTACATCAGTTGTTAGAATAGAAATGGGGGAAACCGAAAAAAAAAACTTGAATTATATAGTCACCTCTTTTACGAAGCTCTTGCTGAAAGATGACTTAGTGAATTTCCAGGGTAAAAACTTTAAACTTGGTTACCGACTGCGCAAATCGGCTCCCTTTGATGTCAGAGGTCAGTGCCCTCGCCACTGACCCACTGTCGTCAGTCTCGAATGAGAAAATTATTAAATTGCTCAGATTTTTTACTTTTAGTTCAATGGAAATCAAGCCATTGAAAGACGTTGGATTTTTGGGTAATAGTTTTGACTGTAGTGCTCAAATAATAAAAAACAAAAAAATTGTTCATATAGCACTTTTACCAAACAAAACAGGCAAGATACATATGCACACACACACACACACACGTGTACACTATTAACCTGAAAAATCACTATTTCTCCACTATAGTAGACGCATGCCGTGTCCGCTATTGACGATACCCATAAAGTGAGAACGCTAGGCGGGACGCGAGCATAACTTGACTGCTGTATCAATGGGGGGGGGGGGGGGGGGGGGGGGTGGATCAACCTAGACGCCCGGCATCGCAGCATAACTCACTTCCTGTGAGTTAGCCCTGTATGCACAAAATGACAAAAAGTTGGCGGCTGCATAGATGGGTGTCGATAGGGCTCTCTTTTCTCACCTACAGTGCGGGGTGCAGGGCAGAGAGAGGAAAAATAACACACACACAAGCAGGCAATATTGATTTTAAAAAACTAATAAAAAAATTGATATAGATAGTAAAAAAGGGCGAAGCAATTTGTCAAGCCCATTACAATATGTTCCCTTTTCGCGAGCTAAATGAACGTGTCTTTCGCGAAAATTACGAAATGAGAAGATTGAGTGATGTAGATAGAATGTGCAAACGAAAGATGACAAAAACTAATGTTTTTGGGATAAAACAAATTAGTATTGAAATGGCTAGGAAGAATTAATATTTATGCCACCTCTGAATCCAGGGTGTACACTCGTGTGATGAATCATGAATGAGTGTATCAAAGATGTATAAAGCACGTGCACACTTTGTCGCGCATCTGATATAAGTCAACAAAATTTTTTTTTACGCAAGAATTTGTACTGCAGGCATGATTAACATCAATTTCAATTATTTTTTTTGTTCTCCAAGGGTGGTTAGTGCGTAGTACAGAATACGCAATTCAGCATGGCTTGGGAATTGAAGAAATGTAAGTAACATTTTTTCCATGTTTTCGCAGTGGTAGGAAAGGGATGTATGTTTTTCTCGATTGCAAATGGTATTTTCAGCCAAGCACGACGGTTTTTCATTGATTAATTTTTACAGTGCGGAACGAGCATAAATCCCAATGGGACACATCACCAGGGGCACAACATAAACACTTACCCCCTTCTCAGTTTACCGTTGATATTTTTTTAAATTAAATATCAACTCACTTAAAAAATAAATGATAAATTAGGAATGAGTTATTGATAGTAATGAATCGTTCAGTTCTACGGAATAAAATTGTTTCAACGAATACGCATTACAAGCTAGCAGTAAAAATGAGCAGAATCGAATTTTATTCATTGCATCAAAATTAGAGCTCTTTTAGAGTTAATTAAAACGCTGAAAACTTGATGCGTTTGGATTAATGACGATTCTATCAATGTCACTATATTTTTCTCTCAGTGTAGAAAATCGTCTCTAAGATGATGTGACACTACATGAACGGATTCCAGTAGATCAAATTTTTAACATTGTCATCTGTCAATCGATCGCCTCAGTTCCTCGCAATCGGTTACTGACACTGTGCCTTATTGAGACCAGACAAGACTAGATGAGAGAATGGCTTTCCAATAACGACACCAGAGACGGATGAATCTCGTCTGGTCTCGCCTGGTGGAATCACAACAGCTGAGCGTGTGATATAACATGCATGGGTAGATTCAGCTATGACGACAAGACGAAATGCCTAACATACTTGTTGGGTGACATCAATGTATCCAAGAAGAGCCAGAGGATGTCTGTAACAAGTTCTATTGGACATCACCCACCAAATTCACGGAAAAATTCGGTATTTAAAACAATGTTTTTCAATTCCCGATCTTTCAGGCTCCCTTTTTCCAATTTTTGTATAATTCTTTACCAACTCTCTAAGTGACAAATTCCACGAACTTTGATGAAGATTTTTTGCACACAGGATTTCGAGAACCCCAAAAACGTCGCTATTTCGAAATCTATTATGTGCACACAAGCAATATGAATGTGTTTTTTACTGGAGTTTTTATTTGCATAGGATGAAAAAGGCAGATATCGCTGGGGCTTCAAGTTCTTCGTGAGAGATAGGGGTTGAGCGATTTTTAATACGCGATCTGGTGCTCTATGGGAGAAATGATGACTCACATTGATTTTGCTCTGCGTATTGAAAAACGACGCAGTCTGGGACATATTCCCGCAAAACAATGGAATGGGTAAATAGTACATTTCGACACAAGGGCATAATAGTGTATTTCCAGTAGTATAATAGTATATGTAACATTTTTCGGTAGTGACTTTTACTTTTCCAAGTTCGGAACGGGGCTAATACCAATCCCCGAACGACGAAATCACGAGGCGATACGGAAAACATACATAAATGATATATTATGTATGATATATGATATATGATATCCGATATATGATATATGATATATGATATATGATATATGATATATGATATATGATATATGATATATGATATATGATATATGATATATGATATATGATATATGATATACGATATATTTTGTTTGAAAAATGATAAGTATTTAAAGTGCGATAGCAATATTTCAATGACGACTATGAAGGTCAATGGAAAATTGTGTTAGTCCGTGGTCGGAGTATACGAACTGGTCTAAGCATCTGATTACGAGCCATGTGCCGCATCATAAATCCCGCCTCTCAATAACTATTCCACATGCACATGGTAGCAAAATCGTATTTGATAAAAAAAATAATATTTTAAGTGTTGAACCATATTTGAGCTCCCTATGTATGCGATTCTATACTCGAATAGTTTGATTGATATGGGACAGGTTTCCCTCTGATTTCTTCCTCATGGGAGAAGAAACATCATCTCCAACAATTATTTTCTAGAAATATATTTATAAAGCACTTCAGATGTGCATCAAGTATCTCAAGAGCTTGGAGGAGGAATATGGCAGCAGTAGCGCGGTTGTATTCCCCTATCTATCAGCGATGTGTGTTTATTTTGAAATTATTATAATACACGATAGGCAACTTGCATGCAGTCCATATTTGCGAAATAATCCCATTAAGTGACTCATTACAAACTATCAAGTACTACTTCACATGAAATTCATGGTAATCCTTCATCAATGTTATACAAAATATAAGTACAAATATGTGAAAATTGAAATAGTAACAGCAGTGTTCAATCAGTTTCAACCCCAATTATGAATTCCGCCTGATATTTTCCCCTTGTTCGCGAGCGCAAAAACTTAAATTATGAATAACCATCAACGGTTATTAATTATTCAATGGAGATCTCGACAGAATTTACCGTGCACTCAGGTGGAAGAAAAACAATAGTCTCGTACTTAAATGGTTGAAGGCTATGTTTGTCTAAAGCGTACCCATGAATAATTTGAAACGCATTTTAACCACAGAAAAAATATATAAAAATTCACTATCGGAAATTGTAATTGAAAGAAGAAATACAAAACAAATCAACAACGTTGTGCAGTTATTCAGTCATATTACATATCCCGATTTGGGGATGAAAGGGTTCCCGATTTGAGGATAGATAGAGCAACCATTTGGAGACATGTAGATCTTTCACTTGGTATCTACATATTCCCCGATTTGGCAAGATCCATAGCGTCGATTTGGGGATACATAGTTTCGATTTCAAGTCAGCAGTTATCATTTTTAATTTTTAATTTTCAGTTATCGGTTTTGTTAATCTGGTAGAAAGAGAGAAAAAGAGGCTGCTTGGAAGAGGGAGAGAGCTAGAAAGAGCAAGACCGAATCCACTGCGAAAGTGGATAATTCAATCCCATACTTTCTGAACAGAAAACGAATTTGTACACTGGTAGAAGGTTTCGGTTAATATCATCGGAGCTTTTCCCCATACCTGAAAAAGACAAGAAACTGTTCAAGATCGACAATTTAAAAAGTACTATTCATTGGTACTTTTTGCTACTTTTGGGAGTATAATGTATAGCGCCTGATCCAAGCCTGATCACTCAAATTGAAGTGGTCTGGGAAGTTTTGAAGACAGCAGAGCCTCCTAATTTTCCGCGGTTTTCGCCGAGGATCAAGATCTAGAAGACATATCAAATACCATTGGCTATCTCCTTCCATCCTTAGGATTTTACAGAAAAACTGCCGGAAATGAGGGGGGCTCCCCAAGACTACCATGTGCAGGGCTGTTTTATAAAATATGAATCACTCAGAAGTTTTGAAAACTGTGCCGGCTCTGGAAGAATAACATATTTTACTTTTAAATGAAATAAATGACGGAAAGTTTTCCTTGGGAAAATTTCACTGACAAATTTTTCTGTTGGACCTTACTGCCCTGGGAAGAATCTTCTCAGCCAAAAATTCTCAGACAAACAAAACATTCAAACGAATTTATAAGCTATGTTCGAATCTTTCCATCAGTTCAACAACCGTCGATCCCGGATCAGATCCACGTTCAAAAGATTCGAGAACAGCGTCTATAGGAAACTAAGGTATGTAAAAACATACACACACGTACGGACACAGGCATATTAATCTGATTCAAAGTATATCATGAGGATAACGAATATCGAGAAAAATGAGAAATATTTTAGGAACATTCCGAGACCTGCATGACCCACGAGGCAATATGGCCTAATATTCCTCAACTTTTCGATATGTGCCACCACGGATTAAGTATCATTGAATACCACCCATCACAGATCGGAAAATTTCAAATTTGCACCGCGTTAGCATCTCAAGCCAAAATGCTCAATGAATACAAATTTTCGGAGCGTCTGCGGCGCCATGCTCAGGTGTGAGATGAAAGGATTTGTGCCAAGAAAAAAAATCTATAAATTGTGAGAAGAATCTTTCCAACCTCCACACAATTTCCAAAAATTCTACAAGACATTGAAAAAAATGGAACTACAGAACAATTTGACGAAATTCAATGGAACAAAATCGAAATTTGCACTCATTTGTATGAAAATATTTTTGTTCCAAAGAATGATTGAGAAGTTCGGAAAATTGGGAAGATCTCCGCAGTTTTCTAGGGATCACAGGAACGTAATCATCCATTAAAGACAAATTATGCAATCGTCCGTTATGTCTTTAAAAATAACAATTATTCGTACCTCAAATTTTACAAAAAAATGAATGTCCCCTCCATTCGGTCCAGACATATAACTTGCTGATAAAAAATTTGTAGGGTCATACTCATATTCCCTTTATTTGAACGGATTTACGAATTTTGTGGAATTTTAATTTGGCAATTTCTCTCTGTGATAACTGATAAAAAAATGAGAGCTACCAAAGGAATCATAAGATGGTTTATGTAGACAATACGATCGGTGACAATAAAAATCCAAGTTAACTGGTAAAGTCGTGTGACAAAAAATCTGTTTTTGCATTACGGATGATATTTGTTTGGAACTTTTTTTCGTACCGTCCACGATTTGCATGTCAGAGCGGTATAAATTCAATTATTGATATTGCTGATAAGAGTCAGCTAGATCAGTTTTTTCTTTGGAATGTTTTTTTCCCCTGAGCAATGTGAAAAGATGTCGATGCAAGTAAAGAAGGTAATTCGCTTGAATTACACGAGAAACACACACACACACATACCCACACACAGACATACACATACACACAAAAACACACACACACCAGGAAATTGATAATGCAGCATTTACATGCATCTTATCTAAAAAAAAAACGCGCGGTCATGAAAAATTCGAGAAAAGTGAAAATTTAATGGATCCGCCATATTCTATTCTTTGAGCACTTACAATAACTTTCCCTACAGGGAAGTTAAAAATTGATGTCTCCACATAATATAGACATTTACTCCGCCATCAGAATACTTTTTTCCAATACGATTTCCAACATGGATTTTTACTCTCACTCCTACTCCCATTTCCTCCAACGAAGCGTAAAAAAATATGTTTACTCGCAAACATTGCAAATCCACCGTGGCGTTTATTCCGAGTCCATGCCCCAATTTTTATTCCGAATTTGTTCCAACTATATTAGGCAGAAATTTCGCGCATATACAAATGTACAATAAAAAATTCCTCAATATATTTTTTTTACTTGAGTTTACATTCGTTTCACCTTTGAGTACCTCCGACACTATTTCCATTTTCCTACCCCTATGGCAAATTACATATGACGGCAAAAAGTCCTATATTCTGACCATGGAACAATACATGGCTTTTTGGCTCACATATATATGTTACTCTGTGGATACCTAGTTCACCAACGTTACGATAATTGTTGCTCCCTCTAGTGCGAAAGACACGGAGTATTCTATTTGTACAAGTCTTGCATATCCACCTAAAATTTTCACACCCCCATTTACACATATTCAAGCCAATGGCATAATCCTATCGAATCGTTAATACCTAGTGCCAATGCGGTTCTCGAGTACGCTCGAACGATTAATTATCACCGGCTTAACGAGCCAGTTTGCCGCGTGAGGTGTCAAGGGGAGCTCTGAAAAGTTTCATCCGCCCCCGCCCCCCCCCCTCCCACCCCCACCCGCAGATTTTCTCAGAGGTTTCCCAAAGACCCACATCGCATTATTTCTCGGCCAATTTTAAAATTAATGACGATGAAATGTCCACGGAAAAATCCATCAACCGGAGCCCCATATAATAAAGAAATGAAAAATCGATGTCATAAATCCAATTTTATTCACATTTTTACCGACACGCGCTCCTCTAATCCCACTTTTCCCAAACGCAATCCCAAATTTTCATCATAACGTCACCTGTAAAAAATTCCTGTAAAAAAAAACACTTGATGTATCCATAATTTTTAAAAAAATTTCTTACTCATTGCAAATCAGATAATGAAATTCAACTTCGGCCTTTTCTGAACACTTATGCGCAGAACGCACGGTATGGATGACTGAAACGTCACTGCAGAACAAACCCTACTGTGAAATATACACACACGTCAATAGTGACTTTCGGATAACATGACAGGAAGTGGTGTTTCTTTGCATCGATAAATCGGAAATGAAAACTGCCAACCACTAATTTGTATGTCATGTTTTTGCCAATAGTAATAATATCATGACAAGTCGATTGCGGCATTCAGATATCCGTCTGATGTGTATTGATTTCAACCCTCTGAAAAGTTAATGGGATTTCGTCTATTCACTTGAACAACTGAGAGACCAATTGAGAAAACACCCGACCCACGGTCTTCATTCTGATCAATAAGTTTCCTGGACACACAATAAATTTCTCAAAAAAATTGAACTCACCTGCGCGTGACATACTAGTAAACCAAACACGATTAGAAGTGCGTGGAGCATCATTGGGCCCCTCATCCTCGCCGCAGAACTTTTTTCCTTATTTTATCACTCAATATCTGTTGAAAAAAAAAATACGAGACACTGGTGTGCCCTTTCACTCCGGTGGGCGTTAATTCACTGAACTTTTTTTTTTTATTTCCTTCGATGAAGCGTATCTGATGGAAACGTCAATAAATCAGAAGACAATCACTGTTATGCACAATTAATTATCGGCGCAAGTTGTAAAAACAAAAAGGGAAATTATATTGAAGAAAGTCTTTAACTATTTCCGGTAAAATTTGATTAGTATTTTTGTTATTATTGAAAACGTCAATTTCCTGTGTTATTTAGACGGCGAAACGAGTCGCCTTAACGATCGCCGCGTTGATACTACTGGTATGGTACTCCTCTGCATTCGCTGGGTGGGTCGCTCGATTTACAGTTCATGGATGGGGAAAGGTGAAACGTGTGGGTGAGGGTAACATCCAAGATGGCGGATTACTATCTACAGTGTGTTGAGAGTAAAGCCCAGAGGCATTTGTTGTAAGGAACTCTACAGTGCCGCGTTTTGTCCAATCGCTAACGAGCCAGGCTGAAATCACGGGGGCGGCTGCGTCATGCGCATGCGCACTGTGGTCAGTCGATAATATGGCGGGATCTCGCGAGTTTTGAACGATGGATTCAGTGGAAAACTTACATTTAACGCATCTGTCATGAGACTTTCACCTAGATTTTCATGTCGAAAATGTGTTGAAATATTGAGAGATTTGAGGGAGAATTTTACGATGGCTCAAGTAATTTTTAATTTGTTTCGGGTGACATTGATAGTTTGTACCAGATAGTTAAGGTGACGCGGATTACATTATTCAATTCGATCGGAATTCTCACGTGTTGCACGTGCTATCGGAATTGGCTTCACGCCATCTATGGAGAAATCCTGCAACATCAATGAAAGCGTTTTTAACAGATATTCGCAAAACCAAAAATATTATTGAATATTCATATAAAGTTATATATGGCATATGAACCCGAAACAAAATATGGAAGATTCTCGGAATGTGTGCCTCAAGAATGCTGGTACAATGACGCTAATTTTGACGGGCTATGCCCATAATCATTACATGTTCACTATTACACGCAAAAACACCCATTTCCGCGTCTGTCTGCTATGATAAGTCTAAAAAATGTAACTAGTACATGGACGTTCATTACTTTTTATCAGAGCCCTTTTTTTGGCCCTTATGTCTGAGCTCTTCGACTGTTGAGACCATCTGATTTTAGTTAATACGCTATTAAAATGTATGAAATTGTTGTATTGCAAAATACGAGATTGTAGTTATTGGTTTTGTGGCAGGCAGGTAAAGGAATCCCATCTTTTTACTCAATGGAATTCGACTCCATGCATTTCTTACCGACATGAGTTTCCGGCGGTTTCCCATATCCTATCATGCGAATACGATGCAGAATATTTTCTGCAAGCCCACATATTCGCAGTGGATGAAATAGATATTTTTCCGGGTCAGTTATTTCAAGGTCATCCAAATCAGATTCCACCAATAGCATTTATAATAATGATAATAACAATAATAATTTCTGTCGCGGATTCCAGGTCACGCGGAGCTCAATGATTGTATAGAGACTCAGAAACAGAACTCTTAAAACTTCACTTTCATCACCTAAGAATCGCGAAAAGTAGTTTCTTCTCTCAAGGACCTGCTGTTACTATCTCAGAAAATTTTTCCATCAGTGGATTTTACCCTTCCGGCAGGGTATTATACCATTTAACTATGACACAGCACTCAGCAAATGGAAAACCCATGTCAACTCTCAGAACAATGATTAATTTACTTGTTTTTTTATGGTATGTATGAGCTGAAGAAGGTTGCAAATGATGGAGCAATAATTCCACTTGCCAATTCGCAAACCAACACACATCGTTGATAACGCGAGTTTATTGAATACACAGTTGTCTAGTGAGAGCTTGCAGCTAGAGCTCAAGACTGGGACTCTTGCACCAACTAGGACACTCACGGTATTGGCAACCTGATTAATTCTACTTTCAATAATTAATAATAAAAAAGATTCACAATTCGTAATTTTCAAGGATCCCCAGAGTTTATCCAGTAGCTCAGAGCCGCACGGTAACTTCGTCAAAACTGAAACTAATTTTAAGTTTTGGGAATTATGTAATAGATGTAATTCTTTTTCAACAAGTACTGGAGGACGTTGGATTTCCCTAGTGGCTGCATGAAATAACTGGCCAAGGCGGAAAATGTATATAGGGCATTTCACTTGGAATCGTTAGAGCTGGAGCCCAATGGACTCGGATTGTGAGAATGCGTATAACTCTTCATCATACTCATCAATGATTCCTCAGAACAAAAAATGAGGACCCATACACCAAAAAGTATATCTGAAAAAGGTCCTTTACTATTTTAGTGAAATTAGTATTGTGCATTGTTCGTTATTCCATGATCATTTTATGATTCATTACTGCAGAAGCAAATAAATATACAATACCGGACGTAGAGTCTGCAGCATAAAAAATCTACATCTTCCCATCAATTTCCAGTAAACTCCTCTCTGCACCCCCCCCCCCCCCCCCCCCTCCCGCCAATGCACCATGTGGATACAGAAATATCTGAACGAAAATGACTGGTTGTTCAAGAAGTTAAATGCGTAATTGACCTGGAACGATTAATTTTCCATGCAATAGAACGCATTGAAAAAACACTTTTTGGTAGGGCATTATGGATTAATACCTCAAAGATCCAATCCGAAGGCAACTCTCATATTATCCCGAGCATTATCAATATGTGAAACATTAAAAATTTGTTCAAACACTATCATTGCGGCCAGTCTTATTGCCCAAATTATCTATGTAGTTTTACGATTTTTGGATCACCAAAAATTGATGAAGTATGGCAAGAGAATTGATTCCTTCTGCACCATTGTAGTTCCTGTTTCCAAATCCATACGGTTTTCCGAACGTATTTTTATCGAATTGTTGTAGTCTTGCAGTAACGATGTTTACTTCCACCAATCCATTTACTTGAGAGAAGAATGCCATAACTTTAGCTGAACGCCGTTGTGAGCAGAACCAAATTCTCCACAGATCCACTGGATCCACTCAGGTTCCTGTCCCCCATGCGGTGCAGGTGGATGAGATTGACCCTTTCCGTCAACCTCAAAGGATCATGGATCATTGTCTCTTATACTAACGCACGTATATTGCATTTGACAAAATTCTTGGTAGTGTCACCCGCATGGAAATAAAGTATATGCATAAACTTATGTCTGTAATATATACTGCATATTTGTTTTTGGCCGCGCCGGCGATGACATAGGTTGTAACTTTTCCTAATGGTTTTTTTTTATATTCAACTTTTTATAGTTTCAATTTTCCGATTTAGGGAAGTCATTGTATTGTAAGTTTCGCATCATTCTGACAAATTTTAGATGAGGGTTCTGTAGGTGTGTGTGTTCGTATGCGAGTGATTCTTTGAGAAACGGCTCTATCGATTTGTTTCTCCTTTGACACAAAATTACTTCTGACTGATGTCCAGAGCGGAAAGGAGTGTCAATGTTAAAAAACGATTCCTTCAATTGTTATTAGCAATCTCGAGAACGGTGACAGATACCAGAAAAAGTGTTAAACAAAAGTTGTTTCTCCCGTGGAACTACATATTTCATGTTGTAATACTTTTTTTGCTAGGCATGATATTTTACGAGATATCGATGAAAAATCGTAATAATCGATCAACAGTCGAATGTGTATAATTGGCATACAACTTGCCTTCATACGTGTATCGTCACAGACACCCACCATCGGGAAGTATGAGGAAACCTAGCGTAACAAACGAATCGCTGACTGAACTACCGAATGATAGCGTAGAGTAAAGTTTGCGCCCGGCTGAGTCATATGTAGGGTGTAAGGAATGGCTCAATCATAAGACAATTTGTTTTCTTCATATTATAAGAAACCACTCAGAATACCCACTCCCCATGCCTTCCATACAAAGTACGGAAGGTGAACGATCATCGATGACTTCGAATGAGAAATAATTTCAAACTCGCAAGTCGTCCTCACGCTCAGGGAAGAAGGTTATACCTCTTCATCATGGCTGCATCAACTCCACTGTTGAGTAGAGAGAATGTGAAGATTTACTACAGAAATGATCCTGTGAAGTATGATCTTAATTGGTTTGCCAAACGCGCCAATTTATATCAACTTCCGATTGGAAGTTTAGGTACGGAAGAAAATACGTGGAAGTGCCATCTAGTGGTAACACGTGGCAAGTCTAGAGGGAAATCCCATACGAATTCTCAACACCTGTACTTATTCGGCTGAATGAGTGTGTGCTTCGCTTTGGGAAGGAATGAAAGTATTAATTTCATCATGATTAAACATTGTCGTACTTTATTTTTTTAGTCAAATTAATAAGTACTTCGTAAGGGAAGAAAATATCTTAATTGCCTATCTGAGGGATCAGATCTAATGAGTCGTTACTACCGTCAAATATTCGTCACCAGTATCGTTTTATTAGTTTCATTATTTTCTGTTTTGGCATAAGTGGAATATCATTCAATCGAAGAACGTTCGCACCCAGTACAATTACCCGATTTCTTAGGACAAGAAACTTCTACATACACTTCACTCCTCTAATATTCAGCATAAAGAATTTCACACTTGAAAATGATCAAGAAACGAATTTCTCGTCACCAGGAAAACTTGCTCTTCGTAATATTTCCTTTCTACTAGTCTATATCTTGTAGACTATATGCTATATGGGGTTAAATGTTAGGAAAATCTATTTTCCAAGGAGAACTCAAACGAAAAATTTCCCAGGGATTAGACTCGAGTAGCTTCAACGCGGTGACTAGTAATTGTGAAAGTATTCGAGAATTGCGTTAGTCAGTTTTTCAATGATATCAAAATAAAATGAACTTCGCTGGGATATCACTTTGCATTACGTAATTTGCAAGAGAGTGGAAGGCTTTCAGATATAAGTAACGATCATTAAAACTTCTTCGTCGTTTAGCGAAAGACGGTCCAACAAGTAGAAAGCTAAATATGAAGAGTATCCATAACAACAAAATTTAATAACTGAATAACATAAATACATTTTCCCATGTTAATAAAAATTACAAATGAAAAATATTGAAAAAAATTTTATCGACCACGTTGAAAATTCTGTTGATTGAACGGATGACCTTAAACTACAGATGTCCACTTTCAAACATGTCCGTTGCCTTAACATGTCTCAAGTAATGACAAGAAGTATTGATCACTGTCCATATGCCTCTCCACAAAGCTAGCATCATTATTGTCCTGGTACACAATACATACCAGTCGAATGTGATATATTTCGTGCTCGTTTGTTATCAAGCCTCCATATTCCACCCACCATACACGAAAGTTACTCTAGAGATAGGAGCGTTCGAACAGGGAAGAGTACTTGAACGGCAATTGCCAGTTAAGTAACTAGTTCGAGTACAGTTCATGGGGCAGTTGCCGCCCCGCCTTCGACCACGGCCAAATTCAAATGAGTTGTTGCATAAGCGTTCGAATGCTGCCACATGGGGGTCTTCACATTAGAGGAAAAGCAGGCATTACAGGCCACTTGAGGGAAAATCCTTGCATTAACTTATTGGTGCCGAAAAGTGAAAGATTCCATACAATTTTTTTCATCAAACACGGATTGAAAATTGGTGACTTTTTGGCACGCATGCGGATTTACCCTTAAGATGACAATCTGACACCCTGAGACTCATATTGGACAAATTCCGCTATCTTAAATTTCGGGAGTTGACCAGAAACTTATAACGGGTTGAAAGAGACTTACACTCTTAGTTCACATCTAAGTGGTGCAGTGGTTTTATTTCATACGGTCGATATGAATACTTCGGATTAATGGCGTTGAGGGAAGCCGGTGCAACCCCCGCCGTTATCCAAATTCGATTTTTTTTTCGGACTGTAATTCACTTGTATGTCCACCGAACGTGAGTTTCGTCACAGAGACGAGTGTACAATTTGAGACTTTCCATGGTTTCCCTCAAGTTCCAAGCGGAGGAAGAGTTATGCTTGTGGCAAATGCTGTACAGTTGGGGGAAGAAGCCGGCTTCCATTGGCGCCGCAAGGAAAGGGAACAAATCGTAAAAACTTGAAAAGGGCGAAATAGAGCGAAAATGAAAAAAAAATACTCCAGATTAATGATACGCCAATTTCGATTGGAGCGAAGGGGAATTTTCGGAGATTATCTAGAATTCAAAAATCCAGGAAATGAACCCAAACTTTTGACCGGTAGTGTCCAAATTAGGGAAGGTGAGTAATTTTTATATTTATTTCAGCTGCACATATAAAACCTATGAAAATGGTAAAAATTTCAGTGAGGGAAGGATAACTTTCATCAATTGCTCTCTCTCTCTCTCTCTCTCGCTCTTTATATATATATATATGTGCTGAACGGGATAATCGTCTGACCGACAACAGTAGTTCTTCCCACAGCTACATACTTCCATTTTCGTTGATTTCCTGACAATAAGAGTGAAATCCCACATATTCATATCAGAAAGGTAATAATAAAAGCCCTTAATCTCTCAAGCGCATGGCTAATGCCATAAATTTTCAATGATTCAAGTTCACCTGCACTGCGGACTTTTGCTATTCAAATGTTACTATCTCTGCGATAAGCGCATTTGACCAACTTGTGTCCCAGCGAGAATTGTTTCCACGGCCAATTCCCCATCTTGCCTCACGATCTTCATCGTCTCAGTCTATCCTGAATATCGCAGATTTATGGGAAGCTCCATCATGGCCACTAATATACTATACTGTTATATATATAGATATATATTGCTTTACGCACGGATAGAAAAATGCGGTAAAAAATTTCTCGACAAAATTCTTACGTTCGTCCGATGTGAATCTTCATCTTGCGAACTGTTCGAAATGAATCGCACTTACTATTGGCTTTGAAGAAATCCGTGTTTTCAGATTCTCTCCATTAAAGCTTTCGGAGAAAAATAAATTATGGCTCCACGAGAAAAAAATCCCATGAAAAATTAATAGTTTTTGGAGTATTTTTTGTATTACAACAAATTTATTTCGCTTACCAATATGAAAAACTCGTCATATAATATTGAAAATTTAAGACCCCTAATTCCACTTCTTCGGAGCCTGGAGCAACTGGTCACCATGTGGCCGCTATGGGCAAATGATGTCTGTAAATTCGTGTTCCAAAACGTAGTTGATTGTTGAGTACACACCACCACAATCTCAAAATTAGCTGTAATAAAAGTATGTATGGAAAAAGAGAGGCAAAAAAAGTAGGTATAAAAAAATGAAGAAAATCGATAAACGGAAGCCGCATTATGCTGCTGAGTTTCGTAGAAAATCGCATGTACGTTGTCCACGTGGGGTCTTTTCCCTCTCAACTTGCTTAATTTAAGTGGGCTGGTTCGTCCATTAATCTGAGGGGTGAGGGAGCCACCCTTAATCAAGTGTCCCTCCGAGTCGAACGCTCTATGCGTCACTAGTCTCCAACTTACTCGTCTGGGAATTCACCCCAGATAGCTTGTTTGTGCAGGCATTGATATAAAGTCACTTTTTACAAATGACGACCAGCCCGAAACACGATGAAAGTCGGGGGAAAGAATGGAATCGCAATTATCTGAGATTGGTTCAACATCTGAGAAACCGGAGAGATGTTATTCTGAATGTTTTTTTTCGTTTTTCCCATTGCCACTCATTCTTCAATTGCAATTCGCGACATTTCAGGCTGCCTTCCGGACAGGATATTTAATTTGAGGAGATTTGATCTTAATTTGAAAGTTGTACGGTATTTGTTGTGCGGCCTCGGATGTCGGAAAAATACCGCGAGATCTCATAAATATTTTCCAAAACGTCATTTAATGAATTTAAAATCCATATTCCGGAAATAAATAAGCATATGAGAATAATTATTAGGAAAGTAAATTATAAAATTGCTATTGCCAAGGGAATTTCCATGGGGCTCAAGATAAAACTAGTATAATTCCTACATTACCAACTACTAAATTGTTCGCATCAGTAAGCGCTGTTACAATGTAGGTCCGTTTGAGATTTAAAAGTATAGGGAAAATACATAAAAATGGAAGGATACAAATGCAATCAAGCTCGATGATGCCGCAATCTTATCTTCTTATCGTACTCGGCATCTTAAGGGACTTTGGTTGAAATTGATCTGGTGCCTTTTTGTTTCCAACAATTGTATTTTTATCTTAACGAAATATCCCGAAACATTTCGACGAATAGTGGTAAGGAAGATGAGTTTGAACAAATTTGGTTCCTGGTTGGTAACTTTTTCTTCTAACGTCCATAATTTGATATATACATCAAATGGGCCAATTCCGCAGGCTTTTTCGGAACAATGAGTAGATGTCGATTCTACTCCTAGAATTTCCATCAATCGAGCTTTCTGACTTGTCCACGTATTTCCAATATCTTACAACGTATCACAGGTCATATGCCACGGGAAAGGCGAGTTTGCATGTCGCCTGACATTTGACCCCCAATTCTGTCAGGAAGCATGACGGGTAGTCGGATAATAAATAGAACCTAATTGCTTCCCCATGGAAGATAGAATATTCGGGACCTGTTCCTCTATCTCCATTATCATATGACATTTAGCGGGTTTTTATTTTGAGAAATCCTCTACCCCGGTGACAATTCACCGGTAAATCTAGATCTATATAAATAATGAAGAGCTTCGACCAGGAAAATAAATCGATTATCGAATTCGTAATCTCGGAAGTCGATGAAAAAATCTCGATTATCAACGACACAATCGAAATCGAACGAGAATACAGAAAAGTAAAGCATCGCAGCGGCCACCGGCAAGGAACTAGTTCTTATATATAATTGTGAGCTTCGACCACAAATCGAATGAGAATCGCAATAAATCGATTATCGAAAAAAAAATCGATTATCGAAGAAAAATCTCGATTATCGATGCCATGATAAAAATTGAAATCGAAATGGCATCCGGAAATCTGGAATCCGGAATCTGGCGCTGAGGCACATCGGTTGCTTGCAGAAGCATTTGGTGAAGCTGACTTAAATGAGAGAAGCTGTCGTTAGTGGTTTCTGAATTTTCAAGACGGTGAGTTTGACATGGAGTTTGACAAGGAACCCAGAGGAAGGCCGGAAGTGAAACTATTGAAACTATTATATGTCGTAGAAGAAAATAGGTCTAATAATACTTTGAATAAAATGTAATGTGCCGTTATGTCACGATAAATCTCTATTTTTCCATAACAAAACAGTGGAAACTTACTTGCACATCCGGTAAATAATTTGGGTTAATTTGCTGTGGTTAAAAGATTGAAAGTACATGCAAAATATTTGACAATTCTAATTTGAACTAATGAAAAAATATAAATATAACTCTCTAATAATCGAAGGTATTGATCGACGGGAGAATGAAGTCATCACGTCCATTACTCAGACGGTCGCCCATAAAAGTGTGTGAAACTAATTCACCCCAACCCCTCTGATTCACACATCAACCCATAGATGTATAGGACGCATGCCACGTACTTGGTACAACGAGTCGCAAACAGTGGGCTTTGCAACGTGGACAGAAAATAGACAATTCCAACTGGTGTGTAAATTACAGTAAACAGGCAAGTTAGAGGGCTGCCAGTTTAACCAATTTTACCATTATCGGCGGCCAGGAGTACGCCGTACGTGATCTTCTAAACGAGCAACTATATAGCGCTACACCTTAGGGAACACCTTCTATGACTTTGTATTCCCGAGGGCCATCGTCGTGGTTATATGAGAACAATTCATTACCAGAGTGATTCATTATAATCCTTTCAATTGGCAAGGATACGCGGACAGGTTGAGTCTACGCAATTGATAAAGAAAGGAATATCATACACAGTGAAAATATTAAGTGAAAAATTCGCAAAACTATGGCAAAAATTTGAGAATCTTTCTCAATTTTTTTGTCGTTCAAATAGTTCAACAATATGCCACAATCTGTCTCAAAGAATGCGATATATAGTTATATATTGTGCACAGAACCCGCAGCAAAATTGTGTCACAATGATGACAAAAAATAATCGTAAATTTGTGGATTTTAAACCGTGAATTTATCATTCGGGACGTCACGTCACGGCTGGTCTCAAACGATCTGAAAAACAGTCGTTCTGGATATTCGACATTTCCTAGAAAAATTAGAATGCAAGATTTAACGAAATATGATTTTCTAAATCGAGGTTCTTCTCTCACGAACATGCTGCCGAGATTCTAGAAAATATTTCCATCGGGGTAGAAATTATCGGTGAAACCAGTCAGACTTTGAAGAGGGTATTCCAATCCTGTACAGTTCTGTCAGTATGGCTGTACTTTTGCTGATCAGGAGCCATCAGAGATGTCTAACATTAGCCGTGACATGAGGATGATGGGTACTGAAAACGCAGATTACCTCGTGAAGTATGATAATGTGATAACTCTCTGTAGGCAATTCTCCGAGGATCAGTTTCTCCATGAAAAGGTGATAGACACATCAGTTTCATTAACCAGTTCTCCGGTCTGATTTGAACTGATTTGTTGATACAGCTTAGTAACGATTTTCTTTGATGATTGGTGCACGGTTCCGTCACTTCGCATCGGCGGACAATCTTTCCGCAGACAATATTACCGCAGACAATTATTCCATAGCCAATTTTCCCACAACAAAAATTCCCTCAGACAAAATTGCCGGAAATATTCATAAGAAGAAAGACCTCCTCGGACCCTTTCCTCCTTTGGCCCCTCAAGCTCAGGCGCGGTAGTACACATTTTAGAGTGGTGACCTCCTCGGACCCATTCCTCCATGAACATCGACCAAGGACAAATTGTCAACAAATTAAATGTCACAAGAACAAAAGTCAGCGAGAAAAAATTCCTCGGGAAAATTGCGTTGGAAATTTTGTCGTAAAAAAAACTACGTATTTTCTGTAGTCAAATATATAATTACTTCACGTAGCATCAAAATTCTTACTTTGATGATTTATAAGATTGCTGGATTATTTATCTTACTTGAGGAGAAAATATCTTAATTGCCTATCTCAGGGATCAGATCTAACTAGTAGTTACTACCGTCAAAACGTCAAATATTCGACACCAGTATCATTTTATTAGCTCCATTATTTTCTGGTTTGGCATAGGTGGCATATCACTCGATCGAGGAATGTTCGCACCCAGTACACTTACACGATTTCTTGAGGCAAGAAACTTCTGCATACACTTCACTCCTCTAATAATCAGCATAAAGAATTTCACACTTGAAAATGATCAAGAAACGAATTTCTTGTCACCCTGAACACTTACTCGTTGGAATAATTTTTTGCTATCAATATGTGACCCACTCCACATAATTTTGCCGGAAGTGTGAATTGAGTTCAGTGAATTTTGAACCGACAGAATCAACATGTAGATATTCGTCGTCAACCCAAACACTCCCATGTTTCCTTAGCTAAAACCCCGGAGCCATTGAATGTTTTCGCATGTAAAGTTTCTCGTCCATTCATGAATCTAGGTATCATGAACAGGAAATTTCATGTCGGTTCCGCTATTATTCCAGCCAACTCATTTACACAGAAGACCCTAGTTATAGTTAAGCCCTCAATCATGTACGTAAGTATACAACTCATTCATATTTCCAAAGCTGTCACTAACGCTCAACGTTTATTGCAAATGATAACTTACAGTGAATTATGACATTGTGCCAATGAGAAAAGTCGTTAACGACGACCATAATTTCAATACATCGTGTGCTAAATGTAAAAAAATATCGAGTCATTTCCATATTTTCCGTCGGTAACCCTTTAAAAGGGTCGAGTTCGCTTGCCCAACTTCTGTCCTCGCGTCTATAGCAAAACGCCGCCCGTGTATTATTCAAGCTAGAAGAACTGAAAGTTCTCTATAGTAAAAAGGAGAGATGAAAAAAACTATCGTTATATATCGAAATTATCGAAAACTGTTAGATCGGAACCGACGCGACACCAGTCAGCGCGGCGGAAAAAGGAAGCGCGCGTGCGAAGCACACACCACCAGGTCCGTCTATATCTAAAGCCCAATACATGCTGAGAATTTCTAGGTTATTTCGTTATATCATAATGTTACATTCGATAGCGATAAAATCCCAAAATATTTCAAAACTTCAAGTGAGCGATTCACAATGTGTTGTAGAAAATTGAAAAATGACGGTAAAAGAATGTTGCAAATTTCTGCAAAATGTCATATCCATTTGAATTTTCTCATCATTAACTCGTAAAATTCCGTTCACAAATTGAAGCCATGTTTTCCGAGTATCCTAGTACTGGGATACCCACGTGTTCCAGCGGTGTTCGTACGAAATTAGTAAGGGATGCTGCGGAGAAAGGGGAACTCTTCTTACAGTGGCCTACTCTATGAGCCCTTACCCACGTCGCTGAGTAATTTACCCCAGCATCATTATCTGCTACGCTCGGTTGCAGCAAATACCTCCTCATCCTCCTGTCTGCTGATTACTTCGAAAAATCCTATCCTCAGAGTTAGCATTCAAGGTAAAGCTGTGATTTTCTAATTATCAGAAATTGGTAAAATGTACGGAGAAAAAAATTGATAAAAATCATCAATAGTCTCAAATTTTTTCATCTTTTTTTTTTATCTTTCTCTATTCTCTTCTCTCGATTTTTGTTCATCTTTTCAGACTTTTACATCGGGGCCTATTTTTGCTCTAGATTTTTGCTGAAAAAAAAAATCGAAAAAAATTCGAGTTTTTTTTTCATGGTAGAACCTCAGAAAAAATCGGCGTCGAAATCTGAAGAGGTAAGGTTCACGGGTTGTCCAATCTGACATGACATAGATATTTGTCCATGCAGGTTGACCATCTTTGGAAGCTTTAGTATGTGTGCCTAGAGGGTTCAAAAGAGATATTGTATTTTTTCAAAATTTCCGACAACTTCACTGCAACAACCGAAATCAGCTGGGGGTGTGCCAAATAATAAAGGCTTAATTTACGAAGCAGCACAGAATATTGAAACCATCTACAAGTAAACCTTTTAAGTTCCCTTCAAAACAACCTTTATATTTTACGAACGAATTCACGCCAATACCGTCACATTACCAATTCCGTTAGTCAGGCATATTCTCGTGGTTTACCTCATGCCCTCATCTCACCCTAAAGATAGATGAGGTCGGCAACCCCGCCTTTCGCTTAGCCCATAATTCACATGCATTAAAAAATCATCTGAGCTGAATGCCATAATCTGCTATTATTCGAGGATCTTTCAGAAAAAAGTTGACATTTACGTATAATCTGCAAGCGTCCCTTTCCAAATATATAATCGCTTACGAATTATAAACAGCCTAGGGTGTTGCACTTAAATTCCATTTGGCAAAGTAGTTTAATTAAATCAAAAGTTTTTCTGTAGAATATCATTGGATGAGAATGAGATGGGAAGCATATGAAATTTTTCATTCTTGACGATTTACCCCAAATTTTTGGATCCATATTGGCGGGAAAAAATGTACGATTTGTCTATAGCATTATTATTCATTGACTCTCGAAATTTTACCACCGTAAACACATTTTTTAGTCTATTCTCTACGTTTGTATGAAAATTCATAAAACTTTAGGAAAAACGCTGAAAGATGGGTCAGCGACAATGAAATTTTAGGAGTCGATAGAGAATAAAGCTACAGAAAAAGCGTACACAAAATTTGGTATAAATTAGCAAAAAATTGACAAAAGTGAGAAATAGGGGTCGAACATCCCTAACCGTTCAAATTCTCTAATGGTCTCCTGACCAAAGCCTTGCTACCTAAAGTCGGGCTAGCGCTAGACTGGACAAAATGTCACTTTTGGATATGACCAAGCCCCAATTGATGGCACAGCAATATCGATGTTACTATAATTGCATCGTTACTTGTCTGAATCCGCAATTCGATTGAAGAGGAAATACTTTCAGTTGGGACTGGTGAGTTTCCATAAAAAAAAATATCAATAGATCCGTTAACGTTGCCATAGAGTCATGCACATAAGCATATATGTCCTATATGGGTGATGTATAAGTCATATGTATAGTCTCACATATATGAAAATGTACACAGCTCATAGATGACGTCATATAACATCTTTATATATGATCCATATACAATTTTATTCCAATTTCTGACAGGTGCAAATATATTTCCTATATTTTGACCTATATTTCCTATGTATTGTCATGTAGAAATTATGTAGGAATCAAATATTTCCAGCATATATATGTTTCCATGAAGGAAGATCGTCTCCGCTGGTCGTTCTAAAAATGTCCTGAATAGTTCTACCTGAAGCCTACAGCCTTTGTGCTTGTATGTTCTTCTGGTGGAGGACATAAGTTTTCAACATGAAACAGCTACCTTTGGCGGAATTCCTCAACTTGAGGTTTTTCCTCATTACATAATGCACATTTTTTATTAATTACACCTGCTCCATTAACCAGTCATAACTGGTCAAAAAACTTGTGACGGTACAAAAATGTGGTTTTTCACATGCGTCAAACAATATGGGTGGAAGTTCATGGGCCTTTGAAGTGTGAATATACTTTGAGTAATCACTCGCGGCCTTTGCATGAGTAGATCTAGTGCAGCCGCATATCATGTGAAGAGGCATCTACCACTTTCGACTATGACTCTGCAGCTCTCATTGTCATTTTCACCGACATAGTGGGTATATCAGTCTTTCATACTCACCCTATGGACTCAATCTGCGGATTGGTCAATCCACCTCGGCAACCCGTCAGTAGTCGCGCTATTTTCTCTCACATTTTTTGAAAGAAATAGGCTAAGCATTATATGAAAATTTTCTAAGTTTCTTAATTTGCTGCATTCGTTTGATCCAGAAAAAGACGCAATGTCAAATAAAAATTAAGGAATGCAAGTGGCATTTTTAGAAGCGAGAAGACCAATCACTGTTGAACGCAAAAAGAAATTTTTGGAATTGAGGAAATTCAATTAATTAGTAAATTTCCAATGTAACATAAAATATACTGGAATTAAGCATAAAATGGTCTTATTACGGCTTGAGCCCTGGGTTTGTTATTTGAGGGGGATATCACTGCAGAAAGTTGACGATGGCATCTGATGGATTCAATGGGCAGAATTTAATCAAACTACTCCATAATTATCCTGAAGTTATTAAAATTAAATTACAGGATACGTGCTTACCTTAACAACTAAATTATGACGAGCTCTTGGCTGCCTTAAAAACTCCACTCGACTCCCGAGTTGGCTTTATATAATAATTAACGGTGTCACCGTGCAATATCTGATATTTCCACTGCCAGTGGGACGATGATTGAACAAATATGTGCAGTAAATTAAAGTCGTTTTAAATTGCACTTCTTTGCTCTTCCCAATTTATACAATTCAAAAGTATGAATGTATTTATAACTTTTTTAATCATATGTGCAGTCCTGAAAATCTCTCATTTTTCACTCTACACTATCTCCAAAATTTGTCCAGAAATGTAGACTCGTTTTCCGGCAAAAATATCTCTCCCCCCTTCCCCACCCACCAACCCATCCCCACCCACCAACCCATCCCCACCCACCAACCCATCCCCACCCACCAACCCATCCCCACCCACCAACCCATCCCCACCCACCAACCCATCCCCACCCACCAACCCATCCCCACCCACCAACCCATCCCCACCCACCAACCCATCCCCACCCACCAACCCATCCCCACCCACCTACACCTCCCCACCCACTCACCCATCACCACCTACCCACCCACCCATCACCACCCACCCATCCACCCATCACCACCCACCCATCTACCCATCACCACCCACCCACTTATCCACCCCCACCCCCACCCACGCGCCCAACAGCGCTGACAACACAACCCGCACGAGAATCCTTAAACGTCTGAAATTTCTAAATTACAATGGATTTACAATTAAATATTACAAATAATTCACACCAAGGAAAGGCAAAATCCGCGTCTCAATAGGAATATAACTATTCACTATGCATATCTATAATTTATTTGTAAAACTGAAGATCAACAAAAAGCATACAGGGAAGCCGGCCTGCGTAAAAGAAATCAATGTATTGATCACTCAAAGTAAACATGAGAAATAGTAACTGCAACCCCACACTTCGCTACCACTCACGCTGAGGGTGACACGGTTACATATATATAGTATGTCTTTCGCGGTCTTACGACTCGAGTACTGTAACTACTTGGATGGATGACCGCCGTGTCATATTCCCCTATTGCAAACACTACTGTACAGTAGACACTAGAAAAACTTGCTGGCCCATTTTTCTATAACAGAGAACCTTTTTGCGTTTTTAGTTGATGGATTTCTACGACGAGTAAAAAAGAAATTTCACTGAAAAATTCGACTGATTTTTTCGTGAAGAATTTTCATTTACTGTTGTACTAAGTCTTCACGGAGCCTGGATTCTTTTCATAGAAAATGGCGGAAACTTATTTTTACACAATATTTCTATAGCTGAGCAATAGAATTTCAATTCTGGATTTTGTTCCCCACATAAATATCTGGGAATCCTGAATGAATTACAATATGTTGTTGGACCGTGTGAAAGTCATTGTACAATAATTAATCGGCTTTGCGGTGTGGGCTACCATAGCTCTTTTCAAAGCAGATTTGAGGTTCTTCGCCAACCCCAAGCAGCTAGGCCGATTAATTATTATATAATCACTGCACTTTTCATAATTTGCATAATTAATAATTCGTAATCACGAATTTGAATATGTAGTCATAGCGCTGAGAATTATAGTATATGATAGGTGGTGGTAAAAATTGTGAGCTCTTGTAGAGGCTCAGTCGCGCTGGGGTTCAATGATAAACGTAAATTTTAATTTAATCCCGGCACGGATGGACAAACATACTTAACCGACTGATTACACTGAGAAAAAAATAGTGTACGTTAAATACATATTTTTTCATTTTTCAGGTATGTTTTTTACTAGAAAAAACATCCTCAAAAAGGACAGAACAATGCAAAAGGGATGGAATCACCTTAACAGAGTGATCGTGTGTGTGTGGGTGGGTGGGAAAGTGTGAGGGTGGGTAGGTGGGTGGGTGTGAATGGGTGTCTGTGCGTGTGTGTGTGTGTGTGTGTACGCTCATTTTTCATCGGTGTTTTCTCACCCAAAAAAAGGTGAATAACACTTCCGTAAAAGCAAATTATGCGAGATCTTCCTATTTGCAAAAAAATCGAGAAATTTTCGAGTGACTTTGATGAGTCTCACAGATATAGCCCACTCCTTATTTCAGACTGCCTAATAAAAAGTATCACTCAAAAAGAAAAAAAAAACAATTTTAAAATCAAATCAACTATAATAATAATAAAAAACTAAATTCCACTGAATAATACAATAGTCTCAAGTTTAACAGAGTTTACACTTTACACACAACGGAATTCGTCTAATGCCACCACTGAGTACTTGTCCTAATCACCGATAAGCTGCAGTAGCTTCACTAAGAACTTCCGCGTGAGAATTGGCAGAGGTAGCTTCAATAATATTCTTGGTGGACACTGGATTTTCTTTTTTTGAAATATTCCGCCACATCGATTACTTGGAGTCATCGGCCAACTCAAATTTTTGAGATCTGTTTTTTTCAACTTCCCGATAGGGAAAGTTATCGTTTTGCCCCCGAAAATGAAAAATCGATTTTCCATCCGATCTCCACGTTTCATGGTATTTCTGACCTTTCTGGACTATTCAAAACACAATGTCTGTACGTGTGCTGGTGTGTGTGTGCCAATATACGAATGTAACCAAAAATTTGCCGGAACAATTTTTCGTGAACAAATTATCCAATCAAGGTCCTGTATGACGCAATCGAAGCGTCTTGCCATGACTTCTAGCTGATTAGTTTTCGGTCCATATATGTCCGCTGGTTTCTATTGTTATTAACCATTTCAATTGTTTAGAACGCTGTATCTCACGAAATATTATAGATACGCAAAAACGTGTTGAATAAATGTTGTTCCTTATAAAAAAACACATATTTTGTATCCTGTGACTTTCTTCGTATCTTTAACCGTTTCGGTGTTAGCGCGTTTTAAACAATTGAAACCATTCAGAGAGCCCATGTATTTATCCTTTTTTTGGCTGGTATCCTTCGCTTTCCAGGAAGGCAAGTGGCGATTACTCCTCTACACATTCGTTTTGCTGTAGTGAGCTCTTATGCTTGAATCTCACCATTCGGTTCATTTGTTCGTATCCGGTAAATTCGGAAGATGTACCTAGGACTGTGGCAACATGGGTCGGTTAGCAATCGCGTGCCGAGATTTTCCAACGTATGAGTCATTACCGAGGGTACGTCAAGGTTGTGTCTCTAAAGTGGTAAATCAATAAACCTGCTGTTATTCAAACTACCCCTAGTTCAAGGAACACATTTCAGACATTCTGAACGACACTTCCTCTTGCCTCAATAAACCAATTTGTTAACTTATTAATTCAGGTACATTCTAAAAGTCTAGCAAACGAATTCTTTCGGTGTCTAGACAAGCGCAAATTCCCAAACTTTTCGATACTACAACTTTATTGAAATCCAACAGCCGAGGCCAATTATAGGATCTCATATAACGATACATCGAGATGATGAATTTAACCATGATATTGTAGTTATGAAAAAGAGGAAGCAGTGCAAACGATGTTGAGCGTCGAGTACAGAGATTCCAATGTCGTGGATACAATTCAACAAAAAGGAAAGAATAATTCCAATATTAACTATGCGAATCCAGGCTATAAGACATATTAAACCTATACTGTCAATTTAGATTCATCAAATAGTATGTGGAATTAATGAAACTGCGTTGCAAAGCCAACCGGTCAAATTACCGTCAGTTTACCGATAAGTTACCGGTAACTTACCAAGTTTCAATTACTGCCCAGAAACAAAAATTGCAGAATGAAAAGTCACAAAACTGACCATTTTTTTCTGACCGTTAATTTAAATCTAAATAGACAAATCTAGATAGACTGTTTGTTATTAATCAATGAATTTGAACTGACTGGTTAATGCCATTTTAAAAACTGATGATGAAAAAAAATTACAGGTAGAGACAGAGCCGTCAATCTTTCTTCATATGTGATCAAAAACATTTTTGAAAAAGAAATCTTAAAGTTTATATAGCTTATAAGGTGAGCCAACTTAACGCTAATATGACATGTTTTACATATTGCTAACAGAAATCTATAGTAAAGAGGAGAGACCGCAGAAAATATCGATATATCCCACAGTAAAAAGTAGATACCAAAGGAACTATCGATATATATATATATATATATATATATATATATAAGACCGAAACCAACGCCACACTAGTCAGTGCGGCGGGGATCAAAAATGCGCGTGGGAAGCACGCGCTACCGGTCTCGTATCGAAAATATCGCAAAGCGTAAGACTGAAACCGACGCGACACCGGTCAAGGTGGCGGAAACAGGAGATGCGCGAAGCACGCGCACCCGAATTCGTGAGATAAAACAGCATTGATGTTGTATTCATGTTTGCAATTTTTTTCTTAATTACCCAATCGGCACCTGACCGTCATTTTCCATCGATGTATAGGCCATCTTTGTGCCGTAGGATTTAATTACTGACAAGTGGAAAAGATGACGGTTTATAACGACTCAATATTTAGGTCAGAAACGGTCAGAACTATGGAAGTTTCCAACTGACCTGACCTCGGACCTGACACTCCGAAAAAATTCCGGTAATTTTACACCTCTAGTCTCCAGGACCAGTCTCCATACTTCAAAGATCCCCCAAATCCCAAAAGTCTAACCCGACCTAGAACTCAGGAGGAGCACGCAGCTGGCGTTGATTTTCCGCTACATATCTCAACCGAAAATCGCAAAGATCTCCAACTTGATTCATTTGCCTCCGCAGATTTGATGAATTTTCCCATAAGTGAAAAACATAGATCCATACGTGGAAGACATAAATTCCTCATGCCACCCTCAGAGAAGCTCACTGCTTCATTAACCGAGCTACAGTTTCTGGAATTTTTTTCCAATCGACTGATATTCAAGTGTATTTCTTCAAGCCAGCCTCCATTATTTTAGGTCACTACTTCCAATCTCGCGTTTAAAACTAAGTACATAAATTGGAATTACATACATAATTCATGGGCGGCGAATCAATTCTTCTATTGAAACTATGGAACGAGCGCTTCGCCCGTCACGAGTGCAGTTTACTTTCGAGTATTTCACTGCATTTTATGCCTTTAAGAGCATTTCCGATTTCGCTGAATTGATATGTTTCTCATTGTTCCTTTTTTCTTGCACCCCTTGGAGACCACTGCAGAAAGAAATTCCAAATGAATTCCTACCGGTGCCCAATGAATCGATGTAATAGATATATCTTTGGATATATCTTCATGGCCGAAATAATATGTGATATATATCTTACTTATGTGCCACATATATACTTAAAGGAACCCCTAGATATATATATATATATATATATATATATATATATATATATATATATATATATATATATATATATATATATATATATATATATATATATATATATATATATACCTGTATAGATATATTGGTATAGATATATTTGTATAAATATATTTGTATAGATATATTTATAGAAATATATTTGTATAAATATATTTGTATAGATATATTTGTATAGATATATTTGTATAAATATATTTGTATATATATTTGTATAGATATATCTGTATAGATATATCTCTATAAAATATACAGATATACGCGGAATATTTTCTCCAATATTTCTTCCCTGCGGGAACAGAGCAGGATCACTTGAGACACTGCCCTCCACTTGCGACACTCGATAACGAAATATTGGTGATTGCCAAAAAATTATATGAATTGACGATTTTCACCCTATCATGCTGAGATATCAAATTCGTTGAACAGGAGCTTTCCCAGCATTGAGCGTATCGAATTGTGAAGATATGGAGCTCAGTTTCATTCAGTTGAAGTAATCTTAATGTGGATAGAAAAATATATGGGGCATTTCATGTCAGCTCAGCCACTCCATTATTTTTTTTGTACACGTGACTTGGCGCGTTCAGAATCTAACAGCATATGAATCTCAGATTTCCTGGCATCTTATCATTCCTAGTGTGTGTGTTTGTGTGTTTTGCCTTACGGTTCCTCAACACGTATTGACGCCTAGGAACCGCGCCATAGTTGGTCCCCATCATGGACCTCCCCCCCCCCCCCCCCCCACGGTTGGGTTCCCGTCCGACCTAGCAATTCCTTTCAGCGGCTACCACCGACGGCCCACGCGGAATGTTCCCCGTGTCGCCCGGAATCAATGACAAAATGTCTTAGCTTATCTCATTTGTCAGGTCCTACAATGATCCGGGAAGCTCAATGAATTTTCTGAGCACATGAAAAGTATTATTCTGCTATTGCGTGGCGGTCAGGCTTGCATTCTATCCTCGCTCGTGCTTCACTCTTGTCTCCAATATTTTCTCCAATTTATACATGCTGAAGAGAATTTGAATGCGACATATAGCAAGGCCCATAACAATTTATCTTGCCAATGACAGTTCAACTGAAAGGTAAGGGTGTCGTGCGGTGCTATATATCAGCTTGTCCTGTAAAATCCTATTCGCCTAGTACGAAAACGATTTCCAAATCAAATTGGAGCTCTTGATGCACCAACCTTGTCCATGTTTTTTTTTTAATCTTCATCTTGCTTCCCCAGGTGCCCATAAAAATGTGTTTTCCTCCTGTTATTGATTTCATTGATTAATTTGAAAAATAAATATTCTAAAAAAAGGAGGAGAAAAAATAAAGCAAAGAGCATGAAGACCCGAGAAAAAGCCAGCAAAAGGAAGAGCACGAGAGAGAAGGACTGAATAGCCTTGGCCCGCGCGGGCTTTGCCCGCTGGTGTCGCCTGTATAGCATAGACACCGTTGCTCCTGGCAACGGTATCGATTTCAACCCCCGGTTATGCAGTACGATGAGTACTACCCTAGGAACGTATACCGAGCATTCCCGACAAACACTTAGGTGCACACAGGCATACAAAATGTTTTGTCCCAATACATTTATGCTTACTTCTAATTGTGAGTGAGCCATTTTTTTTGCTATTGAAAAACTGTGGACCTTGGTGCTATTCTTTTGCATAACATAATGTACAGTAATAAACTATGAATCAATCAATTAATCTCTGAAATCGAAAATGAGGGGAATGAAAATTAGAGGGAAAATCGATAAATGAGAACCATAAATTGTGAATGATATAAGTAACTAATACCTGTTCACGATAAAGTGCAGATAGTATTAGTCGGCAATAACAGAAACGGCAAATTGAATTGATCGAATGTATGAAAGTTCCAGGAATGAAGAAGACAAATGCTGATTGAATAGGAATATGCAAAACTAACCAGAACAATCCTGGTGTATTGTCCTCAGGGCATGTACAGGTGTCCCATTCGGCTCTGGCGAATCGAGTTTCGCCGACGAAAGTAGTTCCGTTCGCGAATTGTCGATAGTAATGGTAGGGAGGTTCCGTTTACGACTTGACTTCCGGTAGCTTGGTTGGTGAGGCCGGAATTGGAACATAGGACACCAATAGAGACCATAGTTAATCAATAAATTCCTGGGATGAGGATGATGGAAAATTAGCGAAAGCAAGAATCAAAAACGGAGCATCTAGAAACTATTAACAATTCGAGGTGACAAGAGCCGACTGAAAAATAATGACCAATAAACAAATCAATGATTCAGATTTCACCTACTTATCTCATCAATTGTCCGAAATACAAGACAGAAACGGAAAATCCGATTCTGCCCTTAGGGAATCACTTGGTATGGTAGGACATCAACAACCTGCTCCAATCAATCTTGTTCTCTGTCTGTTCTGAATATTTTTTTTTAATGACGCTTCGGTCCGATTTAGGATATACCGCGGCTCCGCCGGAAGTGCTAACGGAAACTTTTTTCTCAAACTGTGCAGCATTCACACAGCTCAAACCACTGAAGGCAGTGCTCAATGGACATTCGTTGCTTTATCCAGAAATTGAAGGAAAGCCATGGAGAACCTCAATTTGTACAGCCGTTTCTCTGACGAAACGCCAGTGTGACGATGAATCCGCATGGGTTAGGGCCTGGATCCCACTCTACTATACCGGAAGGGCACTCCCGTGCGGGATTCGATCCTTGGACCGTGCGCCAAAGGTACTGTTCTGAGTAAAATGGGAGAATGGTTGATATGGCAAGAAAACAACTCGGTATTTTAATACATGATTCAAACATTCACAAAAATTACAAAATAGAGCAATGAGAAGTATTCTTCCCTGTAATTTAATACCCAGTATAGCAGACACGTTGGATGCATTAAATTCCTTGGTACCACCCCTGACAATTGAATGGAGTGTGATGAAATGTGTACATGAAATCTTGGTGGAAAGATGATTGAACTGGAAGGACAACAGAATTGAGGAAAGACGCACTCTATCGGCATGAAAGTTAAGGCGCTCATTCAGAAATACAGACTATGACCAAAATCATGTATAAAGATATACACGGAAGAAAAATGCAATAACAAATTAGTCTGAATTTTCTGGAATCGCGGACTAGCAAAAAATGAAGAGAAATTTTCGAAAAGTGGAATAATCTTCCAGAAAATATTTGGATGTCGCGGTTCGTCCTTTCAGGTCGAACCAAAAATTAAGTACCCTTCATATTCCGGCCTTCACCGGTAGCGTGCTGAATTTCCATGACACTTTTTTTACTTATACCAGGGAATTTTTCCCGCGCATAAGGCGTTAAAATTGTGCAATAGTATGCCAGGAATGTTGATGGAAGTGAATGAAATGAATATATCGAATATCTGAGAAAATGTCACAAGGTGTGAGAAAATGATGCTGAAGTTGGAGAATCGAGATGTTGCAATTAGGTGCGAAGTTGAACTTCACACTCTCCCTTTCCTCCCACTTTTTGGTTGTTTTCCACTTTGCTCGCATTTAATTATCACCGCCTCTTGCAGTACCATGGTACCGGCGAAAAACTAAACTAATTTGATTGTATAATTAATAAAAGAGGGATCAATGATGAATGTGCGTACGACATCTGCGATGGTTCGATCGGTTAGGTAACGGATTTGTAACTCGGGGCTCCACAGAAATCCAGACCACACGAAATACTGTTATATATGATGTTTTTTTAATATTTAAAAAATGAATGGTATATATCGATCCATCTCTGATCCCCAAAAATACTCCCGTTATACAGTGATGAGTGACCTAGTGACTGAGTCCAGACCTAGCCCACCTAACATTTTCATGCGAAGACAAAACTCACTATTGACAAAGTCAGTGGACGTTTATCGGAGTGATGGGAGGAATGACGTTAGTGCTTATAATATGCACTAACCGAAGCGGATTCTCCTGTGGATATATGTATAGTTCTCTATAGTAAAAAGGAGAGAGGAAAGCAACTATGGATGTATATCGAAATTATCGAAAAGCGTAAGACCGAAACCGACGCGACACCAGCCAGTGCGGTGGAAGAGGAAACTGCGCCTGCGCAGCACGCGCCACCGGACTCGCAATGCAAATAGAAGACAGAGGAAGAGAATGGAAATTGGAAATTGTAGATTGATAACTGTGAATTGATGATTAGACATAAAAAAGTTTTAGTCATGAAAATTTCGATGAAAGTTATTTTCATGTCCTTAGGGAATTTAAGATAAATTCTTCTTGCTTTACTACGCTGACAACAACGATGCAAAGACAGGTACCACCCACAAATTCACACGAATATCACTTTGACCAATATTGTGATAAAGCATTGCTATATTTGGTAATGAAAATTTATGGCGGTAATCTTACTGCATTTCGTACTAATGAAAAGCAAGGATACTCAAACTAGATTATAAACGGTCAATGAAACTTCAGGGCCTTATCATTAGTCATTAAAAAATTGATGGCAAGTCGTTAAACGAATAATAGCCAGTAGGGAAGTAACCTTCATATTATTGTAGGATTACGCAACCCTTAAAATGATAACAATATAACATAAATATTTTTTGAACATCTCGCTTCAAAGAATGTCGACCGAATATTTTTTTATTTTTTATTCCAGGGAAATAAAATCAACTGATTCAAAATTATTATCTTAACATCATGAATTACAAATTCAAAAATATTGAGAGACGATTTTGAATGTGGTTCTCCAATCACGATTTCCGGTTCTTCGGAGCAACTACGTTTTTAACAAAAAGTGCACGATTTGTGGATCTATGTATTAGAGATGGTGAATCTGAATATGGTTAAAAGTTTGGCGACTTTTACTGCAAAGGGATTCAATTGCTCCGGAACAAATAACCAGATTAAGGTCAGTGATGACGTAATCCAAGTATAGTTACATGAATCAAAAGTTGGGTAACCAAAACTTCACACTTCCTAGAAGAAATATAGAATAGCTCTCTGGTATTGTATCGACTCATAAGTATCTCGTCTTGTCTCGATCCTCTCAGCTATTGCGGCAATGCGACTTTGTATTGGATTCACATAAGGTTTTATCAAGTGATAATGGTAGCATTGAATATGTTTCAGCGAAGTGGAAAGAATACAACAAAATCATTATTGATATGAGCTTGCTTGACCTCAACAGCAGCTTTTACCATATTGTCCAGTTTGGATGGCTGGCAGGTTTTCAAATAGGGTTCCGATAAGACATTTTCAATATGATTTTAGTATTTCTTGCCACAAGGATTCAGACTATGGTCCAGACTAGGTCAAGGAAGCACTGACAACGATGTACATAATCAATTAAAAATTGCTGAAAAGCAGAATCCCCGAAGGAGATTCGATCAAAATGCAGATCATTGGCGAATCATCTGAGATGATTTAGATCCTTCCATCACTAGTTAGAATCAGAGGATGGATGGGTGGATAATACCATTCTCTGCAGGCTCTCCCACTGAATCAACCATTCTGCAGGCGCTGAACGAGGGTTAAGCTAGAAAAATAGTGTCCTGAGCACACCAACACAAATCATCCCTGCCCACGTGCTGGTAAAGCCAATCCTAAACCAGCTGGCGAGCGCACACACGGAGTACGATGATTCGTTTTTCACCGTGAGCCCGAAAATCCACTGCTATCAGAGCCTTGGCACTGCATTATTAAATTTACTTATTTATTAATTAACTTCCTGCTCGGGCAATGCCGAATCAAGAACATCGGGGAGTTAATTGCAATCTAGAAATCAGGTACTTACAAAAAAAAAAGATGTGCATTACTTCAGGACATTAGGAGACAATCTTTGCAGTTTCAAACATTTTAGCTGAACTTTTGGGATGTAAAATCTTTAGTTTCTTCCAACTAAATTGTTTTTAGTTTCTTCCTTAAAATACTAAATTATCAAATGCATCTATATGAAAAAATCCTACTTGAGAATTAATATAAAGTTTTACCATGTTGACATCTAGAACCCGGGTATACCCTTCAAGTATACCTATATACACCTCAGGTAACTGAGGTAGAAAAGACCGAAAAAGCCAATACCTTCTAATCATAACAATACCGGTCAATAACAACAACGTATAAATAAATAAAGTTAAAAATTTTCAATGCACACAACTGGCATCGTATATACAGATATACAGAAGCTATTCAAGTTATAACTAATCCGGGAATAATAGCGCAACTTCGAAAAGTGGCAATTCGTGAAAAGAGAGTTTTTAATTTTCGAAATGATGACAGTGATTCCTCGGCCCAGGACGTTAAGACAACGTATAAATCTGCTATCAAAAGTCGTCGGGTACTTCCTCGACATTCTCTTCACGAAGAAAGATATAAAAAAACTTCACAGTGTACTAAAGGCATCAACATTTCACGTGCATGTAGATGGGTGCATGAAAAAAAAAGTCGGAAAATTTCAAACCACTTCGCCACATAATTTCCTGTGACGTAGAAAATCAAGTATTCGCCTTAATTTTTCTTTTTTGAGAATTCTTATAGGAGGTCCCATTCAATAAGAAGCCAGCGCGGTGCACCCTCATTGGAGAACGGAAAATTGCATGCGACTTCGATTTACGAAATAACCTCATTAATACATTCGTTATATATATAGGTACGAAATTGAAATTTGAAGAAGGCGCACATGTTCTTTTCTAAAAATTCATATTGCATCAAATCGCGCACCATAATTTCAAGACTTTAGTCTGTTGTACAAACCTACGCGCGCATTTGGTCCTAACCGATTTCCATCATGGCTTCCCAACAGGCACAATTTTCGCTTTCAACAAACACAACTGCACGCATGTATACATATAGATATAAGAATCAGCTTCGTAAAATCGTCATCTATGCATATAATCAGCGCAATCTATCGTTCAAATTCCACAACTCTTCGGCGCCGATATCCCCACGCGCAGGCGCATGCGCACAGGTGCAAAAGTAAGATAGTGTGTTACTCGTCTATTCTAATAGCATATCACAAACTATAGTAAACTTAGCAGCGGCCTAAAATCCCAGCAGGCCTTCCACCACGAGGTGTGTATGAGGAATGTGTATAGTATATTTATGTACATACTACGATACGAGTACAAACGGATAAGGAGCGCGGAATTCCCCTCCACTGATTGTTTTTGTGATTTTACCACTAATTCTAGGGCATAAAATTACGCCAAACAATACACCCAAGGTCGAGGCTACCATCAATTTTCTATCCAAATGGAACAGTGACAAATCTACTCTTCATGGTCAATTTGTGTTGATCCAGTGACTGGAAATTCAACCACCGTATTAGAGAGAGGGAGTGAGATAGAGTGGTGCATAGGAAAAAAAAGCATAAAAAAGGGAGTTGAGAACTTGGTAGGCGTTGCTACTGTCACTTGGCTTCACTTGTTTCACGAAGTCAGTGAGAAACAATATGCAGTTTTTCTATAATTTTTAGTCCATCTGGACTTGTTTTGCTGCTTGGCCTGGATGTCATCGAGAGCCATGAGCTTTACTCAATGCATCATAGTTTGAATTTACATAGTCATGTGATGATACATTAATTTGCTGTTCTCGGTTTTGATTACATATTATTTTGCCAATTGCATTTGCCCCAAGGAGTCACAATGTTCACGAAAAAGAAGAAGAAACCGCAGATATCAACACCAACAAATTTTGAACATCGAGTGCACACGGGATTTGATAAACGCGAGGGAAAGTTTGTTGGTTTACCTCTACAATGGGCATCAATTGTTGGCAATAATCAGATACTCAAGTCAACAAATCGACCACTACCTCTTGTTGATCCAAGTGAAATTACACCTACGGAAATTCTAGATTTGAAAACAATTGTTCGTGGTCATAATGATCCAAGACTTCCAACTGCCCGTGGCATTGCCGGCGAAAAGGGGGAAAATTGTTTGCCCAAGACAAGTACTGTTGCCAGGTCTAACTCATTGAGGTCTTCTAGTCCACCTCGACTTAGACGAGATTACAGGTGCATATTTTTTATACTTTTATAATACTACAAACGATTATTTCCTCGGCCAAGAATTTGGGCGGGTTTTGACGTTTGCCACTTATTGCATATCATATTATAATATGTGAAAGTCTAGTTGTAATGCTTTGTTCATTAGACTTAAGTTAAACGTAAATATTGTAGGACTTTTTTTAGTAATTTGAGCTTGAGAAAGAGCATCGCAGTTTCTGTTTCTTGTTAGACTTTTAACGCACTTCATTGGTATTTTTTCGTGGAAGAAAATGGAAAACCATGATCAATATACTAGACATGAAATTGTACGTAGTTGTATCCATTGGGGTCACGGGAACAATTACTGATTTATAATGTTTACGTAAAAATATTTGTTTCAACATTCTCTTATGTGAAATAGTGAAATACAGTAAAAGTTTTGATAAATTTTGGGGAAATATTCTAGCATAGGTATTCGGTAAATGTCTCGCTTTTAAGTTTTGACGAGGAAAGCAAGATTCTGGAAGAAATTGGAAGAGACATTTTCTGTTAGCAAAAACTTTAGATAAAAAAAACATTTTTTATCTTGCCAATTTTCAGTGTTTCTGAAATACGGAAAAAAGTAAGTGGTGGAACCCATTGGAGTCACAACGAAACCTGAATTATTATCTGCGAAATTGTTTTTAGAAAATGAAGCATTCTTCAGTTATGTGGGTGTTTGTATTCATTCGGACCATCGAAATTAGAGAAATTAAAAATTTTAGTACACTCCTAGAGCTCCCTTTGAAGATTATCGTTTGTATCAGGAAGAATATTTCTTGGAAACTTACATTATTAGGATTGTTAATGAACAAATAGCCACTTAGCAATTTTCACCAAGCTTATATGACCTTCTTCTTGCACTCAACTTTAGCAGTATGCAATTTAAAAAAGAAATAAAAATAATCACGTTCAAAACAAATTATTTTGCCTAAACAAATGTTCATTATACACGCACACACACACACATACATGCATGCAAATAAAAGATTCGTTCATAGACTTTTTTGTGTATATTAGAAAACTCGATCTAAAAAATACTTCATGTAAGTTAACCAAATTGAAAGATTGGTAGGATGTCTAACTGCGACGTTGTTGAGGTCTTCCTTCCTGAAAAAAAAATTGCTAAACAAATCTCAATTATATCCGTTAAATCTACGTCTCTTTGGTTTCACAATTTTCCCCTGCCACCTATGTTTATTCTATTAACAGAGATAAATTCTTTCCAGAAACAATACGAATTTACCCCCGTCAGTACCCGAAGGACATGAGATGTCTCCAAGTCCCAGCAACTACAATCAGCCATTTGGATCGTCTGAACTTGGCAAAAATCATGCTCTTTCTGACAAAATACGTCAGAATACGGAGAACGTTGGACCTGGCCTCAACTCAAATATGCACAGTATCATTCCAAATTTGCAGAACATGAATCCTAACATGCAGTCATCACCAAACCTAACTCATTCCAATCTCAATCCGCCGAATTTATCTATTAACTTCCAAAATTTGAGTCCAATCTCAAATATTCAGAATCCTGGAAATAACACTCAACAGATTATGCAGGACAATGACTTCCAGAGGATGAATTCAACATCATCGATGAATTTGCCAGGTCAATGGAATAATGGGAACAATCAGGTAACGTATTATTTTACATTCAAGTCATATTTTATTAAAAGAAATTTCTGTGAACAGATTTTATTCTTTAAAAGTGCATATAAAATTTGCTATAATTTTTACTGAATAACTCTGAATAAAAACAGATAAGAAATAGTTTATAAAAACTGGTTCATAGATAAAAATGTTCACAAAACAGTCACATTTAAAAAATAGAAAAATATGAAAATTAAAAAATTCGAAATTGTTCGTAAACCTAATTTTAAAAAAAATTAGTTGATTGTCTCCCAGAAAGAGAAAATTTTAGAATACTCAATAATATTATTAATAACATTCGGAAATCATTCGCGAGTGTCGAATTTTTGATCATTTTTATTTTTTCGCTGCTCACGTATATCAAGTTGACATCATTCGCTCGCGATTCGAATGACCCAATTTCAAAATTTCCAGACGAAAAACTTGCACTGACTACACCATGTCATCGGTTAAAATAAAAGAAGAAACGGTCATTAGTTGCGAAATTTATGCACAAAAAATAAATCGCCATGTTCCCTTTGCCAATTTCTACGTATTACTTTCACAACAACTTCGCGTCCAGGAAATATCTACTGGTTCGTTTGAAATGGTAGTTTCCATAAAAAAAGTGTCACTTGTACTATTACTAGGGATTCAATCTCGGTCACTTCTTAACCAATCCTCATCTCATTAGTGGACAACGAGGAAAGGAACGGTTGTATACCTACAAATTCCACAATCTACTTATGCAGATATTGAGCAGATTGAAAACTGAGAACAGGTGTTTCGTGAAAATTCTTTTAATTTTCAGTTCACTCTAGGCCCATAAAATTTATTCAATGGAATTTCAAAGCTGACGAAATTCTAATATTCAATTTTATCTATACTTCAAACTGATGGGATCTAATATCTCTTGAAGACCAATCTACTGAGCCGTAATAATTAGCTGACAGTTTTGTACCTTTTATTTCGATTTTTGAAGCTTTTTTTTCCACATTATGAGTTTTATCAAACCGAAAATCAGCCGTTCAAAGCTTCAGCTGATCAGTTATTTAATAATTATGCCAGAATAACATTAATACTGTCATTCCAGGCTGGATCTACAGACATGATTCTCCATAAAATCCCCACAAAAGCATCACCAGTTGGCTCAATAGCTTCTCAACGTCCTCTAAGCCAATTAAGCTCCCACTACGTTAACAAACATCCACAGGGTCCGCAAAATCCCTACAGTCTATCTGAAAATACTACATCACCAGCAGCTGGTGCCAGTGCTGTAACTGCACCGCAGTATGGTAACTTTGGAAAGCCACTAGAAGGTGCCCAATCACAATCAATGCATAATTTGTCGAAAATGGTGACGGGAGCCGGAGTCAGTCCAGATCAAAATCAAAATTTAAAATCTGCCGCTTCATCTGGCAACATATCTATTGGACAAAATATCAATTCACAAAATAAACAAAATGCAGATCAAAGATTGACACACGAACAATTCAGAACGGCATTGCAGATGGTTGTGAGCCGAGGAGATCCGCGAGAAAATTTGGATAATTTTGTTAAAATTGGAGAGGGTAGCACTGGTACTGTTTGTATAGCAACGGACAAGAAGACAAATCGTCAGGTAGCAGTGAAGAAAATGGATCTTCGTAAACAACAGAGACGTGAATTGCTATTTAATGAAGTTGTTATTATGCGAGATTATCATCATCCCAATATTGTTGAGATGTATGACAGTTTTCTCGTTGATGATGAACTCTGGGTTGTCATGGAGTATTTGGAGGGTGGTGCTCTAACAGATATAGTCACTCATTCGCGCATGGACGAAAGTCAAATTGCAACTGTTTGCTCACAGTGTCTTAAGCCACTTGCCTATTTACATTCCCAAGGTGTCATACATAGGGACATCAAATCTGATTCAATTTTACTGACTGCTGATGGTAGGGTCAAGCTGTCGGACTTTGGATTTTGTGCTCAAGTGTCCCAAGAATTGCCGAAGAGAAAGTCACTGGTTGGTACACCATACTGGATGAGTCCTGAAGTTATATCGAGATTGCCTTATGGACCCGAAGTTGATATATGGTCGCTTGGAATTATGATTATTGAGATGGTGGACGGAGAGCCACCATTCTTCAATGAACCACCCTTACAAGCTATGAGGCGCATTCGAGACATGCCACCACCGAAATTGAAGAATTCCCATAAGGTTTGTTGTCACATTTTACTGTTTATACCTAACCTGGCTTTTCGGTAGTTATTTGAAATGTGGGAAATTTAGCCAACTTTCTGTTATAACAACCATTTAAGACTCACTGTTCTCCATGCAAAAGTTATATTCAAAATATTACACTATTGCTTAGCATTTGAAATGTCTACAGAAAACCTATATTAGATGAACATAGACTTTACTGAATGAAAAAATTCCGTAACAACTTTAGATCGAAAACAACCTCTGTTAACAAAAATTGCATTAACAAAGTTCCTGTTATATGCTTAAAATACTTCAATTTCATGAAGATTCTTTACAAGAATCGATGGGCTCAAACAATATTGAAGACTGGAGCCATATTGTGTTTAATGGAATGATTTCACATCGTAAACCTCTTCTACAATTTGTGAACTTTTTGAAAAATATTAATACTTCTCATAATTTTTCACTTTTTTTATATATTACTTTTTTCATTTTAATCCTTTACAATTGGAGAAATTGTTATATTTCCTACAAAAAAAACTTGCTGTCTATAATATATCCGCTATCTCTCTTCGGTTTCTAGGTATGCTTGAAAATAAACTACTTCACGTAATAAAAAAATCGTAGGCGTAAGTTACAAATCAGAGATTATCATGCTGCCCCACTGAATCAGATTCACTTAACCAGCTACTTAGAAAATATTGTCGTCCAAATATTTAATTTGATCGCCATTAAATTCTGTCCAATTTTTTAATTATCTGCTCTTTCTTGGTCCAACAGGTGAGTCCTCGACTTCAAGGTTTTCTGGAGCGAATGCTGGTGCGTGATCCAGCACAACGTGCAACAGCAGCAGAATTATTGCAGCATCCATTCCTACGACAAGCTCAAAATCCAACGATTCTGATACCACTAATGCGAGGTGCTCGACATACCAACTGTTGATACCTCCAATATCTGCATAATCACAACGAAATGGTCAAGTAGAAATCTGCAGATAAATATTCTCAGTGTCCCCAGACAAATAAATTGCAAAAGTGGTTAAATTAAGATGTTATAAAATTGCTATTTGCTCATTATCGCTCTGTACAGAAAGTGACATTTTTCCTTGCCTAGGAGTTATAAACTTTTTTTTTATGAACAAAAATTGCGCCTATGATCAATCTCTGAAACTCAACATTCCAACTATTTTATAATCTTCTAATGGACTTTCACATTCTTAAAGTCGACAGTTGACTCTTTATCTCATTCGCCTTTCCCATGAATGAGACAATAAGTTTAAGTTTATATAGACGTTGCTATATTTATGATTTGTTTATTTAAGTTTACACAAGTGCCTTGAAAATGAGATGAAAAAGAGCAAATATTCCTTCGAGCTTATTGCATGTAAATCAATCCAAAAGAAAAATATGAGTTTGCCAGTTCAAATTGGAAAAATATTGACACTGGTAGCTGTACGATTGGTTAGTATTTATAGATTTTAAGAGGGCAGAGTAATTAACATTTTTATATTGTAAAAAAATGACTTTGTATAAACACATTTGGCGATATATAAGACTAGGGCAACTCAAATTTGACTGTTTTATATTAATTGAGCTTACTTTATAATTATACAAAAATTAATAAAATTAAATGTTTTATGATCTTCAAAATAAACTTTTAACTTTTTAAATAATTGTGTGGGGTATTTATTCAATCAATGGTTTTTTCCCATTTCATGGAGACGTCAGGCATCCCTATTTATTCTTGAAAGGGCTATTTAGAGCTAGAACCATTAAACATATTGCCAACAGTTTAGTGGACGTTTTAGAAAATATGACGAAAATTTCCATGTTTCAATGTATCTTCTGACAATTCATCTGTAACCATAATTTCCATGGTATAATCGTATAATTTTCTGCAAAAATTGAAATGAACAAGACCTAAAACCACTCATGATTATAATTCATTTTTCGTAGTTCCATATAACAGCTAAAGGAAAATTAAATTTCGTGATATGCTCCTCCAATCAAAATTAAGCCAACATATATCTAGAATTTTACATTACAAATTTTATATTAAAATTTGAATTTCATGAGATCTTTCTGCAGATAATGTGAATATCATTATCGAAGAGATATACATTAGATCATATTCAAATTGTTGGTAAAAAATTATAATACCTTTTACCAATTATCCTAAAAGTATATTAATTTTTCAATATTAATTTTGTTAAGTTATAAAAAGCTAATTTTTTGCATAATAAGGTAGATAATTCTGCATAATTTCCTACATAATATTGCAGAGATCAATAACAGACCGAGTAGAGATTAAAATTGGAATCGTGGATGGGGAGATGAATTTCGTTTTTTCGTTAGAAATTTTACAAGCCATACTATATATATATGAAAAAAATGATTTTCCACAAAAAGAATATTTTCCGTGAAAAGTTTTTTACAACACAGAAAGTGAAAAAAGTGATTAAACATTTTCAATAATTCAATAGTTTTTAGTCACTTGGCCACGTGACTTTTTTCAAAAATTTGTGTGGAAAATTTTCTAACGCTCTTCGCTATATTTATGATTTTGCAAAAAAAAATTACGCGCTATATATAGTAACACTTGTGCCGCGTTAATTATTGCAAAGTGCATTGAAATGTCTGCCTGATGCTGAAAAAGTTCCTGATTTCGTCATCCAGGTTTACAGCAAGCGAGAAAGAAATGAAAAAAAAACACGCAACGTACCAGCACGTGCTTGGGTCATTTTATTTTTTCCTTTAACGACAAAAAAAAACTGCTGATTGGACGGTGAACGCTCATTGGCTGTTGGAGTCGAGCCTCTCCACTCACTTCGGGCGTAACCTTTTCGCGACCTTCAATATTGTAAGAGGGAGTAGCGGGTTGCGTAGGGAAGTTAAGTGGCATATTTGTCTCGGCACAAACTTGTTTCCATTAATTACAGACTACCTAGTATTCCTTCTTTCTCATAAGATATTTTATGCATTATTTTCTAGATTATAGAGCCTTGAAAATATTGCATTTTCAGTGCAGTTTCTTCTGCAAAGGAATTTCAATTTTATGTTTGTGGAAAAAAATGAAAAACGAGGAAGACATATTTGTAGTTTTGCCCCTCCAAATTTTGAATATCACAGTATCTCAACGCCAAAACCTGTCTTTTGAATTTAAACGCCCCTTGACGGGAATCCTCTTCTCCGGGGACTGCAAAAAACCGGTGGTATCCTCACCGTCCCATCTGCTATATTTTTCATTTTTATTTCTGAATGCAACCCTAACATTCGTTGCACTCCGAAAAAAATTTCGGTGCTCTAGTCTTGTCTGAAGAGACCTTCAACGATCGAATACGAAGTGGGAATATCCACAGAAATATATTTCCAATGGCATCTGAAATATTGTACGGTGAATAAGGTATGCTCAGGTAAAGAGACACTTTTTCGAATGATATTCTATAGTCTCTGTGCTGCAGCAAAAGGGAGAAACGAAAGAAACTGTCGAGATATGTCGCAATTATCGAAAAGCGTGAGACCGAAACCGACGCGACACCAGCCAGTGCGGCGGAAAAGAGAAATGCGCGTGCGCAGCACGCGCCACTGGACTCGTAGTAAAGAGGAGAGACCAGAAAAACTATCGACATATATCGGAATTATCGAAAAGCGTGAGACGGCAACCGACGCGACACCAGTCGGCCAACAGAAGATTTAGTTTTTAAATCCCGACATTGATCTCGTGATCTACTGACCATTTACTTACGCTAACCTTGCAACGAATTTCAGACTATGTTTCTTTCTTTAATAAAAAATATGAGTCAATCGCTGATATAAATGAGGGCTATACGTCTTTACTCGTTCAATCATCCATATCGCATTTAAGCCTTGGAAAGAACGTCCCCGCGGAACCATTCTTGAATCAGATGGTTAGTTTCTCAGATATTAACGATTCACTTGATGCTTAACTCAGCTATTCTCCTTGTCCGATCTATAATCCTATACGGAGCACTCTTCCTTTAATGTATTTAATTGACCGCTGGTTTTATCATTCCAATGTATTATCTAATTGGTTTGTGCGGTCACTGGGTTGTATATATATAGATTATCTTGTGAAGAGTATATCTATATATACATCAAGCTTTAAAGAATTGCTAGTCCGCAATTATTCCCTCCCAATGTTTCTAATACTGACAAATTTCATATTAGAAAAAAATCAATGAAGAAAAATCAATATGCACAAATTGAAAAAGAGGATGAAAACGGATTGATAAAATTGTGTGGTGGAAGTGCCGGTATTGGCACGTGAGCCTCACTTTGCGTCATGATTCAGCGGTTTGAGTTAGCAGTCGTTGGACAACTATGTTCTCTCAATGACTGATGGAAATTGTCATTGGAACTTAATCTTAATGACGTAGAGAATGACTCTGATTTTTATAAGTGTAAATTACACAGTTTTGATAATCAAACATTCCGGTTATAAAGTTTGGAGATCCTGGTGCTTCCGCGGTGCCGGAACTTCGGTGTATCGCGGATTTCTCTTGGACTTCTGTACTCTTCGAGATAAAGTTTTAGGCCAGTGCTATAGGTTGTCCCAACGACTAATACCTTCCTCGCTATCTCGAGAACCTATTAATGTAACTTCTCCATTTTATTTCAATCAATTATCATCAAAGTACATGTCCTTGTAGGGACCTCCAATTGTTGGCCTTTGGGAATCTCTGTATGTGTTTGGCTTGAGACGAGAAGTGGGCCCCATTCGGAAGTATGCTCTCAACGCGATTAGTAGAAACAAAAAAAGCATAGCTGCGAAAAACTCCATATCGGAACTACACTGAGAAAAAAGTGGATTCTAAGAAGCAGCTTTTACTCGTCCCAAGAACCAGGAAACTCATCCGGAATTTCCTTGTAAATGAATCCAATTCAAGACTTGTTTGATACAAAATTGTAATCATTGAAAGTAACTTGCTACTTTGTAGTAAGTGACAAACTACTTGTTCCGGCTGAGTTTATAGTCAGTTAAAAAACAAAATATTTTATGTTCAACCACACATTGTCTATAGTCAAATATATCATTACTTCACATAGCATCTGACTTCTTACTTTGATGAATGACAAGATGCTGGATTATTTATCTTACTTGAGAAGAAAATATCTTAATTGCCTATCTGAGGGATCAGATCTAATTAATAGTTACTATCGCCAAAGTGTCAAATATTTGTCACCAGTATCGTTTCACTAGTTTCATTATTTTCTGTTTCGGCACAAGTGGCATATCATTCAATGGAAGAACGCTCGCACCCAGTAACCCACGTCATCGGCAATGTTGCTCTGTGGACAATACCACGGTACCGACAACTTATCTAATGCGACTGGGGTCAATTTTCGCCATTGAAGCTATGATTTTTTCTAATCACAGAGTAAAACGCTGGGAAAACCTGTACGATACAACAGCGAGCGTCCATGATCGAAAGGACCCCTCCCTCCACGACGGGTTGGGTTCTCACTTGGCCTAGCCCTGTGTGTGTGTGTGTGTGTGTAACCGCCAATGTCCACCAATATTCCGTCCACGCTTTCTCACGGGCCAATTATGTGATTAAGGTCTACCATTGCGTACTCGAGGACTCCTCACGTGACTTAGATAAGATAAGACTCTCTTTGAAATCGTTATTAACTCAATGGTTATGAAGTTTTTTTTCGATCCCAGAAAATGAAAATTTTAGATGTACGTTAAAAGTCAGTCGGTCAACAGAAAAAAAACGTTAGCTCCGTTTGTCATCAAAAATGCAATTAGAAAAAATCGTTCAATAACACTTTTACGTAAAACCATTGGTTAACGCGATAACTTTTCGCCATGAAAAAAATTATGTTGGACCGAATTTAAACATGAAAATTTTTGTCTGGTCCCGCCGGGTCCTCATTCAGACCATGAAACTTTCAGTTTCGACCAGGAACAGAAACAGTACAATGTTATCAGTTGGCTGAAAATGCGATAAGACGTGAATTCGCTCTACGAACCAAACATTTTTTTTTATGCACAATATGTGGTGAAGGGAATTTTTAATAAAGCTTGAAGAAACCAAGAAGGCGCAAAAATTCACTTTTCCACATGGCAAAATGAAAAGAAAACCATTTAAGTTTTCGAACGAAATCCCAGCTTACGTGACAAAAGCCACGAAGTCCCAGTATGCCGTTATTACACTTTACACTTTACGAAGGCCTGATGGGTGCCCCGCCTCCTCATGACGTTAATGCTCATTTAATGATGTCTCCAACTTGGTAACAACCTTTCTCCATTTGTACACAATGGAAGATTACTATCGAAAATTTTTTTTTTCCATTTTCCGAAAAACAGAAATGTTAATATTTCATTTCCACATTAGCCGCTGCCGTGCCCCCAAATCATAGCGCCGTTAATGTACTTAAAGATAAAAAAAAATTTAATCTCTTCATGGGTATATTCTGGAGTTATAAGAAGCAGTTGACTGCGATGTAGTATTTTTTCTTCGAGATTTTCAGTTTTTGATGATTCCTAATTCGAGAACTTTTAAAGAAACTAAAACGGTTCCCAACAAAATTGTAGATGTGTGTGTGTGTATGTTTGTTCGTGTGTGTGTGTGTGTGCGTGTGTATAACAACAGTTTTTCCACAGAACTCCTCCGCTCCCGCCTGAAAAGTTAATAACTTCATATCTCAAAAACGATTGCAGATAGAAAAAACTTTATAAGAAGAAAAATGTTCCTCACGTAAGAATACACATTTTATGTTAAACAATGTTTTTTCTAACTCGCATAATTAAGGTGTAATCGCAGGTAAAATCTGCCGATGGCGCCTAAGGGTTAGGAATTGGCGCATGCGCACTCCCACGAATCACCCGGATGTACCCGAAGTTTGGAAAAATCTGGGCCAGAAAAACATGGAGCTACAAATCGGAGGCTTCTTTATCCCTCCGCCATTACAAGAACAAACACATTCGTCCCACTACCTTGACATTCATACTATGAGAATATCGAAAAGAAATAATAGCGCAAATTTATCATGTTAAAGAGTCAATAGATGCAAAGCACGCGCTTTCAATTCGAGATGATGACGATAGTGAAATGAATGACAATGGATGCAATTCCACACTATGTTAACATACCTCGAGGTTTTAATAGAAAACAGCCAACTTTGAATAATATCATGTATATAAGTACATGATGTAACAGTTGCGTATGTAGAGTCCATTAAAACCGGTTGATTCATTCGCAATTAACATGTATTGATTTGTCATGAATTATTGAAGTGATTGCGATCCACTTCTTTCGACTTTTCTCGTTTACCCACATCATTTTTTCCCCCTATTTTACTTAAACAATAAATTTGTAAAAAATCATTAAGTGTTCCTCAATCAAGGATTGAAAATCCAAAATTCCAGCATATCTCGAAAATTCAATTGCCTCATGGCAGAAAAATTCCATAATAATAAATCAAATAACAATAATGGTGCAGTGACACTGAAATAGGATAATGGGAATACCAATCGAGACGGTCGAGCCCCCTGCGCTGTGATTGGCTGGAAGAGTGGTACCGGTGGCGAGCCTCCACTGGCCTGGAATTTCTTGGTGGGGCAATGGACAGAGTGCACAAGATATGGGTGAGTAAATGGAAAAGAGGAGAGAAGACAATTTCTACAGCTGCTTGGTGATGACGTGAGGCTTTTGCTGTTTCATCAGAATTTTACATCAGCTCTGTAATTGACCTTTGCACGAGACGTCATTTTCACATGACACTGGCCCCAGACAGCCAACAATGATATTTTTAAAGTGCCTAAAAGCTGGTGCAACAACTGCAGTGCCATCACCTAGAGGTCATGCAAAATTGTGGAATAACTTTTTGGAAATATTTCGTCAGGTAGCGGGGAATGGAAGGGTCCAGAGTAAATGTCCTGTAGTGACCTTGAAAAATCGGGAGGTTGGTGCACTGGCTTCTGACCCTCCAAGCGCCGTTGTTTTTTAATTTTAGGATTTTTTCGCCTTGGAAAGAGGCTTGAGATTGGTGTGGAATTTTTAATGGGAATTATTATGGAATTTATTGGAGGATACCAAGACTGTTTGTAGAGTTTCTGTAGAAATGCAGAGTAGAATTAGAAGCTCCTCTGTTTCGCGCCATTTTTTCCGACTTCCCTCTTTTATCATTGGTGATGACAACTGTGATAAAGAGTCTCATGGGTCAATATCTATCCCTCTACAAATTCTTCATTGATCTTCGATCTTCAATTATGAATTCTGGCATAAACGATGTATATTATCAGCAAGAAGGAAATGACTGCATAGTTGATGAATGCCCGCGATCATTATCTGTGAATGCGCTGTGATATGATATGAAAAAGAAGAAGTGAATCATGATGGGGAAACCTTTCGGCATTACTCAAAAAATTGAAAGTTCGTTTTATCGGACATTCGAGAAGTTTATGGGTTTTAGTCTAGGAGAATAACTTGGATCGGATTGATCACACTGACAGAAAATGTAGTATGGACGGAATTGACGCTAATCCAAACACACCAACGTTCTCAATTTCACCAATGAAATAATTAGTAAAAAAAAAATAAATAAAAAATGAATGAAAGAATGAAAAATGAAAGAAAAAAAAGAGCAACGACCATGTATCAAAGATGCTTCACCTATCTTATCTAATATTTTCATAAGAATAATATCGTGTCATTCCTTATCGGAGAAAAATTACAACATACAATAACTATAAAAACTTATTATTGATATATTCACAAAGCTTCTGCATTAGCATCATTTACTTTATTTGCCCATTCGTTGGATAGACCATTCTTGTTGGCAAAGAGGACAGCGATTATTCTGCTTCACCCACAGGGACATGCAGCAGTAGTGAAATGAGTGGTTGCACTCGCCCCAAACAACCACGCAATCTTGCCGTCCGTAAAAGTCCTTCTTACTCTCTGCCTGGCAACGCAAGCATGCATCTGAAAAAAAAGGATATAATGATTCATTAATTCATTGTTAATTGCGTCACTCCCCACCCCCTCCCTCAACATTCTCCAGGTTGAAGCGCGACAATCTGCGACATCTTGTTTTGTGAATATGCTGTCCGTAAAATCCTGTCTGTATAATTTTGGGTTTGTAAAACGGGATTTTACGGACAGTATGACGAAAAAATTATTTGAGGTATTCGAAAAGTTTTGCGGAGCAATTTAATTCTTTAACATACAGTCGAAGCTATGGAATCGTTGGGAAAATTATAGAGGGGGTCAGGATTTTCGTCTTTAGGTGGGCGACACCAGTTAACCATTAAAAGCTACGGTTGGAGCTAAATTTCTAGGCACCTTTCTGAAGCGACTGGAATTTTATGGCACTACCTGACATGCAGATTTTGTACAATGGTCTGAATGACCAAAATGCAAAATTTGGTATGCGCCGTTGGCGGCGGCTCCTTCTCTCCTCATTTACACAATGTACCGAAATAAAAGTGAAAATTCAAAAATAGATCTCAAATGTCAGTTGGAATCTCAAATCGAAATTGCTTTTTGATTTTCCAACATTTTACATTCAACGTTTTACTGAAGCTAGTTCTATTGAATAATTTCTACCAATTTTTCTCCGATTTTTTTTCAATATATCTCGAATTTGTTGCGATTTCTTCGTATCTCAAAAACGATTCTGTGTGCCTGGACAATGGTGCTTTTCGGAATCGTTTTCCAGAAAAAAATCAGTTGTCCGGAATAAAGGGCATATCAATGAGTTCCCCTATTTCAAAATCGAAAAAACATGTATTTCGGAATATTCTCAAAATAGCAGTTGGACATAACGAGCGTAACTGATTTGGTATGTCATGTTTCAGATATATACATACAGATATATGTCGGTGGGTGGGTGAGTGAGTGGGTGGGTGGGGGGGGGGGAGTGTGTGGGTGGGCGGGTGGGGGGTGAGTGTGTGTGTGGGTGGGTGGCTAGGTGGATGGGTGGGTGGCTAGGTGGGTGGGTGGGTGGATGAGTGGGTGGATGATAATCCTTTGGTGAGTACTTCAGATTTTTAGTACCAGTCGTATATGTTCGTATATGAGTCGTCAATGTTCAATCTCCCAAGTCTCGCTGAATGACGAACGTGTTACAACAACTGATTTCCAATCAATTTATTATGATGCATTCATCAAAATTGTCAACTAAAAGTCCTTTGTTATTTCAGGAGAACCGAAACCTAACGAATCAAACCAGGAAAAAAATTCCCATCATGTAATTAACAGAAGCTACGCAAAGATATCAATGAATAAAGATGAACATAAATTTACAAAAGTAATGAACTTCACGAATTCTAATGCCCCCTTTCGCTATGTTATCATGCAAATATCATTGGTCAGGTTGTTGTAATAAAATTATGAATATGCGACGCTTAACTCAGATAGCTCTAAAATTTGAGTTTTTTCGGGCTCTGCTTCGACTGAACGGGAGTTTCTCAAAAGAGACAGCTGTACAATTTGAGGTTTTCCATGGTTTCCTCCAAACTTCGAGCAGAGACGATGAGTAAGGATCTTGGGGCAAGTGCTGGACAATTGGAGGAAAAAGTCGGCTTCCATTGGTACCGCGACGGAAGGGAACAAATCGTCCGCGCGTGTCCCATTCCTCGCAGCATCAATGAATCTGCGTCACACGTTGATGCAGGTTAATAAGATAATGATATAACTCTGCCGTCCAGGCAGGCAATTCAATTAAATTAAATTTATCCGGTACGTGCGACTGTTGAATGATTGGGGGGTGCGTAGCTAAACCACAGATGAGACGACATTTCAACACATAAAAATATGAGTCTATTTGCTACACAAGGTACTAGGACAATATTTGAATGGCAAAAAAAAACATTTGTGTCAATTTTTTTGCCTCCAGAAGTCTCGAACATTCAGAAACGCTGTTTTGCAAAACTAAGGATGGTCCTTCCATCACCAAAAAAATACGTTAATCACAAATTCAAAATTTGAAAAAAATCGCAAAATCCAGGAAAAAAAATAACAAATAATAGCCAACTTTACTATTAAAAAAATTCGAATCAGTTCTTTCAGGCCATCAATTGCCCAATTTGATATCCCCAATCTTACCGTTCCTCTACCCCATTCGCATCATCAACGTCACACTACTATATCATAATGAACAGTCAATTGAATATATTGAAGCATCATGTATGACAATTTAATTGAGATGGAGCCTAAACCAATGCACTCTGCAGATGGGGCATATAGTGTGCTACCAGTGGAAATTTTTGTGAGTGTATTACGAGGGTCATAAATACACCACGTACAAATGATTATCGATTGAAGACTCAGATAATTGAAAGTAGAGAGATGCAGGGGTGAGTGGAATATCACCAGTTCATATGAATAATCACACATGTTTCGTATTGGGGGTCGGTGTCTGCTGGAGTCTTTGCAGGTTGAGATTTGATGATGGGAAAATTTTCTGATTGTCTCAGAACTACCCCCCCCCCCCCCCCCCCACTGGACCACCTTAAATAAACGACCGTTTTGAAACTGCAAATTACGTTCAACAGCAAAACTTTTGCTTCCAAATGCAAAATGCAAACGCAATTCCTTGATTGTGATTCAAACTTAGATTGATTGATTGCTCGATTGATTGATCTGGGGAGGGGAAAAATTTGAAAATTTTTCCACTGTCGCCGTGAGGCTCTCTTGTTGGTCTTCACATTTGACCCGAACTATTGACTCCCATTCCACGTTAAATAGTCCTATAACGCAATACAATCGACTGGAAATTTATGATTTAATTGTGGTTCAACTGGAACGTTCGAGATACGTCCGAGATCTGTGGATTGGCCTAAAGTAGTTCACTCATTTCGGAAATGTAGCGAGTATGAAACATGGAATACTTGTGAGGAACTGAATCCACATCAAAAGTGTATTTTTTTCACCTAAATTGAGGCTACTGTGCATATCTCCATTTTATGGGGTATATAACGATAGATTGCAGAAACCTATTTAATAGTTTGTTTCGACTCTTGATTTTTTTCTTTAAAATTGTAAAAAAATACATTAAAAAAAAATTATTTCTCCAATTTCACTTTCCGACAAATTTCAATTGTTCATCTGAATTTTTTTCTGTTATTTCTAGATTTTTTTTTTGTTGCAAACTTCACGATTTACAAGTTGTAAAACTTTTGTACTCTAACAATCGAGTTCGCTAAGAAAACGATTATCTTATCCAAAGAACGTGTTCTTCTACCAAGACAATAATCTATTTTTGTTTTTTTAACTTCCTCATAGTGGAAGGCGTGATTTCGCTCTGAAAAAAAAGATCAAATTGTCCATTCAATTTTCACGTTTCAAGGTGCTTCTGTCGTTCTGACGTCATCTTCATGATAATCTGCTGGTGTATTTTTTTTTCTTTCGTCCTTCATACTTGTGGTCCCCAGGCTAGCTGCTCTTGAGCATTCCTTCGAGAGGGAGTACTGGAGCCATGTGCCTGGGCCCGACCACGACCAGTGGAACCATCGCATTTCTAAACACAGGGTAAACCCCCCTGCGGCGGGTTGGGTTCCCGCCCGGCATAGCGTTCTCTTCTTAGCGGGGCCGCCGGTAATACACACCCATTATCTGTATATGCACCTGTGTGTGTGTGTGTGTGTGCAAGGCGCAAAATTTCTTTGATAGAATCCACGCGAGAGTTTTTCTGACTTTTTTAGTCCTCGCATTTTTGGATCCCGCAATTAAGTCGGTTTAGAAAAAAATCATAAAAAATTTCGCTCAAATAATCTTTCATAATACTTGCATGGAATCAATTGTTAACAAGCTATTTCATTTTTGTTTTTTTTTAACGGTCTTAGACGGAAGTTACGTAATAATGTTGGGCGGAAGTTTTTTGTGTGGCCCCGATGGGTTACGGACTAGTTTCTGTACATTTTGCCCTGAAAATTCTTATGCAAACCCCGGAAAAACCGCAAAAATAGATATTTTCCATCACAATAATGATTTCGAGGAATAAGAATTTTCTTGTCATCGGCTACAAATGAAGCTAGCAATAAACAATTATTTTTTGCATCACTCTTCCTTTTTATACATAATCCCTTTCCCCTTCATTTAGGGTTGTTGTAACATTTCTTTCGTCAGACTTTATCACAATTTTGACGTCTTGAACTTGAAATTGTCTTTTAATTCTGGCATTTTTGCATGTGCTCAGATGAAGTTTTAGATCACAATTTTTGAAGAAACAATGGCTCGAGACTGAAAAAAAAATAATGAAAATAAAATTCGTGTCGATGATTACAACCGTTAATTAATATCCCTCATTTATTTATAAGATGTAACGATTTAACATAACCCGAAATATATTGCAAAATGAGCTTGCAAAAAAAAAGATTAAAAAAAAATTTTGATTCGATTTAATTTCCAAAATTAATAATACAAAATGCCGAATCTCGTAGTCTAATTAAATCTGTAATTTAGTGGAACTCAGTGACGACATATATATATATATATGTAATGTATAGTAAATCTCAGTGAACCAAAAGTGTCATTCTCTACTTGATAATATTATTTCCAAAATAGAGTAAAGTGAACCTTGAAAAGCGGGGAATATTGTATTATTACACAGCATATCCGCATCTATATCGGTAATAATTGGAGATATCTCGCACTACCTATACATCACGCAAGGAACGAAATAGATATCAGTACCTGAACTACTTACAGCTGAAGAGATTCGTATACCACCGGTTTGCACTAGTTAAACGCAAAAATTGTCATTAATTTTGAGGTGATTGAAGTTAACTAGAAGTATCAACAAGTTAACTAGAATTTTAACAAGTTAACTAGTTAGCAGGTGCATTGGCGCGAGAGATTAAAGGTCGTAATTTATTCCCACGTGATCTCACCTAAAATTCTAGGCGTCTTTTGGAGATTTGTAAGTGTGTGATGCCTTCTTGAATTTATTAGATTTTAATTATTCAAAATTTTTTGAATTTTCAGAATTTTTTTAATGAATTTTTAAATTTTTAAATTTTTGGATATTTGAATTTTTGAATTTTTAAATTTTTGAATTTTTAAATTTTTGAATTTTTAAATTTTTGAATTTTTGAATTTTCGAATTCTTGAATTTTGGAATTTTCAAATTTTCAAATTTTCAAATTTTCGACTTTTCGAATTTTCGAATTTTCGAATTTTGGAATTTTCAAATTTTTGATTTTGTAACTTGTTGACATTTTCCCTTTTCAAAATTGACAAAATTTCTCATTTTTTCTCAAAATTTTCCAAATTTATTAACTAAAAAAAAAATCGATTTCATCCTCCATTACTTTCAGATCCGAAAAATCATCAAGAGACCAAGTACTTCCGCTCGGAAGTATCAGCACGAGACTTCCCCGTCTGCGAAACCACCGAGGTTTATATTTCCATGACTCTACAGAATTACAATGATGCCCACGTCACAAGGTAAAAAACCGGCGATGACGTAGAATGAAAAAGGGAGGATGAAGGATGGGGGAGCCGAAGATGAAAAATTCAGGAGCCTGGAGAACCAGAGTGATCCCACCAAACAATCCAACGAGAGAAGGGCTTCCCTGGGATAATTACCACTAACCAAGTACTCAGTACCCCTCTCCCTCAATTCAATCGAATCCTATAACGCCGGCGCGAATGCCTGGTTGGTTGATTTCGCACTCGCACGACATTGGACGATTACAATCGACGTTAGAACTAGCGCCGACATCCCAATGGGCTCGACTTCTAGCCATATATAAAGGAACAAATCCACCAAGAATCTGATTAACCGAGTTGCCAAACAAGACGAATGACACTAACCTGTCATTCAATTCTATTTACCCAGACAATCAATTCCATTCAAGTGCATGACCACCTTAATTGCTTAGCAAAGTACAAATCGCAATCTCCATTCGATGCAATCATAAATGCGGAATTATCTCAACTTCCTGGATCCTAATCAACAAGTTGGCCAATCTTAAATCGCCTAAATAAAATTTTGAATCGCGTAGCAAGTACTTGAAGCGATACGACGTAGTGAGGGGGGAAAAAGGAGAGAAAGTATTCGTGCAAAAGAAAGAGACAGTTGTTCGCAATATATACCGCCTGGCCACTACAGCAAACAGACACCCCGGTGCAGAACGTCAGAAGACAACCGGCAAGTCAGACCGGCCTACATCCCTCCACTAATTAAACCCCAAAAAGTCATTAACTAATCATCAAGTGGGTGTGAAATTGCTGAAATATTTGGCTAAAGCAATAGTTGCGGTGGAAAATTTTGGGAAAATTGTGTGTCAGGATACAGCGAAGATGTCATCTCCAAGGCGGCAAATGATGCAACCATGGCCCCTCTGCCTCATGCCCTTCTCAAGGCGCATGGTAAGTAATTATGCAATAGACTATCTTCAGGAGTAAACTATCCATAATTTAAAATACACAATCGCCATGTCGGTATAGAAGGAAGTCTTTTACGCAGCGCTAGTAGGAAAATAACTCGGTTATATTGCAAATATTCGGTATCTTTATCTTACCAACTGCAATCAATGATAGGTTCAACTTTGTTTATCAGAGCCGGCTCGCAGATTTCTGGAAAGTTCCCGGTGCGCCCGTTGCACTACGCCACAAGCTGGTGGATGACTTTGCTCGTCTTTATCGCTCTCCTTTTTTTTTATTGAATATAGATGTTAGCTATTTTTGGCCCTATGCCTGAGATGTTCCCTATATTTTAATATTTGCGTGTTTTTTTTAATCGGGCAACTTTTTTTTTATCACCCGAATATTGGAAAAAGAAAAACGTGCAAAGAATTAGATATTAGCGAATTTCGGTTGCGAGGAATTTGTCTATTATTATACCGTGAAAAATTATTCGGAACTTGAATTTTATTTTATGGAAAAAATCTCAGCAATTTCCGGTGAAAATTGCATAGGTCTAAAACTTCCGGGACTCGACATGAAAAATTCAAATGAATCGTCCACATTTATTTTTCCAATTTTATTCCATGCCTTCAATGTTCTTATGATTTTCTCGAAAAAACTGAAACCAGAAATAACCATAATTAAGGAATCGTCAAACTTGCATTTCCTCGACCTACCTGGCGACGCCGATGACGTCACGATACTTTATGGTACCGCCCACCCCAGATTTTTATACGGAAAAGTCCTAGAGGGTTGAGGTAGGGCCATTCGGCGATTGGCCCTCTACAGCTTGAGGAATCTCCCTCTAAAAGCCGTCTAGCAATTTAATACTGGGCTAAACTGCGCAAATTTTTCACTATATAGGACCATCCTAAAAAATTTTAACCACCCAAAAAAATACGGTTTTCATACAAACAAAATTTTCCCTTTAGGTGAGGTGCCTTATTTAATGAATTACGTAATAAATTGCATACTTGTACGTCTATAGAAACGATATGGGATCATGGAAAGGTGAGAAATTTCTGGGAAACAAATTTCGTTGGTGGATAATTTCAGCAGGGCAGTTGTCAATTGGTTCAACGCGGTTTGGGTCTTCCGCCGCTTTTTCAGCAAATATATCGAAATTGAACCCAGCTAGCGGTATTTTCATGTGAACCTTTTTTGTAGAGCAGAATGAGACCTATAAATTTGTTTTAAAGGAAATTTCGATATCTCTCTTAGTTCTTTAGGTATTCAGCTAAAACTGGTGTTAGGCTTCGCTAGTGGTTCGGCCTTCAAACCATTTAACGCGAAGAAAAAATCCTATATACTTAATTTTTCAGTCGTATTTTTTCAAACGCTCAAAGAAAATGTAGATTGAAATTTACGCCCAAATAATAAATTTTCTAATGATAGATAACAAATTTCTTCAGTCGTTGAACTAAAAAATTCTCAATTTCCGCAATGAAAGTGAATTCTCATTTTACTATTTTTTCTTCAAAGTGTCCCAAAAAAAAGTCGAGCTTAGAAATTGCGTAAAATAAAAAAAAAAATTTCTTGTTTAAATAAATTGTGATTCGAATTTTTTCTTTTTAATTTTGAAAGGATATCTTGTACCTTAAGAAATATTTTTTTGTACTTTGACTAATGATTTACACGAACAATGACCAATTATGTTCTTTATATACATCGACTTTCATCATATGATGCATGTCATTTCAATATCCCGTGCCTTTCGAAATCACTGTAGTCTCCCTTTTAAAAAATGCAAAAATTCCAAAACATGTTCACAAAAATTTGCATCATGTTTCACTTTATCAATCATATCAAGTTTGAGTTTTTTTATAATGAAGCAAAAAGCAAAAAGTATTGAAGATTTTTTTTAGGAAAACTAACGACGCGAATTATCTATATTTCCTGATTTTTAAATAACATCGAGTCTATTCATACAAATTAAAATTTATACCCCAAATTCTAATTCCCGACAGGGCAAAATTTTTTTCCGATCACTTTCCTCTCATTTATTTATTATATCATTTTCTATCCAAGTTCTTGTCTTATTGCCATATCAAATTTATTTTCGAAATAGCTCAAAAATTTCTATATTATTATTTTTCTCCAAGTTCATTCCTTATTGCGATAGCAAATTTATTTTTACATTTTCCTTATCTGCTCTATTGTCACGATTTTGCGACGTCTACCATTATATCGTTAATGATTAGGTAATGACAAATGTTCCGACTTTGCATCACCGGAAAATAGAAGTCCGTAATTACAACATGCATGCAATACCACCATGGGTCAACGAAATATGTGCAAAGCATAAAAAAAAGGCCAAAGAAAATGTTCCGAAAAAAATTTCGCCCAAAAAAAATTTGGCAAAAAAAAATTGTCAAAATCAAAATTTACAAAAATTTACAAAAAAAAAAAAGATCCTCCCACCAATCAGCACATAACAACAATAGTAAGTGTGTTATATGGCCTTTGAATCGATATCGAAGCATTGCACTTTACGATACGCTCGATTGCCTAACGGCGTTTATAATACGCAGGTGGTCGTTTTTACAGTGGTTTTTGTGCCGCTTCTATTTATGTATACCAAGATTATTACTCCAATTACAAGATCGTTATGTCTCGTGAACTAATTGCTCATGATAATTTTTTTTCGCTCTTATTCGGTGATATTGATACCTGAAAGAGCCATAAGATCTATCCAATTACTCCAGGCGCAATTTTGAGAGGGCCATCCACATTGTTAGTCACGTATGCCAAAGTATGGTTCATCGATGTCACCGAAAAATTATCAAGGGTTTTTGTCCATGGAGGGGAGAATTTTTTTTTCATCCTTCTCACTGAAATTTTTATGGTACATACCTTGAAAATTCGTGTGCTTTGAGCTTGAGGGGCACTTTGAGTAAATTTGAGCACTTTTACCTGCTCAAATAGAGTTTAACACATTCCAATTCCTCCCAAAAAAACCATTGCTCGACATTTTTCAAAATGAAAAAAGGTAGAGAAATCGGGTCAATGGTTACACCAACAAGAACATGGAATCAATTCTCTGGTTTTTAATAAATGTTTGTTATCCACGAGCGATAAAGATTTGCATTGTAATTCAGGAACTAAACTCGCGTAACAGCAGATTGATGGAGCCCTCAAGTGCTGGGTAGGGACTTACGTCTTTCAGACGTTGATATGTTCGATCATATAAAATGTAATCAGGCGTCAATACAATAACTTGCCGAACAATCGGGAAGATAAAAAAATTGATTAAACACCATTACGATTCATCGGTAGTGTTACCATTTTTGCATGATCGGAAATTGTTGAATTGCGTTTTCAGTTCGTTCCTGAGGGGTTCATATCTTGGGTATCCATCGCCATCTCTGAATAGAGATGAATGATTTAACGCATCGTCTGAGCGCGTTCGGAAACTTTGGAAGAAACGTCAGATTGGCTGTCACGTGCAGTTAGTCACGTGTGTCCGTGCGGCCACGTGTAGTAGAGCGATATTATCCACAACTGGAATTCCCTACTTTATCTTCTCTGTCTATATTCGTTATTTAAGGCATTTTCGCAGCATCGGCTTCATGAGAAAATATATACAATTTCTCTATGATGTGAAAGCATTACACTTTCAATATATGTTAAGCATGAGTAAATACAATTTTAAAAATCTCAAAGCACTTTCCGATGCACATTTCTCAAAGATACATAATTAAATATTGTCCATCGAAGATTTTGAAATTTATAACCTTGTTTATTGGCAAAAATAAATTTGGTAACTTTAATTCATTTAAAAATTCTGCAAAGCATTCCTCATGGAGCGGATGCTGCACAAGTACCATCTTCTCAGGGAGTACTGCAGGCCTAATCGGCAAACGTGGCTTTCGCGATTTCTACGAACGTGTGTCTAATATATCAGAAATAATCCCTTTCGCATTATCCACATCAGAAATATCACGTCGATGTGAAGTTGATGAGATCCTCCGTCAAACTCTTCTTCTTGTCCTCACACTTTTACCCATTGCCCATGAAATTGTACCAAAAAAAGAGCGATCAAAAATGCGTACTCTCATCAATCACTCAGTAAATCTTCAATTGATGATTGTCACAATTGTCTGCCTACAGAGAAATAATTGGAATGTTATGAATCTTGAAATATCATATATATTCAATCGATATTATACCGAATACTTTTGCGACTGGTTCGATGTGCCATATGATGTCCTTATACAATACAGCCTCAGCTTTGTCCAAGTTTTTTCACTGACAACGCTCCATGAATTATAACATATTTCAAGAAAACAATGTATCTTCCGACTCAAAAGCTCAAATATACAATTCAATTTTTGTACATTCGACTTTTTCTTTCCTGTACCGTCGTATATTCTTCTGCGCTTATTAATTTTTAATCGCAATCATTTCAACAAAAAGCGCCCCTACGCTACCCTATTTTAGTCATTAATGAACATGCGCCGTGTAGTCATCATAAAGAAATGCATACCAAATTTTGCAATGGTTTAACGTCATAACATTGTGAGTTTGTTTTTCAACATGACCAGTTTCAAGGTACCTGCTTCCACCGTCTTTTTCCAGCTCTATATCATCCAACATTGTCACTAGGCGACAAAACGAGTTTTTGACGTTCTATATCTCCAAAAGTGACTTGGAAAACCGCATCCCAATTACGCGAATCGTTCTAAGACATCCGCACAGAAGTATCAAAGGTCATTCAGATAACTTCCGAATCAGAAGTAAAGTTGCAATTCCGGAGTGGTAGCCCCTAATCATAAGTCTTGATCTTAATTGATAAAATGCCCCCATTGTCTGATGAAACACCTGAGAAAATTGGACAATCCTCTAGGGCACAACATTAATGTAGGAAAACCTCGTTCGGATGCTATGGTGGGAGTTGACAAGGTCTTTGCTTCGTGAGGAAATGCCCGTACCGCATAGGGTTAATAATGGGGAAATAATAACACTTGAGACGAGCCCGCGGTGGAATTTTGGGAAATCCCCAACCTTATACCGATCATTTCGATAACTCACTACGTCGATTTTATTTTGAAATGTTGAGATTAAACCTGATGTTGACAAGTTCAAAGCCAAGACCCATTGTCTTGAACTAGGGTTCGGAGGATGACAGTCAAGATCTACTTCCTAAGATGAACTCCTCCTCCCTGGATCCAAGTTAACCATCCATTAACAAAAACCGTCCACAATGACTTAAATGAGTTAGTCCCTGTCGATCGATTCGAGCATTCCTTTTTTCAATTTGTGCATATTGATTTTTCTTCATTAATCATCTTCCAGTGTGAATTTTTCAATGTGAGCAAAATTGAGAGTGAATTGTTGCGGAGGAGTCTCTCTCAGGAACCTCATACATATAGATATACTCTTCAAGATAATCTATATATACAGCTCACCGGAGAAGTCAATTAGATCCACAATATATTAAATTAGTTAAAAAATCTCATGATGAAGAATCGTTTGGAGATCCAGGAAATAAATTTGGATCAGAAGAGTGCATAGCACTGGAAATCCTTGACGCTGAGAGACAATTTTGGTTTTACCGAGTCAACGGTGTTTCACTATAGTTATGGTATTCTCCTCTCAAGTAATTGTCTTGGTAGAAGCAACCATATTTACTACAAAAATACGAGAATTCGATAAAGCTGCGTATTAAGTTGAGTTGGGAGTCAGAGCAAATATGATTCCTCATTGATTTAGAATATTCGGGAGAAATCTGCAGTTGCAACATCATCACTTCCGAGAAGACTCCAATAGATCTTTATGACAAAGTGTGCTATAATTTCCACATGACCGCATGATGGCGCAGTTTCTGGTAATAATAATCAAAGCGGCTAAAATCAGTCTCATTTAAGATCTACTTCTGTTTATATGAACCACCGAGTATTTTGAGGTATCTTCTTTCTTGTTTCGAGATCGAGTTTACAATACGATGAACGCGGTATCGACACGCGATTACGTTATGCAGGCAGAATGTTTTCATTGAAAAGGAAAAATAAAAAGCCGGGAAATTTCCAAGAGTACCATTTTATATTTCCAACTAAATCGGTTAGATCCAGCGGATCGTAATCGGCATTGACAAGCAAACAACTTTCGTCTGTAAAAGTCGGAATAGTTGAACTGGTATTAGGGGCATTAACTCATCCTATGTTGACCTCTCATCTAACGTGATGCATAATTATGAGAATTATTGTTACTAAAAACTGGATATGTGCGACGGATGAGATAATCATCGGCAAAGCATAGCGAGATAACTTCGCATGAGCTTAAGTTGAGAAGCGCCCACTCACTTTTCCGCAGAATCGTTCTTCGTGACAATAGTTTTGAGCTCCATCTGGCTCCATTAAGATACTTCCTCAAATATGAAACCGATTTCACAATATAAAAATCAACATTTGACTGCGTATGAAAACGATTACAGAAATTTCAAGGTCTTCAGCTACGTCATTTTGGGGATTTGCAACAGAAAAATTTGCAATCACTGCGTTTTATTCAGTGATAACGTATTTATTTGATAACATATATCTCACGAAAGTGCAAATGCTCTTGAAATTTTGAGAACCGTCTGATAACTTTCGATAATGACATGAGGTCCGTATTTTGTATGTGTAGAACACTATAAAATCCATTTTGAAAATATTTTTTCCATGAAAATGCTGAGATAATACAATAGGGAAGATTGTTAAAAAGCGCGAACGACTTCTCGGGTAGTTAAAAACAATAATTAGTGAAGTGGTGGACCCGTGATGGGTCGCACCAGCAACTTCTCGATAGACTGAGAGAAGGATTTATTTGTTATCAACGATCATTTTAATCATGATAAATTTCTGTATTAGAAATATGTTTTATGTAATATCCACGTTTGAAATAATTGCACATTGTCCAAGGTTGGCCGTTGGGAAATGTTTTTGAAAAGTCAGATTTAAAAACTTACATACGCAACAAATTTTCGGAAGTTTTCTTGGAAGAACACAATGCTCATTGAGAGAAATAGGGAGAGATAGAGAGAGATGAAGTAATCATTTTAGTGAGGGTAAATCGATACCAGGTAATGATGAGAGTTTAATGGCGACTCATGAAAATATTCACGTGTTATTACTGTTGTAGTATTAAAATGTTGAATTTTTATATATCGTATCGTTGAATATAACATTTGCGTCAGAGAAACGGAGAAAAACGAATGAACTGGAGTGGGTATGGCCTTATTGTAGCGCTACACGCCACCCCACTTTTCGTCATTTGGTAGAAGTATGCGTGCGCAACTGCACGTTTCTTATGGTGCACTAACATTCCCGTGGGCCCCCCACTCCTCGCACATCGATGCGTTCGGTGATCTCAGTGCGGCAGCGGGTACATCGGTGGTCCAATACTGAACTGTTACAATAGATTGTTCACGGAAATTATTAGTCTGAACATTTTATCATTACCTAACTTTACATCTACCCGTTCACACAATGAATCTAAAAAATTATAAAGAATTTATATGTTGACTAACGAAAAAATTACAGAACTAGTTTTCTTGTCAAATTATTTCCGCTCTAAATTATGGTCAGTTGGATTTTGTTAATAGCAACCAATACGGTTGATTCGTTTAATAGCCATCATAAAACAAGGATGTTTACATATATTATATATATATACAGCTCATTGCATAAACATTGGAGTATTTTCCAATTAGACATTACCCATCTCGCACAGATTATTTATTGATACGATCCAATATCCGAAATAAGAGACTTTGCAGATGAACTTTGGCACTTTGTGCGGATACCGATAGAGACCGGTGGCGTCAGCGTAGCCTTAAAACTCCTGTCGTCACTAGACTTGTCTGCTCCGCAACTGCGTGCCATTAGATGTTTCATAGACAATCGATATAATTTGGTCTAAACATTGCTCTGAGTTCCTTTAGCATACAGGTTACCTATTTCCATAACAAAATCATTACAATCAGCTAATATTGCGTCATCATTTTGTTAGCAAAAACGGAGAAAAACGTCAATGATATATCAATCTTGGAATTTACGAAAAAATTGACACTACAATTGAGTCTCTCCTAAAACGCAGAACAAGTTCTTCAAAGTATCTCATCAGCTTGTTAGCGAATCTTTTTTTAAAAAAAATCGTGAAAATGGCCTGCCAAATTATTTATGTCTAAATGCACGAAATTCGTAGTTATCAAAAGAACTTTTCCTCTCGAGCTCTAGAAAAAATGTCACCCCTTTTTGCATGCATACAGACAGAGATTCACTTCCATTGTTTACTCGCTTATGACGCAAAGAGCGCGATTTTTTCATTGCACCAACTACATCCGATACCGAGATATCCATACGCGAAGATCCATTCGATGCTAACAATAATGAATTTAAACGATGTCAAAAACATCAGCTTCCTTAATATATAGCAAACCACTTGTTCCGCATTGAAAACGATATTCGTCTGCAAGATCCAATCGAAAAATAACGTGAACAAATTCGTCAATCATTGTAATACAATCAATTTCCAAATGTAATTACTCAACTCCAATTTCCCCCTTGAATTTACCTAACAAATTGAGCAATCTCAGTTTAATTTCCCACGATTTTTTCCCTATTCTCTCCTTGAATCTCAGATGCGTCTTTGGCAAAATTCACTGATAATGAAAATTGTTATCCATCCATAACTTATATGACACACTCATATAACATATTTGCGGGAAACATTTGCGAACTATTACTTGTAGATGCCGTGAAAGCTTCTTTATCACTAACTAGAACTCGTGCCAAGTGGCTGTGTACGTGTAGATGTGAAATTGCATTGTACATGCTGGGTAATTACCGCATCTATCCAATTTTTCGTACGCGCTTATGTATGATAAGAAATTAGCATTCGCTATTGTAGCTGCAGTTGAGAAACGAAAAGCGGACTAAAGTCTTTTGGCGATATAGAATGGAGGAGACAGATCAGTTCAGCCTAGAAATGGTAATTGATGAAGAATCCTTCATCTAAACATTTTGGGAGTGTCCACGCCTGTCATTGCTCCTAATCATCCTCCTAAAAACAAGTGTTTTCATCTAAAAAGATGGGGATTTTTGACTGACGATGCAATTATTTACACAGTTAGTTTACACAGAAATGCACATTTCAAAGTTTAAGTTCACATCTCGGGGAGGTTATCATCACCAGGGTGAGAGTCAACATATCTCTCACACTGAAATCACGCGCTCAAATGGCGTACTTATGACAATTCTATTATTCGATTGGTCAGTTCCTTACCACACTCTATTTCAATTCATTACCAATACTTCTCTTTTCAACGAAATACTGATAAAAGAAAAGTATAAATACTTGAGCGCCAGTGGTTGTGCCCCTCAAACTAATTATTCCATTAGTTGTGTCGTTTATTACATGACAAAAATCACTTGTATTAGATAGAAGTTTAGTGCTGACAAAGTCAGGTGAAAATTTCCATCAATAGCCCATTAGATCATAATGTGAAACAAAAATGTTCATATAACAATTATTTTACCCAATTTTCTCCTGGTATGAGACAATTTTTAACAATATGAATGTTTCATTTTTTTGCTACAGGATCGCGCAATCCTACCCAAATATTACAGTCGAGTGCCAACTTTGACAAGATCATCAACGACAAGTTCATCATTAACCGAGGATTGTGCATCAAATACCACACTAATAACAAATGCAAGTCCCTTCAACAGTCAGCAGGCTCTAATAACAACTAAAAATCCACCTAAAAATAATAATAGCCCTCAGAGTCATTATTATGCTGATAACTTGATCCATGAAAACGAATTTACTAAATCACGAATCTACAATCCATTGAGCGAGGATCTTAAGGAGTATACACAACTAGAGCCCCTGGTGAACAAGGAAGGAATAGACAGTTCAGAAATAATGGGTACGCAGATACAACTTGAGGAGAAGGATAAGAATCCTGTGCTACCTGCTCCAGCGACACAGCCATCTCGGCAAAAGTCAATTGGGTCATTTTTCCAGTATGCTACTCAAGTAAGTCCACCTCTTATCAGCAATTTTAGAGCATTCCACTGTCAAATTTATCAAGTTAGTGTGAAGGAAGTGGGGATTTATCAATGTGTTAATGTGTTAGTAGAAAAGCGGTGTAGCAGATAGGTAAATGAAAAGAAAAAGGTGACAACTCGTTTGTTGTTCCACAATGTTGGGTTCAAATAAGCTTGAGTTCATAATTTGGCTGGTTTTCACTTCACGTGTCAATACAAAATGAACCCCTGATAGTGGAAAAAAATCAAGGGCAACTTTGAGTGCATGAGGACTGTAAATATTTCATAGATTTTGTGCAATGGACAATATGTACGTGATATTGTTATGTCTGACCTGATTTTCCCTGCAACACTTATACAGCATTTATCTCGTGAACTTACGATCAATTTGATGACCTCTACTTTTTTCCTATAATGTAGATTATTTCTCTAATTACTTCCTCTAATTACGTCCCCTCGCGTTTGTACTTGGCTTCTAGTTTACATCATTTTAATTTTTCAAAATACGGATGGAATCGTTTTGGGGTAAACGTAGATTTTAGGTAACATATAGGCAGATGATGTTTCTCGCTTTTGAATAGAGGTGTATTAATTATATATTAAATTATCTCATAAATACCGTACCTTGATTGTCCTATATCTATGGAGCAATTCGGCCGAAAAATATTTTAAAAAAAAGTCTAGTCTTAATTCGTGGCAGTGAATTTAAAAAAAAATAATGTAATATTTAAATTTTAAAGATGAAAATTCGATACAAAAATCTATTTATATTCGTGGGATGAATATCAAAAATTAGTTGCGAGTACTGCATTACAATTCGTTTAGTCATTCACCAAAATGCAAATTTAAAAGACGATTCAAAAACCAATTTTGATACCACACTTCTTAATCGCCGATCCATTCCATAGAGATCATTTATCCTGATAGAGACTGCATTATCCTGCAGTCGATAATGTTGAAAAAATTCTAAACTTCTCGATGCATCATTCAAACTGCAGAAAATTGATTTTCCTTGGTATTTAGTTGATTGTATTCATTTCATATATTTCATACTGCTTCTCAGGATTCCACCCCCCCCCCCCCCCATAATTAAAAATGCAGTAAAGTTGGAGTAAAACTGCAGTGAAATTGCAGGTAAAGCCGCAGACAAAATTGCAAATAATTTGAGCGAGGAGATTGATCTCAATGATAGTGCTCAAACGAATTTCCACCATTGTATTATTGGAGGTATCAAAGTTTCGAATGCAACATCAATTCATACGAGAATGTATTGAAAAAATTAGCCCAAAAGACTTTTCAGTTTCTTCCAAAAATATGAAATTTAAAATATATACGCCAGGAAAATCTCATAAAAATTACTGAGAAAGTTCCATAATAATAATAATGAGATATTTCTGGACCATCGCGAGAACAATTTTTACCAAAAAAGTAAAACTCAGTTAAGCGACGAAGTTGTCCTACAAATCTTAGTTTGATGTTTTTCATATTCCGACACGTGCAAAAATTGCAATCGGAAGGAGGTCCCTCAAACTGCACAATTTGCAATATTCCGTACAGTCTCTACTTGCTTCACACATTTGATATTAGAAATACCGAAAAGAAAAAACTGCAAAATATCCGTGACGTAGAAGCGCTTGAAGAGCTTGTGTGTTAACTTTAACCATGAGATTTTTGTCTCCTATTTCAATCAACACTATTCCACCATAAAATCTCAACTATACATGTAGGTGAACGCATTAAGGAAGTAATTTCTAGAAGATTTCTATCAGTTGTAAAGAACTGTTATCACTAATTATCAGTGGTATTTGGAAATTCGTAATAAAACTTGGCAAGTGATTTACGTTGCGGTGTAATTAACACGAGGAGCACAAAGCTGAGAAAAACGTGAATATCTCCAATGACGGAGAAGCGACGAATTTTAACGAACTCACGATACTTGCAATGCTCGTAATGATTATGTAAATGTAGCGTATGTTCATCTGTATTTCTACTATTATGAGCATCTCACTGATGCAATTTTCAAAAATATTCAACAATGTTAGAGATATATGACTGAATAAATAGCAAAATAATTCCAAAATTTCAAGTACACTTATCACGCTTTATTCTCAAATATAAAATATAGAATTTCATATCACAAAATTGAAGTACAATAATAACTGTCAAAACTTGAAGATTCATTTTTTTAGAATCCTTCTTCATTAGTTATTGTGCAAGTATCTTAAGAGAAAATTTGATTAAAAAAAAATTGATAGTTTTGGTTATTTTCTATGGCTACTAATTCGCCCACGAAAAATTTCTGTATTTGGCACTATATTTGCATCCTAAAACAAGGTTTTTACACTAACTGCGCTTCACGATTATGATCTCCTGGAATGCTGATATGTCCTTATTACCCGCGGCCTCACCATGAATCTATGGCATTTATATTTTAATATGTCTTTGACATACCTCAAAAAAAAAACAATATGAAAACACCTGGGTATTGCGTGCCTGGAATTCATCAATACTATCATCACTATCATCCATAATGCTGCGACGGTTACGCGTAAAGTTGCAATTATTGGATTCATGAGCAAGGACACACGGTAGACTATCGTAGCAGACTGTGCGAAGATCCACCAATTATGTAATTTCCTAATATCGTATGCATCCTACGTATCATCCAGTTGAATGTATAAAATGCGCTCCAGAAATATGGAATTTATCCATCCGATTCATTTTTTTCGTCTATATTGTCACCAATGCCATTAACATCACCAACACGTATTTTCTGATTGTCCTCGTCTTACTGAGACCTCAAAAATCCGCCACCTTGAACTTGTTTCAATTCAATAACTCCAGTGTGCATTTTAATTAAATCCAATCCAATTAGTTGTCCAACATCCGGAACAATCCCTTATCAGTCCTTGCGTTGATTAAGCCACAATGTATGGAAGATTTGAGTAATTAATCCATGGAAAATCGATCGATACCTAAATTATGGTCTCTCATGGTGATATATTCATGGGTGTGGAAAAACTTGGACATTGCTGTGTTACGTAGGTGGAATGAGGTCTATGCAAGCCTGCGCTCCGCGAATCATCCCATCATTCGCCCCCAAAGCCCCCTTGAAGGTCAAATTTTCAGGTGAATCCCAGTTGGTATTCTGCTCTCATAGAGTTCACATGTGACTCTTTTCTCATAAATGCATAATATTTTTGTGAATTATTCTGTTGACAATTGGGCGAAGACCAATGTTAAACACTATAATTTTTCATTTAATTTTGAATACGTGATACACATGCCAAAGTACTGGTACAATCTTATAACCATTGCTAAAGTGCCAATACGGAAGAATAAGGAAAACAATAAGAAGATGATGATGAAGAAGGGAGTAGGGATGTAAAAAGTGGGGGATTAGTTTGTTCCCCTTGAAGACTTGTTGTCTGTTGTATATAAAGGATACGAAGCAGGGGCCATAGCTCTCATTATTCAGTGGTGAACCTTCAAAAGGCCACAAGTTTAGTTGCTTAAAAATTTTCCGCAGATATATATAACGAACAAAGTTTGCCTTCGTGCTCACGCTCCTTCAGTGTTATTGTTTAAGTCATCGTTTTTGATTCAGCGGGGCAAGGGGTTGTCATATCATATTCATTTCTGGTGAAAAAATCACGTATTATCGCCAGTCGAAGAGGAAATTATTTCCAGTCATTTGCAACGTATTTCAATTTAGTTTGATATTTAAAAATCACTCAAAATGAAGATCCTTATGCGAGCGGATACCCACGTTAATATAGAAGTTCCGGGTAATGCTCCTGTTGCTAAATGTACATTCAGCCAGGTACATTTGATATTAATTAAATCATGATTATATTTTGCCCAATTTTCATAAATTAATTTTTTTGCGATGATTACAGGTGCTTGCAGCACTCACAGTCTCCCTGGGCTCGATGGTCGTAGGTTTCTCATGTTCCTATACATCACCAGCATTACCCTCCATGAACGCAACGGCATCCTTGGAAATGGATGACCAAATTGTAAGCATTATTGGTTTATTTCCATTCATCTTGCCATATAAAATCCCGATTAAACATGTTGATTCACAAGGAGGGGCAAATTATTGATGGGGGTCAATCAACCTATCAACAAATTTAACCCTAATCTGCGTCACTGATTTTCTAAACATGATAGATTTTATATCTTCTGGCTCTCGTGGTCAGGGGCATATCTCCATTTATTAGTGGCGCGCCAATTCCATTGGACATCCTAATGACAGGCGAGCATGCTTGCCACTTATCATTATTTACCTATTTTTATCAAGAGCACCATAGCTCGTGGAAGCTTCTGCCATTATTGCCATAGTTATGAGCCCTGTAATTTTTATTAGGATTTTATGGATTACAGAAAGACCTTGATACAAGATTATTTACCATTTTTTTTTTTTCTATTTTTGTGTTTCGTCAGGAATCGTGGATTGGTTCTATCCTACCACTCGGTGCCCTCATTGGCGGAATCGCAGGCGGTCCATTGATTGAATATCTAGGAAGGCGGAATACAATTCTTGCGATAGCATTTCCGTTTATTGGAGGTGAGTAATTTTACTCCATCTGGGGTGAAATAATTGGATGGAATCGAGGAATAAATGTAGACAAATGTGTCCATTTGTTTTCCGATAGAGATCACAACCCAAAGAACAATGAGCAAAATTCTTTAATGCAACTTTATTTTTCAGCATGGCTCTTCATTGCAACAGCAACAAGCTACTGGTTCATCCTAGTGGGTCGTGCTTTATGTGGTGTGTGTGTGGGAATTGCCTCACTATCATTGCCAGTATACCTTGGTGAAACAATTCAGCCGGAAGTTCGGGGAACTCTGGGTCTCTTACCAACGGCCTTTGGTAACATTGGAATACTAATTGCTTACGTAGCTGGAAAATACCTCAATTGGTTCAATCTTGCCTTCCTTGGTGCTTGTTTACCATTGCCATATCTGTTGCTCATGTTCCTCATTCCCGAAACACCAAGGTGGTATATATCCAAGGGCAAGACAAAGCGTGCACGCAAATCACTTGAGTGGCTCCGTGGTAAGAATGCCGATGTAACGGAAGAAATAAGTGGAATTGAAAAAACACACCTGGATAGTGAGAGAAATGCAGGACACAATCCAATTCGCCTTCTACTACAGCCAAATAACACGAAGCCACTGATGATTTCCCTAGGACTCATGTTTTTCCAACAATTTTCTGGAATCAATGCTGTCATCTTCTACACCGTGACAATATTCAAGGTTTGTATTAAATTACTCAAGTTATTGATAAATAACAACAGGATATGAATTTCATGTTTACCAATTATTTGAGGAGCAAATATTACATCGTTAAAGTGTTTTCGTGATTAACAGAACATTCTGTTCACTGACAATTATTCCCATTCTCTCATAAATTGTCATTGCAATAATCTCAGTGACAATGAGTACTTGTAGTTTAACGCTATTTTGTATGCAAGTACCTTTGCAATTAACTGGATTGTGTGGTAGAAACTTATGTATAATTTTTGGAACCAAAAGATGCCTATTGTGTTCTATCCAATAACGATGCGATACGAAAATTGTTCAGAACGTTGTATCGTGAGAATGAAGTTAATGAATGCAAGAAATAAAATTGTCTACTTGATACTGTTCCAGATGGCCGGCAGCGAGATAGACAGCACTCTGTGTACAATAATCGTCGGCGTTGTGAATTTTGCAGCCACCTTCGTAGCAACTGGCTTGATAGACAGATTAGGCCGTAAAATACTTCTCTATATGAGTAGCGTAGCCATGATTGTAACTCTAGCAGCGCTAGGTATTTTCTTCTACCTGAAGAAAAATGACTCCAGTGAATCAGCCTTAGGATGGCTACCGCTCGCCAGTTTAGTCATATACGTACTTGGATTTTCGCTCGGTTTTGGGCCCGTCCCATGGCTGATGATGGGTGAAATTTTACCAGCTAAAATTCGGGGACCTGCTGCCAGTATTGCCACCGGCTTCAACTGGTCTTGTACATTCATCGTGACAAAAGGATTCAAAGACATCTTATTATTCATTGGTGCTGGTCCAACGTTCTTGGCATTTGCTGTTATTTGTGCAGCTGGTTTAGTATTTGTTATAACTGTTGTGCCAGAAACGAGGGGACGTTCTCTGGAGGAAATTGAAAAACGATTGACTGGTCCAGTGAGAAGAATGAGTGCAATAGCAAACATGAAACCTGTACCAACTGGCTGCTAAGCTCAATGATTATTGAGTGATTTAGCCCTGCATTGTCGATACCATAGAGATCGATATGATATTCTGAATGACAGGATACTGCAAGATATGCTCTCTACTCCGTCAGTCTCATGTTTTTTCATCTCACGTCACGTATTAGTCGGTGGTAAATTCGACGATCTCATTCATCAAGATATGCTCGATTGCAATGTCGAGATGGAGAAAACATAAGTAGATAAAGATGTGAGAGCCGGAAAGTGATTATTGTTTGCTCAAATAGCAAATGAACTGGTCGTTGAGGGGGGGGGGGGGCTGAACCTGATTTTATGTTCTACATTATTGGAAGCGGAATTATGAAAATTTTTTAGCATCTTGTCACCCCCCAGAGGACAATCAGTAATGGAATGATACCTATTATTTATGATAATTTTGATCTTGGAAAGATCCTCAAGAGTCTACCTCATGGCAAAGATATGTATATAACAGGGTCCACAAGTGGGATATACTGGAAGGATGCATAGTAGTGTGATGATATTATTTTTTAGAGAATATTTAATTTTGATAAATGTCTGACTTTTCTTGTTGAAAAGCTTCATCAAACTCTTTAGCCAGATAATTGTATATATTATATAATAAGATATTTTAGATAGTGACGATAGATATGAATAGCTGAATGTGAAAAAAAATGACGATAGAGTATTTCTTAGAGCCAATAGCACTGGTTTCAGTGACATAAGTTCTCACTTAATTTAAACTCAACCCGAGAATTTCAAACCTAACTGAACATAGTGACATTGGCCCTTGGGAAAAATTCCAATTTTTATTGTAGATTCTTTTTGAAAATTCGGAAAACTTTGTGCCTTGAAATTTTGAAATTATGTACACCCTTGTAGGTTTTACCAACAATGCTTTTAATAGTGTATTATATGAACAATAACTGGAAACAAAAATTTATTTTTCCACTGAAGAACTCAATGTGTATTGAGTCATTTATCAGAATCTGTGGTGTACTTAACTATTGTGCCATTAGATCAAGTTTCATAGTTTCTTTTAATTTAATGACAAGTTTTCAATATCCTTGATATTCCGATGTCATTGACTGAGATCTTTCATGAATAAAAAAATTGAGATCAATGTTGTGTTTTATTCATTCGATGTCTAAAATTATGTAAAAGTTGGAAAAACAGTGTGCCTAAAGCGCTAATCTGATCAGTATATAGATCCTTGAATTCCATGAAATATAGAAGACGTTCGGAATGTCCGAGAAATTTCGAAATTTTAGAAGTGACCGAAAAATGTATGGAAATAAAATGTACGGTCGTTAGTCCAAGCACACCAAAGTTCTCAATTCCGCCATAATGAAATAATTAGTTTAAAAAAATTAATATATCATCGTTTCAATCAGAAGATTCAGAAGGTTTCGTCATACTAACGAAATACTATTTCCAATGCAAACTTCAATTGTACGCAACTTCGAATTGAACACATAATAGTTTGTTTCAGGCGAATATTACATTGATTTAAACTGTTGTTTAAAACAGTAGAGTTGAAAATTCGAGGCAGGTAAGATCAATGAAATTGTAATTAGCGAGTTTTCTCGAATGAAATACAGCTTTTTTTGTCGATTTATTACGACATATTTCGTTCATTTTTTTGTCCAAGGAATTCGCTTTTCAATGGAAGAATTCAAGGGTCACGTCAATGGATATTCGGTTGATTTCCAGAATCCTGCGTTGTTGGAACCCTATTTCATTGAATACATGCAATTTTTCTCACCGCATATAATAATATAACCTATAGCTACAATATAAACCCGCATTTCATTATCAAAACAAAGATATTGTACTAATAATAATTTCTACATCTATATATATTTTGAGGTTACAATTTTGGACTTACCCATTACTTGAACTCTGCAAATGGCACAAGTGTCACATTCAACATCCCAACTCCACATAGCAACTGCATTCCATTTCTTTAGAGTAAATAATTTATCGGATTTATTGGCATCGCCATCGTTTCGATCGGAGCTGTCTTGATCAGCGTCCCCCATTTCTACAGGTTATGTTATTGTGTTGTTTGTAAGAACAGAATAGCGAATGCACTTCAAAAAGATAAGTCTTGCGAACATGTAGTGGGTCACCTGTAGGCGAATAGAGATCACTCTTCGAAAATAATTAATCAATAATCAAAACGATTGATGACATGCAAAAGTCAATCGTGATAATGAATGGTATAGACTAGCAATTCGTTTCGAAAAAATCTCTACGACACATTCGAATTGACCCGCCAGCACGCGCGCCGCGCGCGCTTTTCGGAATGTCGTTGAGGTGCGCTGAGAAAAACTCTCGCTCCTAATTATATGAGGGGGAATTTATGGATATCCAAAGGAGATAGCGGAATTTTTATAACGACTTTTGCGAATTTAGCAGCTTTCTTGGTTTTGAAGATATTTATTAAAAAATCAGCAGTGATAATGTATTCGCCGGCGCTCACCTCGCGGACTCAAGCGTCACATCCCCGTAGCACATCCCATTCTACCTAAGGTGTCTAAGAAAATATTCCCTTCGCACTCATCTATGGGGTATATATTGTCTGGATTTGCATGGGAGTCTACTAAGAGTCACTCGAAGTTAATACCAAATTACATTGGAAAATTTTAGATTCGGGTATTTTATCATAGTGCACCTGCTGACGGGTTCCTGTAGTAAAAAGGAGAGACGAAAGAAACTATCGATGTTTATCGAAATTATCGAAACCGTAAGACCGAAACCGACGCGCCACCAGTCCGTACGGCGTCAAAAGGAAATGCGCGTGCAAAGCACGCGCCACCAGACTAATAATTAAAAAAGCTCAATTTAGATGTATATGTGTGAAATTCTGGGTTATAAGCCAAATACAAATAATTAGTTTTTTCTCACAGTTCAAAAATCATGGCTTTAATAAATTAACATGAATAACAGACAGGAATAAAACAAGAGAAATCGCTGTGATGATTTTTATTCTAATAATGGTTACCAATCAAGAAGCATCAATATTTATTTCCAATAATCTTAGTCATTTCATATTTTAAACACTTACTTTTCAATCTCACTCATTTTACACAATATTACAAATTTTCTCTTCACTTTATTCGAGTGTAGTTTTCTCCGCCAAGAATGCCTCCAGAAATAGCCTCTATAATTGCGATTTATTTCAATTGTTTATTTTAAATTTAGTATTTCAACATCTATATGAACTTTTCAAAACTTTAGGTTTTAAAACTCTGATCACGGCAAGATCCACTCATATTCGCAAAAATAGCTGATACATTCTTTACATAATATATATTCAGTGACTTTAGAATCGTGCCAATGATAGATAAGTAATAATCGTAATCAGTTCTAACACGCATGAGTTAACAACGTGTTGAAAAATTATTAAACATGAATAGTTGAACATGAAGATATTTTATTCATTTTCCTCGCCTAATTCAACGTGTACAAAAATGTAAAAAAAATGAAAATAAAGGCGAAAACGAATCACAAATTGCCCATAGAAAATTCCTGTTTGATGATTTGCATGGAAATCCAAAAATCTTCTAAGTCAATGGAACAATAGAATCGAAGGAAATAGAAAAACAGAAAACAAACGCAATGAGATTAAGATTTGTCTCCATGATTTGCGCAAATCTGCACTAGTATTTTGTTTTTTTGCAGCACTCTTCTTAAATTGATGGATGAACGTGTGTCTACATTTTTACATTATAATTTTCTCTCTGTCGGAACTTTTTTTTTCGTGCATATTTCAGCTAAAAATTTTATATAATCAATTATCCTATGTGGATTACTGGGTTTTTCCATTTTTTTATCGGTAGCTTTTTATTTTATTGTTGACTCATCGAATGTACTGAAACTTTGTCCACCTTTTTTCCATTGTGATCTAAGTGCAGAAAGCATAAGGGGGTTAGTACTCCTCATCGTCTGGAACCAAACCGTCACCTTCCAATTCCTCTGGTGGAGCGAAACCATCCTGTGAAAATTGAAGCAAAATAGTGATGTAGTAATGATTTAATAAAAATTGAGAAAACTGAACCAAATTAATTTGATTGCAATGTCAGCCAGTATTCTCAATTTCTTCAGACTTAATAATTCTTTTTCCGCCAAATGTACGATAACTAAAGGACGTTCAAGGTGAGGAAAATTAAAACAATGTATTGAAGAAAAAGGTAAAAAGGTAAGAAAATATGATAAATAAACAATATACAAGGTGCGAAACTACTGACTACATTTTGGGAAAGACACTTCGCAGGATGATTTGCGTATAAAATCGTTCTCTCACATGAGAAAAAAATCGTAATCGATTGGTCAAAACATCCATCTGCTAAATCTAACATTTGACAATTTCATTAATCAATTTTTTTCATATGAAATAAAATCGAGAAAATAATTTCAACTTCGAGTTGTTCTTTGTGATGTGATCTGTCTATGAGGAATTTTCTCTCAAATTAGCCAAACAGTTTGATAACGTTTTTGACAAATTCTAAAATAATTCGGTGGTCTCTGCGCTTACGAACAGATCTGTGAGCTTTAACAAGCCTTGATACAACGTCACATAAATATGTCTTCAAAAATTGATGTTATCCAGTCCGATCAATGGAAGGTATAGTTTATGACGGTCTTTATACTAAAAAAATCGGTGGTTTTCTATTATTTTTTCAATGAAAACATATTTCAATTTTTACAGCTTTGTACAAAAACTCGAAAAGAAACAAATATAACAAATCGTTCGCAAATTGACCTCACAATATGTATCATCAGTAGTGGGTAAAGCCTGTATATATGTTGGGAGAAGTGAGGAAAACATAGAACTACGAGATCAACCAAAACAAAAAGGAAGGATGACAGAGAATTCGTTCATGATTTTTCAGCAACAATGCAAATGACCATTCCTTCAGTTGAAATATTTTCAGTGGATAGCACGTAAGACATACAAAAACTACAAAACAATTTATCTAAATAACCCCAAAACTTCCATTACAAACCACTATTTATCTCGATTAGCACCTTACCCATAGACATATTCACAACTGTCTGTTTAATAAGATTAACACCCAAAAAAATTCACACAGCCACCAAGGAACGAGGAACTATCATTCTCATTGTTACCTTGAAATTGAGCTTGATTAATGATAGATTAATAAAGTTGCTTAATAAGTTTGTTCCTCGTCCTTCTGGCCATTTCCATTCTCCTGAAATCATTATAGGACGTTTTGTCTCTTGTTCTAGATGATGTCTCAAATAAAAAAATATTTTGTAATGCCTTGTGTATCGGCAATTATGACATTTATCACAGGAATTAAAAAGTGTAGGATCAAAATTGGCCAACCTCTGTTGCATAAAGAACATCCAAGATTTTTTGTACAATTGGGGGTTGATCCTCCTCGATTTCCTGGCACATCAATTCAATGTCCCGAAGTTTACCAAAATAGAAATCTCTTTCCTTTTCAAGGCCATCAATCATGAGTTTGAGCTCAGCGATCTGAAAATTTGAAAATAAAAAAAAAGGAATTGAGGTACATGTGCAATGGCGTCTAAATGAAAAAAAATCGCAATAGGTTCTCAGGAACCTCTGCATGAGAGAATCATTTCTAAATGCAATTCCCAAATCTACATCGTGAAAAAACAAATCTTCAGATTAATTTGGTTTGGAGTTTCATCTATCAAATTTGTACATATACTCAATGCGGTATATTTGAAATTTAGGTCTTTTGTACCACTGTGAGATTTTTCAGATTTTTACCTGAGTTCAAGTGATCAGGGAATTAAAATACGTTAAGGAACTTAAGGACATTACCTGAGCTTTGAGTTCGTCAACCTTCCCAGTATCACGATTTCCAAGTGTCGGCTTGGTCAGAGGACGAGTTTGTTGGATTTTATTGGGAACTGAAAGTGAATTATTGTTAAAAATATATATATATATTGTTCTTCTCCAAAAGTATATGTATGGTATGTGAAACATTCCACAAAGTCAAATTGCATGATTTGCCAAAAACAATTTCAATGATTTGTTCGTGAGGGAGAAAATATTTTCTTACATCAAATTTTTCATGGGAAATTAACAAATATTTGAAGAAAAAATGACGATATTTAGACAGATAAATCTTAGCATGTTCCAATCTATTTATCCATTAATTATTATTTATCACCCATTTCCAAATTTAAAACCATTATTTCTATCTTGATTGATAAGTTCAGTTTGTTTTCGTTGAGAAATGATACAAATATTATGTTACAGACTTTGGTGGAATATTTCGTCCATATATCGAAAAAGCAAATAGTATATAAATCACAAATTAGCGAAAAAATTTGAGAAAAAAAAATGGAATCAATCATTAAAAAAAATAGTGCAATCCATGTGGGACTAAATCATTATAAACAGTACACTTAGTTGATTGCTCCTAAATATAGCTATATAATCAAGCTTGCATACAAATGTACCAAATGTGAAGTCATAAGAAACCACCTAACAAGTGAATTATAATGTGATGGAACAGAAACCATTGAGTGCATTGGAAACTGAACTTGAAGAAATGTATTCTGCTCACACGATATGGTTTACCGCGTATGATACCAATGATCAGCTATTTTATTAATTGTTAAGATGAGTTGGGCTTTTTATGTCAATTTATATTTAGGAAGTTCTGCAAGGTTGAGGATGACAGAAAGGTGCAACCGAATGGTCAAATTTGTTCAATACTACATTTAATCCATTCAGAAAACGTTTGTGAAAATAAATGCTAGGCACCTTTCATACATCAACGGTACTGCGGGTGATCGACCAGTGAGGTTGCGGCTAATTTCCGATTTGTTCAAAAATTTTACAACAAACTTTAGGAACTTTAGGAGAGGCTCATATTCCGATTTTTTCTATTGAAAACTACTCGAACATGTAGTTTTGTCACCCTAATAGATGTTTGATTTTGTTAGGTAATTCTTTTTTTTTTGTTTTTTTTCTTTGTGAATCCAAGTTTTTAGCAAGCCGCCATTGAAATTTATAGACGTGTTGAGTAATACACAATTAAATTGTAAATCCAATTGTCTTTCTGAATTTTGTATCTGGTGAATGCCAAGGAATGAGTTCTTGGTTGCTCTTTTTTATCCATCTATACCTCGTCAGGATATCCCTAACGGACTTGCATATCTTCGTGAATCAATATATATAAAAAATTGTCCAGTGATTTAAGGTAACGCAATTTTGAAAATATATATCCAGTCATGACTGAATACAATTGTGATAATTTCAAGGTACACACTCGTCAGGTCAAATTGGAGTAAAAGATAATAGTAGCATTGTTCCTACGTTACCGACTGCTCGATAATATATGAGGAATGCTACTGTGATGTTTCTCACAATTTTAGGCATCAAAGATAACTTCTAAATTCATGCCCATTTGATCTATTCGTCTGGAATGACTTAGTTTCTGCATACGTTTCTTTCAAATTAATTCAATAACGTCCAAAAGACGTTGATTAAATTGACTGCAATTTTCAAATTTCAGAGTTTCCGCCCGAAAGACCTTATAATCGTGATTCATTGAATTACGATTGCTCTATGGACTCATAGGCTTAGTTATTCAAGTCAAGTGAAAAGTGAATAATTTAGTACCGGTACGTGTTAATGGTTTTGCGGCTGGAGGTTCGCGTGGTGATGTACGTTTTGCTAAGCCACTGCCCCTTGGTGCATTATTGCCCCCGCTGCCCATGGGCTCACCACCGCGCATCGTTAGAGCATCATAGACCTCATTACCGGAGTAGTTTGCATCAAAGAATTTCTTGAACCATTGTAAGAATTCAAAGTTGTCTTGAAAGCGGCCCTTCGTGAGCCTGTCAATAGGGACGATCTGTAAATGATGGCAAAAAACGAAAATGTGCAAATAAAAATGCAAACAAAGCGTAAAATAGAGTGAAAAATCAATGTAAATGTTCCTATCTAGGTGATACTTCATAATGTAGATAAATCGAGCATGTTAGAAAAATAAAGAGTAGACTGCATGGGAGAAGAAAAAATCTATGTCAAGTAACAGTTGGTTGTATCAAAATAATCGTTAGCTCAATTGCGGTAAGAACACTTTTTTCTCCTAATATACATTCAATTGAGACAAGTATTTTTCAGGAAAAAAGATCACTACGTCATTTGTTTTCTATATATGTTTTAGGCTGATCTTTCATAAAGGGAGATTTAAAGAACTTCGCCAGGATTCATGGTCATCAAATTTCATCTACATATTCTTGGGCATCTTCTAAAACAATTTTTCGACTTTTGAAGGCGGTTTTCGACGTAATCCTTGAAGGCTGATAGCGCCAAAAATTTATTTCATGTCTATTGATGGTTGATGATAAAAAATAAAATAAATACAAGCATGGAGCAGTGTCTTGAATTTTTCAGGATAGGTTTTACTCATGCTGAAGAACATACACTTGAAACTTCATAACGTAAAATCATTATAATTTGTTTTCTATGTATTTCGTAATGAAGACAACGCTTAGAAAATACCTTAATTTGGTTTTATTATTGCTATAACTGGAGTTCCGAAATTCAGTTACTTAAAACCAAATACTTGTCTCAAGGATATAGATAGAGGAAAATTAATGAAGGATTTGTTTGATACCTATGAGCATTAACTGGTACTATTATTATTTTTTTCTTCTCATAAGGTGGTTCTACGACGACTTTCAATAGGTTTTCTTAACTATATATTCATGGTTTATGATGAAACAAATACGCACTTTATCCAAGTTCTATAGCACAATTCCCAATGTTTCACTGGAAACGAAAATTCTTATTCTTGACAGTAACAGCTATTCAAACAAAAAACGAGATTTCGTCAACCCACTCAATCTGCGGATATTCCAAATAACTTCCAATTATGGCACTCAGTGCCCCAGATACTTTTGATGTTGATTTATATGCGACTTATTTGAACATTTTCATTTTTCTCAAAAGGGGAAGAAAAGAAAACTTGAATGAGTTTATCGTTTTTAGTCGTGCAATCACATCTATTTGTGTTAATTCATCAAATATCATCTGTAATATAAAAGATCATATGGAATAAAAACGATCAACATAAATGGAACTTGCTTCAGATCACCTGCAATTGACTGGATCAATAAGGTGTTATTCTTTGTAATATCAATTTCTCTCAAGAATACAGATTTTCGGTCGAGGTATATTCTTCTCTCTAAAGTAAATATTCCTGACACCTCGGATAAAAACAGGTTCTTTTCATCACAAACCGAAGTTATCGCATTTTTTTAAACTACTCTAGACTACACCAACTTAAATGTCAAGGACCAGCATTTCGCTCATTATATTTCCTTCGGACTCTATAGGGGAACTAGCAAAAATGATAGAAATTATAAAACGAACCTCTTTCACATAATGAATTAAAATATCGATAATACGTAACGTGAAAATCAGTCTTCTAACTATCGTTTTTTGTCTACTGCCTACTATACTATACTAGAAGAACAAAATCTGTAAAAAAAATATCTATTGATAAAATTGATACATAAGCTCAAAAATACTACATGAAGTTTTCGGATGAAGAAACTATGTCTCATCATGAAATACCTAAAAATGATAGCTCGTATTCTAAACGATTATGATTAGCGAAGCATCGCATCCTTGGCAATTAAATCGCAGTACGCTTTATTCATACCAACATCTCAATTGACCTATGTCATACAGGGCGCATTCCGGACAAAAAAGGTGTTCATTCCTTGTTGAAAAAAAAAATATATAAATGTGTCTTACAAGGTTTTCTTTTCTCAAAAATCAGATCTTTTTTGACAACTTATTTCACCGTCAGAAAATCCAAATTGCGAATTTCGAAGATTGAAGAATCAATATATTGGAAATCTGCAACGTATTTTTGTTTTCCAAATATATTCCTGCATATCATATTTTCAAAAATTTGAACATTGGAGGCTCTTCGACACATTGCTCCCTCAAGTTCAAACAATTCAAATTTTCGACATGCGAGGGTCAAGCATTTTTTTTGACGAAAACAATCTGATTCCTGAAGACACCAGGCAAGCAACATTAATTTTTTTTTTTATTCTGAAATGAAAAAAACTTGTTGTGCCGGAAAGCTCCCCTCAGAGTAGAGAAAAAACACATCGAATTCATGATTACCAAAAATAAATAGTTGAAACAGGTGAAAAATTGTGTAAAAATTATAAGTAATGATTCTGCCGTAGTCTGTGCTGGTAGCTGGCGAGAGATGCGTTATCTAGGTGACTGCTAGTGAAAACAATGCTGAATAAATAAAGAGAGACAACGAGAATCATTCATGCAACAAACAACAACGAAACGTCATTTTAAATCCACAGGTTGATCTACCCTGCTGCCTTGGTGGAATGTTCCGCTGTTGATTATGCTGCATCTGTGTGCGCGGTTGCATTTGGGGTGGTTTCGCTTGAGTTGTCAAAGGTACCAATTGTGGATTTGACAAATTATGACAGCCATCCACACCAGAACCTAATGGAATTCTTCCGCGTGCTTCAAAAGCGTCATACTCAGTGCCATCATAATTGGCATCAAAAAATTTTTTGAACCATTGTAAAAATTCAAAGTTGTCTTGGAAACGGCCTTTTATCAATCTGTCCACTGGAATCACCTGAACCATTTTTTTATGGGTTTGTCGTTTAGTTTGATAAAAAAGTAAAGTCACTAATCAGATAAATTACTAGTCAATAATCACTCGATAATAATTGAAACATTGATGTAGATTGATTTACCTTATCGACATTCATTTTCTTAAATCCACCCTGGAGAATTTTGAAATTTTGGATATATTCGTGTTCCAAATTCGTCCTGAATTTGACTCTTTTCAAGGGTACACTATTGGGGAACAGCATTTCCATAAATTGGCAGTACGCTGCGCCGGTACATAATTCCTCGATTTTTGAAAATGATGATTGTAGGCAATCGTTAACCCATGCTAGCATATCATGACGACTCAGGTTGTCCGTTGTCACATTCGTAGCGTATACATTTACCGCCATTTTTCGTTCTAGATGTGTCCGTATTCACTTGAAATTAAAGAATAAATTATGTAAAAATGTATCACTGAATCAATTCATAATCGATTAAATGTATACATGCAAGATATTGTATACTAAACCATTCATGAGCGCATATATTTTATAATCCCTGTCACGCATCACCGTTAACGCCGAGAAGGTACTTCTCATTTTTTTTTAATAATTTACGCACATCGCAAAACATGAATGAAAAAAAAATCTCAAACAGAGAATATTCTCTTAGTTTTCTTCTAAAAAATGCGATTGTTCCGCGGATAGCCTCATTCCCATTTCAAGACTAAGGTAAGGTATTTTAAGTCTGAATAAGAAAAAACTAGTCGAGAGGAGCTTTGAGATTGAATGAGCTTCACAAGTATGATAAACGAAAAAAAGAAACTAAAAAAAATCAAAGAGTTTGCAAGTACCACAGTTTCTGGTGTCGAATATATGTCAAATGTACGCGCCCGACCAGTGATTCACTATCCACAATACACCTCGTCTTTTAAAACCCACAGACTATTGAGAGGATGCGGTAAAAAAAACCCGGTTGCTAGGTTAAATTGAACATGCGAGAATTCTACTCCATATATGGTAATAAATTACAGTGAGACGAAACAAAAATGAATTGCCAAAATTTTCAAAAAAAGTCACATTGAATAATTAGGGATTTTTGAGAATAATTGTCTGGAACATTCGTTAAATTAATGGAATTAATACGATATAATTGGGCCCCGGTGTATGCTCATGGACTGAACCGCCTACTCTCGTACAATTAAGTAATTTTGCAATGAGCCGCACATCCTGACAAATTCGCCATTTGCTTGGTAGCATTTACTCACCTAAAAATTTGAATAAGAAATTTCTGGTCAGTTGTAAAATTGCCAGGATTGATCTTGTGGAATTAACGGCGAAAAAATAAAGGCAATTGACGGATGCCTTGGGTCTCGAGTCACTCACACATGCACATGGAAACGGAGGATCAAGCTAACGGTTCCTAAGCGAGCAAATTGGTGTGTCTCAACTCAAAATTCCCTCGAAATCTCAATTGGACAACTACACTACTCTTCATTATATGAGAAAAAAAAACGGAGCCTAAAAACGTGTTATTCAGTTTTCCCACCGATAATTTGCGACTTCAACTGCGACAAAGAAAAACTCATGCGACTTCCATTTAAGCCGTTGGCGTTACTTCATTGAATTTGTGACTAGGATTGAGAAACAATCGACAAACTGATTAATTTAGTAAAAATAATAACTCACATCCTACCTGTCAAAAATTCTGATGATTATTCTTACGAGAATAGCGCCAAACACAATAATGTTAGAGAGCTAACGCTTTACTCCTTTTACCTATTTTGCCTATAAGAATGGCATACCGCTTTAGGGCGAATTTTCAAGCGCAATTTGACCGTTTTCTTTTCGCAGCCATCTTGCAATTGTGGTAACCAATAGATGAACAACCTGATCAGTTTGAATTTTAATTCTCAGGAATATGTAATTTGCAAATAAAAAAATCATGGACGATAATATTTATGAAAGTAAATAGTCGGCACATTTCCGAAAGATATCATGTTAAGGAATTCCGTAGCATTTGATTCACGAAGTTTTGAAAAACTTCACAATGATTCTAAGCTACAAAATTTGGAATACCACTTTGAACATGCAATTTTTGAAATTTAGAGACAGTCTACCATGTTGTTTCTATATCGATATACGACATCAAAAACTCGATTGATTGCAATATTTGATGATGTACATTTGAACAATTTGTCGTGAAAATGTGTCTAGAAATTTTGACAATTTTATTCAGTTATGCCCAAAAACATACTCAACATGTTGTGGCCTCACATCATTGCAAAATTTTCTGTGTATTTCTTTATGATGACAATTAATGACTAAAATAGAGTAGAATAGGAACGTTTTTGTTGAAATGATTCCGATTAAAAATTAATAAGCGCAGAAGAATATACGACGGTACAGGACAGAAAAAGTCGAATGTACAAAAATTGAATTGTATATTTGAGCTTTTAAGCCGGAAGATACATTGTTTTCTTGAAATATGTTATAATTCATGGAGCGTTGTCAGTGAAAAAACTTGGACAAAGCTGAGGCTGTATTGTATAAGGACATCATATGGCACATCGAACCAGTCGCAAAAGTATTCGGTATAATATCGATTAAATATATATGATATTACAAGATTCATAACATTCCAATTATTTCTCTGTAGGCAGACAATAGTGACAATCATCAATTGAAGATTTACTGAGTGATTGATGAGAGTACGCATTTTTGATCGCTCTTTTTTTGGTACAATTTCATGGGCAATGGGTAAAAGTGTGAGGACAAGAAGAAGAGTTTGACGAAGGATCTCATCAACTTCACATCGACGTGATATGTCTGATGTGAATAATGCGAAAGGGATTATTTCTGATATATTAGACACACGTTCGTAGAAATCGCGAAAGCCACGTTTGCCGATTAGGCCTGCAGTACTCCCTGAAAAAATTGAAAAATTTGTGAAACTATTCAATATCAAATTCAAATAATTAAAGTTCAATATTCCAAGCCACTTACCAAATCTAAACATTCCCAGTATTGAATGAATCAAGTACATTTGAAAAGCTCTGTGAGTAAGGCCAGATAAGTTCTCATTGAGGTATCTCATACATATTATCGTAGTTACAAATTTAACAAGATGTGCAAGGAAACCACCTGGATTTGCCATTGCTGCTTATTTCTCTCATGAGTAAAAATAAGGTACAATATTGTAAAAATCTTATACAATTATCCAAATATGGTAAATTGATAAACAAATCTGTAATGAAGGGATGCATATTATAAAGACAGAATTTGAGAGAGTGATAGAGAGAAGGCTGCATTTTAGCGGTCATTTATTTACCAGCATCGATTTCCAAAATGTGCAACAAGTTAGTTGACATAAATTATAACACCTGAACTCCAATGAGTGATGGCTGTAAGTCTTGCATATTTCATTTGCGTACAATTACTGTAGATATGGATGAGCACGAATGCGTATATAGCAGTTTGTAAACATCTCAGAAACACTTTGATAAGTAGATAAAACGTATAAAACTACTAACTAACCCATATGATATTTTTATCGATTTGTCACATTAATTTAGTTATTTTTCATCGATAAAACATTCGACTCTTTGATTGGGAAGTGAAAAAAAAAGCAAGAGGTTAGGAGATATCTTGTACATGTTCTGTGATTGTACATACTGTAGTACCGCCGCAAAGTTTTCGTTTGAATGTGCGCTCTACTCTGTATTTTGGGATATTCATTTAATTAATTTATATAACTGGAAAATAATACACAAGTTGGTTTTAGTCAATGTTACGTATCGTATTAAAGATATTTAAATATTCAATTAGTCCATCGATCGTCTAGCGTGAGCTACCGCTTAATTTATATTCATCAATAGATAATCGTATATTTTATTAAATCGTCCTGATATGTCAAATTTAAATAGTTTCACTAAACTATTTTTCAATAACAGTGCATATTTTTTTAAATTGCACAAAGTACATGCTCTATTATTTTTTAACATGTAAACAGAGAGTTAATTAAAATTTTGGACGATATTTTTTTAAATCTGGTAGATTTTATTTTTAGATAAAAAAGAATTCTGCATGAACAGCTTTTCTACGCTTTTTGTAAGAATTTTTTTTGAAAATTGTTTAGTAAATATAATACTATATAACTCCAAAATATAATAAGGAGAATCCAAAGTCCCTTCTGCTAACATCCCAGAGTATAGGCAACATAGAGAAATTTTCATAATAACAAACCACAATTTATGTTCGACTCAAATTAACAAATTCGACAAAAATTCAAGTTGACTGGCGCGAACTTTCCATGGCGACGAAGAAAACGTTACGCTATCTGTCGGCGCTCAGATAAATAGAACTGTGGTAATTGGTATTGGGGCATTGGCTGGTAAATCTCACGCGCATGCGCATTATGAATTGCCTTTAGGAACGCACGTTTATAAATGACGATGAATATCCGCCATTTTTGGCACTTCAGAACGCAAAACTAGATAGTTCTCGTGAAACATGACTGAGTATCAGTCCTATGTTGTAATGAAATTTTGCGTAAGGGTTGATTAAATTATAAAAATTTATTAATATTACAGTTGAAGTGTTTTGAAATGAGCTCGATACATTTTGTCGTGCATCCGCTGCCAGGCACCGATGATCAGCTCAATGATAGGTAAGATATTTTACCACACAATAGAATATGGCTCCTCTAATCGTTGGGTACCACGGGCGCAACGATGTGAGCATCCCCGTTTTTTTTTTCTCACTTTTTTAACTAACATATTTCCGTGTACTCCCAAGTGCATACCTTTTCCTATTTCCCACTTTTTTAACGCTCATCAAATACCCAACATCCCTCTTAGTCATAATATTTTTTTATACCATTTGAGCAACCTTCGGTCATCCTCTCCATGTTTCTAGTCACCCACCATGGAGCATTTTTATTAGGCACATACTAATAGAGTTTATTAGACAGTTATGCCAATTCTCAATTGCATCACATTTTTTTATGATAAATTATTTTTTGGTTATCAGTAGTTTATCCTTAATAATCCAGGGGCAATTGAATGACCCCTATTGTTCATTTACTGTTCAATCACAGAACCTCATGCTTTTTCCAACATAATAGCTAATTGGTGTAAGTCCGGAGTTTTATGATTGAATGCATTGTAAGTGGAATTTTAATTCGGGTTCAGATAATTGCACGCGCCATTGATTTTGTGGATCATTTTTGTTTATATTTAACATTAGTTTCTGGTATAGTACATTGAAATACTAATTTCAATGAATATTCTCATAGTACATTGTACATTCTAATAGTACATTGAAATGCATATGATATTGTATTATTAAAGATATAATTCCATTTAATGTTCATAGCTATGCATATTTGTAGATATTAACAGAAAAGTGACCACTTCGTTGTTTCTGAATTATTTGCATTTTTTTTAAATTTAACCTCTTGCAATTATTGCAGTAATGGAGTAATTCTGTTCTCAGAAGTCATAAAATATTATTATGATTGTTGGAAGACATGCCTTCTAAATGTTTAAATTTACAATTTTTTAATTTAATAAATCATGACCGAAACGAGTTATACTTTTCGTAAAAAAAATGATCACAGAGCATTAATGATTGACTGAGTCGTTGACGTTTTTGAAAAAGTTCTGAGTGTCCGTTTCAAATTCAGCCTCCCTAGTGAGGAGAAATATATAAAAACTTCTTGCCTCTTGATCATGACTCCTCATTTATGTTAGTGTGACATCATTACAATTGAAGTGGTGCAAAAAAAACACTATTGATAGTAATACCATTAATCAAATGAATTACTTCACAGACTCAAGGAAGTGGCAGAAAAAATAAACAGATATGGCTATGTTACACCACCAGCGTTTACCGGGCTCAAAACGTCCGTTCGACGTATTGTGGTGGGACCATCTCACATAGCCTTGCTGATGGACGACAATAGAATTTGTCGTGTTGCATACACAGTTTTATCGGATCGCCTGGACCTTAGTAAAAATGAGCCCAACAGAAAGTGAGTTACTCCAGAATAACTATGTTTGCAAGATAACATTTTTATCATTTTCTAGGGTTGATTTACCTTAGAATACAATTTTGGTAAATATCTTGTCTAGAACGAGAAATATTTGATAGATATTTTTACGTAATCATCGTAATTATTTAGGATGCTCGATGCTCAATAAGAGTTACTATATTCGCGTGTTATGTTTTACTTCATTACCTAGCTTTTTTTCGCTAGCAAAAATTTCCAATTAATCCCTTAAGTCTGGGGTTACGCCTGTGTCTTGAGGATTGAATATTCCTAGACATTGAGGATGCAATAAGGTTCTACGAATGTTGTCATGAAGGGAAATGTGATTCCAATAACATATGCAAACGCCATAATAGATATATAGAATTTCATTTCAAGTCAGTCGACCTATTTTTGTCTCATAACTACATGAATCCAAAAAATTATCTTGGTGGAAAATTAATTGAAAAAAGAAATTCTCACACGAGTAAATGACTGGAACTGAAAGAAGATTTTTTGGGTTTTCTGGAATGTTTTCCTAATAAAAATATTTTAATACGGCACCTATGGTAGTTAACATATTTTTCAAGTTTCTAATTGTTTGATTAATCTATTATAAAGAAAATACGTTTTCGTTTAAAATACTATCTGAAAATATATGACTTCCGCCTAATTTTAACGTTACACTTATTAATTGGCGACGTGTCCAATTCTGCACTCGTGAATATTTGGTACAGGGTGTCCTTTAGGAAGACCCCGTACCTTGAGAAAGCCAAGTCATTTTTGCCACACTTGGTGGCAACGCTCAGTTACTTTCGAAATGTATGTATTTCCCTTTTTTGATAGTGCTAATGTTTCAATTGAACTATGAACAAAGTCATAACTATGGCCGAATTTCTTCTGAATAACGAATGTTGAACAAATGACGCGAATTCACGAGTTTATCCTAAAACAGATGTACCAAACCATAAATTTGCTGCAATCAAAAATCAGGATCGGTTAGAAATTTAACTAAAAATGTAGTTTTTTGAAAAACTCTGAATTCTCTGGATATTCAGAAAAAAAACTTTTTTTTTATATGTGACATATTGTTAAAAAGTCTTTTTTCGAAGTACTACATGTGAAAGATTTCAAAAATGTCTGGAAGGCACCAATTGCTAATTATGTCGAGGCCCTATGAGGTATGTGGAGGCCCTTACTCAAACTCGCAAACCGAATTTCCTCAGTATTCCCGAAACTTCCCCGAATCCCCGAAAATTCAACAGTATTTTATGAATCAAAAACACATTGACCTCTGTCATGATGATATCAAAATCAACGGGCTTTTGTTTGAGAGAATACTGTAACCAGGAAATTTGCTTGCGCAATAAGCTGATATTTTGCTACCAATAAAACAAGCCCTGACAAAAAGTTGTGACTGTTAAATGAATATCCCCATATGCACTTCATATTTGTAATTTTTGCTTATAATGTTAAAACTTAGTCAATCTCGATGTTTTTTTTCGAAATAATTGTCACGACGATATCTCACGTCCCAGTCGCTTCTAAATTGTGAGACCCAATTTTAATGATGCTCAAAAATGTATAACGCGATTTTTGTTACTTTATAAAATGGTGAGGTTTTTCAAATCTTTCAAAGTACTTTTACTTTGTCGCCATCACTTCTTTTCTAATAGCATTTATCAATTATTTTGAAAATCATTAAAATAAATGACAATATTTTCCCTCTTTTTACAGTTCTGGAAAGGGTCATGGGGTTGGCAGTTCGAGCTCCGGGCCAAGTGGTTCTGGTGGTGGTGGTGGAGGAGGCGGTGGAAGTGGAGGTGGTGGTAATGGTAGTAGAACAAGTTTATCAAGATCACGAGCACGAATGATGCGAAGCAGTTCAGCAATACGTGGTGGTAGTGCAGGTGGTAGCGGTTCCAGTGGTAGAATCGGACCACCTGGTGTTATCATGGGTGGTGGTACAAGTGCAGGTGGTGGCAACAGTGGTGGCGGTAGTAGTGCTGGTAGTGGCAATAGCTCAAGGCCAATTGTATCAGTACCAGCGCCATTTGTTCCTGAAGATTTAATATCACAAGCACAAGTTGTATTGCAGGGAAAAAGTCGTAATCTCATAATACGTGAATTACAACGCACCAATTTGGATGTTAATCTTGCTGTCAACAATTTATTATCACGAGATGATGAGGAAGGTGATGATGCTGAAGATGCAGCTGACAGTTATGTACCAGAAGATTTGATATCATTATTGGATGGTGGATTCAGCAATGAACACTCTGTTATCATTGATGCTGACTCAATGTTCTCAGAGGACGTTTTTGGATATGGAGTAATGAGAAGTCGTGGCAGTTCATCCAGACGCCTTGGAATGGACCGTGATGGTCCAGTCGATCGTGGATCTGGCGACCGTGATCGTGACAGGGATAGTTTCAGTAGGTGGCGTGATCGTCAATATTACGGCCCACGTAGATGGCTGGAAACAGCTCTTAAAGATTGTTGGGAAAAAGATCCAGAGAATAAAAAGAAAGACTTAGCATCGCAGAGTCCTCTGTGGATATCTGAGGAGCTCGAATGGTGGCATGAGCGTAGTAGTGAGCCAGCACCTAAATTCATACAAATTGCTGCACTCTACAGTGAGCTCATTGCTATATCAACGACTGGCCAACTCTATCAATGGAAGTGGGCTGAGTGTGAGCCATACAGAAATCTTGATAATCCAAATGTTCATCATCCAAAAACAGCATCACTGGGTCTAACTGGCGAAAAAATAGTCAATATCTCAGCAACAGCAATACGCTGTTCAGTTAGTACAGAGAGTGGTAAAGTTGCAACATGGCTGGACGAGTTGCTTGGACATGTTTCATCGCGTCTTGAGCATCCCGCCCAAGCATTCACGGAATTTACACTCGATAGAATAGTTTCTCTTCACACTTGTGCACTATACACTGTTGCTAAATTGGAGAGTGGAACACTCTATTGGTGGGGAGTATTGCCATTCGCTCAGCGTAAAAAATTATGGGAAAAGTATAAAGCTAAATCACGAAAACATCGGCCATCATCGTCATCATCGAGTGTTGTCTCAGCAGCAGCAGCAGCTGCTGCTGCAGCTGACATCACTTATGGTACATATGTTTGTATGAAAAACAGTCCCATCTATCAACCGGGAGCAATTGGATTTACAATTGCTAATGGTGTGCCTAAAGTGGGACAACTATTGACTGCAGCGTGGAATTTAGATTCTACGTGTCGATTTAAAATACTACCAGCTGTACCAGCAAATATTGAAAAACGCTCAGATACACCAAGCAATACTGGTGCTACAACAACAACAACAACTGCAACAATTAATACAGCTGCGGGCAGTGGCACTGGCAGTATAAATAATCCTAATCAGAATAATTGTAGCACTAACTCCAGTAGTAACAATAAAAATTATAAAGAAACTGCTGATAGGCTTGATATGCCACCACCACCATCACCAGCATCAAGTACTTGCAGTGATACTGGCTCTATCGTGACATCAGCACAGGGCAGTCATAAACGTCAAAAACGAATGACACCAAGAACCCACGATGATACTGAAACTGAGCGAAAAGATGAGGAGGATTGGCATCTCAAAGATGTTGTCTTTGTTGAAGATGTGAAGACAGTTCCCATTGGAAAAGTCATGAAAGTCGATGGCTGTTATGTGGCTGTTAAATTCTTTGCTAAAGATTCAAGAGAAGGTAAAGAGAGGGACAGAGATTTATCAAGAGAGAAGGATTACTCCAATACAGTTTCATCTGATATCAAAGATTTAACTGCTGAAGAACTGATAAAACTATTGGATGATTTTCGATTATTGAGAAAGGATGAACTTCAAGTTGTCAAATCATCAGTTAACTCTCGAGCTCCTGATTGTTTCCAGCGAACGCCACGCAGAGTCAACATTGCAGATGGCACAACAGAGAGTCTTCTAACAGTTTCCACAGATGGCCAAGGGATTCATGCTATTCTCAAAAATAGTAACAATAAACTGAGTTATGTTGTTTACAATCTCAGCACTGGAAGATACGTTCAGGATTGCTATTTACCATCTGAAATTTCCTCATTCATGGGCCTCGATTCGCAGAATATCAGTATGACAAGTGCAAGTGAAAATTCCGATTGTTCAATGATTCTGCGGGATGGAAATAATACAATTTATCCAATTGCCAAGGACTGCGCTGATGCTATTCGTGATCCTAACTGGTTGGACCTTGTCCCAGTTACGTGCATAGGGGCTTCAACTATTCCCATTCCCAGTTGCTCAACTTTACCAACCAATTCAAGTAATTTAAAAAGCCAAGTAGCTGTTATTGCATTGGTGTTCGACAGTCCTCTGCTCATGCCGAAGATTCTTCGATGCGATTTCGATGGTGTGAAACAAGTCTTGACGAATCTTGAACATGAGCTTCAGCAGCAGCAGCAGCAGCAAAAGAATGGCAATGTGCAGAACCAAATACAGGCAATCCTACAAGAACGCTGTGATGGAAATAGAAACATTCTTCTTGCTTGTGTTAGCATGTGTTCACCATCCTCGAATAAGGACAATGATACAGCCAATAATGGTGGTGTTGGTGGAAGTGGAGGAATAGCAAGAGAATTGGTTACCACTTGTCAAGTTGATAGTAATTCAACACCGATTGAAGAGCCAATACCACCCCTAAGCTGGCCACCAGAATTGGACAATACTTCAGGCGAAGAGGATAGTCTTTTAAGCATTGGTGCAGCAAGTATATCTATGATGAACAAAGCTACAGTGGGAAATACTGGACCTACTGGATCTAGCCCAAGTAATCCTAATGCAACACTAACAAATAACAGTTACATCACTGACTCAACAGAACGTAGGAATAATGCTCTATTCATTCTGAAATACTTGTGTGAACATCCGATTTTGGCTCCTCACATCAAAGAATTGTTGACTGGTAAAGATGCTCAAGGCCAGACACCACTGATGCTGGCTGTTTCAGTTCGAGCTTACCACGCAGCTTTAGTTATCCTCGATACGATTCAAAGAGCTAGCAAAGATCCCAAGGAATGCTCATCCATGATTTTACCCTCGGATGCCAGTCCCGATCTTTCACCACTCTTTGTCACTTGCTGCAATGACACGTGCTCATTCACTTGGACAGGCGCTGATCATATCAATCAAGATATTTTTGAATGCCGTACTTGTGGACTAACTGGCTCATTGTGCTGTTGCACAGAGTGTGCTCGTGTTTGTCATCGTGGACACGATTGTAAACTGAAGAAAACATCACCAACGGCCTACTGTGATTGCTGGGAGAAGTGTAAATGCAAAGCACTTATTGCTGGACATCAAGGTGCGCGTTATGATCTTCTATGCAGACTTGTCACTAGTACTGATCTTGCAACTAAAATTAATTCACGTGGAGAGAGTATTCTACTGTTTCTCGTTCAAACTGTTGGAAGACAATCTGTTGAACAGAGACAATTCCGCTCAGCGCCTAGGCAGCGTTCCACATCAGCTAGTAGAAAAACACCATCATCGGATGGCTTGGGTGGAGCTGATTCAGAAATGCCAGATCATGACTTAGAACCACCGAGGTTCAGTAGAAAAGCTTTAGAGAGACTTCTCAATGATTGGCCTGCAGTGCAATGTATGATTATGTCTGGTGTTTCTGATAATTCTCAGCAGGATCAACTTTTTGGAGATGGAGCTTTCTCATCAGCATCACGCCAGAGTGGTACAGCCCTACTTGACAAATTTACCCATACACTCTTAGTGAAAAGTACATCTGAGATGTTGGATACATTATTGACAACGTTGATACGAGAATTAGAGAACGATACAATTCCGGGACGCCAGGAAGAGGCTAATATTGTAGCACGTAGATTCGTACGTTCTGTGGCAAGAATCTTTGTTATATTTACCATAGAAATGGCGCCTAATACTACGAAAAATCGTAGGAGCGCAACACAAGCTACACCACCACTAATTAAATGTCGTAGGGTTTTTAGGGCTCTAATTAAATTAGCTGTTGAAGAGCTTTGTGAAACAGCTGACTCTTTAATTGCACCAGTAAGATTGGGTGTTGCAAGGCCAACAGCACCATTTACACTGACAAGCTCAGCAATTGAAGTGATAAATGGCTCAGAGGAATTATTTTCCATTGAACCACTGATACCCCACAGTGCACAGACACTAGATGCAACACTTGATGCAACTCAAGCTAATGCGGTAGCTAATAATAATGTTGGAGATCGTGCTGGTATGGACGAAGGATCTGATGGTCCAAGTGGCGTTGTCATTGATGGCAGTAGAGATGGGGGTGAGCCAATGGATCTGGATGGGGATATTAGTGAGCATGAAGTACCACCAAATCAAGTGACACTTGGTGAAGTTGATAGAAATGGAATTGGACGCGTTGAACGTGTTGTTGGTATTGCTGGAAGTGAATCAGACACGGAGCTTGATCTTCTGGCCGAAGCAGAAACCGAATCAGATTCTGATGATAATCATAGTAATCAAGATGCTGCTTCAGCACAAAGAAGTGTTCAGACTGGTGCTACAGCAGGATCTGATGGTGGTATGGGATCAATTTTATTGTTCCCTGAGGACGAATCTGGGGAATCGAGCCAACAAGAGGATGATGAGAGCGAAGCTGGTGAAACTGATGAGCAGGATACCGAGGAGTTTCCAATTGGTGATGAACAGCTGGAAAGAAGGAGTGGCTCGTCTGGACATTTACATCGAAATAATTTGGCACCTGTGTCTATGCAATGGGCAATTCGAAATCGCGAGTCAAATCCACGCGCTGCTGGACTTAGAGTTACTGGAGGCAGTAACATGATTTTTATAGATCCTTCATCGTTGAGACGATCAACTGCTACGTCAGCTGTTGCTGCTGCACAGGAACCTATCACGATGGGAACTACAGCAAGTTGTCTCGCTAGGGCCTTTGGAATTGTCATCAGAATGATTGCTGATCTATTGACAATGATGTCTAATTACAAAATCAATGCTCCTGCTTTACCGAGACTTATGGAAGTCACATATCAAGATGCTGCAACTTTACAAGTATGAAGATTTATTTGTTTATAATGATTATTACAGCTGCTATGTTTTCTTTCCATGTAATACTACGCGGAGGGATAAACATTAGTGGCTAACTGAAGATTGGTTATAATGAATCTTTAATTAACCTGTACTCCACAAATCGTTGATTAGTCTGCGTCAACGGCAAAAGTTCTTTCCATAGCATTTGGTTAATTCTTGTAGTCACCACAAGAATGTCAAAATGAAACTAAAATGTCGAAATTTTTGGCTGCTCGATAGGCCAAATGCTTCTTTTTCTAGTAGTTGGAGGCAATTTTTAACATAGTGTCCGTATGGACGATGGTGTATACACTAAGCGGTAATCGATGCATATTTACGTAACTTAGACCTGATTAGATTCCAATGAAAGTCGGCTCTATAATTGTCTGCTTATTTTTGAATGTAGCAAAAATGAAAATTTTTAATGTATGTCGGAAATGAGTATTTAGGGAAAAATCACAGAATACACTTCTTATCTATAACTACATTTTCTTCAAGTAATGTGTCATAACATTTTTGCCTACAACTATTCGTTAAGGTGGTATTTGACTTCTCACGCGTGTGAGAAGGTCGCGCAGCTGGGTAGCTCAGGCTAGATTTCAGCAGGATATTGGACTGAGTTACCCACATATGTGATCAGACAAGGCATGACAAGCCTAGTCAATTTTTTCTATAGAGCGTTTTTACTTTTGCAGATGTATCTTGAGGGACATTTAAAACCGACATGGGATTGGCTGATGGTAGTGATGGATGCAACTGAAGCTCAACTACGTTTCGGTGTATCACTAACGCAAAGTGCTGATCCGACTCATCCTGAGCATCCACTCAACAATACATCTTCGGTGTCAGGTGGTAATTTTAATGGGTTACTTAACTCGGCGGCTCTTTCGCTTACACTGCAGGGGACCTCTGGTCGAAATCAACGGAGTGGTATCACCTCGGCATCCAATATTACATCGACTCAAGGCTCGACAAGACTCTCTGTTGGTTTTACAGGAGTTGGTGAAGCCCCTAGAAATGCGAGAGAGCGTGAAGGTATGTGTCCATATTATTCTTTTTTCTTTTTATCAAGTTGTATTGAGGACAAGTCATGAATTTATGGGGTCACAGTGCAAAAAGTGCCAGGCGAATGTGATAAAGCGTATTCTATTATTGCAATACTCTGAACAAGTTTCATCAGATCGGAAATTATATTTCGCTTCCAAATTTTTGTCTAGCTTACCTGAACAACCAGGAAGAGCCGGGATTTTTTTTTCACTTTGTCAATTCCATGTTTTTTCTCCTAGTTGAATTATTTCGTAATTTTTAATCTATACCCCCCCCCCCCCCGCAACATATTTGTAATATATCTTCTTATTGTGTATCTGTCTTTTGTCAATTATTCAAAGTTTTCGAACGTTGGTCTTCCTTACATACAAAAAAATGAACTTCCAGTCATAATGGGGGTCGATGTTTCAATACTTGAAAACAATTCGAAAACTTGAAAAATTGAAAATTGCAAAAAGTGTAAAGACAGTTCATTAACGAATTTTGAATATAAAATCTTGAAAAAACTAAAGACTAAATCAAAGGTTTACGAAAATTCGCTTAGATTGAAAAAAAAATTATTGAAAATATTTTCGAAATTTCTAAATTTCATGACTTTTACAATGACGTTCCATGCTATTGAATAATGGAACACTTTTAATAAAAAGAAATTATGTTGCATATGATGTAAATAGACGCGAAGTGCTTTCTTCAAGAGGCACTACTTTCTAATTCCACAACGAACGATTGCGAATACACAAGTAAACGAATGAGATTCTATTCCCGTTACAAAAGCTTTTCTTCAAACCAACTTGTTCACGCAAAATTTTTAAAAAATCATCATTTTCATATTGTTTTACTACAGAAATTCAAGTATGTCGTCTAAAACTGGAGATCCTTATATGTCATGGTTTGCAAAACGATGGAAATATTCCATGGTTTTACAAGCTTATGCCAAGATACCTCGTTTATTATTAATGCATGTGCAATTAATTCACCATTTATCACAGCATGAACTAGTCAATTCATGATACAAATTTGTCCTAGGAGGCGATGCACACTGGGCCCGTCGTGAATTCTTGTCCTACTGTTTGTCATTGATGCGAGCTCATAACGGCGAACATAGGGATAGTCTCCCAGTGCTTGATGTATCAGCACTAAGACACGTTGCATATGTTTTCGATGCTCTCGTATACTATATGAGATCTCTTAATGAACCCATGGGTACATCCCGTAATGACAGTCAAAAAGAACCTACTATTCATTCATATGCTGCATGGAACGATCAGGTTTGTAATCATTTTACGATTCCTTATGTAGGAAGATACCTCTAAAAATGCCTTTGATTCTGTTGATCAAAATGGTATGGTCATGACTCGATTTCCAGCATTGAAATGCAGAATACTTCTTTTTTTTAGAAGTTGGTATCTATGAAAGCTGCTGGTGTAGTCGGTGCTTGATTAAGTGTACAGTACGCTTGATATATGAGTTCATGACCAGTGACAAATTAGTTTCCCCCAATTTTTTCTGCGTTTTTATGTGTAGCCTTACTTTAAGGGGATTTTCCCATCGCGACATATTCAAATGAGACGCAGTATATGTAGGAGCTCTATCACATAGGTCGTGAAGTTTGAGGAAAACTTGTGGTAAAGAAAATGTTTATTATGCATTGGGTCTCCACAAGTCTCCAAAGAATTAACATTCTTTCGTAAAATTCTACTATATGCAAGATGTGACACTTATCAGATGAAATTTGTAGGGAGCAGAGATATTCACGATCAGCTGCAAGTTTTCCCTACCGACTTTTTTCCATCCATCTAACCGACTGCTCCTTATTTCACCTTTGTATTTTTCTAGGATGAAAATGATAATGACGAAGGCGATGAAGATAATCTTCACGGTAGCAGTGCAATGGAGACGGACTCAGTGGATTACCCAGACTTACTTCAAGTGCCAACATGTGGTTCTGGCAATGGTATTAATTCATCGATATTACGTGGTAGAAAGCATCCATTTCTGCAGAGATCGGATTCAACACTGTGTCTGGGATGTCCCCCTTTAGATCCCTTCGAGGCGAATATAAGTGAGGCTCTACCTTTAGCTGATCAACCGCATTTATTACAGCCTCACTCTCGACGAGAAGATCTCTTCGGTGTACCAAGACAAGCTCTAGCTGGAGGTTCAGGCACAAGTCAAAATCCTTTCGAAGGTTTGCCAACGCGATTGGGCCTCTCAACACGCACTGCTGACAATTCAACATTTAGCCAAACAGCCGAATCATCTCCAAGTGTTGCAACACCAAGCTCATCCTCAACCAATGAAACACCAAGAAGAAGCCCCAGTGAACCCGGTTGCAGTAGGCAAGCTTCACTCACCGATAAGCAAAAAATGTATTATCCCTTGAACGACAATCAAATGATGATGAATGAACAAATTGACAGGGCGCCAATAATCGTATCTCCTGGTAATCAAACTGATATATCATCAAAACAAGTTAAGAGTGATTGCAAAGATTTGACGAAGAGCGGTAGAAGTGTTATTGTAAGAGCTGGCGCTGCAACAGAAAATAAAGCACCAGAGGTGCTCGTTGTACCTGTTGCCGAGACACAAAATGATGATGTTGATGAAGTAGATCCGGCAACAACTAGTCAAGAAATATCAGCCCATGAGACAGTTGAGACAAGCCCCATTGAGTCCATACGATTATCAGCCAATGCAATTAGTACGATTGGATCAAATATATCACATAATATTCTACTGGGACGTTGGAGGCTGTCCCTGGATCTTTTTGGTCGTGTTTTCATGGAGGATGTTGGACTTGAGGCAGGTTCAGTTGTGTCTGAATTGGGTGGTTTTCCTGTTAAGGAGGCAAAATTTCGCCGGGACATGGAAAAATTGAGGAATTCACAGCAAAAGGATATAACACTTGCAAAGATTGAGCGTGATAGGACACAGTTGCTGGTGCAGACTATGAAAGAATTGAATACGCAATACAATCTTTACAATAGAAGAGCATCAAATACACCACCTTTAGCTGTTAATCGTGTAAAAGTAACGTTCAAAGATGAGCCTGGTGAGGGATCGGGTGTAGCTAGAAGTTTCTACACAGCTATTGCCAATGCCTTACTCGCTAATGACAAATTGCCAAATCTTGAAGCAGCCCAGGTTGGCTCCAAGTATTCGCAATACAATGTTCTACAAAAATTAAAAAGCCGTGATCGCGATCGTGATTTGAGACGGCAAAATCCAAGAACATCAGCTAAATATCGAGAGACAAGACGCGCATTATCATTTGAAGCGCGTTCATTTCATCCTTCAACAACACTTGGTGATGGTGCTAGTGGTAGTGGTGGTAGTGGTACAAGTGCATCATCAACTGGTGGCTCATCATCGAGTAATCATACACTGCCAGCTGGTGGTAGTCACAGTAATCATAATTTATCCAATAATGATCACCTAACGACACATCAGCAAAATCTTGGTGATCGTTTATATCCAAAGGTGCATGCATTGAGACCGGCATTTTCGGAAAAAATAACAGGAATGCTATTGGAATTAACACCAGCCCAATTATTGATGCTATTAGCATCTGAGGAAGCATTACAACAAAAAGTCGATGAGGCTTATGAATTGTTACACAGTCATATTCAGGATGTCACGAGTGAGGCACTGTTAGATCTTGATGTTTTTAGTTTAACTGAACGATGTGCTAGTAATAATAAGAAAAAAATTGTTGATAATACAATACTTGATGACGTTGAGGATAATGCCCCATTATTTTATGCACCTGGTAAACGTGGCTTCTATACACCAAGACAGGGAAGAGCAAGTTATGAACGATTGAATGCATTCAGGAATGTTGGAAGACTCGTGGGACTGTGTCTATTGCAAAATGAATTGTGCCCTATATTCCTAAATCGCCATGTTATTAAATATATTTTATCGAGGCCCATACGTTTTCACGATTTGGCATTTTTCGATTCTGTTATTTATGAGAGCCTACGACAATTGGTTATTGATGCTGAGACTAAGGATAGTAACAGTCTCTTCTCAACTCTTGATCTTACATTCAGTATTGATCTTTGCCCAGAGGAGGGTGGAGGTTCTATTGAACTTGTACCAAATGGACGTGACATTGAAGTTACTGCCACTAATGTTTACGATTATGTACGAAGATATGCTGAAGTGAGAATGATCAAAGCCCAGGAAAAAGCATTGGAAGCCATGCGAGAGGGTGTATTCGATGTATTACCAGAGGGTGCACTTGACGGCCTAACATCCGAGGACTTCAGATTATTGCTTAATGGAGTTGGTGATATCAATGTCTCAGTTCTCATATCGTATACATCGTTCAATGATGAGTCTGGAGAATCCATGGAGCGACTCGTTAAATTCAAAAGGTGGCTGTGGTCAATCGTAGAGAAAATGACGCAATTCGAACGTCAAGATTTGGTGAGTATTCTTGGATTTTTTCTTTAGTTTATGGTAATTTTGAAGTACTTGGAGACTTTGAAAGTCAGTGCTCATGGATTATATACGCTAATATTAATCAATAGGCATGAGTCATGAGAACTAGCGGGGAGGGTTATGAAGCAGAGTGTATATTTCTTTCATCTTATTCTTTGCTCGGGAGAAGTAATAGAACACCTGATCAGAAAAGCGTATTTCAATTTTTTTTTTTTAACTAGTTTCCTAAAAATGTGGAACAAATTCAGGCATTTCATAATTGGCCTCGAATAGATGAAACTAATAGCCGTTGGTTAATTGATACGTTGCGAGAGTTCTAGCTATTTATGAAAAATGGGACATTTAGTCTGCGATGATTTCAATGAAGTTCCAATTATGACCAATATCCCGATGATTTTGGTGTTGCATATGACTTTATTGAAAAATTATTGTTTTCGGAAATAGAGATTGAACATATCGTTTCAGTCAAAATATTTATTTATTTTTTCTCAGGATATTTAAGTCTTAGAGTTCAGGGGCAATTTGTTATTACTATATGTTGACAGCTTTTTCTTCTATTTCTTTTCCAATATGCATTTTTTTAAAGACTTGAAAAATGCAGGCACTTGACGAATTTTGTAGATTTCAAAAATATTGAATAAGTTGAAAATTTCAGTAAGTTCCCATATTTCAAACACTGCGAAACATCAAAGATTGTGACAATCTGGGAAATTTTAAGCTTTAGAATTGTTTGAATGTCGGTAGTGTTTCAAAAATTGTCATTTTTTTTCTTTCAAACAACTTTCCGAATAGATTGGGGGAATGTCAGCCATTTCATGTCCCGTCTCAATAGGATGTAACATCACGTTCGCTTAATTGATTTTCAACTCTTGAATGTCAAGAAGATTAAACTCCAAAAAGTTTTTAAATCCCATTTTCTGGTAGTTTCTAAACGATCTGAAACTGTGTCAGACATTGCAGAATTTTCGTAAAAAAACAACGTAAGTCATAGTCGTTCCGTAATTGACATTTAAATATTAGAGCGCTTGGGTAATAGGCCATTAAAGAGTCGAGATGCTGTCTTGTTTTTTTTTTTTTTTTTTGTAATTTCTTGTTCGATATTTTCCCTTTTCTTTCTACAGTTTCAACTCTTTCAAGGCTTTAAAAAAATTCAAACATCCGAAAAATGTTAAACATTTAGAAAATGTTCCAGACATTTCAGACACTGCGAAATTTCGAGTATTTACAATTTAAACAATTTCAGAGCAATTCCATAGGTTTGTAAATTCCATAATTCTGAGCAAATTCGGAACTTTCGAAACTAACGATCAAGTCTGTACAAGTTCTCAGCCGAAACGAACCACGAGCCGCATGGTCAGATCTAACTATTCGAAGTCTCGATGAGCAGCATATCATTGTAAGGGATCGACCCATAAAAGAGCATAATACAGATCTTGATTTCTTATTGAGGATTATGTGCATATATGTCATGTATTGCGAAAGTGAGTCATCTGCTCCCCAGAATTTCCCAACGCATAAGCTGTCTTTTCTACTAAGGAAACGCCCAAAATCGTCACAATATCAGGAAAACCTATCAGCATTGAAAAGAAAAAAAAAAAAATTCCAAATCAAAGTTCCAAATATCATTCAAAATATTTTTGTTATGAAACAAATTTGTGAAGAATCAAACAATTCAATTTCTGTTCAATGACTCAAAGATGATTTCTTGTTTTGATATTGGAACTTATGGTGTTATTTTTACTTTTTTAATTTTGTTTTTATTTTGGGAAATTTTGGGTGATTTAACTGAATTTGGGGCATATTGCTGAGATAAATCGAAAGTTGATAAGATTTCTGAAGTATCTACTTTGCTTCCAAATTTTCAAGGTGGATGATAATATAAAATATTTTCAGGCTTCCGAATTGTTCCATTTTTTTAAAAAATATAATGAAATCAAACCATCTGCTTTTTAAAAAAATTTTCGAATTAAATTCAATTATGATTACGGCTTTTTTTCTTGTTTCTTTTTTAGACAGACTTTTGGTCTAATCAACTCTAAAATCTAAATCAAATGTTCAATGTTTTTAGGTATACTTCTGGACTGGTTCACCCGCATTGCCAGCTAGCGAAGATGGTTTTCAACCAATGCCAAGTGTGACTATTAGACCGGTCGATGACGCGCATTTACCAACAGCAAACACGTGCATCTCACGTCTCTACGTTCCGTTGTATAGTTCACGCCACGTACTTCGTCACAAGATACTACTTGCTATAAAAACTAAAAACTTTGGATTCGTATGAAGTGTCAACTTGACCAACGCGTGTATGCTCGATTTATCATTGCCTCTTCTCCCCCCCCCCCCCCCCCCCCTCACCTCCATCATTCAATTATGTCTCGTCAGCCCTTTATAGTCCCTCTCCTTTTGAGACCTATCGTGCATGCACGTGGTGGTTGCTGATTTAATCGTAATTGATATATAAGGAATGAAATGAAAAGTTGTATGTTGTTATTTTTCTTTTTCCTTCCTACATAAAACAACAAAGAAAAAAAAGTAAACAAAATACGAAAAAAATATTTAAAGAATCAAATTTATAACATTTATAAATTTATATGGTGTAATTATGATTTCCCCCCCCCCCCTTTTTAAATGAAGTGGTCTTCAATTGTAATAAGGTTTTTGTGTTAATGTGTCATATTTAGCTCTTATAGTGCCCGAAATGGAATCGTGGATAAATAAAATTAAATTTAACAAATGAAATTGACATTAATTGCAATCACGAGAGAAAACAAGAAACGAAAAATTATTGTATGCTTTCTTAGATATATATTGAAATTATGTATCATAGTATCGGTATAACTCTCATAAAAAAAAAATTGTGGAGTGACGGATATGGAGCACTCCCGATTCCGAAATGCCGCAAATTGAGAATAGATAATTAGCAAATGACCAAGTGTATCAATTTTCATTTCTAGACTGTGTGTTATAGAATCCACAAGCCTTTTCAATCGTTTTTTTTTTAGTAGTGGGTCAATGGTGAAATTGAAACGCGTGATGCAATAATAAAAGGAAAAAAAAACGTAAATTTATTAGGCATGTATATCGTCAGATGTAAAATAAGATTGCAGACTGAAAATTTGTAGATTTTTGAAGTGAATTTTTGTTTCTTCGCTTTGTGTAATGCGTCATTTTTACAGGAACGGGCCAAGCGTATGATGCATCAATACTTCAGTTATCAAATTACAGCAAATTATCAAATTTTCCCAAGACATAATAAAAAAAAAGCAAGAAAAGAAAGAAACTCAGTGGAAAATCAATGACGTATAATTCCTCTCTATTATGTATTTGTTTCGTATTGACGATAGCTTGTAATTATTATTTCGTAGTGATACTAGATAAAATAACGTCGTTTTTCTTTTCGTTTTAGTTTTATTATTATTGTGGATTGAAATTCACAAGTCAAGTTTGATGGTAAATTCAAGCAAAATGACTGAGAGCATTGCTGCTTACGCGTGTCGCTGGACATTTTTAGAGATTAACTTTTTTCTTTTCTCTTCACAGTGTAGGCATATTTTTTTAGAACTGAAAAACGCTCAGATTAAACATAAAAGTGGAAATTTCATTTTCAAAGTTTGATTCTTGTTTCTGCCCCCCCCCCCCCTAATGCTATTCATTTTCTGCTCTATATAATTTTGTTCAGTGAAAATGTTCTTGCATAGTAATGAATATATATTCTCGTACAGGAATAAAACTGAAGGCGTAAAAAATAATGTATCATTGATTCCCGTGCAAGAAAAAAAAATGAAAAAAGCTCTGGCTTTAATTTATGTTTCATCTTTCTTTTTTTTTTACTTATTTTTCTGCTAATACTAATATGTATAATAATATAATAAATCTCATTATTTATAAATTTCTAAAAATCGTAAAGTTATATACAATAATTATATTATTCATTATTATGATTAATTATTTAATATAAACTTATTTACAAGGTTTGTTTTTCTTTCATGTTCTGTTTTTGTTAATTTTTTTTTTCTTCTTTTTCTTTATATGATTTGACATTTCGCCGATTATTGACCACTTGTTGGATTATTTTGGGGTAATTTATTTGCCGATTGATTCAACTGCGCCAGGGTCTCACTAGTCGCGTGCGCCTTTAGAATTGAATTTTCAGCCTCAAGCTGATTTATACGATCCATAAGCTCAGCTATTTTTTCCTTCAATACTTCCACCTCCTCTCTAACCGCAAACATCAGATGACTTTTCACCAAGTCCTATAAATAAAAAAAATTTAATAATTTTATCCCAGTGTTTGATCAATGTTGATAACTTTCCATGCACTTACCATTGCCTGCTCGATCTTGTTGTCAATGGCGACAGCACCAGTTCCCGACATGCTGAAAATAGAGAGAAATTCAATGATTAAAATGGGTGAATTTGGAGAACGAAAAAGTGAACGAATTTCCATAATAATTTTTTTTAGGATTTCCCTCCGCGTTATGGTATTTTCCCAGAATTTCCCAATCTGAATATCTCGAGAAGGAGCAGGTATAGCAAAAAATGGTACTGAACATTTTTTGTAGGGAATTTGATGCAGAGCAAAAAAGTCCTCTACCATTTTTCCGCAACTTGGCTTATTGTCGAGATATTGGACATTGTCAAGTTCCTCAAATCTTTCGTCATAAAATGCTGCGCTGAAGTACCTCAACAGAATAATTAGATAATAGTAACTGTGCAATTTAAACCTTTCATTTTCCTCGGGTGTCTGGTGTTCATCAGTCGATTGTGCCACTTCTGCAAGACATTCTAGTAAGGCAGCATCAGCAATACCCGACACAGAGTCCTGCTCTGTGCCCTCCTGTTGAAAATTCCCACCGCCAACAATATTTTGACAATTTGTTGCTACTTGAGGATTAACACCAGTGCTCAATCCAGTGCTAGCACCAGTCCCATTACCACCACCACCACCACCTCCAACAGCACTAGTTGCAGTAGCATTTGTTGTTGTTTGTTGTGGTGCACTTGTAGCACCACCAGCATGCTGACCACCAGATTGAGGAACTTGATGTATCTTCTGCATTCCCTGAATTCTCTGAATTGTCGCTAACGAGTCATTAATTTGATGTTGCGGCTGTGTTGATTGTGATTGTGATTGATTCGCCGATTGTGTTTGTCCCTGATTTTGCACCATGATATTAGGATTTGTTGGCCCACCTGTTTGACATACATTTTGACCGGATAATGTTGGATTTTGCGATGGTACATTGACATAGGCATCCTCTTTAGTATGATTAATACTTTGCTGGGGTGTCACACTATTGTTATTAGTCTGGGTAATAATGGGAATAGAGCCTTGTGGCATACTCTGCGGTTGTCCTAAATTGTTAGCATGTGTTGGTTGCAAATTAGAGGGCAATGTCGCACCCTGCGATGGTGGGGGTGGCTGTTGTGCTTGAGTTTGCTGCGTTGATGAATGAAAATAGGGCTGTTGTGATAATGGAATACCGGATGCTGTGGGATTGCGCTGGCAATTTTGTGACTGGATTGAATTACTAGTAACAGCATAACCAGCGGTTTGATTATTCGATAGGCCAATTGAGCCATGCATATCCTGATGCGTAGCATGACCATTCATATCCACAGCCATTGATTTATCATCATTAATTGTTGTTGCATTGTTTAATGGTAATACAACACCATCATTAACACCATATGATATACACACTTGATTTGGATCCGTTGTTTTACCACTATTAATAGCATTTGTTTGATTATTAACAGATGTATGATCTAGGTAATCCATACATGTCCATCTACCTCTTTTAAATGGCTCTGTACTTTCAATTTTAACAACTTTAAAACGCTCATTTCTACCATGTGATACACCATCACGTATTGATACACCATCGGTATCTTGTTTAGTATTGCTCGATAGTAAATTGATAATATTGTTGTCAGTAACAGATCCTAATTCCAGGGCATTGATATTACTATCATTACTTGAATTACTAACATTACCACTTGGATCTGATGGGACAATTGCTAAACCATATTGCGATGATGTTGGTATAACTGGTGCTGTGCTCAATGCTGCATTACTTGTATTGAAAAAAACATCGTCCTTTGAAAATGTATCCTCGGAATAACTTGGTGTTTCAATATCCGTATTTTCAATTCTCGAATGCTCCACTGAATTATCCTCACCATGTGATTCATCCAAATCATCATTTGAATCCTCACCGGCATCATTACTCATACGACTACCAACAGTAACACTTGTTATTTGAAATGACGATGTTTTCTTTCTACATTGATTATTATTTGGCGTTGATGTTACATTATTACCAGATGATGTTATACAGTGTTGACCCAATTGGCCAATTTGCCCCAGTACCACTTGATTTTTATCATTATCAGTGATACTACCACCAATTCTTATTGTTTCAGATGTTGTACGATTAACTGGTGTTGTTAATTTTCTTGTAACATCCGTTGCCTTGTGCGTTTTTCTGTGCACATTGTCTGCCATTATTTAACAATCCACCCACCCCTTAAAATTACACAAAATTCTCAACATTCGTAATGAAATATCATTACATTAGCACACTCCTTGCACCTTCCTTTTTATCTTTTACATATTATCATTCGTGACATCATTGTGGCTTTCTTCTTAATTTTTTTTTTCTCTTCCTCTTCTTTTTTTTTTTTCTTCTTGCTGATTCGTGGTCGCTCGCTGTATGTTATATATATGTATACAGTTGTTTTATTTATTTTTTACAAAGTCACTTATTATTATGGTGATATTAATTTTTCATTATCCACTTGAATTGTTATCAATCAGTGATGATGATTCTCAGTATTTAGGCGAATATAATATCACAATAGACTTATTTAGATGATCATTGAATGAATTTACAAGTGTTGACAGTTCACCATGTCATTTTATCAAATCTTCGAGCTCGTCCCTTACTCACTTTAACCTTATATCCTCTACTCTCTCTATTTGTATGTACGTTTATTAGTTCATCTCTGTCGTAGTTTTTAAACACTGTTTTACCTCTATTACCAACTACCACCCTTTTACACCACTCACACTCAATTCATCCACACTTTTTACAAACAAAAATAATTAAATATATGTATATATATTATCATTCACAATTCTATAAGCACATATACACAGCCAGCTGGTGACTTAGTAACCATCAAGTTATCGTCGAAATTTTTAATTCATCGTCCATGTTCTCGTCTTTTCTCTATCACTCCCTTATTCTCTTTAGTACTGTGTTGTAGGAGGGAGGCCTCAAAAGCAGGTAAGCAGTTTAAAAATGGCTGCCTCAATTTGTACGCAGTGCCACCATAGAGTGTGCGCATTTATAACGACAAGGTAAATTACTTTTTTTTTACCATTATAAAAATATTGTTATTGAAAATTATTATTTTTTATGTAATTAATTTACACCGAAGGAGATAATTTTACTTTACGTTAGTTGTGTTTCGGTTATAGTGGTATTTGAAATTTGCGGTAAAAAAATTGAGCGTTTTAGACAATTTTCTACTCTATCGACTGACAATTTCATATTTGGCGCTGTTACTGTCTACTAGTTTTGTTCACGAGTGTTTTTCATCTCCATTCGTGTGTTACTCATGGGGATGAGAGGCCCGTTGAAGTGGGAAACTATATATATTGGTTTCACATAGTATAGTAAATGTATATCATGGGAAAATGGCAGTTGCGCGCAATTGTCTGTTTATATTTATACTTTGTTTTTTTTTTCGTGATCATTAAGGACTGACCTTGAAATCAATGTGTTGAATTTTGGAAGTGGTCATTGGGTCTGAGTAAAGATGGTCAAATTACAATTGTGAATGTTGAGCAAGTTTAATGACAGAGCTTGGTATAATTGACATGAAAACAAAGAATTTGTAATTGTGCATTGGACATTATTTTAACATCACGTATTTTCTAATTGAATGTGGAAAATTAACTTTTGTGCAGGAAATTTATTGTCACCCTAGTTGCGATCTAGAGTGGCGTTTTTGTTTTGGCATAACCTATACTACAAGTGAAGCTTCTCGAATCTTCCATATTCAACTGTCAATCTTTGTTTGTCAACATTGTAACATCATGTCATGTTTGCGTTGAGAATTAAAGGTGATAAAGGTGCTACGATAATGGCAGACGAAATGCTGCCGGCCAGTCTCGAAAAACTTGAAATTGATCGACTGTCCTCCAGCACTCTACAGTGAGTTATAAACTTTTTCATTACCACTTGACATTTCCCCATTTAACTCCCCGCAATTTTTTCATCCGTCAAAAATCGCAGAATTGCCAAAAAAAAAAAAGGATACATTATGCCATGTTCAACCAGATTGTCAGAGCCTTTCCCAAATTCCTTTTTTCCTCACCACTTGAGCGCGTTCTGGATGACCTTGTATCGAAATCGATGAGTCACCGTCTGATTCTGGTTCTGCATTGCGAAATGTATCTTCATTAATTGTCAGAAAATGCGCGACGAATATTTAGACCCAAATGGCAATGATGAAGTGATGAATTAGGATAATTGCATCTGTAGATTACCCCAGAGAATAACTCGAAATCAATCAAACAGATCGACTATATAGTAAGGACCTTATTTATAGAGCACATCTTCCTCTACAAAAAATGTCACATAATGTTTTTTCTATCTCGCTCTGATATCGAGTTATTTCGCAAAAATTGTCCCATTCAGTTACGATAATTGTAATGAAATTTTTTTCCCACCAACAGGAGCAGCAGTGGCAACATCGAGGAACCCAACTCCGCAAATCCCTTTCGTTCAAATGGCCGTGGTACAAATCAAGATACAAGTTATTTATTTCGAAGAAAATCAATGCCAAATCGTGCAACACCAAGTTTCATAAGTCCACGTGGTGTTAAATCTACAACGAACTTTAAACCATCAAAAAGTGATAGAGTTGTTGATGAGACGAAAAGAAATTGTATAATTAGAGAAGCTGTTTTAAAGCTCAATGGTAATGATGAATCAAATATTTTGGGTGATACAATTGCAAGTACAATATTGAAAGAAACATGTAAACTGAGTATTTCAACTAGGCGAAAGAAGAATTCACGTACATTTGGCCATGGCTCGGTGACTAAAGATTTTAAAGCACTCAATATTGATAATGAACGAAAAGTTAAAGATGATACAAGTTTAAATGAAAGTTATAGTTCTAGTAGTTTCAAACGAGCTAGAAGTAATACAATGCCAAGTTTGAAGAGTGGTAGTGGTGGTGGTTGCAGTAGTAGTGTTAATAATAATAATAATAATACTAATAATAATATTAATGAATCAACTTCATCAACATCTGGCCAATCAACTAGCACAAACACATGCTCAGTGCAAGCGAGAATATCACCACCAGCATCTTGTGACGTTACAATTGATGAACTTGCAAGTTACTTTGAAGAATTCGTTCATATCCCAAAGAAAATGTCACACATGGCCGAAATGATGTATATTTAATGTACAATGTATTACCAATTATTTTCATTTATCATAATATTAATTTACTTCCATTGATTGATTATAAATTATCTGCGAACAAAATTTAATCACATCACTTGTCATTTATCTTCATGGCATGCATTAAAATGTAAAACTTGGAATATATTTCTGTTAATCAGATCGCGATGTTTATTTATTTGAAACAAGGTGGGTAAGTAATTATTGAGGAAAATAATGGTGGTTGTTGAAGGAGAAGTGTATGGGGTGGTCCATGTTAAATGGTCAAATGAGGAATCCTTGCCCTCCAGCACAGATATTCAAATCTCGTTTTTTTTCATATATACCCCTAAATGTAACATTTTCTACTTTACCAATGGGTGGAAGAAAAAACAATTTTTTTTGAACAGCGACTTAATAAACCCGATAAAAAGTCATATGAAAAATACGAAATATTTCTTGCCAACGAAATTTTTGGAAAAATCGTAGTTGAATAGGCTAAAAATGTGGTTTTTGATTTCCATGAAACTGAAAAAAAAATCAGACAACCGATTTTCATAGCATAAAATCAACGAAAAAATTGTGCGATTTTTTTAAAGGGGTGAGCGTTAGTTATCTGTCGATTTGACATGAAATACCTCGTACGATAATGGGACTTCAAGGTATTTGTTTTTCTTATCACAATGGTGATTTGCGTCTGGAATTGTCATAATTGGTTCAAGTATTATACATAATATATTTAAATATTTAATTTGCATAAGCATTTTACGACAATGGTAGATAATCCATACAGCGATATAGAAAGTAATCATTAAATTATTCCACAAATACAATAAGCTTTGGTACATGAACAATCGTGAAGAACAATCGTATTCTCTATGAATTATTATTATTATTATTTTCTATTTCTTTGTTAATCCATCAGGAAATATATTGTGTTTATCATCGAACCATATGTAATGGCAAATTGCGAATTGGTTCTGACAACAATGGATCCTTGAATAAAAATATTCCTTCTGTTTTTTTATTTTCTTTTTACGTGTCGCATGAGTGCGGAAAATATTCTTGTGAATCAGTTATGACGAGATCATATGGACGTTAATGTCGTGGGGCCCGTACAGTTAGAAAATTCAGTATCAAAACTTTGAGGTGTGTTTTTTTGCGCTATATCACAGATTTGGCGAAATTTTTCTTATGCCGAGCCTCACGACACTTTACAATGCTTTATTCGTGTACTTTGTTACTCTTCTCCTTCGCTGGAAACAGTGACAAAATTAAAAAAATAATCGGACATACATATATAGTGTATGTGTTTTCAGAGAGCTTTCGCCTTATTTCTTTTTTAAGGTACTTCCGCAGTGCGTTTCGGGTTGTTCAGTACGTTTGTTCAGGATTTTGCTTGCGAAATTTTCAGGCCATTTATAGTTTGTCATAATCCCTGCCGATGTTTTTTTTTGCAGTCTCGAAATTCAAAAGTGCCCAAAATTGTGTTTTTTTTTCCTCGCTCAACATCGTTGAACGGTCTTTGCAGCTTTTTACATATATACTCTTTTTTTTTTATTTTTCGAATAACATATTTGAAAACTTTCTGGCTCATAAATCATCATCATCTGTTTGTATGTTTTTTCTACGGAAGTACCTTAAGCTGCAGGGTAAACAAAATATGGCATGATACTGATTATCTTGGCACGCTAGTCAAAAATTCTCAGTTAAATTGCAAACGAACTCAAGGATCATCATTGTTTATCCTTCAGTCACATTTGTCTCTCAAGTTAGTACACAGTCGTGTTCCTCGAACTGTCTTAGTAATTTTATACCGATTTTGGTACTCAACTATTTGCCGTTTTTTGTATAAAAAAAAAGACAAAATGAGAGGTAACAACGACGAAAAATCGACATTCTTGAGAATAATCTTGTGAACGGGGTGAAAAATAGTCCTCGTTTTAAATATCAGTGCGGATCACACATAAATAACGTTTCGGTCGGTATAAAAACTTTCATAGAAAAAAGTTATTGGACGTACACGCTACTAACTAATTGCTTAAAAAAACATGATAATGGCTACTTCACAATGTCAAAATTGGAAAATGCATTTTTCTTTTCTTTCTCATTTATCATTCGTAAAATGGAAAATATTATTAAACTAATCTCATGGTTTTAACGACTGTAAAAATTTGAGATGTGTACGGGGTATTTTACCTGGACACTTTACTGCTAAACTATCTTCTGCAGTGTCAATATTTTTTTTTTATACCACCAAACTTTTTATGATTTTTTTTAATGCATCATTACTTACAAACTATTTTGCTATGAAAATTTACAGTTTTCGTCTTAGCCATTTTGTAGGTATAACACTGATGACCTAATTTTGTTGTTTTTATCTTAATTTCAAAATCATTCATTTTCTTAATTAACTCCTCCGCTTAGGACTGGTTGCACAAGTCCCTAATAGTATATCAAATTTTTTTGTGAAAAGAAAATGTATAAATTGTGAAGATCATCTGAAGCATAAACAAATTTGCCTTCTTTCATACGTCTGTTTTAGAAATTTAAAGAGTAATTAATTGACTACAACCAGTCCTTAATCTCAAATTTGCACATTATGGTAAGTATTTGGAATTGTTTCCAATTTCACTATAACTAATATCATTATCAAATATATTAGTTATTAATTAAATTTATTCACTCCGAAAATTGCAACTGGTTAATTTATCATATTCTGAATATTTAATACATGTTTAGACGGCTTTAAGGTAATTCAGCAATAACTTGTGACCAAGAAAGATATCAAAAATTGAATCTCAAAATTTCAAGGAGCTTCATGACATCTTTTTTCAGATATAATGACCTTGAAAAATTGAAAAGCTAGAATGATTTTTTTTCCATTTTTCAGAAACTACAAAAACCAAATTTAGATCTGAAAGAATTATAGATGGTATATTTTGAGGTATTATTTGGATGAATATAAATATAATTGGCTGTAAATTTTGTAGCTACAAAAAAACCCAAATTTTTCGTGGCGACCACTGAATTAGGTAACTCTGACTTGTACAAGAAAATTCGGGGAATCAGCTTTGAAAATTGCAGGGAAATTAAGTTTCCATGAGGAAAAGGAAAATGTATCTTACCAACACATAATTCAGGCGATAGAAAATGTATGTCTCTAGTCAATTTTATTGTACTAAAATAAAAAAATAGAAAATGTTAGAAAAATGGAAAATACTCGAGCAATTTTTCAATTTGAAAAACTTCTCTTGGGAATTTTCCATTTTTGGAGGAAGATCCCAATTTCACACATATATCATATTACTAAATTGGTTACATCTTCCTTCTTGACAAGTTACTGTGGAAGTACCTCTCACACGAAATGTCAGAAAATATTATGTATATGAATGCAAAAAAAAACCTGGCTTAACAAGATTGGCTCAATAATTTTTCAGTTAAAAAAATGAAGTTATTGAGACAATGTTGAAGTTATTGGAATATGATTTTCCATCAGTCTTCGGTGGAGTTTCTGCTTGTTTTGTTGTTGTTTTTGTTAATATAAAGTCACCTCAATACATTCAATAAATCAGAAAGTAGTTGATGGAATCCGTTCGGCAGGTCAGACCAATTCAACAACCTCAAGAGCCCCGTTACCTACTGCTACCTCAATTACTGCTTTCATTCCAACGGGAATAACAATTTCACTTTTTAAAAATTGAATGAGCAATCTATCGACAATCTTCAAACGTACAACTTTTGCAAATACTTCGTGGTACATGATCACAAAATTCATTTTTTTATAACCAAAACTGAGAAAACAGATAGTTTCCATCTCTTAAAAAAATTGATCAAACTCTATGAAAAAAAAATTGTTTATCTCTCTCGCTCAATATTTGAGTTGAAACTTTCTTTTTCCTGCACCACTTTGATACGTTTAGAAAAAAAAATTTTAGATGTTCGGAGAATTTGAGAACCACATTTCGTATACATAATTACTGAAATTGTTCAAAAATATTAGTATCAAAAAATGAGTGATCCAAACGCTCCCTGTCAAAGAGCCATGTATGAACCATTCAACAATTTTTTATCCCTAACTGGAACTTTTTTAGGTGTAACTTCCCCATCGGGTAGATAGGCGGATACAAAAGTGTTCAACGTAATTTTTCAAATGATGAATTTTTCAAACTCAATGACGTCTCCCTTTAATGAAGCTTCGGTTGGCTATTATTGGTATGACCTCAAACGGATGACACCCACTTCAACTCACCAAGTAACAATGCTTCCAAAAACGGATGCGAGCACATCGCGACTAATGACGTGCCTCTAATTTCTCCTAACAAGTCAATTGTATTGAAATGAGTGTCTTTTTCATTTTGTCTGAATTTCTCTCTCTTGACGATTATATATGATCGATAAATTCTTAAGAGCTTTGGAACTAAAGAGTTAATTTCCATACACTTTCTAAATTGTTTGAAATATTTTGTATAATACCGACCCTTCAGTTTCAAGCCATGTACAAGGGTAACTCAGATAAATTACTAGGACTAAAATATTTTATGGGCACCACAGTTTAATATCAATCATCTCAATTGTTGAGAATGATTGTTGACTAGCGCTGCTTTAATCTCTGGCACAGTAAGGTCTTAGGCACTGGGAAAAAGCACAGACAAGCTCGATGTGACGATTGAAGCCATGGGCGAATAACAAAACAATAAAAACAAATTGGCTGTATGAGATCGTACTTCAAATTAAAGTGACGGATTAGTTTATGTAAAAAAGTCACTTTTTAGTCATGTAAACTTTCGCAGAATGCGTTCCTTCAGCATGTGTATTTCGCATAAACTTAATCGTAAAACTCATAACTTTCATATTCTTTCAAAAGTAATCACATGAAAAAGCATACGAAATTTGCACCAATATCAGTACCCAATTCAGACCAAGTTGTATCCTATAATCTTTCTGAATTACCTTTGTTACTTTGAAATTCATCGTTACCAAATCTATTAACATGATTTCTCATGAAAATGAAAATACAATTTTTATCTCAATTCTACTCATAAAAAAATCCCATCTGGGATGTAACAAAATGTTCTTATAGAGTCACTAAGTTTACTCTCTGCATTCACAATTTTTTTTTTTGTTACCTTTCGTCAATTTTCGTAGAGGACTTGGTTTTAAAGATGGCAAACTTCTTTTACCCATGTTACATTGATAAAATGAAAATGTGGTCATGGCACTTATTTACATATAAAAGTGGCGAATTAACAAACACACTGAAAATAGCCATTAATTCTTTAACTCGAATTTTTGGCATATTTCAGTGGTTATGTGTGACGAAGTCAGTGTACTCAGTGTGAAAGAGTTAAATACTTTTAGTCACTAGGAATTGTTGGCAAAGACCTGGCAGTGTTGGTCCAAAGAACATTTCTTGATAAGGAATACAGTATGTTTCTGAGGTCTCGGTATAAACTCGAGGTATCAAATATTATCTATTTTTCCCTATAGTATTTTTCCCGCCATCCTATTTTCCTCTCTGCTTTTTTTTTGTTCAACAATAAATACCGTAGAATTCCATGGCACAATTGAGATGAGCTGGATGATAGTGAGCATAATGCGGCATTATAGGTGCCGACATCTGCGCCGTGTATCAGTCTGTTGGTGGTTCTAGGTAAGGTATTTCACTCGTTACATTGAATGACTCGAAATAATGGTTGAGGAACTCAAATGTCGGTCGTTTTTCGGGAATTGCATCCCAGCATTGTATCATTAATCGATAGATGCTGTCTGGCAATGGATGGCCTGGTGGCTTTGGCATTCTGTAGCCCTTGTCAACTTGTTCAATCACTTCTCGTCCATGCATACCTGCAAAAGTAGAAGACAATTGATTAGCGTTTTGCCTTTCAAGTGCTACAAGCATTAATGTAATTTGCATGAGGTGACTAGAGTAGAGCTAACTTTGTCGCAGCTGAGGTATATATATAGTTAGCCATAATGAGTAACAAAAAATCTAAAAAAATTATTATCCCATGAATTGAAAACTCAGATGCTAGAGGTACTAAGTTTCACCGGTGCATTAATATGGGAGAAAGTCGGGCGGACGGGTCAAAACTCAATATGTCGAGCAGCAAAAATTAGTATGCCGCACACCTACAAGTCAAGTTTAATTTTTATACAGTCCTGATTTAACTCAAGGTGATCGGAGTGCTTTAGATACGCGTTATGTTGCATTTGACTTTACATTGAGCCATCTCAGTTTTAATCATTTTTTTATGGAACCAGGAGAGCAAACGGAAATTTTGCGATTTGGGATTTTCACTGAACTCGATTTGCTCAAATAATGGAGATAGAGAAAAATGCTCCAAATATGAAGTATTATTGGTTTCATGGAGAATTATTCAGGTTCCCTGAATCCTACCTCTATCCGTAACACGTTCTGAGAAAATGAGCTTTGAATTTCGAGTAGTGAATTTTGTTCTAAAATCGTTAAAAATAGAAGCAATGGATTTTTTTTTGCAAATTCAAAGAGATATTGCAAATGATTCTTAGCACAAAATTATTGTTTGAACTAAAAAAAAAAAATCAAAAATGATCTGAGATGGCAATCTTGAAATGACGATCATACCTCACTTATCATGATTGGCCGATACAATAGATTAATGTAACAAAATTTTCCAAAATTATTTACCTGGATAAGGTACTTGTCCATAAGTGAAAAGTTCCATGAGTAAAATTCCATAAGACCAAACATCACTCTTAATGCTGAATCTACCATAAACAATGGCCTCAGGGGCGGTCCATTTAACGGGAAATCTGCTTCCTTGTTTGGGACAGTACTCATCATCTTCAATTACCCTAGCTAGGCCAAAGTCACAGATTTTAGCTTTGTTTTTTTCACCAATCAGTACATTCCTAGCAGCCAAATCCCGATGTATCAACTGTTTACCCTCCAAATGTTCCATTCCTGAAGCAACTTGAGCAGCAATATAAATTAAATCTTCAAACTGCATATACTTTCCATCGCCCGTTCTAAGGAAGTCCAACAAACTTCCATTACACATATATTCTTGGACAATATAAATTGGCTCTTCCTTGGAACAAACGGCGTATAGTGCAACAAGATGTCGATGTCTGAATTGTTTCATAATCGCTGCTTCCTGTAGAAATGCCTCGGTTGACATTGTACCGGGCCTCAGTGTTTTCACAGCAACCTCAATCTTGTTTCGCCACTTGCCATAATATACTTCACCAAAATTTCCATGCCCAAGCTTTCTAATTAATTGAATTTCACTTCTATTTATTTCCCACTTATCTCGCAACTCTGGGCCAAGATCCCACATATCCGGTTGAGGCTTTGGACATGGTTTTGCCAGTACGTGACAGAGACCAAGGGCGTTTTCTGTAAGTAGATATAAATTTTTGAAAAAAACACTTACAATAATGTAGATATTGATATTTTTTCGAACATGAAAATTGAATATACGGCAAATTTTTAATTCCAAGCCAAAGTGAATACATATGGGCCATTCCATACCAACTTGGACAACCTGTGAGCCTTACCTCTTGAGATTTCGATGGCGATTTTTTCTAAGGCTCTACCATGAAAAAATAGTACTTTTCGTAACAATTAAAAGCTTTTTTAGCGATTGTGATGTTGCATTCACAATCGCCGAAAAAGTTTTTTTGCCCGAGTAACGAACATTGCTTTCAATGTTCGCACGCGAAGCGTGCGTGAAAACTGGCTTCACGCACTGAGTGTCCAAAAAATTTGAGAGTACTTTTTTTATGGTAGAAAAAATTGGCATCGAAATCTGAAGAAGTAAGGGTCAGGGGTTGTCCAAGTTGGTATGGAATACCCCACATACTGATATTGAGATCAATGAATATGAATAGTGAACTACTGTGTGCATTCCTCAGTAAGTCTTCCAACTATCATGAATTTGCTAAATGTGTGACGTTTTGACCTACATAGAAATTCCCCGCAGAGTTCGGAGTTTTCTTGCCTAGCAACTATTGCAATAAATACTGTAAAAAATATTTTATCGTGAGCCGCAACGATTTAATCTATTATTTGAGCCAGGAAAGCTCCACCCTGTGGTTGCTATGCAGCCAACCTATCGGAAAATATCGGATAATTTTGAAGGTCCCGAGGTATGACAGTCTCTTTTATTCCAATTATCGATTGCTCTAAATAAACCGAGAGTAGTTTATAGCTGGAGACAATAAGTAGAAAAAAAAGCAATATACTGACTACTGTAGGCCATGACGAGCGCTGGTAATGTTGGAAATGTTTGATTTGTGGCGATGAAAAATCCACCATTGTCGAGTGGCTTTATTTTGTAGTGTTTGACATGATGTCCCCGTCCCTCCTCCCAGTCTTTAACGGACAGACTGTAGCCCCGCGGATTGTGCTCACTCGGCCTCACTAGAAACGTTCCACGTGGATTCTCATCGACCAAGAGTAATTTTCCAGCTTCCTTCCTGGAAACGTTCTCAAAGAACCAGCTGTGGAAAAGGAAAGAGAAAATAAAATCAATGACATGGTTTTTATTACTTTCATCAAATTGGGGCTATGTTCTGTTTTTGAGATTCTATCAAAAAATGTAGGAAGATGTTGTCGAAGCAAAGGAATATATTTTTATTCATCATTAGACCCAGTATTCATGGTTTTTTTTTAGATGTGAAAGAAGGAAGAATTGAGACATATTAAGAAAACGTTTCTGTTTTCATGGAGTGCTTTCTTCTGACATATTCTTCGGAATATAATGAAATTAAAATCATGAATTTTGAAAATTCTCAAGCTTACAATTTTAACTGAACAGGTTAATATTTTATACATCAAAAATATTTCTTTCTAATTCTACACAATTTCTGTAACATCCGTTTCCCAATATTAACTTATGCGTGTACAACAAATCTATCGAGTTGAGTCTGGGCTTGCAGTTTTCGGTAAGTATCTCAGAATCTAACCAAGATAGCGACAAGTTGATAATAACCTTTTTGGTAGAGCACAGTGAGATCTACAAAATTTGTTATGATAGAAATTTCGCTATTCCTCTTAGATTTTGAGATATTCACCAGAAACATACTCGAGGGCAGAAGAGACTTGACTCGATTGGCCCCTTCGCTACGGCCATATACTCCATGTTACAGATAAGAGAAGTGGTGTTGCTTACAATGCTGAAGTCGATATAATCGCTTGAAATTAATGACGCGCTTCTTTCAATTCGAAATCAGCCGAACCTTTTAAAAAATATATCCAGTTTCATGGAGCGTAGGAAAGATGGTAAACTTACTCTTCACTCTCGACCGAACGCTCAACCGCAACAAAGTTCCAAGGAATGAGACCCTCCTGGAGGGTCCTCAAGTGTAATACTCTCCACCAATCGGGCTCCGAGTCATCCAGAACTTCCATCTGATCACCTTTTACAAAACTCACATCGGTACTCTCTCGCGCTGTGTAATTGTACAGTGCAACCACGATCTTATTCGTTCTCGGATTGTGAACTGAAACAACAAGATATTTTTAAAAATAAAATTCCGGGAACTGTGGATGGCCTAACACATAAATGCAAAATTATATGAACAGAAAAAAAATATGAGATAAATGATCAATCGTGTGATTACACTGAGAAAAAAATACTAGTATCGAGGAAAATCCCATTTAAATTTGTTTATTTCTAAATAACCAGACGGAATTTTTGTTTTTTTTTTTTTAATTTTGAGAACATTTTTTTCTTCTGAGAACCTTGAAACTTTTTGTAGAACACGAATAGGTTGTATGGAGAATGGCTAATTTATTTGCGAAACGTTTCAACCCTTAGCGTTTAACACTGAGCCTGGGGTACAGAGATCCCCCCAGTGGCCGCTAAGGGTTTAATTGTCTCTCACTTTGGGGAATTTTATAGTTCAAACTACTTTGCGAAAAATTCTAAAGAAAAATAGCAGACGGCTAACATTTCCAAAAATAATGCACATTGTGCAATTAGCGTTTCTCTGCAGTGTTTGCTTTTGTAACTTTTAGTACTGAACTGAATTAATAGAAAATACTTCTTTTCAGAATCATCGTTATCAGATCCGAAATCTACCTTCGAGAACATAAGCTGAATGATAAAATTCTCCGAAGGTCCATCTTTCGCTTACGGTTAAAACAAAAACTGTTTTGATTATCGTAATATCTGAGATTTTTTAGAAACAAAATCGAAGAGGCCTAATTTGTATTAGGACGTTGACATCACAAGTTAGCTATTTTGTTGAAATGAAAAGGACAAAAAAAGTTATCAAAACCAAAAAAAAAATCGTATCTTAATGGACAAGCAGTCAAATTGAATTGATGCTAGGATTGCTTTAACTCAGTGTGTCAATAGTGGATAAATTATATAGGTGTTAATGAAAATAAACCAAAATTAAAATACAAACTTGGAGCAACAACAACGGGTGAGGTTGGTTTAATGGGTTGTAGTATCTTACGGGGTGTGTGCCTTGGCCGAATAATATCGGCCCGAGCCTGTGCTCTACTTTGATTTGGATCTGCAGTGTATCTCGAATCCATTGAGTTTCCATTGCACTTGGAACTGAGGGCTGCCTCAGTTTTCTTGTTATAGACTGTAACAAAGATCGTAAAATTTTATTTTTATGGAGGCAAAAACTCGGAATTATATCAGCACGTTGTGGGGAGAGTATAAACGAAGAGATTTCTTTTCCAGCTGGAAAATAATATTAAACTTATTCTGCACAATTTCTTTCTCGCAAATCAAGTTTTATAGGTCAAACTTTTTTTTACAATTTCAAATTCGTAGTGAAGAGGTAAAACGGGGTAAGTTCAGTTACCTCCAGGCTTGTTATTTTTATGCATAAGGAACTTTTTATAACGACAATTGAGTTGTACAAAAAAGTTGAAATGAAGATTATTGCAATTCCCTAGAGTCCAAGATGTTCATCGAAGACCGAGGCGCTAACAGTGATCACTGCATTTGCCTCTTTTTACGACTTCAATATACACCTTTTTTCCGTACTACAGAAATATAAAGATTGAATTTTTCAACACCGAAGAATGAACTTATGAAGAAGACTTAACGTACGAATGTGTATGAAAAATTTATAAATATACACATCAATTTTCAATTTCTTATTTAAGAAAAATTGGAAGACATTGCAGCAAAAACGCTAAAACGAAACTATGTTTAATTTTTTTTGTTGTTGCACATGCGAAAAAAAACGATTGAAATATTTGACATGAATCTCATTATTCCAAATCAATTATAAATAAATTATATGTAAAATATTCCGGAATTTTTATGCTCATAATTTGAATGACATTTCAGTTTAATCCGTCAGCAGGCGCAATCTCTGCCCATGTTAACTTTTTACGAGGTCGTATTTGGTGGAGCGAAGTGAACCGGAGAAAAGGTCTTCTTATACATTCAATAATTTTCGTTGTTTAGCAGATTTGTGAGATTGAAAATTTTGGATGTTGAAAGATTAAAGAAAAATTAGAGAAAACCACCACAAAAGTCACAACAATCGATACAATCATCATTTCTCTTCTCATCTCATCTTTAACAAAACTTTCAAATTTTTGGTCCTTTCGTTGTCATTTTTTATTATATTCTACTATATGTTTATTATATATTTATGACGATATATAAAACTTGCATAGAAAATTTGCATTAATATTATTGAAGTGCAATCTAAATAATTAGGTATACAATTTGAATCATCAAGTCTCCAATTTTTAATAAATAAAAATAATTAAAAATTGTGTATTAAGTTGTACAATAAAATTCTGAAGGACAAGAAAAAAAATTATTATTCGATTGTTCCGGGATTCTAAATGTTAAATGGTCTAGCATTAATACTACAACATAGCTGTTCATCTTCAGAAAATTCTCCAGGATGAATCACTGACGTGACGAATTACTTATCTAACAATATATTACCTAGAGGTTGAGGATCTTGTCTCTTGCTACAGCACTTCCCCATTTTTACCAACAATTTTACTTTTCAATAATCAGAATAAGAGTTCTTCGTAGTAGTGCTCATCCGCCTGATGACTCAAACACGGGATGATTTCACCAAATTTTCATTTATCTCCCCGCTTGGATGCTGCGTTCACAGGGAGCTCCCATAGTCACGGATGTTCTCCTTCCCATCGAAAATAAATTGGAACTTATCTCGATACAATTCTCATCGTTGGTTCGGCTACGATGCAGTTTGCTTCGCTGGGCTATAGCAAAAAAGAGGAATATTTACAAATACATTCAGGGAGATCAGAGTTAGGTGAAGGGAAGATTAGAAACAGGAAGTCTCCTACGAACCCCTCGCAATGTATGGTAGGTAGGGTAGTTATGGATGAGAGACTTTCGGAGTTCTATTTTTAAAATTTTTCATGTGTGTTGGTGGAAGGAACGAGCTATGAATGTGAGTAGCAAAATTCTGATCCTCGATTTCTCTCGAAGCAATGAAACGACCGGGATCCTTCGCATCGGAATCCAAGCGTCTTTATGCAGCAAATCGGTTATAGTTTGAATACAATTATAGCCATACATTATTGTACACAATTTTTAGTACCCCTGAGCGGTCACGGCATTGCATGTAAATGATCGGGCCCAGAGGGCAGATGTCCAATCTGTGCTCTTCGATTTTGCGAAAATAAGCTGGAAAATTCAGGTTTCTTCTAGCTGACGATGACATTTTTTATTTATTTATTTTTTTGAATTATCATTATTATTTCGATTACATTGGCTACTTCAAGTAATGGACAATGGAAATGTGAAAGTGCACTCATAGTTAAATAGTTGAAAAATCGGTTTAATTTTGGGTCAATTTTTTTGGGTGAGTTGTGTTCTACAAAAAATGAAGAGAAAACAAATATTTGTATTGCAGAATTTTGAGATAATACATTTTGCCGGATTTTTGTAAAATAAATTCAAGGAAGAGATATTGACCAGTGCACAGATGATATGTTTAGGTTTTACGTGGTTAACATTGAAGAGTGCGGAAAAAATGAGAGTACAATTTGGAAATTGAAACTTTAATGCGAGTACAATGGACGACGAAATGAAAGGAATGATTGTAATAAACTGGACATGTGATAACTGTAAGCAAGATTTAGAGAGTAATAAAAAAGACGGAGAGAGATTGAAGTGGCGTGATATAGCTGGATTTGAAGTTGATTTTTGACGTAATTATAAAAGTATATATATAGGCAATTAATAGAAATCGAATCATTGTCGTGCATGGGATATGGCAAGTATCCAGCTCATCGTTTAGTCTCAGTTGCTTCATTCTGTAGGACCATCGATAAGGCCAGTGATCAACCGCAGAGGTTGATGACATTCAAAATGCCGAATCCGGATCGACATGAGTTCACGTTTTGCTGAGGGTCCGAATAAGTTTAATCTGATCATCTCGTATGTTCTCAATGACTTTATACATCCGATATCATCGCTGAAGCCTGAGGTGATCTATATCAATTTTGTAATATCCACGGTATGAATCGTGAACCCCACGACTAAGGGATAATCTCCGGTTAACAAATGTTTACTTTTCACACTTGTGGCGACAATAGCCCGTGTAGAAATTTGAGTGGCGCTGGTGGTTTGACTACTTTGAGCCAGAATTCCGCCTCCACTTGATGATGAATAGATGAGAAATTCTAGTCACTTTGCTCCGCCTTTCACGGTCTTATACACATAATAGTCCCTTGTCATAGTATGACAATTCCAACTACTCTAAAATGTATTTTAAATTTTGTGGAGAAAATCAGAGAGCTGGAAGAAAATATTTCTAAAAATTTCACCCAAATTTTAAAAAAATCGACATGTCATAAAATATCCAAATAATACACGGAACATAAATTTGAAAGGAAATTTTTTCAAATTGATTTTACGTAACCAAGTCGATAGGTATTTTTATCGATCCGCACTTGATTGAAAAATTCATAACTAATTATTCTGCGATCATGTAAGAACGGAAGCGACATTTCTGATTAGCAGACAAATCGATCGAGGATATCATAAATCCCGATTGCACAGTGCGTCACATACTTCGATTGATCCTGAAAGAGCTGACGGGGCTCACGACATAGTGCAAGGAAAGAAGGCTTAAGCTACAGCTACAACATCGTTTATTGATGCAGGAGGGCCATTGAGGGTATGGGAAAAACAGCGAATATATCAGTTTAGTTAACGCGTGGGGATGGTTGAAAGGCGCCCTTCAGACTTTCTCTGGGCTTCATCATTTTACAGGTTCAATTCATTCATCAGAAGCCTATGAAGTGCTGGGCGCACATGGTTTACACGCTGATACCGTTAGAGATATTTTGAAGTGGGTGCTGCATCATGCATACATCGACCCGGGTATCTCGGGATTTAACGACTAATCTCCACACATCAATAGACAAAGATGAAGGACTCCCGGAAAGAAAGGCGGTTTCTTCATGATACGTTAATTGCTTACGGGTTCCCATCGTCCTTAGAGTAGAAGAGGCTATCATTAGAATGCACTGCATTATACACGAAGATAAAAGTTTGAAAAAATACCCTTCCGTTGGGTGAACCTGTAGTAAGTGATAGTTTAGATTTTTTTTAGAGTAAACATACGGTAGAATCTACTGAACGGGAATTGAAATTTCTTTTACAATCCGTAAATTTTATATTAAAAATAATTGACCGCCCGATTATTGAAGCTATTGTGATGTCTGCGATTTAGGAATCTGTATATGTGCAACATGGCTGGTGTTCTAAATATACTGAAATCATTATAAAGAAATGTCGAGGTGTGTGTGTGTGTGTGTGTGTGTGTGTGCGAATTTCCCCCCGAAGTTAGTATTGCAATCTGCAATATGCGCCAGTTTAAATGTTGTTTGACGATGCGATTGAATTCTGCGATCGACAAACTTGATACCGGAAGTAATTCAAATACACTTTTTCATTCAGATTGCAAAAAAGATTACTAGACAATAAAATTTGAATTTTATTCCGTCATTTTATTTTTTATTTTTGAGTAAAAAAAAATTGCCATGGTGGATTTTTACTACAAATTCCCACCCAACCTTTCTCGCCGTGCAGCATCAAGAACATGATCTTCACCTGCGACCTAATTCCACGGATTCTACGCAAAAGTTGAGGAGACTAAAGTTGGAGACAGACGTAACTGGAAGACTTACTGGCAGTTCTCCAATATTTACACTTATGATATCCATCGGGAAGCGAGGAATTCGTTGTCAAAAGCACCATTTATTAGAGCGGATGGTATTGCGCAAATTGTTCCTGCCATAAGCATGGCAAAGCACTTTATGGTAAGAGCAACTACGGAGAGTTTTATCCTGAATCAGGTGCAAAGTTTGTGGCACAAGTACACGAAAGCAGAAACAAACATATATTAACGATGAATTCATAGGATATTATCGCTGAATTCAGGGCTAAAGTACTAAACGCGATAAGGAGGCCATCATAGCCAAGTCGTAATAGCCCCACGTCTTTAAATGGAGCCCAAGTATGAGGGTGTATGGTCGATGTTGAAAGAGGCCATCAAGTGGAGGAAAAGATAGTGCTGAGATGAGCTACTTGGCGTGATGGATAATGACTCGTAGAGCAGGCCCTATGAAGAAGTCATTGCTACTCTAACCGGGTACTTCAACCCTCCTCTCCCAACAGGTGGAACGTGATCGGATTGGAGATCCGTGTCCGTGACATAGATCACACCCGCCCCTGTTATGGAATACAGAACATGGACTATTTTTTTTTTTCAAAGTTTAAACTCCCAAAATGACATATGGTGTGCTACGCTGATATATTGACTTTTTTTGCGCATTTTAAAAAACGATTTTTTTTTATAAATTAGGGGAAAAGGCATATTGAAATTTTCAGGAGACGGCAAATTTGGCTGTTTCAGATCCTAGGGGTAGAATCCTTCTGGAGAACCTGAAACTTAGCGTCTCCTCGAAACATCCATTTACCATCTTATTCCACGAAATTTCCAAAAATTGTGTAAGGGGCATTAGTTATCTCATTTTCTACATAGTGTTGATTAAACTGCCAATTAAGGGTAGCTATACGTATATTATCTTTATTGCTGTTCACCCTCTTCTCCGTCGATAAGCGCACAATGTCATCAAGGGCCAAACGATACAGTTGATAATGCCGAATTAAACGCGCGTGTGTTTTATTTTTTTTTGTGTAGATTTAGAGTTTTTTTTTTTTTATAATCATCTTTATTCACGCTTGTAACTTTTGATCACTTTTGTTCATAGGAATTGAACGACTGAAACATGAATAATAAAATAGTGACTTTGAGTCCATTCGAGTTCTCTGAAAATTAATTATAAACATTGAAGGACACATAACTCATAAAACCGAGTGAACCACCGAATATGGATATTCAACATTCATACAAAAAATTAACAAGTGTATCAAGACAAAACTACTCAAATCGAGACGATCTACCCCAGGACTTTCGGGAACAGCAGCGCCTCTGGTGACTATTTAACATCGCGAATAGTATACTTGTTCGTAACATCTACTTAAGGACCATGTTCTTCAGCAAACATTTTTTTGAGACTCGCCTCCAGCCCAGAATTTATCAACGAGCTCTATACTATTTTATGTTGAGACATGCCAAAGGTGAGGTAACTTAACGCACCGCGAGGCACGCCGTTCGATCAACTCAATTTATCGTACGTCGTAACATAAAACAAATTCGACATGAAACTTTAGAAGACACCTGATGGCAATTTCCCGACTGAAACCAGGAATATTCCACGGGTGTTATCGGCGGTAGCCATAAAATGAGAACGCTAGGTGGGACGGGAATCCAACCCGACGCGGGAGGAGGGTTCCGCAGATTTACCGAAGATTCACCGCACGCACTTCTATGCATTCTATATATGTATCCTATAATCAAATATCAAAATATTGAGAAGGTAAAGAATTTTACAGGCGGGAACCTACCCCGACGCTGGGGGGGGGGGGGGGTCCATCAGCGCCCGGCATCGTAACACGGGCTTCTGGAGGTTTACCCTGTGTTTAGCAAGGTGATGACTTAAACGGCAAAATTCGGCCCCAGCATACGGATGGGTGTCCAGTACTCCCCTCCGAAGAAACACTCTAGAGCAGCTATCGTGAGGACTCCAAGAAAGGGGGGCGAAGGAGAAAAGAACGACGGGAATATTGTTTTTGCTCAACATCTTCACAATATGCAAATTCCACCCATTGAAATTTCTTCGCATCCGTTTTCGATGAATCGACTTTGGAAGTCGGTTTTCAGGCCAAAAATGGAACGAAATTAAAAAAAAAAAAACAGACACACGAGGCAACCTATTCTCTCTACAATAGTTGATAAATGACTTCCAGGTAGAGGGAGTGAATTGACAAAAGATATAACATTAACATCAATTTCACGAATAGTATTTGTGGTCAACACGTATTCCTCTCATCCCATCCCATTGACCATCAAATTTTGGCTCTTTTAGTACTAAATCACTTGTAAATGATTGATGAAAGAATATTCAGTGACCAATTAGACCAGTTGTTGAGAAAGTCTCAGTAAGAGCACTCCACCAAGACTGTTAGACCAAGGTCACACAAAGACTGTGAAATCAAGTTTTATGAGATGAGGGAAGGTCGGTCTTTGACCTATGCTTCGAGTACCTAAGAGCGCTAGGCTATTAAATTTTCTGACGTCCATGGTAATTCCGGACGGCACTTTATTCGGTAATTTGAAATCTGTGCTGAAATAGCTTTTAAGGAATCACGAACATCCAAATTCGTTCATGGAAAAGTCAAACGTTGCTCATCAGAACTTCAAGTATCAAAGATCATTTATTGCTTACAGTTCTACGGTGAAGTACCTACAGTATATACAACATGGAAAGTACATGTTCATGTGATTTTTATTGCCCAGAAATGGATATCGCGGAGTTTATGCTGAATAACTGTATTGAAAATATCACGAATCGAACGAAAGTATTTAGCCGGAACTACAGCGGGGCGTTCGAAACCATCGGTTAACTTACGAATCGCTCAGCAATTATGAAATCATCTCGGAAATTTTATGAGATTCTAACGTATTTTTTAACGGAAGATTCAATTGCGGAACGCTGAGAAAAAAGACCTTGATGTGAGGTAAAAGTTAGTAAGTATTGCGTGAAGCATTCCCATAGCTATATTGCGCTCTAATAAAACGGGCTTTTAATGGATTGTAGATCTAAATACCCTATGAAAATCGTAAGAAAAAATATCACACGCTAAAATAAGTAAAAAATCCAAAACAGAAATACCTAAAAAATACATCTTCCCCCCCCCCCCCTCCCCACCAAATTGCGGTTAGTGCAAATTTTGACAAGAAATTCGGCGACCCATTCGAAATTTCCCATTGGATATTTTCGATATTGCATAATTTATTAATTTGGCCATTTGAAATTGCATAATTTAGTGATTGGGTATTTTAACGTCGCTATTTTGAATTGGCTATTTAGACCGGATACCTTTATGCCTGTACTGATAACACTTCGTAGAATGTGTGGAAAAATATGATTTTCGTACCAAATTAAAGGTGTTAAAATTTGACAGGTCCGAAATTAGGTCTCCGCCACAGATAATGAATAAGAAGGACGGAATTTGGCTAATTAGAGACAGGTAGCAATCTCCTGGTCCATCCCAGCTCACAGTCCCCTAGATATTGCGTTACCAAGGGCAAATCTGTGGGACCGCTACCAATTTTTCATTAGCCTAATTCGGTCCTTATCAGTCATTATCTATCGCGAAGACAGACATTGGGGTCTGGAAAATTCTAAGACCCTTGGTCTTGGACACATTCAACGTGTTATTAGTCTAGGTGTAAAGTGCTAACAAACAACGACAAATCTGGGCAATCTAGGGAAAAAATTCAAAAAATATTTCTCGAAGACGAGGCGTAACTGTGGTCCATTTGTCGAACCCACTTTTGATTTTGCATCAGCCCGGAGCCCAATGGATTGAAAGCTGTTGCCGACTTTATTTTGGAGAGGATTCAATTCCAAAAAGGCATCGACGCTTCTCGGAGTAATTAGACAAAGACTCCCGTTTTTCGCACTCCCTATCGCTCAAACAGATCTAGTCGCGGGGTGTGTTTTTCGTGATTTTATAACACAAGGGTGGAAAATACTTTTCGCCATATAGTCTATTCCGGCAGGAATGCCATCCAATATTTGATGTTAATCAACCCGAAAATCACGGTCTGCTATTTCCGGTATAATCGACCGGAGCGGATCGTTATACCTAGGACTAAAAGTGTCATATTGTAACGCACGCAGGTAAATAATAAACACGATGGGACGATACAAAGGTGAAAGGTTTTAATATGCCCAACAAAAAGGGGAGATTAAATATTGAAACTATGAATTCGCCACATGCGGGTATTTTGCTTTCGAATTCGGCGCGGTCGTCACATGTGCAGAGAGATTTCGGGAATGCGACCAATCGATCTTGGAACAGGAAATTTCATTTCGTTCATTTTTTTTCTCCATAGATACTTAGCTGAAAAAATTGCAAGGGTAAGCGAAATGCCTAGTGCATTTGAATCAACTGCACATCCGTCTTCCAACTGAACATCCGCTTTCTAATTCTTCTATTTTTTCAAATATTTCATTAAAATTGTTTTTTCGCATTTATACCGTATTTGAAAAACCTCTTTATTATCAATTCGAAAAACTAACTCGTTAACATTTTAATAAAGTAAAAGAAGTCGTATTATAATCATTCTCGACCTAAAATGTATTGAAACACACAATTTCCATCCAAATCGCTTGGGTACCAACTTTACACAGCTGGGATTCCGGCGCAGTGCGACCACCTAAGGGTTAACGTCCTTATCACATAAATATCCAGTGCTAGAATTCTACATATTGTTTTTATATCGTTCCGGATGATGACAACGAGGGTTTTAGAAGCAACTAACATTTCCCCACTATTTAAAAAAGCGTTTCGTTTTTGAACACGTTTCAAGGTATTTTTTGCATTTCGAGTTAATTTGTTAACAAGGTGTGTGTGTGTGTGTGTGTGTGTGTGTGTGTGTGTGGGTGAGTGAGTGAGTGGGTGGGTGGGTGGGTGAGTGAATAAGTGGGTAGGTGGGTGGGTGAGTGGCTGCCTGAGTGACTGGGTGGGTAGGTGGGGGGGGGGGGGTCGATGGGTGGGTGGGTGAGTGGGTGGGGGGGTGAATTAGTGGGTGGATGAGTGGGGGGGTATAACTTACATCTGATTACATTCTTGGAAAATCCGGTTGCTAACTTATTTTTATGACAGCCCCGTCAAAATAGAAAAGCTTCCAACGAAATGTATGAACGAAAAAAAAATCGACGAAAACTACAAATGGGTAATCCAGTTCACTACTTTTGAAATCCATTTCGAGCCATCAAAAAATTAATGTTTTTTCCAAAACGAGTTAGAGGACAAAACACGTTGGTTTCTCACACCAACCCGCAATTGACGTCCCAGCTGACGATAAGCCTATGATATCCTTTTTTCGACAGAAAAAAACACTCTTTTAATGAATTATGGGAACTAGACTCTTTACATCCTGCCACGTGCCAAGGAAAATGCGCTTTTTCCGCATAGCGCTGACGAGATGCCTTATTTCCGCTTGTGACGATGTCAAACGGCACCCATTGAAGAGCCTCTAGATCGATATTGCGAAATCACTAATCAGATGCGAAAACGGAAATTGCCCAGGCCATTCAATGCAACTAATTGCATTTGCAGAACAATGCAAAAAGGTGCATCCCAGGAAATGCTTTCACAATAGACACCCGATAAGAATGTCATGCAAGTATAATTCTTACCGAGAAATCATAATCTAACTGACGCTCCGTCCTTACTCGGTGGTCCATCCCAGATCACTAATTTCTTACATCGTCGCCTTAACAGTATAGGTGCGTAACTGTCAGAAAAAGCCCCTATGGCAAGAACTTCCAAATTCTCAATTGAAGAAGGCGACAATACATCTTCTGCAATTTCCTTACAATTTTACAAAATTACAAAGGTTTTCACCTAGTTCGTTTCACCGTTGAGATATTTGCTGCAGTGATGTGACGCAGAACGGAAATTGAATTAACTCGCTTGACCACTTTGCTACTGATAAAGCCGATATTGTGTTTAGCCACACATATGTGGCGCACATTCGAAATATTCGAAAAATATCAACTTTGAATTTGGCAATAACCCACTTAATGTGTAATTGTGTAGTAAATTGGCACATCTACCAAAACCACTGAGAAACAAATTGATTAATTGTCTCGATTGAATAATCGAATTGGATCCAATACTTTTTTCATTGATTTACGAGATTTCTGTTGACTTCAATTAATTTACTGAATGCTAGTAAATGTGTTTGCCAGTGTAGATATTGCTTCCCGGGTGGGAAGTGATATTGAGTTAATGGAATACTTATTGAGAACATTGAAACAGCGGGGATAAGAACTACAACGGAACCTTGGGAGGAAGAGCCTGCTATACTGTTCAATATCAACTGTGTTGATGGAACTATTTAGTTGATATAAAATTTTGCAACAATGACCTATCTAATTTTATCGTAGTTCTAAGAATTGCTATCGACAAGTGACCGTTCTCTGGATAACCCTACCAAACGATGGCGCGAAAAAATCAATGGAAAAAATTTATCATTGTATGTCATCGAATTAAGGAGGAATATGGTGGAAAATTGAGAAAAATAGGAAGATCATAAGAACTAATTGTAGAAAAAAACTCGTCCAATCGTTTTGCCCCATGTGTCCATTTTGCCGCACTCTCCCCAACTAGACTCCATGAGTGGAAATGTGAAATTTTCAAAATTTCTTCCATGTACAGTCCACCTCCTATATTTGCGCGGATTGTTCAACGTCAACATAAGTAGGAACAAAATCACTTTCAATCATTTAACTGATTTCTACTGATGCCCAGTAATTTCTTTTGCAATTTTCTACCAACGGTTTTCGATTATGTCCAGAGTGAGCAACCCTCGTCACATATGCTATAGCTATCGACAATGTTTGATCTCGACGATACCAAAATAGGGGACAAGCACACATGCGGCAATGGTCCTCTGTTTTCCGTCGTCCAATACCTCTCTATATCATACCTTAAAGTCCGTCGTCAGTAAAAACACAACATTGACAATGTTCCATCATGCTGAAAATTTCCAAGCATGCTTATCGCTCATTAGTTTCTCAAATGCTTTCGAAAATAAACCAACGCATGTATACCGTTCGTGGCGAACTTCTAATGAACAATTTAATTTTTAAAAGTTCGCGGTTCATTCCGCGACTTCTCAGATACGGGACATAACACGAGTTTACAAAACTTACAAGAGTTATGAAATATCCTGATGAAGATACTTGCCATGATGAACATTGTCATCTGTTATTCTTGTTGACAAGCCTCCTTAAAGGAGCCTAACAACCGTAGCGCCATTAATGCGTCAAGTGACCACCGATCGACTATTTGGGTAGAAACTGTATCCGTATGTAATTTCGTACGCACAACTTGCGTATCCTATCGTTTGTTCGACTAAAACTATAGGCGTACACACGAAAGCGATACCTTGATGTAATGCTCGAGAAACGGTATCTCCAGGATATCACAGAATGACTGGTTATTATACATGAAGCAAGTGCTGATTCTAGTCACACATGTTTATATTAATCCACCACCACTGAATAGAGTTGAATGTTTTCAATGAAGACGTTCTGAGGCACACCATTTTTTTGGCAAACTAAAAAAGAAAAAGAAACAAAAAAATTAATATTATTTTAGTGATAAGCAGATGAGTGGCTTATATATATAGGTGAATGAAGGATGCAATATTGTCAAATACACTTATCCAAGATTCATTGATAAAAAGAGGGGGCGGGCCCGAGTTATAAACGTCCACTGTCAACTAGAAAATTCAATACCACTTTCATTCATTGATGTCACTTCATTTTCCAATTATGTTAGTCTCAAGAGTAGGTTTCATCGACGCTTTATATCCAAGATATTGAGCGCAAAAGCCAGATGTATTTTTTGTTGTTACAGAAACGTGTTTCTTGAATACTTGAATCCATAACAAAGGTGTTGACCCTCGAAAGGGTTAGTGCGCTTGAACTACGATACTTTCGTTAGTAACAGTGAAGTACGATAACACGATGTGAAAAATGTTGGAAATTTATCACTACCAAAAAAAGGTATTGTAGTGATTTGTTGATGCGCAAACAATTAGATTTAGTTAATGAAAAAAAACTGTCAGTCGATGTATCAGCGGAAAAATAATTCACCGTGTATATACTTTTCAATGCATATCAGATAAATAATGAAAAATTTATAATAATGGCTGAATGGGATTACACTACATAATGGTGTTAGTATGAGATCAATGGACCTCCATTTTAACATGTCACTTTTGTTTCAATTTTATGGCCTAGCGACTAATAAATCCGATATAGATCGGGCATTTAATAATAAACTCTATGCAATATTTTTGATATCATAATAGTCCATTACCTTGATTGTGTCCTCATTTTAAGATTTCTTCATAATTAAATATCCGTAACTGAATGAAGGCAAAACAATGAGGCACCAAAACTCAACAATCACTTGGAATACGAATCAGTTTGCATTTAATACATATATCGGTAATTTCGAATCGAATGTTCGGTTCGTTGCACCATGAGCCGATGAGTGAGCTGTCAGTCACACTCACCATGCATACAATCACTAATATTTTTCACCAACACTGATACACTTTGATATATGTATTTATATTAGACGGAAGCTAAGAAATAATGACAGTTTTAATGTTGAGCACAGATGCAGCGCAAACTGTGGTAGTTCTAGCGTTGTTTCTGCGCAGCCGGCGCTATACTATACTTATCGAGGCCTACAACCTCCCTTCTACCCATTGCGCTCCCCCCACCCCCAAACCGCTCCCACTCTAAACGCCCACTAGGCATTTACTAGACGCCATGCCCGGGGACTTTAACCCCCCACTTGGATGGTCTGCGCAACCACGGAAAAGGAGTGGATCATAACTTTGTTTCAACCCTAAATTACCAACTTCACTTTCCATTGCTATTGTCACTGTAAAAAAAACAAGTGGAGTGTGTGTGTGGCCGATCAGGGCCACATCAATAACTTCTCCACTTGTTTTTCCGCCAGCATCATCGGTGTTTTTTAATGTCCTGGAAATCTGTAAATTTGTCAGTTTGCGGAGAAAAAGTTATATTCAATAGTTTTTGTAGGAAATTCTTAGGGTTTGGGATGGCAGATCATTTCATACAGTATCTATATCAGATAATTTGTTCGTAAGAAATCTTTCGCATATACACATATACGCCCATATAATTACAAAATACTTTAAACTTTTAGTATCAAAATCAACTGAATTGTCGAAAAATTCAGTTATATATTTGGCTGAAATATTTACTGACATCTCAGTGAATAATTTAACTGCATTAGCCCGTCTGAAAATCGTCATAAAATGGGATCTCTATATGACTTCCGGGACGCGAACCTTAAACTTTACGCAATTTTTTTGAATAGAGGATATTCAATTCCTGTATGCTTGCATTCGCCATTGATTTTCTTTTAGTTTAAAAATTGAAAATTCATTGAGTTATTGAATAGATCAAATATGGATAGTCCTTCAGGAAAGGGAACCACTGACATGCGCATATTTTTCATGGGATTAACTTCATTAACGTAACAGGACTCAAGAAATCGGGGAAAAATATGTATGAACTTTACAAGGTTAGTTGATCCGACAGTGTATCTGACGCATGCGTTGACCCGGAGGAAAAAAAGAAGTGAATATATTATTAGCTGTTTCAGGCTAGAATTTCACGCTGGAAGCCCCATCACGTGCTACAATCAGCTGCAAGTATTTACAATGCCACCGCGTACAATAAAATTCTATCGAAATCTTATAAAAGAGGCGATAAGGGAAAAAGGAGGATGCATAAAATTATGAAAACCGGATATCTCCAAATTTTGTTTCTTTTTTCATTTCAAGTATATATAGCGACTGGTTTGACCATAGATGCTATTGTGCATTTTTTATAGATATTTCCCCTCATTCAATTGATTCAAATACTTGGAGTTAATCGTACTTTTTCAATCCTGTTGTTTTCAGAAGAACGTGTGGAAACTGAAATACGACAGGTGCAGCCACGAGTTAATATCTCTTCTTCGCTTATCTTCTTTATCTTACGAAAGCTGGACCGAGTGTTAGTTTAACAACGTTATATAGGTATAAACTATGTGTTATAACGTTGACTTGTTCTTTTGCTCCATTATCATGTACATTTTTATGGCGGATTGCCCACAATATATTTTTAAACTTGCCTCTAATTCTTAATTCCGGCGTCACTGTATTTCGGTGCATTTCGTAATTTAAAGTATCGCTGCAGTAACTCTTCAAAAGAACTCTTAACAATTTCGTAGCATATGAGAAACACAAGATTATATATACTAGCTTATATCGTGTACAGATGAATATATTGCAAAACAAATTTATTGACATTTCAAATCAACATTTCGAACAACCATCATTCTACGTTGGTAGTTTTTTTTGGCCCCCGTGAAAAACTTATTCGCTCGACCCAATACCCTGCACGTGACGTCGAAGGAAGATCTCACACGTGGGAAGAGCGAGATAGAAAATACTGCAGGCTGTTTCGGAAAAATGCTCTCTTGAGGGAAACATTTTACAGCTTTAACGGTTTGATGAAAGGTTCAAATGGTACTTGGAAAATGAGGATTAACACAGAAGGCGGTACTCTCTGGTCTGCATGTGTTTTACCTTTCTCAAATTTATGCCTTTATTATACTTGTTTGTTGTTGATTTGTCATGGCAACTTTCTCATCCTCCAGATGTGTTGTAGTTCAGGCGATGGGAAATTAAAATCGCATTCTTTTTTGTAATCTCGGGTTCACGATAGGGGGTATTGATAAGATTTGTCAAATTCGTAAGAGAATTGGAAGAGCGAGAGGAAGCTGAAAACCAAGGTGCCCTATTTTTTCATCACAAAATCTGTTGCAATCTTTTATTTGTTTTTCGAGAGTATATGTGGCCGTCCGCATGTTGTCCCTTGTTGTCGCTCCTAGTTTCCGAGATATTGGCATTTGACTGAAATCTCGACAAAAATGCAATTTTTTTTATCAGCCCACTCATAACTAGCACTCTTCGCGCGTCCAATGAGATCTATTCAATCTGATTGTCATAAGTGTAAGTCAGAAATTTTCTCTTCGAAAGGAAAACGGAAAAACAGCCCTTGTTGTCGCTCACTCCAAACAATTAACTTTTTGAATTATTATCCCGCATTCACTGATTGGCGCAGTTATTACAGGCACAGATATTGGTTCCATAGTGTATACCGATCCTCAATTACATCTGAAGTTTGGTTTCATAGCAGAATTATGTGACAGAAGTAACAGTCATGTTAACAATTAACTCAACATAGATAAAACTGACCATAGATAAATATGACCATAAAGACCTGAAATACCAGTTCGTTTATGTCTTTCAATTATCATCTACCTCAAAGTCATTCTAGAATAGCAATGGCATATAATTGTCAAAACTCTTAAAAACCGGAAATTGATAAAGTAGCTTTGCACAACGCTATGTCTATAGTACAGTAAAATTTTTATTACTGTGTATGTAAAGTAATGACCAGTGAGTTTTTTTTTATCTACATGACCCTCCCAACCAATTAAGACCGAAATCCTACTAAGTACCAAGTATAATGCTTATAAATGCGATTTGCAACTTTAAGTTCATTTTTCCCAAAACTGTGTTTTTTGGGTTTTCGACTTTAAACCTGCATAATTTTGCAAATTTTCAACTCGGAGGTGTTGATTTGGACTCAAAACTTCGAGAATGATGTCAGGAATATGACCATATGCATAACTCCATTGCGACAACTAGTGCTGGTTTCATGCGGACGGGCACATATCGTCTCCAATGAGGAAAAACTAGTAAACAATTGTTTTCCCTATTTTTCCTTCAAATCTCGAATCTTTTAAAGGACAGTTTTTTAAACGACCCGGCAACAGCTGTGGTGTCGCGAGAAGTGCATCAGTGCGCGACAGCCAATCGCAGGCCGTCTTTAACAAGTCTCGGGCGGCGGTAACCAATAGAATCTATAGAAACGGATGCCCGGATTTTCTAATGTCACGAACGACAAATTTGCTGTTGAAAGTGAAGAATTCTCTATGATTGATTTAAAAATATTGAGGAAGGATTGACATGAATTTTCGGTCAAATTTTTTGTAGAAAATTTATTTTTAGATAAGAATAGTCTTTTATGATTTGTCTGTAACCGTCTCATTCTCGGGATAAACCTAGGATATCCATTTTTTGTGTGCAAAGACTAGATAAAACTAATCGATTTTTAGGAAAATTTAGGTTACCGGCGACATAAGCCGTCATATTAGACCTCAGTGGTATAATTAGTTCGTGAGAAATCACGGCCAAAAAGTTTGCATGCACATACATACATCGGAACACTATTTGAAAAATGGTTTCGACCTGATTGGACGCAGGGAAATTTAATGAAAATTCAATTTCCATTTACGGGGACAAAACAACGAGTTTCTGTAGCGGAGAGTGCCATTAGTGTTCATTTCTTCTGTTTTCATATAAATAGGAAATATCCTACCTATATGTGGGGATACTCTGGAGCTCCGATAATTAATTCGGGATTTTCACGTATGTTTGTATCACGTCCTTAACAAAAAAAACTTAATGTTTCCATTCTTTCTGCAAATTCACATTTTCAACGTGATGTGTTTTTCTATAAAATGCTCGTATGAATTATTACCCGCAAAAAGAGTGTGATTAATGAATGTAAAGAATGAGTACGAATCAATATTATAGATGGAGGAACAGGCCTTCTGCTATTGGTTCGAAAGTATTTATGTTATCGTTGTGTCCCTAAAGCAGCGGTTTATGGGCCCTTCGCAGCCATAAAATCCGGTTCCGGCACACAGTAACAGAAAATATCGTTCGGCACACCGCTGAAAAGTGATTGGTTCGCAATTGCGTTTATAATCCTTGGCATCGCGTCGAACTTTAAACTCTCGATCGAAAAAAAAAATTAACGACCAAATTAATGACCAAATACTGGATTGAAAAAATCCAGTATTTGGTCATAAAGTCTGAAATGGGGTCGACACTTTTTTTTTCAGTTGTTACGATAAGGTGCAATGTAACCGAACAAAGCGAGAACCATTTTCTGCAATCTCTCAATCTTCAAAAAACATCTCCATGCACTCAGTTACGAGGAGTACTGTTCTTTGTAATACCACAAGAAATCCAAAATATTGGGGTATTGTCAAATAGTTTGGTTGCAAATATCGCGAGATCAAAGGATCAAAAGGGAATTGCCGAGGGCCGCTAATTTTTCTAGAAAATTGCGAGGGCCATGAGTGCTTCAAGTACTCTTCCCACGCCACTTTTCAGATGAAAATTTTCAACCGCAAACATTTTGGACATCATTTTTATGTTATTTATCTTGAAAATACTATTGTAAGAAGAGATAAAGGTTGAGATCGATATAATGTATTCAGATTTATACCGTACAAGTTCTATATCTATATCTAGTACAGCACGACTTTATAGATATTCCCTCTTAACGAATCAATGCTAACGTACCTTAGATTATACTTCATGAATTAAGAGTCTTTATTATTTTTTCATTTTCTCCAGCGTTCCAATCCTCCCCTCCCCCCCCCCCCCCCGGGGGGGTTAAGATTCATCTCCTTCTGCTCAGGCCGGTAGTTTCGTCAGCCTCCACAGGCTATATAAGCCGTGTACTTTGTTTGCCCTTTACCTGATTTTCGTCTTTGAACTAATTCTAACCCGGATAAGATTATGATTGCTCAGAGGACCATTTTCTCTTTAGACTTCCGGTCCATTTTTTACGGTCAAATGTTCCGGAAACTTGAGAACTCTCATCATGTGATGTTTATTATCAAAATAAATTACTGAAGTTTCTTGTAAACGTGACATTTTTCGATTTTTCATTCTACTGTTGGTGATTGATCTTGTCTAAATACTTTTGTTTTCATAGACGAATTTTCTGTCTTATTGGTAAAGATGTTCGCGTTTTTTATCTACGTTTTGACGCGACTTGGGATATACCGCGACCCCTATGGGCGGTGCCAATGGAACCCGACTTTTTCCCAAACTTTACAGAATTTACATATGACATTCCTTGATTTATCCAGTCATTGAAGAAAACTCATGGAACATGTCAATCCGTAACAGTTAGTGGTAAAGTAGATATGCGTAATACATATAGAATATGACTGCATATATTTTCCGCTAACTATCCGCCACTATCTAAATTGTTCATAATTTCAATGGTTCATAGCGCTCTACCGCGAAAATCGTGACAGATATGGAAAGAAGTTTTCCATAAAAGTTGTTCCACACGCAAAAAGGCACATTTTATGTTCCATGAGTTTTTTTCCGGACCCAATAATTAAGGAGTAATCAAGGACAGAAGCCGCGCGGATGACGCCGGGGCGGTGCGACGCAGCGCAAGTGCGCTCCGCCGCTCTTGCTACATACGGTTCGAGATACAACAATATGTGCGCATAGTGTTTTTTGTTTGTTTTTCTCTCCGTTTATCTCGTTTATATGCCCCACGGTAGCTGCTGTTTGAGCGTTCCTTCAGGGAGACTACTGGACACCCATCCGGCTGCAGTCGACTTTCGCCAATTTAGGCCATCGTATTTCTAAACACAGGGTAAACCTCCAGAAACCCCTACGCTACGATGGCGGGCGCCTGCAATGGACCCCAGTTCCTTGGGTTATGTTCCCGCCCGGTCGTGCCGTCCCATTTTATGGGAACGTTCCCGCTTCGGTCAGAATCCATGAGAAAATATTTTTGAAAATATTTGCCGGCGCATGTATTCTTACGGCCATCGGGGAAGTTTTCGTGTCATGCGCAGCTTCTGAGGCTCTCCTTGGGCTCACCGTTTCCTACTTCATCGACACCGCTCAGCTGACCGCGCGGCGTTGTCATGTTCCTCCGCTCGTAATGGCGGCCAATTGTTTGATCATGAATTTCAAAAATTGAACGAAGAGCTTCCACTGATATTATCGGACCGCCTACTTGTCCTACTTGGCGAAGCACTCTCTAAATGGTGAAGTTAATTATCAAAGCATTAATTGCAGTATGATGACTGTGCAACTAATCGCATTTTTTGATCAAAGGTGATACGGCTAAGTTTCCCCCATGGACGATACCATGCACCGAGTGGTTTGTAGCAATTGATAGTTGGTTGGATTACCCCGATGAAGGGGATGAAATCACTATTAATGTATTCTTTGGCTATTAGAGTTTCACGTAAGAAGAGATAATATTTGTTGTGAGTGTTCCTAATCCAGGGTGAACATCCTTAATACAGCACGTGCCACTCAACTGTTGAGTTGAAAGTTACCATTTGCACCGTGAGCAAGGATGGATGCCCATGACACTCAACTATAGTATAGTATAGAGAGCATCGTATGCAAATACTGTACACAATAATTCGTCATGTATCAGAGAGCTGGCAGTCCAGATCTGATAGGGATATCCAATCATTTTTTGTTTCATACGACACGTGATGTTGCTGAACAATATTACGTCAACCTCTCATAAGACTGTTGTGCATTTAATACATCATTAGTGACAAAATATTGATAAATTAGAAAAATCAAAATACGGTATGAACCAAACATGAAACGAAGTAATGATAATAATGTCTTATCGGGACAGCCTCAAACGTGCAATGTATTATTTCCACAAAAAAGTATTTTTAGGCCTTCGGGTCGTTACAAGGACTACTTTGAGTATTCAACTGTAGATAAGATGAAATTTGGCACTTGCAATATATGTAAATCGCGGAATAAAGATGTCACAATTAAGATGCAAAAATCAAATACAAGTGGACTTAGGTGGCATTTGAAACATAAACACAGAGATACTTATGATGAGCTGTTTCCTGGAACTGCAGATGAGGTTGATCAATCGCAGAGTACAGATAATGTTTATGTGGATATGAAACAGGAACAGGTAAAATATCGTATTAGTAAATTTCATCAGTATTCATGTCACTCACATTCACGGTCAACAATTCATTACTTTCTCATGTGGTTCTGACAGATGAAATCATAACCAGAGTTATTCCAAAATGTAAAATTCAACGCTATAACCTTTCATTTTACTGCCTATATTGCATTATTTGAGAGATTATTGCATAAAACATTATCTCTTCAATTTGATTAAACTTCCCATGTTGCTGCTCTAAAACTACTGTGTTACGCTCCTAAGCCGTGGGCAAATTTGAGATCCATACGTGAATTTACACACAAATACAATTGCGTTGGTTATTCTTTCTATTCATATAGATTCTTGAAAGTTTCTAGGCACATTTTGATTTATCAGGCACAAGTGATTAATCAGCGACAAATTGCGACAATTGTCAGAAATTTTTTGCCCCAATCCCACTATATAAAATATATCATGAGAATAACCCACACATATTAGCCTTACAATACTAATATATTAAAACTATTCTTAAGTGCAAATATTAGCATGAATAAGTCGACACATCTTACGGACAGCAATCCCAGAATAATAGTAGCTTGTAATGATAAGTAGCCTTTTCAGTTTTAGGCCTCGTGCCTAAAAAATTAGGTAATCTTCAGTTGAGGTTTAGTTAAAAATTTCAATAAAGTACAACGTATTTCTTCTGCCGCAGGAAACTGAAGAAAGTCCGAATGAAAATGGGGATGATTTCGTCACACTACGAAATTGGGACCCAGACGAATCAGGAGAGGTACCAGAAAGGGAATCCATTAAACGCAAGATAAAAGGAGGGACGGATAATATGGGTAATTTCGTCACACTTCGACATTGGGAGCCAGATGAATCAGGGGAAGTGCCGGAAAGAGAATTGGCTAAACACAAGATGAAGCCAGGAATGGAAAATATGGATGATGCCTTATTAGAACACCCAGTTAACATGGTACCAGACCCGGTCCAACCTGATCAATTTCATTTAATTGGCATGATGATAGCAGGAGAGTTAAGACAACTTCACTCAGAAGGACAAGTTGAGCAGATAAGAATTGCTGAGCGCCTCATGTACGATGCAATCTTCAAGGCCCAATTTTCACAACTGACCACAGATGCTCATATTGTTATACCGACATTCCCATCGTCCTAACTGTTTCCTCCCCGTAAACTCTGAGTTTGCGGCCCAATGTTGTTTTTTACCAGAAATGTCAATTGCCAGTTCTCATCAATGATCAACTCACCATCCCTTCCTTATTTCCAATGTGAGTGCATCTGAAAGCATCATGCATGAAAAAATCCTATCACATTTTTATTGGATTTCCTGTGACATCCACTCCCATTTCTTATTTCATTCTATTTCATTTTATGTAATTTTATATTAGTTCATTCAATTTTCTACAAATACTATGGAGCCTTCCTCGTTTTTAATAGGATTTCCTGAAAACTTCTCAGGAATGATGCTTTACGAATTTATAAAAAAAAAGATTAGCCAGTCAGCAGGCGCGGTCTCTCCCTAGGGTTTTAATGTGAAATCCTCACACATGACATGTGGACCAATGTATCGAAATTTAAGGGAGAGCTACGTAAAACGTTTTCTGGTGAATTTAGTAATTGTTTTAATTGTGCAGAGATATATGAAAGATTTTAGCAGTCAGTGCGGTCGAGTTCGGCTACCGTTGGCGTTATTGGGGGACATAGCGAGGGAAAACTTAATTCAAGAAAATGCTTTTTTCATAGTCATTTGTTTTTTTTTTAACAATTTTTTTAGGAAATATTTCTACATATATTTTCAAACCGTAAGATTTTAGCGCGTTCCCTAACGGGTTAAATGAAATCGGGCTACGCATTAAATTATAAAAACCGTGTGGATCTCCAACCTTTTCCTTTCATCTATCGTCGTATCAACTACGAACAAACCCTATAGAAGATTCCATAAGATTTTTCCTATGAAATATCGAATGGCAGATACGAAAATCCTATATGATATAGGAAACTGGAGGGAAATCCTATATTAATTATTCATACGTAATTTCAGTAAGGAAGTGACAGACCGTGTGAAGTATCAACTGCTATTAATACGTAGCTAATTTTTTTTTTGCAAAATAGCTCGCAATGCCGGTATTAGAATTTATGCATGAACTTTCTTTATGTCGGGCAGATTTTCGGATATTTATCTAGAAATTTGTAAATTGTCGTATAGGCTTGATACGTTGCACTTGGAATCTGATTGTCACCCTTTCGCGTGACTTTCAGATGCATCTCCGCCTCCTTCACATCCTTCCAGAATACTATCCAAGCATCCCCTTCGTCATTCTTCCCCAAATGATAATTTAGCAGCCACTTTCAATCATTTTTATTCCATAATTACAACAGGCCTAACACACCTTCAGAACAAAGTCAAGTTTTTTTATTTTGTATGTTTATAATACAAATAAATATAGCGAGAAATTTGACGAACAGTAATGTTATTTGAGATCACTTTTCTTTCAGTCTCTAAAGATTCTATAATGGTTCTACAATCTTCGACAACGGCAAAAGTCGGGTACGGTAATTTTGGTCCAAGATCATTTGATTGCATGACTTATTCTCCAATGATTTTTGTCCAGATTTGGTCCATGCATTTTTTTGGAACGTTCAAAATTTTAGTTTCTTCTGAATTTTTTTTTTCAATTTTTCAAATCTGTACACCTTTTACATTATTCGGAATTCGAAAATTTTTGTAACTCTTGAATTTTGTCTGTCAGAGTTTATCTAAAACTACAGTCCAACGTTTTATGACATTCTATGATTTTCACATATTAGATATTCCGACGAAAAATATCATAATATTGTTACGGAAACCTGTCGAGTTATTGCATAATCGCTGCACACAAAATAAATCAGTGTAATATTTATTTGCGCAACATTTTTCATTTTGGACAAAATATAACACGGTAATTGCGAGTACGGGTTACTGATTTAAAATTGCCGCTTTACCGGTCATTCGGATTGGGAGTGGGGGGGGGGGGGCAATGTTGCATGTATATATATAGATAAGTTTGGCGGCGGCCGAATGTTGCCGAAGAAATTTCTCCGGCCAGTGCGGCGATAACTCAACTTACAGTCACTTCATTTATATTCTGAAGTGTGCAAAAGAAAGACTAACATGGCTAGTTTTATAATTTTAAGAGCACTCAGACGATCCTCCCGGCTCAATTATGATTTTCTTACAAGATCAGGTAATCTTATTTCCTCCACCTCTCAGAATATTCCGGTATTACTCAGCATAATTTTCTGAAGATATTAGCAAAATTGAACATTGGCCTTAGTATAACAAAAATTAACCTTTGCACCCAGCTTAGTCCCATCCTTGATTGTTGATTTTCTATGGTATCTCAAAGACCATAAATGGAACCGATAATTTTATTCTGCTCTAATGATAAATGTAATCTTTTGCAGGACATCAGACATCCATCAGGAGTTTGGCAAATGCTGCAACAAACAAGCATATAAATTCAAAAATCGTCGACGATGTGGCTGTTGTCACAATCAATTCTCCAGGTGTCAAGGTACATTTCCGATTAGTCCACATGTCAATAAGATTGAACTATTCTAATTCATTATGTTTTATTTACCTAGGAGAATACCTTGAACACTGAATTTATGCTGGAAATGGTAGCAGCAGTAAAAGATATCGAGAATAACTCTGCTGTGAGATCTGCTGTGTTAATCAGTGGAAAACCAAATAGTTTTATTGCTGGAGCTGATATTTCAATGCTACAGAATTTAAAAACTGAGGATGAAGTTTACAAAATGTCCAAAGCTGGTCATGAAATTATGAACAGTATTGCTGATTGTAATAAACCCATTGTTGCGGCTATTCAGGGCACTTGTCTGGGTGGTGGATTAGAGGTATAATTGATTTTGAATTTAATTAGTGTAATGCAACAACGTAAACAATACAGTTATCCGCTTGGATAATTTTGTTATCGTTACGTATGTGACAACAATCAAATTTTCTATATTAATTCTGCGCAAAATTACCCATTAAAGTCTTATAGAACATGCGATAGATGTCTTTCATATTGCAAATTGATAATGAAGTAATATTTTTTTCTTTATATTTTTATGAATACTTTTTCTGCTGAGAAAGTCATCAATTTGTTATCACAAACAAATTTCTAGATGCCATACAGTTCTTCACTACTCAAAAAATATTACAGTTATGACCCTCATTATGTTCCAGATAATGATTATGCTTTGTTTTTTTTGTTCGAAGAGTGTGTTTTACAATAATTAAATTACAACGAACCATACATATCTCGTTGATTCGGTTTGTAAAAGACAGGTAGAAATTGAAGAAATCCATGATTATATTCAACATAGTCATCATGTACAAGCATAATAGGGAGCATAATTGGGTTTTAATTGCAATAGCTTGAGATTGGTTGAATGGTAAAACACAAACAGGGGAGTTTATTTCGCCTTACACTAACATCATAATATAATTTTATACAATCTGATAACGAAATTATCACGAAGTAAATTTTTTTGTCCTCTGCTGGATAAAACGATGAACCGCGGAATGATTGTTGGAAAGTTCCCTTTACTGATTCATAGTGTGATTTAAGGTGAATAGGCTCTGGTACAGTTCATAGAAAATTTATTGATCGAATGACATTCTCAAATGTCATGTTCTCGAGACGCTACTTGTTGAATAAGTCAATACTTGGAAAAACAAATCTGTTTCACAATGATTTTTTTCCGGGACAAACTCATTTGTTCGAGTTGGTCGATTGGTCTAAAAAACTAATTTATGTCATTAATACCCAGTTGTATAATATTGAATGCTGTGAGATTCTCATAATTGTATTCTATTCTTGTCTCTTGACTTCATATTGATCACTACGTATTTATATCAACTAATTTGTTTTACTGTCCTGTTGATAGGTTGCCCTTGCCTGTCATTATCGTTTGGCTATCAAGGACAAGAAGACGGTTTTAGGATTGCCCGAGGTAAAACTTGGTCTACTCCCTGGAGCTGGTGGTACTCAGAGGCTGCCCAAATTAATAGCACTTCCAGATGCCCTCAGTTTGGCCCTAGGCGGATCTTTGATCAAGGCTGATAAAGCAAAGAAACTTGGAGTTGTCGACATTCTCGTTGACCAACTGGGACCAGGTCTTGATACACCTGAGAATAAGTAAATCTTCTTTCTCAACTTCCTTACATTTGTCTGTACTTTCAAATTCAGCAGTTACTATTTTTCGTATATTCGTCGTTTCTCACAGTCATCAATTTATTATTGTACAATTTTTTTTGCAAGTTTGTACCTGCAAACACTTGTCCGAAATATGTCTAATGGTGCTCGTGGAAATTGATGGTGCTCGAGTAATAATTATCAATACCATGGTATTTAAATTGTATTATTTATTCATGGCAATGTAATTTTATTTTCAGCACAAGGAGATATTTGGAAGAAACTGCAATAAAAACTGCAAAAGACATTGCCAATGGACAACTTAAGGTGGATCGTTCTCCAAAATCTCTAAAAGGTCAAGTTATGAATTGGGCATTTGGCCTGGACATAGTAAAAGATCAAGTATTTAAGAAATCTAAACAGCAAGTAATGAAATTGACAAATGGTCTGTATCCTGCACCTCTAAAAATAATGGATGTTATCCGTGTGGGACTGGACAAAGGTCCAGTGGCTGGGTATGAAGCAGAAGCACGTGGCTTTGCTGAATTAGCAATGACTCCACAATCTAAGGGGCTCATGAACTTATTTTTTGGCCAGACTGCATGTAAGAAAAATCGTTTTGGCTCTCCAACTAATCAAGTGAAGAAAATCGCGGTGGTTGGCGCTGGACTGATGGGCGCTGGTATTGCTCATGTCAGTATTGACAAAGGTTACAAGGTTCTGTTAAAAGACACCAATGATGCTGGACTCAATAGGGGTGTGGGACAGATTCAGAAAGGTTACAGTATTGCCGAGAAACGAAAGCGTATTAATGCTGTAGAGAAGAGTCAAATAATGGCAAATCTTATACCCACATTATCATACAGCGATTTTAAAGATGTTGATATTGTCATTGAAGCAGTTTTCGAAGATTTAGCTGTGAAACACAGAGTGATCAAGGAAATCGAGGCCAATACTCCTAAAAATTGTATTATTGCTACAAATACATCAGCTCTACCAATTACTGAAATTGCTGCTGGAAGTAGTCGTCCAGAAAAAGTCATTGGAATGCATTATTTTTCACCAGTCGATAAAATGCAATTGATTGAAATAATTACACACAAGGGAACTGATACGGAAACAATCAAAACTGCTGTTGATGTTGGATTGAAACAAGGTAAAGTTGTTATCACTGTTGGAGATGGTCCAGGTTTTTATACGACGAGAATTCTTAGTACCATGTTGTCGGAATGTGTGAGATTACTTCAGGAGGGAGTCGATCCCGTTCAATTGGACAAATTGACGAAGAATTTTGGATTCCCGGTGGGTGCTGGTACACTTGTGGATGAAGTAGGTGTGGATGTTGGGGCTCACATTAGTGTCTTCCTTGCTAAATCGTTGGGACCTAGCTACCAAGGAGGTTCAATTGATGTTATGAGTGACATGGTTAAAGCTGGATATTTGGGTATGTATCCTGCTGCATCATCTAAGAATTTATAAGTTTCTTTGATCAAGAATTTTTCGCAACTTATGTTCACCTTATTTTATGTGCACGGAGTAACCATATTTCATATAATTCATCAATATAAGAGGTACTACTTATTTTATCAACTAAACTTTCAATTTGATGTAAAAAATTGAGTCATTATGCCATTAGATACTACTCTCATAGCTTCTAAATATTGATTGAGTAAACTGATTGTGTTGTCCTTACTCTTCGTACAATTTTCCCCGTTTAGGCCGAAAATCGGGAAAAGGTCTTTTTGTCTATGAAGCTGGCAGAAAGGATAGAGATGTCAATCTCGGAGCTCTAGACATTCTTAAGAAGTACAGCTTGGAGCCTAAGGGCAGCACTTCAAATGAGGATCGTCAAATGAGGATGGTTAGCCGATTTGTCAATTCTGCTGTCGAGTGTCTCGAAGAAAATATTCTGGCTAATCCGGTAAGTTATGTGTATTATAAGATATTAAGAATAATTATGTCCAAAAATTATGAGTACATACCGACGAGAGCGGCCGTGCGGTTAGAGTGCTAGACTAGCATGCCAAGTGTCCTGGGTTGGGATGGGAACAAATTGTAAAGACCCGAAAAGGTACACGAGAAAGAGAAAAAAATTATGAGTGCATATTCGTAGCCAAGTGAAATAAAAGAAGAATCAATGCATTTATCCTTAAACATAGGATGTGTGCATCCGGACTCCATCGTGCTTTTGGCGTAATAACTCCAAATTCAACCGTAAAGAAATGAATTAATGAGAGAAATTAAATAAATTGAAAAAAATACATTTTTATAAAAATATTTTTCTTTGCACCGAAAACAAGGTTCCGCAAAGACAAAATTCTTGAAATAGTTTGATATCTTTCTTAAATTCTAAGACATTTTTCCAAATTCAGCATAGATGGCAAATGCACTTATCCTATTCTACTTTTTCACAACTGAATTATTAATCTGCTCCTTGCGAAACAACAAAAAAAAGTGAATCTAAAAATTGGGTACATTGGACTTGTTTATGAATTTGAAGCACGAGGAGGTCAAATAAACAGGGAACAATTATTCGGGAATGTTCAATTCCCTCATCAAAATGTGTTACAAAAAATAATACGCACGTTACTTCTTTCATGAAAACATTTATCAACGAGGTTATCGACTTTTTAAGGAAATCGTACTGATAATTTTTTTTCTCCATTTCAATTCGAAACTTATTAAGTCGACCTATGAAGTATTCATACCTGCACCGGTTCATTTCTCCAGACACACAAATATATAATTGATCGAATTCCATATAAGGGCTTCATTCAAATATTTAAAAAGTTGGTAAACTTAGAGTATTCTCCTTGACTTATCAAACTGTAAGTTTTGAAGAACAGGGAGAAAGTTTTGGCGGCCCTCATTAAATTCATAATTAGAATGTTTCCCTGATTTTTTTTTCTCATTCAACTTTTTCAAATAAGGAATATTGGAAGTTCCTTAATTTAACGATAAGTTCATGTGCAAAAATCTCTGCTTTGCAATATCTCTACTATGATCTTACTATCCGATGTTTTATTTGTAAATCAGGAACAAATCATGGAAAATATGACATTTGTAACGTGACGATTTATCGTTTCGTTTAATTATTGTTAGTAATAATTTGTGAGCGTAGACTGAGAAAGGGGCTGTATACCAAAAAATTCGCTAACTTCTATGTTCATCGCACCTATAGTGCATATTTAGGATTCAGCAAACAAAAAATACTTTTTTTACATTGATATCGTGGCACAGTGAAGGACTCCAGCCGCATCATACCTAGTTTAACCCTCGTTTAGTCACCTCACACGAGTCTATGACTTTGGTTCTATCCGCGAAGAACGGCGTAATGCTTTTCAGGCAACAGTGTTGCTACATCGTTCACCTCACCCTGCGCGCATGCGTGCAAGCATTCCAATTCGATAGCTGCACATTTATCGTCACTCAATTCAGACTTTTTCACATCAGTCGAGTCTTTCAGCATCAATCAATTTTTGTTTGCTTCCTATTCCCTTACAAGTCCAGGGGAGAGAGTGGGGGAAACTCGGTGTCAGGGCGGCAACGTTGCAAGAAGCGTATCTGGCCACCGCATTACTTCACTGAATTCGGATACAATGTGCAAAATTTCTGGGAAATAGAAATTGATGTGCACTCACGCATTGACCCATCTAAGGCTTAGTTTTGTATACAAACCAAATGTGAACACTGTTTTATTGTTTTAGCTCGAGGGTGACGTTGGAGCTGTGTTCGGTCTTGGATTCCCACCATTTACTGGAGGTCCATTCAGATGGGTCGATTCGTATGGAGCCGGCAATCTCGTAAGAAAGATGGAAGAGTACCGCAGTCACTATGGCGATGCATTCAAGCCCAGCCAAATTCTCATGAACATGGCCCAAGATCCAACTAAAAAATTCTACCCCAAATAAAATAATTTTTTTGAAACTTTTTACGATTTTTGAGCGCAGAATTTTTGAGCCGATAACTGATGAATCGATAGACATTTGTTCAGTAAACCAAATCCGGCCATTTTATGAATTATTGGACACAATTTGGCACCAAATTTTCAATGCTTTTATTTGAAGATTCAATTTGACGCCGATGAATTTTGGAGAATGACATTCCTCAAAATTTTTCTTCTCAAATTATTTTCAGTCCGATAATTGATTTTATGGTCAATATATGTGTGTTTTCGTTGAAAATGATTGCATTTTATTGACGTTTTGTATGAAGAATTCTTAAAAGACTTCCATTTCCATATTTTCTACGAACGTCTAAAAATTGTTATACGTATATTTTTGAGAAATAGAGCTAAAATGAATACTGTAACATATTTTTTTCATGAAACATAAACGATTTTTGATAGTTTTCAAAGTTTGTTGTATCTTTAATCATCCTCATTTGAGAATTAAAATGTATATTCGATTGTAATTAGTGATGCAGCGTGCATACATTGGGTACATTATTAATCACGCCAGTACTTGCATTAATTAATGACTAGAACTCGTAGAAAGACAACGTAATAGCATCTCTGATAATTAATGATTTGATTTTGACACTATAATTTGTTCACTCAACAAATTATTATGTGAATGAGCAAAAAATCTTCGTAACGGAGATCGCATCTTGCATCATTTACCGGTCCAGCACACCTTGCCTTTTGCCATTTGTCAATGGCATTTGTGATATGGAATAAAAAGAAGGCGAGGTCCTTGGGCTGATGCAAGTATACGGCAAGTTTCATTGAACAGGAAAATTTTGTAGAGGCGCTTGATAGACCAACCGAATCTTACGAGAAACTACAAAGAGAAAAAAAAACAAATAAAAAATAAGAAAAGCACATTTTTTGGTCCTAAAAATGGAAAACTGATAGGATTTTTTTTTCAGAATGAAGTCAATGTAAAGCTTGATACAAAATTGTAATCACTCGAAGTAACTTACTAAGCACTTGCACCGGATTAGTTCATAGTTAATTGGCGAAAATCGTATTTCGTTATTTTAAACTATTCATTTTCTAAAGGTGAATATGTCGTTACTTTACCTAGCATCTGCATTCTTACATTAATGGATTACAGGACTTGAGGAAAGAAACTTCTATAAATACACGCTTCTGATTGAATATATACATAAATGCATAGAACATTTCACACTTCAAAATTGTGAAGATCGGAATTCCTTATCCTCATAATGTTATATGAGGTTATAAGAGAGGCTCGCTTTAAGGAATATTTTTTTCTTGAGCACAAAAAATTTACTAACCCTCCCATAAGGGAATTTAGTATTTTTGCTCGAAAATGAAACATGGTTTTTCCATCAAAGTTCTACGGTTCAAGGTACCTTTTGCCGTCAGCTTAACCGGATGTGTGTATGTGTGTGTTTTGCTTCGTCTCCTTTTTCACTCCCCCCGGTAGCTGCTCTTGAGCATCTCGTCGGAAGGTAGTACTGGACAGCCACCCATCCGGTTGAGGTCGACTTCCGCCATTTAGGTCATCGTATTTCTAAGCACAGGGTAAATCCCCAGAAATCCCAGTGCTACCATAGCAGGGGCCTGTGATGGACCCCCCCCCCTCCCCCACGTATGTTAGGTTCCCGCCCGGCCGTGCAATCTTATTTTATGGATCCCGCCGATAGCACACATGTTATGTTCTTGCTATCGTTCGGAATCCATGAGAAAATATTTCATCATTTGAAACATCCTCCGGAGACCGGCAGCAACCGAGGACCTTTAATATAGCAGGCAGATACTGTATCCACTACATCAAAACCCATTAGCTATAAATTGGTATGATCAGATCTCCAGTATCATTAACAAATTCTTTTAACAATTACACCTTTTCCATTCGTCTAATCGCAAACCACGTTGTTGAACCAACAATCAATTAATTGTTCCTAGAATATTTGCATTGAAGATGACGATAATGAATAAATGCATCATTTATTATCCAGTGGAATTAACCGATGCCGTTTTTGCTTGTATCCGATTGAATAAACTTCAATCCGAGTACGTGCGAAGAGACACGTGGTAATTGGTTCTTCAGCACTCGGCTTATGAAGAAACATGAGAAAACTTCACAAGGTGCTACATGAACGCGAAGTGGGAATTGCATCATGTTAGCAAATATTGATAAATCTAATCGCCAGTAGATTCTAAGCGTGGTGATTGAATTTTGAAAAAAAGTCTTTTAACGGAAATGACCTTCGGGGAAATGGCAAATTACGATTTTTATTTGTGACCCGTTCGGGCCCAGAAAAGTTCTTTCTCGTCATACTGTCCGTAAAATCCCGTTTTACTTTTGAATGCTATTTGAATACTTTTGGGAATCCGAACTGGTAATAAGGGACTCATAAAAAAGTGATACCGCCTTCGCTATTTAACTGAAATGAGTTAACAGCCCTGGCGATCTCGTATTCCTGTATAGTGTAGGTGTAGCGTAGATGTGTGTAAATGTTCATTTTTGACCCAAAACTGGGGTGATAAAAATTACAGTACTATGAGTTATCTCCCAATACGCTACATTGGTGAAATATATTTTCACACTTTTTTTTACATCAATTTATGAACAATATGCTCAACAATATGCGACTTTTAGTGCCGGATATGCAGAATGGGATTATATGGGAATATATTCGTATTACAGATAGTGATATAATTCACAAAACCTGAATTATTCTCCATTCGACAAAGAATACTTTTATTTAGATTCAGACTCTTTTCCTTCCACTCCTTTACTTTATCACTTCGAGTCCGATTGTATGGCGCGCGCGTCTTGCGCGCAACTCCCGGTAACAAATGGCAACAAATTCATAACATTGGAAAATATAAAACACTACTTGTTCCAAAACTATTTTCCGCTAAAAATGTACGAATGATATGTTATTTCATTTATTGATGCTTTCAGGTATTCACTTATGTGCGCCCGTGCTCTCTCAAGAAGTTGACCGTAATGAATATGTGGACATCGCTTTTGGGATATGAAACCTGAAAAATTTGAAAAATATTGAATTCAAGCTGTCGAAACTCGAACTAAACTATATGGAGCATAACACCTATTTATACCAGAATCACAAATATTTGCAAAACAAACGAAAAATCTAGCGATTTTGGCTGATTGAGAATCAGTCAGAAATTCAATCTTGGTGTAGCTCGTCAGCAAATTAGTTTGTAAGGTTCGACTACTTGCAACTATTCCTTGGATGTATTTGCAACAAGCAAACTGACGTTGCTGGTATTTGCTTTGAATTAATTTGAATAAAAGAAGCAAAATATGTGGACGTTCTATATCTGTGCGTCGCTTTAAAAAAAACTGTCTGGCGAGTGCAACACCTTTGCAAGCTATTGTCAATCAGATACTAGTAATACCTTGGATTTTCTTTTCATTCATGTTTATGCATTATTGGCACGACTGACATAATAAAATTGAGCGGATCGGTGTGATGCAATTTTCTTTCTTCTTTGATCATTTCTAGTTCTTCATTAGCTCTCCTGCATTTAATTATGTATCCCATTATTCTTGCTATTTTGCATTGCTTACTTATGTTAGGTCATCAATTTGCATAGAACCAGTAGCCTATAGTGATCGGCGTATGATGAAGAATCAATGAGAAATTAAACCGAGTCTGGTCAGCTGCCGCAGGTCTGCGACCTTGGCTCCGCAAGAAGCGCCGCAATGCTTGTCAGTCAGCAGTGTTGCCATATCGCTGAACTCATCCACCTGACACTCATACAACGATTCAGATTTGACAGATGCATGTTTTTGGCGACTGCACCCAGAGTTTCTCGCCTCAGGCAATTTTTGTTGGCCTTCACTCGCTTCTTATACAGCAAAGTTCACGGGAGAGACGCGGCGCACGCGTGGCAACGTTGCTCGGGAAAAACGGTTAACGTATCTGGTCACCGCACTACACCAGCGCACCAATTTGGTGTGTGTGCGTTCTGAATGTTGTCAATGAGCCAAATTGGCATACACCACTACTTACCTTTTAGTCACCCCCCCCCCCCCCAAACCGACCAAAAATGGAAATTTTAAATGTACCCCGAGAATGCGTTGATGGAGCAATGTCTTAAGAGGCTTCTGTTATCTAAAAGGCGACTCACCAAAAAATGCTTCACATTGTTTACTTTTAACGGATTATTGACAAGGTATTTAACTCTTCAAGAAACTCTGCAAAACAATACTAATCTTACGCGGAAATTTCACATCGGAAATATTTGTGAAAAAACTTCAGAATTTCCAGGTCTCCAGTGAAGTATATGCGACGTTATTGTAATGAAGACTTGGGCCGTAACTGCTTGAAAGATGGATGGATTGGAAATTTCCATCAGGTAACACACATGAGGTCAACTGACTCTTGCATTTCATCTTCCGTAGACGCTCTGTAGTAGAACATTATAATCAATTGATCGATTCAGTTGGACTAATTGTGTACTGTTAATTGCATTCTAATTTCAGGGCCCGCCTCCTCTCCCCACCCATTTTTGAACATACGTCATCAAACATTGTTAATCGGCCATAAAACAGTTTAAACAACGTCTATATATATATATATATAAGACGTCTATATATATATATATAAATATAAATAATATATATAAATAATAAAGTTATCAAATCTGGGTGTTATATATATACATGCATATATATATAGAATATATAAAACCCAAATTTGATAACTTTGAAGCATTCGGAAGCTTTTCAAAGCTTAAGATCTCTTCAGCATTATCGTCTTCATGAAGAAAAATATAAAAAATTCAGAATGAGTTAACCTTTCTGAACTCGCATAATGAGCATCGCGCCGGATTTTCCAAGTTGTTTATTTCCGTTGTAAATAATAATGTGTGCAGCTCGCAACAGGGTAGACGTAGAGTCGGTGCGTCTCAGAACCGGCGGCGGGTCACTCACCATGCGAGTAGAGTCAAATGGGAAGGGCAAGACCAATTCTCAAGACTTCAAACCAATGTTCCACGTCCATTTCTGATATATACCACGAGAAATCAAAAACGAGTTCTTAACATCGTACATTTCCAAACATGGCGTGCAAGACTACCTTCAAATTTTGGAAACCGTGTCCATACGTGCGCAAGAATATATAATTAAAACTGAGTGCGAAAACCATTGTGAGAATTTGAAAACTTTCTTCATGAAGCAAATGCGAACGTTAGCATCTTCAAGAAGGTTTTGCACCACATCAAAATTTATTTGCAAATGTCACAATGATTTGAAGTGATGAATGTCTCAGTATAATTTTAGTTATTCCTGAAAAGACTCGTCAAAATTTCAGGGCACTTCACTACGCCCATTTTCCAGATGGACGTCATCAAATATCGTCAATAGCTCATAAACCGAGTGTTTGACTTTTCTGCACTACATCTCCAGGAATGGCTGGAGATCCACCTCCAAACTCTGATCATCATTTGGGACATTCGCAAAACTCCATCACCCGAATTTGATGACTGAATCAGGGTCCACGTTTCCAAAGTTTTTTTCAGGAAACGAATATCGAGGAAGTACTTCGAGAACGAAAGTAGAATAACAGCCAACTGTTTTATATAAATAATGAAAAAGCAGGGAAAGGAGGCCAAGTAAAAATAGGAACTCATGTGGATGCTTGCTAGCAGAATGAGTCAATGATGCACAACTTAAAAGTCTCTTATCTCCATATCTGTAAATTTCTGGTAGTCAGTGGGTGTGTAGTGATTATTCCTGCAATAAATAAGCCAGTTGTTTTTAACGAAAGTATATAAGTCTATATTGATGTTCTATATACATTATATGAAAAATAATCTTCGGAAAAAGTCTCAGTAGTTCAACATAAAATATTTGTACAATGTTCCAATCTTGGGTATATAGTTTTCTCATGCTTACAATTTATCATGTCGATGTCTCTACATTATTCGATCATGAGCTGTTTTATCGCCCCACACACATCACAGATCACAGACTTACACAATTAATAATAATTACTCATTTTGATGGATAAGTAGAAATCACGATTTTTTTGTTTTTATGATACGATACGATTATTCGATTTGTTTGTGAATTCTCATATAAACTTAAATTGTTACAACATAGCGACTAGAGGTGTTAATGATAATAATTTATGCGGCAAGTTGGGGGGGTATTAAGTGCGGTGGGTGTGTCAGTCTAGACGCAAGCACTGGAAGGATATTGACAGTCATTGGTCCTTGTCTCATTTGCGATTGGGGTGAATTCGTTTTATGGGTCATTGATAACGTACTAAGGTTATCCGTTGAATTTTTATCTCTAACATGTCTTTTCACATGTTTTGCTAAGTGATCACTTCGCATAAATCTCCTTTGGCACACTGTGCAACCGAATTTCTTCTCACCCGTATGTGTTCTCTTGTGACGTGATAGTTCATCACTCCTTGAAAATCTTCGACCACAATCGTGATATGGACATGGGAATGGTCTCTCCCCCGTGTGTGTTCTTGTGTGTGCCTTTAAATGCGATGATTTGAAATAATTTTTGCCACAACCAGGATGCTCACACTCATACACACGTCGCCTAGCGCCAGCATCAGATGTAGTTGTTTTTGTTGTTGTTGTCACTGTAGAGGGTGTTGTAACAAGAAGAAGAGGTGCTCGGGGTAGTACCATTGGTGTACCGAAAAAACTCGTTACTGGTAACATCGTTATTTGTCCCATTGGCGCTGGTTTTGGCGCTAATGGTTGCAATTTTTGTACTTCAACTTTATCCATCCTCGGGCACTCACGATCTGTATTTTTGCTATTCACGATTATCTCCTCTTTACACAAGCTCATTTTGAATTGTAAACTTTTCATACTATTCTCAGGCTCTGTGCATGGCCTGCAGGAGTTTGGTGTGTTCGATGGGGCAATCTGCTTTTGACAAATCGTGGATCCTCTCGATGTAATGGGAAGCTTTGCTGGTAGACAGGTGCCATCACGATTTGCGCGCATTATCACTGAGGGACGACTTGGCTCAGGACTTGGGGGTGGTGTTCCATCCAGTAATATCTGGAAATGATTGGAAATTTGTTATATAACAATTATATAATTGGCTTGATTGTAAATTAACAGATTTTTGTCACAATCGTTATGATAGTCTCTTTTTTTTAATCGCTAACAGATGGAAATTTTGGATTCTTTTTAAGTGAGGGGGTCCAGAGAAAAGTTCAAAAGCAAATTATTAATTGACGTGGAAATCGCTACCAAAATATTCAATAACATTTTTCCATAAAACGATTCGTTACCGATATATTTTTAACCTTTTAAGAAAATCTTGGAAAAAATGAATCTCGATCGGAAAGTTTTGTGTGTGGCGCTAACGGGTGACCCTCATTCACCCCACTAGTTCGAAACAGCTATGAAATTTTTTTCCTAAAATCTGCATATTAAATTACCTTGGATAATTCACACGGTTGCTCCAATAATCGGCGCTTTCGCGCCGGCTGTTCATCCTCTTCATTATCGGACGATTGGGGTGTGGGTGGTAAATTGGGTCGATTACGCACAGTTTCTTTCCGTAACAGGGACTCAACACTGAATGGTGATTGTAGGGGCTCGACCTGCAACGTTAAAATTAAAATTTACTCACTCCATTTTCTAAAAATAAGCGAACAAATGTTCAAATTTTTCGCGGGCAGGCGTTCACGCCTATGCGCAGTAGAAAGCGCGCTTTCGATTCAAAACGTGGGAATACAGTATCTCAATTTTCAAAACACTAAATACTTTGTAAAGCATTTAGTAATCCTGAATTATTAACTCAATAGAGTTTGCACTTACGTGAACCTGCTTCAGTTGAGGTGAAGCTGGTGGTGAAAGAGGTACAGCAGTTAAATCCATTGTTTAAACAATTACGCCAATTCAAACACAGTTCAAAATTGATTGAAAACTAGTTGACTTGTAGTAATCACGAACGACTTGATTATTCATTCAAAAGACCAATGTAATTTTATCGCATACAATTAAAAAAATTAACAAACAAAATGCAGAGCAATGTAGGTACTTGCTGGGCGTCGTGTCCAGTAATGAAGCCTTCTAAGATCGTACCTTGGTCGTACGGCACGATATGTTATTGTCCGATTGTGTTGGTGATCATGCGGTGTGCATTCGCTCCGCCAATGGTGTAGAGGGGCTCGATTCAATCGGCCAATCACAGCTCACCTGTCATTTGGTGGTCGCGTGATCACTAGCGTGCTGTTCACGTGCTCAGGGCCTGACTGAGGTCGTGATCGTGACGTCAGAGTGCGTGGTGCGCTCCGTTCGATACGTCATGGCGTCACCGTGGCACGGCGCGCCCCAAGCGTCATGCAACCTCCTTCTTTCCCTCTCTTAACCCTTCTTTTGTGGGTGGTCAAATTGTTGACATATATAGATAGTCTATAGATCGAGGGAAAAAATCTTTTTTTTTTCCTTTTTGCATCTCTCGAACTTTGGATATTCCATGTTTTTTGATATGCTGATTTCGCATGTGCAATTTATGGTGTAAACAAGTAGCCCAGAACAGGTCCATGACTCAAAGTTGTTGAGAAAAAAAAAATGTCAACTGAAGAAATGCATGTAAAAAAAATCGGGACATCAGTGCTCAGGAAACCCCGTAAACACATTATGAAATCCATTATAAGTAAACGGGGTGCAAGTGAGAGGGGTGGAATTGTCAAAGTCTCTCCCGGAAGGTTTCCGGTAGAAAGGTTATTATCGCGGTAACAAGTGGCTTGACGAAAAAATGCAGTGTTTTTGTTATAGATTTCGATTCCTCATTGAAAATGGTTTTGTCAATCCTTTTTTCTATAAATTGACCTGTTTAGATGGGTTGCAAGAACGTTGAGAGTATAACTCTTGTCTAAAAGTGAAGCGATAGTTTCACGTAAAAATGTTTGTAATATTTTACGGAGAGAATGTGATTTTTGAAAAAAATAATTGTTCATTCATTTCACTCTAGGTCCATTCATTTATGAGATGGAACACATAGGAAAATACACACACACGCAACGAGGCGCGTCACTCAGTGACCGGGGACATTTAGAGAAATTGGCGTATTGTCCCTCTAAATGCTCTGTTTCTAAGTTCGAAGTTTTCCTTTTTTTTTGCTCCATGTTAGTTCTTATTGTATAGATTTTTTCACAATAAAGATAAGCAAAAGGGAAGAAACAGGAAGAAGGAAGCGTGAGGATGGTCGTTGGCTTCCTTCTTTCGCTTTCTTTCGATTAATAAAAGAATAAACGAGACTATTAAACTTCGAGAAAAATAAATATTTCATAGATCTAACACGTTTAATTTCTCGGTAATTCCGATAACTTTGGCTTCCGGAAATTTAACAATCCGTATTCACATGTACATAAACACTCAAATATTGTCAACTATATTTAGTATCAACCATTTGAGATATCTGTTATCGATCTTTAGCTGTTGAGTATGAAGGAATCCATTGAACAAGTTAAAAAAATCTACCTCGACCAATTTCAAAGCATTATCAAAAACGAAAATTATGAGAGTTGAACCGAAAAAATCCTAAAAATTCCATAAACTGAGAAATAGAGAAATTTCAGGAAAAAAAAAATAAAAGTATCAATAAATCTCAGATGGCTGTAAGCAAACGTTACATTGGAGCCGAAGAAATGAAAAATCTGCTAAGAAGTGAAAATAAGTGACATGCTAAAGAAAAATCTGTAACGAATGTTGTTTCCTGGTGCAATTTCTTGAAAATAAAATTTTCCCGAAGTTCTCTTCCATGGTTTATTTTTTTTCAACTTTTTTAGCCTAAATCCTGTCATTAATGATCCAATTGTTCAAACGCGTTAAATAGCGTTTTGCAATTGGCGTGAAAGAAGAAAGAAAGGCGCGCATGAATAATGTACGATCTCAACAGTAAGACAAACAATATAGTCATCATTGAGCTAAATATTATTTTTGCACTGGGCGGTCATGTACCCACCGCTGAGTGGAGACACTCACCTCTGGCTTCGGCGCCACATTTACCCACATAATAAACTTGATGAATGGGAAAGTTGAAGCAACAGGTTCACTGAGAAAAATAAATAGTAGTATTAACCTTACATATTTGGTAAAAGCAGCGGAGGGTATTATGACCGTTCCTGGGTTAAATGAAACATGGGGTGGTGAGCGCCATCCTTTCGATTTGGTAAACTTGACCATAGCATTTGTTCGGCTCGATCTACCCAAGTCAGCTCAATGAAACATCGCATATGCAATGTTACCAAATTGCAGTTGCCCTTACTTTGATTTTAAGTTACATTGGTCACCTGTCCGCTCGTGAAGGTGATCTGATAATTAGTAGTGTGACCAAGTGTTCAAACAATAAGATTCGAACATATTTACAGGCATATTAATGAAACCACATTTTTTCGAACACAAACTGAATTAAACTTAGTTAATAATAAAAATAAAAAAATGCATTTCATGTACATCAAATCTGAGTGAGCTGATGATTTGACTGTTTGACCAAAATTTTTATGAATCAAAGTGAATGGTTGCTTCAATTGCATGGAACAAATTGTCAATTTTTATGTAAAAACGGTGAATTTATTCACTTTCGAAATACTGCTTCAGTTTTGAAAGTCATATTAAGATGCCTACGGTGGCCCGGTTGGTTAGGCGGCGGATTCGTAACCCAGAGGTCCTCAGTTTAAATCCCAGTGGCGCTGATCGGTACGAGCATCAATGTAATTTCCTCAAAAGTGCTTTGTTTACAAGCATAGACCTCCGCCGTTGATAAAAATACTTGAAGGAGCACTAATAATAAATATAGCAACACTAAAAAAAAAACATTATCTTTTCGATCTTTTGAATCGATCCTTTCAGTAATATTTTAGTTCACTCAATCCACGCGCTTGGTTAAATTTACCAAATCTTTGGTAGAAGATTTTACCAAATCTTACGGTTAACCTATCCGTATATCTGATTGCAGCCATAAGATTTGGTAGAAACGATCTGAAGACGGTCTATACTACCGACTATTTTTCTCAGTGCATAACTAATCAGTGGATTCCAATAAAATAATTATGTTCTTAGTCTTGAGATCGCGAAGTAAATTTTATACATCAGGCTTTTTTCCATACCGGTACTAATGAGGCCGTTGAACGCACTTGAACCTTCAATTGTTAAAAACTAGTGGACGGATCACTTGTGCGCATAACAAATTACAGATTCGCAAGCAGTATATCAGACGACATGAGAACTTGACGTGAAAAAATAAATATCATTTTCCATCAGCGTATGGACTGAGAATATTCTAATACACAGGTGAAGCTACTGAGTGTGACCTATGAGGTCACCAATAACTATAGCCAAGTCAATAACCACATCTCGCACTTCCCTCCGTCTTATGTTTTCCCCAAAGGTTGGCCAGGAACTCGAAGGATATTGAATATTAGGAAGTTCCATTCAGGAAAGATCTTTCATCATGTCTTCGCAAAGATCGATTCAACCACTTCATACGGAGAGGAGACAACACACAAATTCCGTATGACTTTCAATGAAATTTAGTGTAGTGCCCATTATCTGCGGGATCAAACTACGGTTATCGAAAATTGGAGGTTCCGATCAAGAATTCGGGGGTGGTACCCCAATTTTTGGAGGATCGACCTTACTTTTTCATCGGATTTCTTTAAAAATTACGATGCGACATACAAATTCATTGGTTATCAGTGGCATTCAATGGCATACTCACCCACACCCATCCTCCTACCCGCAACCCCCCTAACCAACCACCCACCCGCAACCCACCCAACCAACCAACCACCCACCAACCCACTTACCTACACACAACCACCCACCCACTTACTCACAACCACCAACCCACACCATCGACTATTCGAAATTCGGGGCGTATCAAATTTTTCGGAGAATTTACAAGGTTTGGCATCACAGTTAGTTTTTCTGCCGACATACTATATATGCTGCGCACAAATAATCCGCCTATTCGCATAGTCTCCGAAAAGCAGGTCTGAGGAAGCGCTTCATCAAATCATTACGGAGGTTTTCTTTATGCTGTGTGTTATGAGACCGGTTCCTAATTGTTCACCATGCTGACAGTCAGCATACAGGTTTTTCGTCTTTCAGATTTTTAATGCCCATTCGTTAGTTTCGTTAATCATTTATATCTAATGACCTGTTCTTTTACCGACATTAGAGTGGCCGAGTGGTCTAAGCGCACAGTTGGTTTCCTTAGCGCTGGCGCTTGGGTTCCTAGTTCCAATCCCCGACAGGGCGAGAATTATTTCGGATTGGCTGATGAGCGGGAGGTTGCTCATAGAGTAGCGGTCTGTACCGACATAGGTTTTATGTGGTTTCCTGTGTCTTATCATGCGAATGCGGTGCAGCGTATGGTCCACGAGCCCCCATATCCATAATGGATCGAAGGCGTTAAAGATGAAAAATAATAATAGTAATAACCTGCTTGTATCGGATAGATGCATGCGCTGTGCACTATTCCGCCCACAAAAATCGTTTTTTGAAATAGGTTTTCCTTTTCTGTAAACAAATAAAAATTTCAACTTGCGTGCTCTCATTTAATGCGGCCATTAGACCCACAATTCCCAGACGAATTCACGTGATTTGGAGGAGATTATACTGCATGGAAAAGAAACCAAATGGTATGATGAGTGCGGAGCCGTATCTATGTACAATTAAAATACAACCAGTTCATCTTTGAAAGGACGTATCAACTTTATTTATACCACTATACATAATTATGAGGCAGTTCATTGATATTGCTTCGTTGTTTCTCCATTTATTTACTTCTATTTCCATTTGCTCAGCATATCGTTATTTCTATTTTAAACATTTGTACAAGAGCACTGCGCGTGGCAAAAAAAAAGTAACTAGTGGAAATAATTTCAAAAAAAAAACTTATCCTGTTTTCGAGAGATGCTCATAACGAATGAAAAATAATCGCATTGCATGTGATATCATAACGACTGCTTTCGCCGTATATATTACTTTAAATTTAACGACGACATCGTTGCACATACATAACTGCACGAGTTAGATCACCCGCTTGGGTCGTGAACACTTCACGCGGTTACGTGTTTCATACACGTATCGTACTATGGCGAGATTGCTGATTAATTTCGTAAAGTCTCGATAATTGTTAGAGTTTGAAAACATCAGTTTGTTCTTTTCCGCCAATCAACTTATGTATCTAACAATAAGAAACGAGTTTGCCAATCATTTGCCTGTGATACATAAGTGTTAATGTGCGCGGAAAATTATATATATACACAGGCGCTTCCAAAATTTGTCGGGTATCATTTTAGTATACCTAAAAGACCAGTTACTAAGGACTTAAAAATGAAGTTTGCGGCTATAGTTATGAAACACTATATTGCCGCCGGAAATGCAAAAGGGCCTAAACGTAAAAATGGCGAACCCCGAGAGAAGCAATCTGCAAAGTGTTTTCTGGATGTTGCATACAATGGCGTGTGGTAATCGTAACTTATGTAGGGCTCCTTATGTCATTTCAAATATGAAGATGTTGGATAATGCAAAACAGGCATTTGTACAAGTACCACCATCGAGGCCAATCTCCCAGCTTCCGTTATCTGCAGTTTCCCAATTTTTGATCCATGGGAAGTTATGGACCGCGCAACAATGGTAGTAACGGAATGCATGCGTGATTATGGGAAAACCCAATTCCCATCAATCTGAATTTGGAAGTCAAATATTGTACATCGGTCCAGTCGAAGAAGGTCGGCTGAAAAGAGAAGAACACCACTGAAAACACCAGTGAACAACTTGATAAGGAAATAGTGCGATTCGGGTGGAAAAATAGGGTTTTGCGCTTTTATAATAAATCAATGGCTTACAAAGTTTCGGGATGCCTCAACAATTTTCGCGGTGTCCTAAAGTTTTGCGGACGAGCAAACTCGTTGCGTAAACTCGGCTTATTGCGCGTCGTAATATAAAGGAGCTTTTTAGAAACCAGATGGGCGTTTTGGGCTTATATTATAAATCAATGAGCATACAAAATTTTTCAATCTTGGAATCGTTACACAATTTTTGCGCATTTGTTGCCTACAGTTCTGTGGTCTCGAGAAGTTGAAGGAGAACGGAAGAACAAATTGCAAAATGAGTAAATTACAAGGCCATTCAATTATGATAAGACGTAAAAACGTTATAGTTTTGGGAAAGTCCAACTATTAGTTTACTAGAAATCTACAATTATGGAGAAATATAGAATATCCTTAAAAGCGATGGAGCGGGAATGTTAAAATACAAGATTTTTAAAGAGGAAGTAATGTATCTTCCTAATCAATAGTTTTTACACGATTAATGCATTTTATAAACAACAAGTTCGTCAAAAAATGAGTCGAGCAGGCCTAATGGCAATTTCGGGAAAATACGTTCATTTGTTGGGCAATAAGACTATCAGTAAGGATAGAGCAGTTTATTTCCTTTTTTATTTTATTGTCAATTTTAAAATCATTAATATTGAAGTAGGGTGCGGCAAAATGGGACAGGGGGCAAAAGTCAAGGTTGGACACAATGTCGAGTATTAAATAAATTTAAGTCAAACTATTTAAACGAACTGAAATACGACAAAACATTTGAAAGCAACAAAAGTTGAGCTTTTACAAACTTTACGCATTTTATTTTTATAAATAATTAGAACCAATTGGATAGATATATCCTATGCGCATTTAAATTTGTACGACATGAACTAATCCCTGATTTTAATTAAAGTTGTATCGCCACGAATTTACGTATGAAAAGTATTTGGAAATTAATAGTCACACATAAACGTGTAATATCTGGGATCATACGATTTAGATGAGAAAGGAAATATTTCATCAAGAATTGCGGATTGCCATTAAATAGTAACTTCGAAACAGTTACAGCAACCCATTTAGTTTTAGGCATTTTTGTTTTTACTGACTTTTTAATTTTAATAGTGAATTTTATTGTTATATCTCGTTGTATCTATTGAAAAGATAATTGCGTAATTAAGATTAGATGGGAAAAATTCAGTAAAAATTACCATAAAACTTTTGTAATTCTGCGGAACGAACGTGAACTTTTTTCTTTTAGCTCTTCTTAATTATACAATAACTGATAAAGTGCAGGGCTAATTCCGATGAATGTCCTCATCGCAAAAATCAGTCAAATATCTCTACCTATGTTGGACGAGAATCATTCGAGAATCGATGGTACAACGTTATAATTTTGCGGGATCATAACAATAACTTGTGTTATCGGGAAGTTGAGAATGAAACTCATTTCATAGAAAAATATTTACAGACCCTTTATTATTATCCTGTGTATATACTTATAGGGTGTGGAATCACAAAAAAGAAGCAGCATTGGGACTTGGAATGAACAGTTGAATCCCAGTCGCGATCAATGTAGTTGTTGAACTACATTATTCCCGATTATGGATCGTGAAGTTCAGAGATCTGCGACTCATATGTTACATTTGTGATTTGGACTTTCTGCTCTTGTCTGAGCGATCTCCTATGTTCGTCGTCATTTCTTCAAATTCCCTTATTATCAACTTTGTGCAGCAATCATTTATCGAGAGCTGTTTTCTGTGATCCTGCCTCTCTTGGAATTGCTCTTCGTAGTCTCGTTCAATTGAGAGATCAGAATTAGTAATCAAAAAACTGAAATAGTAAATCCTTTCTTTATTCAGAAACTTAAATGCACATAATGTAAAAATTATGTACACGTATGAAAAGTATTTGATTTTCGCCTGCCGATGGTTAAACGACAATTATTCCTGCAGTAGATTGTCAAGAAAAATTGAGAAGAAATACCTTATGTGAATGTGATTGTAATACCAAAGTTGCTCCCATTTAATTTCACCTGTGACCATTTTTTATTCTCCTCCAGAATAGAAAAAGCCCTGTCTGAGAAATGTCCCCAGACCACTCCTCGGCATCATCAACGAGTTTAAAAGTTTGTAGTAATTCACTGTCGATGTTCTCCTCGACAAATTCTATACATGTCATTTCTGAATACTCAGTTGGTACGAGTGGAATAAGTGTGGCAGTTTGTGGAATAATTGTTGCAGTTGGAGCAATTGTGGGTGTTTGCTCTACTTGCGGTCGACTGGCATTTGCAGTTTTCAATTGTTTTGAATAAATAATTGCATCGGGGTTGAGTGGATAAAGGCCGGTAGCTTGAAATCCACTAAATAGAATGTTCTCCCAACTCATCTTATCAATAGCTTCTTTGAGAACTGCTCCAAAATGTTCTCTTTTCAAACGATCTCCACCATTATTCATCCGCCACTCAGGCACTGCCTGCCTCCAGGCATTTTTCAAGGGATGAAAGACAGCAACGTCCATTGGCTGCAGTAGATGGGTAGAGTTTGGATACAAACCAATGAGTTCTATGTTGTTTTGCTGACAGTATTCAGTAAGTTGTAGAGTTAAATGAGGCGAGTGTCCATCTATGTATAGGACTACTGGTAGTTCAATTTCATTTTTCACTACCCAAGGATGGAATGAGTGTCGAACCCAGTCGAAAAATGATGACGTTGTCATCCATCCACTTTCTGAACGACATATAGTATAGTCCTTGGGTGTAAGAGCTGGTACAATAGCTGGTATTCGTACGTAATTGAACATAATTGCCAAAGGTACGTATTGACCCGCAGCGTTACCACAAAATAAGGCCGTTACACATTCATTTTCATCATTATTTACAAAATTATATGCCGAACGATCACCTCTTTTAACCAGTACTCTCTGTCCCTTTGGGCACAGATAAAATCCAAATTCGTCGCATGTGAAAACACGAGAGCCCTGAATGTCCAGTAAATTTCGGGATATTAAGTAAGTTTCTAATCGATCGAACCACTGGCGAATTTTCTCCTCAGTAACTGCTGCTCTAGTGAAAGTCATATTCTCCGATACTTTACCACGTATCTCTGGGTGACGTTTTTGAAAAGCCTCGAACCAATGCCTACCAGGACGATCGTCTGTGAAAGTATTGTCTTTACGCAGAGTTTTCATTAATTTCTGTACTGAATTCATCAGCTGATCCTTAGTGACAGGAATTCCATCGTCAGCCCTACACATTATCCACTGTACTAGTTTTTTCTCGTAAAATTCTCCTAATATACTCTCTGGTCCAGGCCTACCGACCACAGGTTTTGAATGCCCGTGTCTCTTGTCAAACAAAGTTGACTTAGGAATGTTGAATGTCTTGCTCACTGATCCCAGAGTTTTGCCTGCATTTAGGGCACCCAGGGCCTTCTCCAAGTCCTCATTTGTATAAACCGCTCTTGTTTTCTTCTGTTTTGGCCTACAAATTAAAAAAAAACACAAATTTTACTTATGTTGGTATCAGCCATGATGTTTACATTTTCTGTAATTTTTTTATAAGAGTCCAAATATTTAGTTTTTGAAAAAATTAAAAACATTAGTTGTTAGGGTTTAGCTAAATTCTATTTTTTTTTTAATTTCAAATGTTTTCAAAAAGTATGATTCATGCTTTCTCAAAGAATATCAGAATTAACCAAATTCAGTGAAGATATCAGGAAAGGATTTGATAATTTATATTGTTTATGTTGCGAAACAAACGAGAGATGTTGCCGTTCGAATTGAGAGGTTAACAAATTGATTTGTGCGGCAACTCCTCTAACCTTATTGTGGGCGGACGGAGTTTCCGGATTCAATTTTGTTTTCATTAAGATATTATTTATCCACTTGTTTTTTCAATTGAAATTTTTTCTTGAATTGTGTATCATATAAAATGATGGGAATACAGCAAATTTCTACTCACATTGTGCTGTTAAATACTTGTATAGTAATGAAAATCTGTCGTCTTCGGAAATTACTGTGGAGCATTCCAGTCACGTGAGCGTTCCCATAAATGCAGCACCAATGCTCTCCAATAAATGCTATAATGCAAATAAACACGCTGATTTAGGGATAAATTATTGCAATTTCAAAGCAAGTAATAAAAATGGATGCCAATGACTAACAATATTTCACAAATGTGAGATTCCCTCGTAAGAGTGCTCTGCGTCCGGCAATGGGGTCGTGTGCGACAAGTGGTATACTCATGCTGGTATAATAAATGCGATAATTTTCAATTTGGAGAAGATATAATAAAATTGTGCATGTATTATTTAAATTGCAAAAGCCACTTAAAAATTTTTTAGTTACTATACTAATTTGTTGATCAATTAGGGAAACAAATAATTAAACGTTATTGTTATATCGTATTTTCGAATAATTTAGATAATCTAAGTTGCGCTTTTTTGGAAAGAATACTAATCAAATTCATTGATATAAAAAGTTGTTGAAATCTTTGTTTTAATAAATTAACGAAACATTTTACTAACCTCTGTTGTTATAGTTGCAAAGATTGAGTAATTCATACCAATTAGTTATTCGAATTTAAGTTTAAGTTTAATCGGTCTTCATTGCAAAAAAAAAATTCTGTTATAATAGAAGATATATAGTCATTTATTTATCATCAATTACAAGGATTTTTATTCCACAATGCATGGCAGCGTGGAACTTCAATCGTTACGAAGGCAGTGTCATTTTTTCCACTCTGGAAAACACTTAGGCACGGCAGAATTAAATTTCAATTTGTCTTCCCGCCCTATTGGACGCACTTCCTTAACCCTTGGCGGCCACAGGGGTAACCAGGCTCCGGAGACAGGGGTATGTGAGTAGCTTTTACAACCCCATCCATGAATTACCTAAGTTAAATGTTCAGAAAAGTTGAAAAACTGTTCAACGAACCTGACTTGATAATTTAAAAATTTTAAAACATCGGTACATGTCCAATTACGTTTTTTCTTATGGGGTAAGGAGTGACCCCGTTGTGGCCGCTACGTGCCCTCGGTGAGATGAAATCGTTAAGAGGTAACCGATCTATAATAGTGTTATGAGACTAGGTATATCACCCAAATTTTCAAATTATTGAAAATATGTTGGAACGAATTATTTCAGCGAGTTTCTTCAATGCTTCGCTTATCGTTTTCAGGCCATTCAGGTGGAGATAACAATCAGACAACTTTGACTCGATCAGAATTCTCTCAGGCATCTGAAAGAAGGTTTAACATAAAGAGGAGTTTATAAGTCTTCTCTAATTAGGTATAACTACCTTTTCTCCAATTCCATCAATCGTACAATAATATTTGAGCTAGCATTTGTATTTCATTCATTCGATACCGAGTATTCAACAGATCTTATTTGTTTTAACACTGACCTGCTCACCCGAAGCACTATATATAGACTCAAACTGCCTAGACTGCGTGGCAAGATTATGTCTGCCTATGAGGTCAATTGGACATGACATCCTCCCGTATATATTGTTTATTTGCTTATAGCTAACACGGCAGCTCAGCTTGCTAAATTGAATGAAAACTAAACACTTGTCTACCTGTGTGTGGGTTCGTATACGTATCATTTTTGGGCTAATGGTTTGTCGTGATCGGATAGATGAAATTTATTTATTAACTTCTCGATTTTCGGGAAGTTATTGTATGCGAAATCGAATTTTTTGTTCCCGCCTAGGAAATGGTGGTTTAAGTATACCAAAATGATCACCAACAAATTCTGTGTGTGTGTCTGTATGTACGTATGTGTACAAATTTTGATCCTGCATTTCTCACGAACGAATATCACGATCAAAGTTATTCAGGTCACAATCGAAGCGTTTCCATGTAACTTAGAGGTGATTAGATTTTGGGTGAAATTGGTGCAGTATATATATTGTTATTAACAATTTCAATTGTTTATAATGTTCTATTGCATAAACTATTAGAGTTAGCGTAAAATTTATATAAGAAAAGTTGTTCCCCATATAAAAATACGTATTTTATGTAGAATGACTTTTTTCGACAATTTGCATAATTAAAGAGGTATGACCGTCTCAGCAATTATGTCTGTACTGAGTGAACGAATGAACACAGCGCTGTCACGACGATTCCCATCGAAGCGTTTCCGTGCAAAATCGAGCGGTTAACACTTTGGATGGGATTCGTGCAGTATATGCAGGGTTATTAACAATTATAATTGTTTATACTGTTCCACTGGCTAAAATATTAAACTTATCGGGAAACTTCTTAAGAGAGAATCATTCCTTATATGAAAATACACCTTTTATATATAATTACTTTTTTCTATAGTTTGTATAATTAAGGAGGTATGGTTGGCTGAGCAATTCAACATGCGGGAACAATGCATATCACCAGGGTTGTTCCTTATACAAAAATGCACATTCAATGTGACACTTTTCCATATAGGTTAGAACATATCGCGAGTTGAACTAGAATATACATGGCAAATGGATATGTCGATAATTGCGGGAATGATGTCAAAGAGCGTGATAATTAAGAAAGTACAGAGGTAGGAAGGGTAACTATGCGGATGACTTCCAGTTGAATATTTGTATGGGGCTTAAAAATCAAACTGAAGCGATCGCGGGCAGTAATTATTAGATTCTTATGTTCTGCACACCACTAGTTTTCTTCAGTAATTGCTCCTCCCGGCTCTCCAGGCTGGAAAGCCATTCAATTGTTCCAAACGCTCTATTGCGAGAACGATTAGAGATAGGTCGAAAAGTTTGAAATGAATGTTATTCCTTGTACCAAAATACACATATAATGTTTTGTGACTTTTTTTCATACCTCTCACAGCTAAGGACATGTAATTGGTTGAAGGTGCGCGGCCGGCGCGCGCTCTTCTCCGTGGCGAACGCGTACCGCCGAGCGTCTTTTGCACACACGTCGGGAAGTTCATATGATACGCCCTGTCGAGGGTCACGCGCATATTGCGTTCATTTATTTTATTATTATTATTTAATGTCGCTATATTTGTATTACTTCAAGTGATCATCAACGACGGAGGTCAACGATGTGTTTGAAAACAAAGCACTTAAATATAACGAAAACTTGAATTATATCGAATGCTTAGCCTAGGAAAACTTTGATACCTCGATGTTGACAAACATTTCATGTATGTGAACGACGCTCCAAAACAGGAAGGTGTGAGCTTCCATAAAAAAAAACAACTGAGGTCAACGATGTGTTTGTAAACAACGTACTTATAAATAAATTACATTTTTTCGCTCCGCAATTATTGGAAATATGCAAGGCCGGTATTACCCGTTGAGTGCTACGGCCGCTCCACCCGACCTCGCTGTGTAGAAATGTCTGGCCCTGGATGTAAAGGTCATCAGGGTAAGAGTACCGATAGAGGTCCCCTGGCGCAAACTTGCAATAACTATGGTATCATTACCATCAGAAGATTATCGTGGTACCGAAATTATCAATGAGCTATATAACACACTGTGGTGTTCCACAGTATTTGACGAGCAGAGTGGCAGCCGGCACGTGCGATACATGGATTGGTTGTTGTCGGGAATTGTATTGTATATGGTGCACGCAGTAATTTATAATTTTAATAGCTTAATATTTAGCACATAAAGCAATCCAGGGTAAGTTGTAAAGTTGAATAAATAAATATGCCTATTTGAATAATAAATTGATAACAATATCTCATATGCAATCGATTCTGTAGATGTGGCGCTTTGGTATCATCTGTTTACTGTTGGTATCTGCAAGTGCAACGGGTCCTGACAAAAAATTGAGCAAATACGTTACAACACTCATCAATGCTAATTGGAAGGATACACCAATTATTTTAGAAGCAACTGAATATTTAAACGAAAAAAATCCAAATTATTTTTGGAAATTTGTGGATACGATATCTCGTCTTGACAACGATGTAATTTCGCTGGACACTAATGAAGCAACAGATAAAGAAAAATATGATAGGGTGATTAATCATACTAGTAATTTTCTGACAACAACAGAAAATGCTCTTCTCAAGTTATCCCTGTCCCTCAGGACTTATTCCGCTCGAATTGAGATGTTCTCTCAAATGGGCCAAAATCGCCGAACACCGAGAGTTGAAGACTGCACGAATTTTGTAGATGTTAATGGAGAACTAACATGCAATGTTGATGAAATAGAAAAGTTATTAGAATCTCTAGAGGCTAAAATTAATGATGAAGACGAGAGGACTGTCTATTCGCTGGACCATCAGTATCCAGTGCCATTATCAGGACAATCAGAATCTGAGAAGACATTGAAAATTAAGGGTAACTATGTAATTTTATATGGACTAATTGGATCTCCTGGATTCAGCGAATTTCACAATAAACTCACCGAATTAGCTGACACTAAGAAAATTGTCTACATCCTTCGGCATTATGTCAAAGATCGATCGGAGCATCATCTTAGACTAGCTGGATATGGCGTTGAGTTGCAAATGAAATCTACAGAGTATAAAGCAACTGATGATTCAGATATCAAAGATAATTCGGGTAAGGAGGAGTTTGAAAATGAGGGAGTACAAGAAATCAATGGCATTAATTTTGGAGTACTGAAAAATCTCTATCCTGATAAGCGCCAAGAGCTCGATGAATTTGAGAAGCATTTACTGGAGACTAGTGATGAAATTGGTGCATTAAAAGTTTGGCAATTTCAGGAACTCAGTCATCAGGCAGCTGAACGAATTATGAAGTCCCCATCGCTTGAGGCAATTAAGGTTCTCACAGATATTTCTCAAAATTTTCCAATGCAAGCAAAATCTCTGATACGCACTAAAGTCACTGATGAGATGAAACGAGAAATTAAGAAAAATCAGGAATTATTTTTTGCTAATTTGCATATTCAACCAACAGACACTGCATTATTTATAAATGGTCTTTTCTTTGATATGGATGCAATTGATATTCTGGGGTTATTAGAGACTCTTCGTGCTGAGCTTACAGTCATGGAGACCCTTCACAAAATTGGTGTAAGTAATAATAAAATGGAGAAGCTGTTAGCACTTGATCTGTCAGGATCTCAGGCATCCGATAATCAGGACTTCGCTATTGATATAAGAGACTCAGCCATCATTTGGGCCAACGATTTGGAAAGCGATTCGCGATACAATCGTTGGTCGCCAAGCTTAACATCACTTCTACGTCCAACTTTTCCAGGAATGTTGAGAAATATACGTAGAAATTTATACAATCTGGTGCTCGTTGTAGATCCTCTCAGTGAAGCATCAAGACCTCTCCTGCGAACTGCCGAAACTCTACACGATCATTCTGCACCAATTAGAGTTGGGTTTGTGTTCAACACAAATTTCAATACATCGCTAACTGGACAGAGTGATCCAAGCATTGCAGTCAACAATGCTTTTCATTATTTATCAGAGAGTAAAGGTCCCAAGGAGGCTGTTTCATTTCTCTCATTGTTGCTGAAGAATGTTCAGAAGAAGAATTTATTATCAGCAAACGAAATACCTGATAATGACGACGAAGTGTCTGTCAATGGGGTTCAAGTGGCTGACGTTGTAAAAGCTCTGCGAGCAAAAGATCCAGGTGCAAATATCAATTATATCATGGGTGAAGAGTCTGAATACGATGTGGGGAGACATTTGGCTAATGATTTCATAAGAAGAACTGGTTTCAAAGTCTTTCCCCAAGCTCTGTTAAACGGTGTACCACTAGAAGGCATCTCCAGTATAACCGATGCTGAGTCTTTTGAAGAAATTGTCTTATCCATGATAATTGCTCAGACTCCCATGCTGCAAAAAGCTGTGTACAAAGGTGAAGTCACTGAAGGAGATGATATTGTTGATTTTATGATGAATCAACCGAACGTTATGCCAAGATTGAATGAAAGAATACTGAAAAATGATAAAAGTCAATGGCTCACTTTGGTTGGCCAAGTACCTACTACTGAGGACGTGTCAATGTGGAGTCGTGAAGACACTTCAGCTTGGATTATCAAAAACTCCAACTACTTGTACATGCCGAGGAGAAAAAAGTCTCAGCACCTTTATACTTACTGGGTTGTTATGGATTTGGAACATTCCGATGGTAGGGAATTACTTCGGGAGTCCCTAGACTATCTTCAATCTAATGCAGATGTGAGATTGGGTGTAATTATCAATAGTAATATTCATCGTGATAATGCCGGCCACATTGGTATTAATAACATTGTCCTATCGGTATTGAATTCTGATTATCCAGTTGAAAGTCAAGTTAAACTTATTCACTATATTCAGAAGTTGATAAGCGAGGAGAATATTGCGTTGATTAATAATGGTGAGTTCAATAGGAAGGAGTATTACGAACAGATTGGAGTTGAGTTCGATGGTCAAACATTTAATTCTGAATTAACTCTGAAGATACATAAACATTTTGCTAATATTGCTTTGAGAATGGATGAATCGTCGACGCACCAACGCGCTGTTGTTTGCAATGGCAAAGTTATTGGACCCTTGGATGACGGTGAAATTTTCGCCAGTCAAGATTTTGCCCTACTAGAACGATTCAGTCATAGCACTTATGGGGAAAAACTTATCACGAATTTAGAGAAAATCAATGCTATTGATGATGAAGAGGAGGATGAAATTTCTGATGATGTTATAATGGAAATTGCCTCTTTACTTGTACCACGACCACAGACTAGAAGCCGATATGATGTGCCCTCCAGTGGAGAACAGCACAGTGTTGTAAAAATACCAGCTAGTAATTCAGACGAAGTTGCTTTCAATATTATAGCCATTGTGGATCCAGTTTCACGTGGGGCCCAAAAATTGGGGGCCATACTCAATACCCTACAACAAGCGCTAAATTGTGATATCAAAATATTCTTGAACTGTGTTGATAAGAATAGTGATATGCCGCTGAAAAATTTCTATAGATTTGTTTTTGAACCGGAACTTCAATTCAATTCTGATGGCCAATTGCTTGGAGCTAGCGCTAAATTTACAAAATTACCAACATCATCACTATTGACTCAGAATATTCATGCACCGGATAATTGGATGGTACAAGTTGTCAAGAGCGTCTATGATTTGGATAATATCAAGTTGGATAATGTTGCCATGGGAGTCCACAGGTATGTTGAAGCAATTTATGAAAAATTATTGGTAAATACAACAAATAGACGGTCACTTCATTTCCCCATTTTCATAGCTTAATTTTTTGGTTCCCTTTTACGTGTACACCAATTACATTGGTAACATGCATTCGCATGGAATCCGACACTTCTCGTCGTAGTTCAAAATAAGAGAATGATATATGAAACGTTCGAACAAAATGTGATGAAATAACGTTAATATCTTGAGATCGACAGCAATGATTAGACCAAAATTCCACGCGGATCGTGATGAAGATAGTAAGAAGTTGCGTACATGTCAACCCCATATCAATGATCTATATAATATTTCCATAGGTTAAAAAAAATTTTTGTTACAACGAAATTTGTCGATATGGAATGAGTGTGTCTTTTTCAATATTTGTAAATTATGGTTCCGACGTAATAGATTGATTGAGTTGAACTCGAAAAGCATATCAGTATTGAGTTCAATATTGGTGGTACCAAAGGACTACCGGGGAAAGAAACATGATTAAAATTTAATGAAACTTCAAATTTGTTTCAGTGAATTTGAACTTGAATATCTTCTCCTGGAAGGTCACTGCTTTGAAGCCACAATGGGTAATCCCCCGCGAGGTCTTCAAATAAACCTAGGTACAAGGGCTCAGCCGTCAATGGTGGACACTATCGTAATGGCCAATCTTGGATATTTCCAACTGAAAGCTAATCCTGGCGAATGGATTCTCCGGCTTCGACCCGGCAGATCAGCTGACATCTACAACATAACTTCAGTTGATGGCCATGATGTGATCCAGGATGGCAACGGTGTTAGGGTTCTCATTAACTCTTTGAAAAGCCATGTGCTCAAACTGAAAGTGACGAAAAAGCCAGACAAACTCAAGATGGATCTGCTAGCTGAAGATGAGGAGAAAACATCGGGAATTTGGAATTCGATTTCCAGGTAGAGTCGATTAATCATAGTCTACACTTATTTTTCACATTTTCCCTAATTCTCCTCAATAATTTACTAAGTTATTATTTTGACTACTCGAAAAGGGGAAAAATAGCTAAATAGCTATTGTACTGTGTTCTAGCTTTTCCGATTATTGGTAAGCTTTTTTTCTATCATCCATTGAATTTGTCACCTAAAATAGTTAGATAAAACACGAAGTTAAAACATTAGTTAAGACATTACTTAAAATGTAGGAACTGAATTAAATCTGTAGGAAAGTGATAAATCGAGGTAAATGCGTTTATCAGGAACCACAGTTTTTTTTATGTATATCTCAGAACCTAGGAGAATTCAGATAATATTCATAGGACCTTTTTTTGTAGAACTCAATAGTCTGCACAACAAGTTCCTCATAGAATTTCCCCCACCTTTCATTACTTATGAGACGTACATAAAACATCAGGCTGGAGATAAGTGAACTTACCTCGTATCGCTTCACTACAAAAATCCAAAAAAATAAAGCAGAATTTGAAGTAAGCTCACAAATAATTAGGACTTTGTAATTTCACAGGACATTTGGAAGCGATGATGCCGAGGAACAAGAAGAGAAAATCAACATATTTTCTCTGGCTTCAGGTCACTTATACGAAAGATTTTTGAAAATAATGATGATAAGTGTATTGAAGCATACAAAGAGTCCGGTGAAATTTTGGTTCTTGAAGAATTATCTCTCTCCAACATTGAAGGACTTCTTGCCACAAATGGCCAAAGAATATGGCTTTGAATATGAATTGATTCAATACAAATGGCCAAGATGGCTTCATCAGCAAACCGAGAAGCAAAGAACTATTTGGGGATATAAAATCCTTTTCTTGGACGTTTTGTTCCCGTTGGATGTTAAGAAAATTATCTTTGTTGATGCAGATCAAGTTGTTAGGGCAGATCTTAAAGAGCTCGTTAATTTGGATCTCGAAGGTGCGCCCTATGCTTATACACCATTCTGTGATAGTAGAAAAGAGATGGAGGGATTCAGATTTTGGAAACAGGGATATTGGAAAACACATTTGCAGGGTAGATCTTATCACATTAGTGCTCTTTATGTTGTTGATCTTAAACGCTTTCGGCGAATTGCTGCTGGAGACAGACTGAGGGGACAATATCAAGCACTCAGTCCTGATCCAAATAGTTTATCAAATTTGGATCAGGATTTACCAAATAATATGATTCATCAAGTGGCTGTTAAGACACTGCCGCAGGAGTGGCTGTGGTGCGAAACGTGGTGCAGTGACGCATCTAAAAAATATGCAAAAACTATTGATTTGGTGAGTTCATTATTGATGCACATTAGCTTCATGCTAGCAGAAATTTTGTAAATGAAGTGTGGGTGTAGTAAAAAAAATTTCAGGAACAAATTACACAGTCAAAGTTGTACATGGTGAAGTTAGTTAAGTGATATGGTAGTTATCAATTCCAATTCACCACGATACTCTTTAGAAAAACGATTAGGATTAGGGAGAGAAGTGGTCAATGAATATTGTTCCTATTCCATTTCGAATTTATCGAGTTGATGGAGAGAAATTGGATAAAGATTTTTTGCCAGAAATTAAATTCTATAAAAAAAAATGTTCTATAACATTTTCGTTTAAAACGACACAGTGAAGAGCTAATTGCATTTTTGAGAAAAGATGATCTCAGGTGGAAATTACAAATCGGGAAGTTTTTTGTGTAACCCCAATGGTTGGACTCATTTATAGAAACTTTGATTATTTTGGGATAGTGACATAGTCATATTTGATACGATGGTTCCAGATTTTAGAATACTACCTGCACATTCGTCTACTTTGCGAATTGAAATGATTCACGCATTATTAGTTACGATATATGGTTACGATTCCACTCAGCGTGCTTATTGATATGCCCGACACGATTTCGGTTAAAAATTTAGGGTTACGCATCACCCAGAAAGTCCATCAAGGGCTTATTCGAAAGACCTTGAAGAGCCGAATTCATTGCTGAAGAAATAATGTGTTGAGAAACATTGAGTGAAATCTCGCGGAGTCTAAAAATCGAATTTCCGGGGAAATAAATCATTATCAGCTGAAAATACATTCGGAATTGGAGGAATTGTAATGAATGGAATCCTGGGAGTGCTCAGTATGCATCCAACCAAAAAAAAAATCTAATTGCGTTAATTGCCCTTTTAAGAAAGAAAATTAAGAACCCGATTTTTTCCTGAACTGACCCATTTACGAGATATGCTGCAAAAATTGTGAAACAAGCGTTGAGCTTTGCCTAATGACTGAACGAATGGTTTTATGAAAGAATGTCACAAAGAATGTTATGTAGAAAATGTAATTTCTGGTAACAAACTTTCTTATCCTTTATCTCAAAACTTGTAGTATACACTTAATGATGGGCGCTGGCGACAAAAATCGTATGACATGAAATGTGTGTGTTCGCGGCAGGAACGATATTCACTTGAAAGAGCTCTCCCTATCTTCCACGTTTTTTTTATTATTCTTCCACTTGCTTAAGTTTCACGAAATTCTGCTTTGGCGAGACGCTAATAACAAACAAACTCCAAATTTATTAAACTCATGCGGTGGTACCGTCGTTTGAAGAAATGCTCATACAGATTGAAACACTGTTTGTCATCTTAAAATTGAATTTTTGATCTTATGTACCTTTTTGCCTGCCTAGTTCTGATCGATCTTACCTTGTGCAATTCCTAACATCAGGGGTCCTATCTGTCAACTCCTGAACGCAACTTCCCTACCATGACCCACAACAGATTCAGGAATACGATCCCAGCAAAATATCAAACTTCATGACTAACTTAACTTTTCCAGTGCAATAATCCAATGACTAAAGAAGCGAAACTGCAGGCAGCAATGCGAATTCTCCCCGAATGGACGGGCTATGACGAGGAAATCAAAACACTCCAACAAAAACTAGAGAATGAAAATAAGCAGATTGATAAGGAGGAGAAAATTGATAATGGTAATATACTAGACAACATCATCGTCAATAAGTCTTCTGAGCTGCTAACCTTATGAAATTAATTTTAATTTTTCAGATGATCAGACGAAGCATGAGGAGTTGTAAATTTCTCCAAGGCTGTAAGGGGAAAAACTATGAGCGGCCCGTGAAAATTTTCATGATGCAAAGATACAGTATCCTTGTCTTAATGTAATCGTCACAAATGCTGCCATCCCTGTAAAAACACAACTATAATATGTATAGTAAAAATTGTCCAAATTTTACATATTGACCGGCTAATAATTTGATTACAAACTACATTAGCCATCTTAATATAGTAAAACACGTTTTGATCTGTGGACGAAATTTCCACGACAAAATCTAAAAGAAAAAACGAAAATATTTTCCCTAGTGACAAATATATTTTTGACATCATTCACCGACTATTTTCCCTCGTCACATTATATTCGAAACGTCATCTACGAAACTTTTACTGAAAAAATCGAAATCACCTTCCTTATACACAATTCCAATTTCCATCGCTATACAATACTTTTATTTAATTTTAATTTTTTTTTCAATTTCAATCCGTTTTTTCAATTTTAAGTTTGGAGGAAATGCCTAAGACATATTTACCATGGCAATTATGATTATACATCAGTAGTCGGCAGAAAAAACTGCCAGAGGGGGAATCATCTTCGGTTTTTTTCCTTGCAAAAATTTTGTCTGCGGATCAAAGCATATGGAGTCCTTGATATTGCCTCTCGAGTCACTACAACAATAATTAGCTTTGTATGATAATTGCGATAATTCTTTTTCTATGCCGTGAAATTTGTGATGTATGTCAATTGAATTCAACTTATTATATTTGAATGAAGAACTGAATAAAAGACACTATTTGGATGTTTTGGTGTTGATGACTCATCTGTAAACACATGGAAAAGATATGGACACCGTAGTTAAGCGATAGTGGTGATAGTTGGTCATTTGTGATGAGTCGTGAAAGCCATTCTTGAAATCTCAACAGTGTGTAGTAAAAATTTGTTTGAAGCAGTTTACTCCCGAGGATGAATGAGCGCGATCGAATTACCAAAAGGTACATTTCTTGTTGCATCATTGATTGGCTGGTAATATTTTTAAAAAATTATGAACGCGCGCAAATAAGACAACGAATCAAAAATAATTCTTCTGCCTACAAAGTGTTATTGTATTTGCTGTGTTATTATCCTGTCATGGATCCCAATCTGATGACATTCCAACAATTTTCCTGGTAGTATCAATACTTATTTCGATTAATCGATAGACCGCTGGGCCCACCTGACAACTAGAATAAATTTAATGCTCATTTACCGTGATGCGTTTTTTTCAACTGCTCAAGATCTCGTTTTTACCCTTACAATCTATTTCGAGTAAATGAGGCCGTTTTTTTTGTAATGACATGAATTTGCAATATATAAACAAATGGAAATAGAATTATCACATGAACGATTTAACGTAAGATCCCAAGTCCTTGATTTACATTACGATAATTTTTTTTTATACCGAATCACCACTGTTGAAGATAAGAAGTCGTTGAGATATTCATTAAGATATACACTGACAACGATTTGATGAATTTTATGACCGATAATATAAATTCTAAAGTCCCCCCCCACTCCCAAACAATTTCCGGATTTTCCCAATAACGGGTCAGGGAGGTCCGATAAAAAAAGCATGACAATAAACGCGTTGATTTTTGAATTCACTAGTGGTACACACCTTGTCTTGATTTCAGTGGGTCTTTATGAAGAGTATCACAGTGACCGGGCATTACTAGTGCGGTAGCGTATAAAGTCTGTACATAGAGTCATTGTTTGTCAGTTGCTCGTGTTGTCTCAATCCTCCCAGAAATAATTCCAATGCAAAGGACAACAATAATGAAACAATGACTGAATTGTGCGAAAATGTATTGGGCTAAATACTTAAACACAAGTATCAAAAATGGAAATTAAAAGGTATGTTTTGCTTTGAACATATTAAATTTTGTTGTCGGTAGTATTCAGTTCATGTTCCTGGTGTCAAAGCAATCAATGGATTCAAGATTACTTCGATTATTTCATTAATTATAATGCATCAAGCAGTGCCAATTCACCGACATATGTAACTATCGTCATTATAGTAGGATTTAGTTATTTCGATCGGTATGCATTGAAACTGTCTTTCGTTATTGATCATCGATCGGATCTGGCTAGTAGACAAATTCAATTTTTTCTGGTAGACAAATTGTTTATTCCAATGGTGCTTGGTTTATCATGAGCATTTAGGAAGTTCTTTGTAAAAATTATAAGTGCATAATTAGCCAATGATTTCGATATTGAGTACCTGCAGCGTGCTGCTTCATTGCTAAATATTACCCGTCGAAATTGGAAAAATTTTACAAAACATAACACGACTGAAGAGAACCGTCACCCTTTCGGAAGTTGGTCCTATCAATTCGATAAGCGAAGTATCGATAAGAATGTGGAGTATGATAGCGACGATGGCGAAGATTGGTTAAGGGGGAAGATTAAAGGAGAAAAAAATTGTCTTTCAAGAACAGAGGACACTACTCCATAAGTGTGAAGGTTTCCAACATTGAGGAAATGTCAATTATTTTAATTTCTCGGTCAATACACGCGCTTAATTTCACTTGCTGAAGAAAATCGAAAGAGTTTCCGTCTAGAGTATAGAGTAGTTGACACGTATTTCGAGTACATCACAACTTGAAAATAGCATGATATCATCAAAAATTTATTTAATTAGTGCCGTGTGCATTTGCTTTATTATTATCATCACACATCAAGCTTTGCAAAGATAAAAATTTATACACTCTTCCATCCATTTGTATAAGCAGAATGGCACGAAGAAGCGACGTAGATCAGGAGAAAGTCCTTCTGTAAGTTAACATTTCCTTTCTATAATGCATTATATCACAAGGAATTATCAATTAAAAGAAAGTGCGGTAGTCAAGAATAATTTCAGGTGATTTCGTTGCTAATCATTGTGATATATGTGCCTATGAATTCCATGCAAATCTCCATTAAATTCAAAGTTTTCGCGCACGTGTTCGGCATAATCGGTAGTGCAGGTAATTAAAGGGTTTGTGCGATAAATCATGTGCAAATTTTTTCATAAGCGTTATTTTAACGTGTTCAATTTTTCATAAGCTCCATAAACTTGATATTTGTTGATAATCAATTTTATAATTATTGAATATTTCCATTCGATCAGGTGCTCAAAGCCAAACTCCAAAGACTCAAAATTTAAACAAGCAATCGTAAAAAAAAGGAGAAAGACATCGGTAAAAAAAATTATACAGCACGTGTGCTAAACATTCATGAAAAAGTGAACTCTTCGGGCAGGTATTACACAAACTACTGTACGCGCGTATAGTCAGTCCTTGAAAACAATCAAACCGGTATACATCAGTACTGTATGAGACCAATCGTCCGTTTGATGAAGACTGTATATAGTAGTGGTAGGCTGTTGTATTGTACTGGTGAACGGATGGCTGATTTTTCTCCTTAATTATTTTTGTCACATGACCAATTTTTTTTTACAACAGTCAACTGATGTATACCATTCAGTTGGGATATGTGAACATATAGCGGTGTGTGAGCAGTCTTAAATCGGCATAATTTTTAAAATTCAAGTTCAGAGACAACTTTTTTTTGAAGATCCTGGCGAATTGCCGATTCCACAGTGGTATGGGCTAGTGCCGGACAGGAAACCAGTTTCAGATAAAGAAATTCCATCTCCACAGTGCCGAAGCGCAACAGAAACCGCAATGTGCTGGCAACATAGTGATAAATGAGAACCGTAGTGTAGATGTGTCAATGATTCAATTAAAAAAAATTCTGGTTACCCAGTGATTTTCGTGAAGAGTTAATTGATGACACATTTAGTCATTCATCGCTTGTAATACAGTTGCAAAAGAGATAATATAGGACATTTAGAAATGTCGAATTATTTAAAATTAATTCCGGATGATAATTGCGGAATACGCACATCCCACTCGAGGAAAAAGAAAAATTGCGGAAATGATGCTGAGAGTGAGGGACAAACTATTCATACGGTGTTGGTATTAATGAATTTTAGAAGAATGTGTGCTTTTAAAAATGCCAATTTTCCAATCTGAAAAATTAGTTGAAAATCAGTGTCATGATAAGAGGCGAATTACTTTTTTGTGGTAATTTAGAATTGAAAATTCTCAATTCCGATTTTTAGGAATGAAACATTTCGATGTAGTCGCGAGATTGCAAGTAAACATTTCTTATCGTCAATGTAAACGAATAATAGTAACTATTATCATGTCAATTCCATCCAACATGCAAGGGCTCAGACCATGGTCACCGATTTCATTGGCAATTTGTGTTTTCAAATATGTTATGCAAAGACTTTTAACATATGCTCTTCAAGAGGTCTATTCAGTTTTTTTTTTCAAAAATATTTCAACATTCTGTCGTGATGCGATTCACATGTAGGAGGCTCCGCTGAATTTCAAAAGATCTTCAATTGGAAAATGCCATTCATGAAAACTTTTCCATCAGTGCATCTATTTTAAAAATATAAATTGACCGATCAATGGGGGGAATATTCAAAAAATGCATCAAGAAGATTTTTGTCTTTAAAAATTGATCAAGAATTTATTTTTTTGGTGAATCATTCGTTAATGCAATATACACAAAATTGTAAAAATGGGAAAGTATGAAAAGTTCAAAATTTTGAAATTGTGAAATTTTGAACATTAAAAAATTGTTTCACATTAATGCGCAAATAATTTTAAGAAATTTTGAGTTATTGATATTTTATGATTTTATTTGTCCGTAAATTAAAATAAATCCACTGATCATTATGCCATGGTTTAAAATCTGAACAACGTACACAGGATGTTGGAAATCACTGAGCGATTTGACAATTATATAGTATTGTTGAGCTGATCTCCAATATCCTGTGAACGTTAGCCAGTAAATTAAAATGACAAACGATTCGATCGAAAAAAAAATGATCCATGGTATTTGAACATTTTTCCGCCAATTACATCATAATCGATCTACTGGATCTTACCGTATGATTTACTGAAGCCGGAAATTGCTTTTGCAGTCTCCCCTTAAACCGCCAGTAATCGCGCCATTCGCTTAATGTTTTTTTCGGCGCGTATTGAGAGAATATATCACATTTTGTCGTGGAAGAATATCAAGGAGAGTCTAATCTTCAGGAAATAGTTTGTCTTCATACTGTCCGTAAAGTCCTGTTTTACGCCCAGTATGAACGAAAATTCAGTTAGTTACTCGGCCGTCAAAACTTTTGTGGCTCGTGTGCTGGCAGACCGAGCCGAAGGCGAGGTAATTTTGTGGCTGAGCGTTCTTTATTTTAGCTGCCGTGATTAGAATATCCTTTTCCGCACCGTCCTAGACGAAAAAAACAGATTATTCTCCCGCCCAACGCATATTTTTATACAGGAAAACAAGTAATTTTGTTTGCGGGCCAATCGGCGATTATAATTTTTCCGTTCACTACACCATGTTAACACCTAATTTCCCACCCGTGAAATATTATTTTCAATTTTTATACTAGTGTTTCTCATTTGTTATCTAAAACAGTGAGATGACAATCACTTTTTGGTATCACGAAATATAAAATTTCAATATAACAGGTTGTTATTGCCTGCAATTTATTTAAATTGTTGAATTAAACGATATATTTGTACGAAAATTTTGGTGAGAAAAATTCTCATAGCGCGACTACTGACGGGCCAAGAATAATTTTACTTACGGAATTTAATTGCATAACATAAAAAAAATTAGTTCCATAACAATATTGATTTGTAGCTGCTTTGTAATGTTGTATCGATTCAGCCTGAACCGCAAGCATGTTTAAAAAAAAAAGTAGTTATTCTAAGATTATACGAGCCAATAATTAATCTAAAATTTTGTAAACAGTTTCACAGATCAAGCAGTATTCGGATACGGCACCAGTATTCCACCGAACAACAATGAATTTGACGGAGTCGATACTTCCAAACAGATCATCTTCTGTGTGCATGGAAAACTCTCTGGATGTTGTACAGTTGTGAAAGGAGTAGACGAAGAAGTGATGTCCACTGATTACCAGCAGTGTAAATATGAACTATATGCATTAATTGTAATGTAGGTTTTTTGCGCCTACATTTTTAGAATTTCTTGGGATTTTTGATCAACATTTCTTAATAATTACAAGGTAAAACATAAATACAAAAGTCAATTGATATTTCCGGATAATGTACGCTTTCATTTTGCGAAGTTCAAGTGTCTACCTTACTGTCGATATTTTTTAAAAATTCATTGAAAGGTGGGTTCCATTTAACTGCATGTGTACAAATGACTGTTATGAAATAACTTTTCAACAAAAATCCGAGGGGTTGGGTGTTATGGGATTTTCGGAATATATTTTTGAAAATTAATGATATTCGTAATGATAAATGACCCACATTTTTTTCCAGTGGAAGATCATTGCCATCGAGAGCGCAATGAAGCCATTGATAAAAAAGCGCGGAAAAAATTGATCATTGCCTGCGTACTATGTGTAGTATTTATGATAGCAGAAGTTGTTGGTGGTGTCCTATCGAATAGTTTGGCAATAGCAACAGACGCAGCTCACCTACTTACAGATTTTGCGTCATTCATGATATCTCTATTTTCAATATGGGTTGCTGGTAGGCCGGCTACAAGAAAAATGCCCTTTGGATGGTACAGGGCTGAGGTAAGAATATTACATCACAATCCACCAGCATGCTTGTTATCGTCTGGAAAAATTATCGAATTTTACACCAACAGGTAATTGGTGCACTTACATCAGTTCTGCTAATATGGGTAGTAACGGGAATTCTATTTTATCTTGCAATTGAGAGGATTATCAACAAAGATTTTGAATTGGATGCCGAGGCCATGCTCATTACTTCAGCTATTGGTGTTGCTGTTAATTTGGTGTGAGTATCGTCAATGTCATTTCAGGTTCTTGAAGACTTTCCCTGCCATCTTTTTTTTTATGGATGGTTTGTGGCAAGTTTTTATAGCGGAAGAATGGAAGCGAGAGGAAATCTTAACGGGTTACGCGTCTCAATTGATAGAAAAGCTACACCGTGATAATTCAATTTCTTGGAAAACTATTTTCAATCAGTCAATTCTAGAAATTTCAGCAACGTTCTGCATCTATAGTATTCATCACAGAAAAATTATTCAAAAAGTAATAAAAAAATATGTGGTGAATGTGAAAATATGGAACCGAGTTCAAGGCGAAGAGGAAATGTTTGAGGTATTCTTGAATTGCCATGTCGTAATTCATTATATTTTAGTGTTGATCACGAAAATGAGAAAATTGGCTGCGCTCATGCCATGACGCGATCACTCGCGGGTTAAAACTTCAGTTGGATTTTCATTTTTCTTCATCTACCGAAATAGACAATATTCTACTTAAGGATTTGTTGAACAAACGACTGATAAAATTGTACATTTTTGCAGAATGGGTTTAACACTCCATCAGCATGGCCACAGTCATGGTGGTGGCCATGGTCATGGTCATAGCCACAGCGATGGAAAAGACAAGGGGACTGAGTCGAATATAAATGTTCGTGCAGCTTACATTCATGTTTTAGGTGACTTCATCCAGAGCACGGGTGTCCTTGTTGCGGCCTTGATTATCTATTTCAAGGTAATCTATCAAATGATATTTAATTATTTTTTCTTCTCATATGTATACAATAATGAGCAATCAATTTTTTTCGCAGCCTACCTGGAGTATTGTCGACCCAATTTGTACATTTTTATTCGCCATTCTTGTCCTTTTTACGACAGTAGCCATAATTAAAGACGTTATGAATGTTCTCATGGAAGGAATTCCCAAGGGCTTCGAATATTCAGCTGTTGAGAGCACATTTATGGGAATTGAAGGAGTTGTTAAAGTGCATAACTTGAGGATTTGGGCGTTATCACTTGATAAAACTGCGCTATCTGCACATATCGCTATCAGTAATTATCTCCAATTTTCCGCAATATTGCAAAATGCTTTTTTAAATTGAGTTATTGAAGTTAACGTATTGTGTATATTCCAGAATCAGATGCAACTCCACAACAAATTCTTCGTACCGCAACTAGAAATATCCATGACCGATATAATTTCTTCGAGATGACCCTTCAAATTGAAGAATTTGATGAAAAAATGGAGAGCTGCAAGCAGTGCAAGGCATTGCCATAGTAAATTTATTATGTAGCTTTCCAAAACTCTTGTTATTCACTGTGTGAAGAAAATGAGAAGTCTCATCTGTGAGATGAAATATAATAAATTTGCAATTAATGTTTTGTAATGCATGAAGACTCAGTTATTGATATAACTTCCAGCTACTTCGAGTGGGCCGTATGAAGAAAATTTTTAGTTTCCAAACATATTCCTCTCGCCTTAACATTCTTTTCCACTTTTCTTTTGAAAGCGGATGTGCCTTTAAAAATGCATACAATACATCCACTGTCGATTTGCTAGGAACTTACTATTAAAATATGAATATAATTCTACTGGAAGCAATGGGGACTATAACTTCCTGCAGGGCGTCAGACAGAAAAGTGCAAGTGGAACTTCCGGTTTGAAATCTGGCCCGCTTTTCATTCCCAGAAATAAGGTTCGCAGTTTGGGGATACTGTTCATAGATGTTTTCTAACTATCTATCATGCACTTTATGCTGCTAAGCAGAATAAAACTTCACTTTTGAACTACGAATTTCGTGGAGCAAATTACAGAAAAAGCAACCTGGCAAAACATTGTTTGAACCTGACGCAATTGTGAAATCATTTTTGGAGGGAATTAACAAATCAAAAAATTGAGAAAAAGCCTTTTTCGGAAAGACGAAGCGCAAGGAAACCGCTGCACTAACCACTTTTGGGCAAGAATTCCTACAATATTAGTTATGAGACCTCTCCCAAATATTCTGCATCAGCTGAGAATAGTTTCTTGAAATAATTTGAGAACAAGCTTTTTTTGAAATCTTATTTTATGTACATAAGATTCTGAGTAGAATAGTCTATATCAAACGATTATAGAAAATGACTAGAGAGATGGAAATACCCACTCCATCCTAGTCGAATCCAAGAACATAAGAATAAATTTTATGTAGTTGATTATGAATGAAATGATGCATATATGAATGAAATGCTGCAATGAATATTAACAATATGTGCCTATAGTAACCATCTCATATCAACGAGAGGTTGATTGTGAATACCTGATAGCTGATAGTCAAGCTCTCTCGAATAATTCACAGAACGAGAAAATAAGACAAAAATCATCATCAATTTAAATAAGCCATTGTCCAATTTGAGGCAATATCATAATTTTTATATAGCGAAGTGAAACATGAGTCTTCTGTACAAAATCTGTAGAATTTAGCTATTAATTATTCACTACGTTGTTTCCGATATCCCTGATTGTTTATTGTCAACATCCACTTGGCTACTGTTTTCGCAGTTATGTTCTTCTTCACTCTCACTTTCGCTATCTTCGCTCGGTGGAAAATCTGGTAAAGCTACAAATTGAAAGAAGAAAATAGATGTTATAATAAAGATATAAAACGTGATGGAAAATCGGGCGGTTTCATTAGATGAATTACATATGTAACGACATCGTGATACATACGCATGCTTGTGATATATGGTAGATTTTTCTTCAAATATCGGTTAGTCTCAAAACTTCCCACTTTTCAGGAAGAACAGTATCGCCCAAAATTTATGGCTTTTCATTTCTCCCCGTGCATGAGCGATTTTTTAAAAAATTATTCATCCATGTTCATGAATATTACCCGGGTTTTATGCAAAAATAGATAAGAATGTTCCTCACAAAAATGTCCACAATTTTCCATTTGAAATACAAGAATTATTTAATTTCCTCTCTTTTTTTAACATAGATTTCCGGATAGAAGTTGATACAACTCCAAAATGTGTCTTTTACTGGGATTACACGGTATCACAGCATTTACGTATTTTCGCACAAAAATCATACAATACTTGTGAGAAATAACCAAAATTATTTGTTGTGTAAAATTCAGAATAGGTGTACGGAATGAGATAGGGGTTTAAGAATTTAGACCGAATCTTCTTTCAACGTTCTTAGGAAGTTTCAGAGTTTTCCAGACAAATCGAAATCGAGCCGTTAGATCACTGTTCGATAATTGGTGATTCGTACCAAGTATGTAAATGTTAGAAATTCAATCTATGAGATCCTGGTAAGTTTTCTGAACATCTACATGTAATATGTATATTAAATATTGCATTTCGATCGCAATGCATGCGCATATGTGATATATATATATATACTATTGTATGATACAAAAAAACATGGATTGTTCCACGTTGAAAACAATCCCTTGAGATAGGAAGGCACAGCCAAGCGAACAGAAACTTTCGCACACTCCTTCAGCAAACAGTAGCTTTGAAATATCACAATGTAAGTAGCTAAGTCATTACATTTTTTCATCCTAAATTGTGCTCTTCAATTTGGATTTCTACTATACACAATGTTAATGTAAAATACCTTGTTTCTCAGCCCTTTCTTGTCTGGCATTGGCCAAAAATTTCTCTTGCGCCTCAATAATTTCCTCACTGCTTGAACATGCAGCATAAGACGCAAGTAAATCTGAATTCAACTCCAGAAAAGCGTGACCCCAGGAAAATTTTCCTAGATAAAAATTCGCCTCATCTGGAAATCCCGTTATAATCATTGTAGCAGCTAATGCTTCGACGCAACTTAATTGGCAGGGCTTTCCGTAATTAATGGGATTAGCCGCCACAAGAAATGGGAGAAGACGTGGATGTGGGCCTCGCATTCTGCTAAATGGTGTGTCATCAAGTTTTGCCCAACTACAATCGACTACAGCGCATCCATGTTCCTGTACTATTTCACGATCGGTTGGTGCAACGCACTTGATTGAAAAAAAAAAACATTAAAAATGGTTAGAAGTAAAACTTGAGATTATATTCTTAATGAATATAGGCAGAATTATGGGTCTTGATATTGGACAATATAAATGGAGCAGGGTTGAATGTTCAATACATACTTTATTGCCAACAGGTGTTAGAACCAATCCGGAAAATCTTGTGTTCAATCTCAGTGTCTTAATGAGTCCATGTCGAGATAATTTCCGGCCAGAACATTTTTTCGGATCACAATGTTCGAGATCCCACATGGCAACAGGAAAGTTAATTGGCGACGGTTCATTTTCTGTAATAAACAGCTGATCAGTGGTTGTATCATTGAAATATTGTGGTCCCGAATGGATTTACAAGATCAAAATATAATAAAAAGTTATGAAAGTTGGTATAATGAGAATCTCCTGGTATAATAACCTAGGGTCAATTAATTAATCAGTATGTTTGATAAAAATTAATTTCAAAACTGTAGAGTAATGGTCGTCCCACTTTAAATACCATAACTTAGTACTACAAAACCACATATAAAAAATTGGTAATTACTCCAATGTCAGGAGAAATTGATTTTTAATCAGTCAAAGATTCTGAGAGCGAAATAGCTAAGTCAAAAACCACTTTTTTATTTTCTCCGAAAATTCTGTATGTCAGCCTAAAAGTTATGACCAGTGTATGGGTTTTTAATTTTTTTAGTGTTTCAAGTGACATTTCATAGGCTATAAATGGTACGGTAAGTTGTGAAAAACATTGAGAAAACGAGTTGGGTTGAAAATATGCATGTCACCTGGTTCATCCTGATCAACCTCATCATCCTCATCAGAGTTATCTCTCTGCTGCCGGTACTTTTCTTCTTTTCCCACTACTTGTCGTTTTCGCCTATCATGCATCTTCCCTTTAGTTTTTTTCTTAGAAGACATTTTATAAAATACTATAAATTAAACGAATAATAATTTAATTATGTCAGAACAAAATAACCACTCCTAACGAGCCTGACCGTAGGAAACGTGCAATACCAGGATTTCAGCTGATATAAGGTATTTTTACTAGTATGCGTTGACGCCATTGGTTGGCGCCGCAGCTGCGCGCGCAACAATTTCAAACGCCGACTAATCTCAATGTTTTTGATAGATTTTTTTATATTTATCGCTTGTACTGATGAAACAAATGTATAAATTGTGTAATGCTGCAATTCAATCATAAATTCAAGTCTCAAGTAGTGTAAAGTTTCATTGGGCTTGGCCGATTTTCTTAAAATTTGTCTGCGACTGATAACTTCACATGTAGAATCTAAGGCAGGGTATCATCATGCACATGGACATTGTGCACACTATATCAGTACACTATTTAAAAACTTGAAAAATACATACACACGATATTTTCGATGTACACATTGAATTTGACCGCAGCCTATTATAGTTTCATGTTGGAAACAGCGTTCGTATTTACTATCATTGGCGTTACCATCGGAGTTGAATCGAATCATTTGTTTAGATGAAATTTTGAAAAACTCCAATTCATACTCCATTCATATTCATGTCATCCAGAAGCATAAATTTGTAATGCACGCAATAATCATTGGACCTGAAAAAATAACGGGAGTGAAATATCCGACTCTGATGATAACTGTTATCGAACTTACATAGCCTCTTAAGTTGGTCAGCGCGTGGAACAGTGATAGCGCCAACCGCGCATGTATACTCGCAGTGATGAAAGAATTTCTTTCGGTTTCGATTGCCCGAGCGCATGGCAAAAGTGACGCATACGAAACCGAAACTTCCCGGAGCAGATCCTTCCGTCAGCCCTGGACATGTAGTGATCCACTTATTTTGCGCCTTACTGAAACTACTTGAGCAGTGGGGACTGGGAATTCAGAGGCGAATTGAAAGAAGTAAGGGTAACCCGAGAAAAACGAGGTTTTCCAGAAATTCAGTATACTACATATATATATGGCTCTATTCAACAGTGGGCTATATACGAAACGGTTCATTCACAGCTGATCAATCAGCTAATACCACAGTATCTTTCTATATTTCTTACAGAAACATTCAAATTCTGTTTATAGTATATTTTCAGTCTATATTTCGTCCTGACAGATGATGAGCAATGTTGAAAAAACTGGACAAGAATTAACCGGAACTAAATGAACGACCGATGAGATAGAGGTAAGCAAATAATAAATATGTCATTGAAAGCAAAAAAGGAGTTTTATCGTCACTTCTAATGTGAACCTTGATTGTTGTTCAATTGTCAAATGAAATTTGTTCGTAGAAAATTTAAGTAGTTGCGAAGTATCGCGCTCGTTTATCCATTTTAATGGTATTGTTAATGTAAATAATTTTTAGGTAATGTGTGGGCGTAATCATTGCTTTTACATATGCTTGTTTTTTTTCCACATTTTCACATGTTTATTTTGTTTACGCCGCAAGGATAATGGATCCAGGTACATCGTGTATCGATAACCTGTAGAACTGTTTCTATAACAACCTGTTGCTCTTCTTCCGCTATCATACTACCATTTCATTATAAATTTTGCCAATGATAAGTTTATTAATAATTTCTGTTATTGTTCTACGGCAGAGAATATAGGTAAGGAGGCGATGATAAGAGTGGCAAACTGGGTGAATAAAATACGCAAGATGCAGCATCGAGGAGGGCCAATACAACAGTGGGTTGACTCAATTGCGACCCCAACTAAACCAATTGATATACAAATTAATTGTGGCGATCACAGCCTAACCCCACCGCAAACGCCAGAGCATTCTAAAGATTTGTTGTACAGTAATAATTCAGCCATGACTGTCTCACCACAAATACCCGCACTCAATTCATCAGCATCAAAAGTGACAAATAATTTGAGGTACTGTTCCGTAATTTTTAAATTTACAAATAGGCCCAGCTAACCATTGCAATATGATATATAATGCAATAACATTGGAATGAATCATAATGCCTGCCTGTGACTTATGGTATTTAATCAGGAAAACGTGGATGATGACATCAAGTTGACGTGCATAGATAACTTTCATTAGATTCATTGGATTATGTTAATTTTTTGTTTTATCATTTTTTTAGAACTCGCTTTCAAGCAATCGACGAATGTCTTATGGGATCTTTTCAGTTAACGTAAATTTTTTTTCTTACTGCAGATATTCAGCCAGTTCTGCCTTAATTCGAGGAAATTGTAATAACTACTCATAAGACTCAACTTTGAGCGACAATAATTTAACATTGAGTGCGGAGAAATTTTTTCTATTAGTCCAACATCCGGTAATTTTTTATTTGACTGAGAATTTTAAGACTTTATATGAATCTCTAGGGAACTATTGGGTGGGCTTATCTGGTGGGTTTTGGGCAAAAACACATAGGAATTTTTTTCAAGAAAATTGTTCACAGTCGATAGAAAAAATACATAAGAGCTGAAACACCATTCATTGTGATTTTTACCAGATCAGTAAGTTAAAAAGGATCTAATTAGGCCAATGAAAAATCCGTGGCACAGATTTCCGCTCCGTAATTACATATTTTCTAGGAAATTGCCTGTTCTTCATTGGCCTAATTAAGTTCTTATTACTCGTCATGTAATTTGCAGACCGAAACTCTGACCTGGCTAAACTCTGATCTTCAATTGGATATCAAAATCGTATTTTCTCACATATACTACGAAGGGTCATTAGTAGACCGTAAAGTGTTAAGAGACAACGAAATATCTGGGAACTATAGGCAAAAATAAAAAAAAAATGGTGAACAATCATTGACAAGATTCAGGAAAATAAATCAAATAAATTAAGTCGAAGAACAAATAAAGCAGAGCAAATCAAATAGATAGAAAAAAAAGAAAAACAAAAAACTGTCCTTAAATTATTCGCCAAACGAATCGAAATCCGAATGCCATGAAGTATGGATATACTATTATCAGTGACGAAGTGGTAAACTAGGATAAGTGCATTTGTGCATTATCACCATCGGCCAGGAATAACTCGAAAAAACTGAACATGTGAAATGTCTCATAAGAAACTCTTTATAGAATACATTCTTTTGTATAAAAGAGATACTCACAAAATATTCGCTATCCTTTTTTGATTTTGAGTTTCTGTAAAAATGGTGGTCAAGTCCAAATTCACTTATTATAGTTTACCATTTCGGCATTAATATATACATCATACCGCCAATTTTCGATATCTTCGTCGAATTCGTTCCCACTTTTTCCAAAAATTTCCACTCATCTGGGATTTTTTTTATTTATTCTTATCTGGGTTTTCTTCTAGAAAGAGAGTTTTTTCATACAGTTTCACAAGCGTCTTTTATATCTGTTTCTTTTTGAAGAATATTTCCAGAACTAAATTTCTCGACGGCCAAAAATTTTTTTTCCGTCTGTATTCTTTCCTCATTTTCGAGCCCGGAAGAAGAACAGTTTGTTGTTTTAAAGAAAACCGTTTGAAACATTTTCTCAAGGTTTCAAAAATACGATTCAGATAAAGATGCAAAATACTGGATAAAATGAAATGATCCAAAAAAAAAAGATATTGTGCAAAGATGTTTTGAGAAGATGAATTTTCTTTACATATATCGAACTAATTGTTCTAAGTATCTCGAATAGGTTGCCCGGTTCATTTTCGGGACACAACCGAACACTCCCTATATTTCATGTCCACCTTACTTAACCCTTAACTGGCCACATGGGGTCACCGTGACCCCAGCATTTTTGAAAAAGTCAATTTTTCCGTTTTTTTGTAGTGTTTTTCTACTAGTTATAAAAATACTTGGTACTACCTGATTCATCATGTGAACGATACAATAAGTAATAACTAAACCAAATTTCAAGTCAAAATATTCAGTCGTTTAGTTACACCGAACGATTTTCTGTTGGGGTCACGGTGACCCCATAGGCCAGCTATCTTTTCACAGGGAGGGTGGACAGTTAAGGGTTAATTTGTTTTCCTAGATCATTTATCGAAAAATCTGCGAGTCCATAAATATCCCGTGACAGGTTCTCAGGGAGGAGTCTTATAGGCTTTTTAACTTTATGTAATTATATATTTCTCGAACAAATTTCCCAAGCAATAATATTCCTTCTCATTTAGAAAAGACTGCTTATTAACGAATCTATTAATACTTTTTTCCAGAGTTTTTGACCCAGTAATTTAGATTATAGAATTGTTGTCGAAGTGCAAAGCGATCTCAACCCCTTGAACAGAATGACGGTACTCCACTCTTTGTCATGTGTATGAGTATCAGTTCGCACTTAAGGTTTTCTTATGACACACTAACACATCCAAACCCCCCCCCCCTCTCCTTCCCCACCGATACCTTTCGTGATTTATGCTGTTCAATGGGTTGAATATTGCGGAAATGGCCTAGTCCCTCTATCACATTATTGTATAGTGTATCATATTTTTATGACCCCATCGAAAATCCTGATCGACATGAAGATGCTTCAAAAGATATTAGCGAATCCTTATAAATCTTCATGAGTCTCTAAATTCACGTTCAAAGGTTTCCAGTGACCTTAAAATGTCACTTTAGCTCAGACTTGTTCCTCTGTTACTATCTGTTTTCAAAACGTCTTTAACGCGTCAGGGATTAAATTTTATATATCAAAAACGGGGCGTTTAATTTTGTGATGTGTACAGTCACACATCGCCCACATTCAATATCTCTAGCGTGTTGTGTATATTTCTCGATTTTTTTGCTAGGCAATTTCCGGGGGGCTACCATCAAATTTTAGAATAACATAATTTTTAGATTTTTCCCAGCACACAATTGAAATATTGATTTGGTTGAAATTTCCAGCCCTGGACCGCACAGTAGATTAGTCCGAGATCCAAGTTTACAATCCGACAGTAGTCATTGCAGCAGTGTTGAGAGTTTATTGGAGCTGCGCCGAGCTGACCCCGAAGCTATATTGCTTGGTCTTGGATTTGGTGGATGCCCAAAGATTTCTCAAGATAATGGACCACTTTCACGTATCCCAAAACGCTTTCTCCAGCCATCAAAGTTGAAGGGAATCGTCATAGATGATTTTGTTAAGCAGCAGCAAGAAACAACTGAATCAATTGATTCAACTTCATTGGGCTATCGTGGACTTACTGGTAATCCTTCCTTCTTTCTTCTGATATAGAAACTAACACTAGTCCTGTTTAGAAAGTTTTATCAACATTCCAAGTCCAACAGGAAAGTGATATCGCAGGGACAATACCGTGTGTCTAGAATCAAAAGGTGGCATATGCGAAGAATATCTTTGCCTGGCGCAAGGTTGTATCTCCCAGTACATCCTTCACTATTAGTAAATTCAATCAATTGATCCTGAATGAGACCTAATTATTAACAGAGAAACAACTTTCTGCTTTTAGGACAATCAAACAAATCAGTGACACTGGCGACAACGCTTCATTTCCATTTTCATAGTCCTTTATATACATAGCTTACATAATATGGAAGTAAATAAAAAAAAAAACGTTCGATGTATTTTAAACGACGGGAATTTTGCAAATTTCGATAATTTGTAGAATTTCAGAAAGTTTCGAAATTTTGACGATTTTAAAAACTATAGACGTGCCAAAAATTTGAAATTTTTGAAAATGTCAAAAGCGGTGTTCTCCAACCGAAAAAAATAATTGAATAAAATGAGAACATAGGGCACTAAAAAATCTATACAATTAGAAAATAATTTTTTAAATATTAGACTTTTAAAATTAACCAAATTGTCATAAAAGAAATAACATTTTGGATTGGCATGCTTCTTTCCATGAAATATACTAGGGGGCACAAAAAACAAAACTCCTTTTTTTGCATAAAAAGAAGTTGCTTCTTGCATGGTCTTTTTTGGGAAATAATTTTTTTTCATTCAAATGTTTTGTTGCCCATCGCAAATGCAAAATTTGATTAGTAAAGCATTTAAACGTAGGTCCCAATGTACGAACTTTTCAAATATATTTCTGCATGTGATCAAAAATTTCAATTATTCATCACAAAAGTGTGGTAGAAGATGCATTTTGCATTTCAGCTAAAACTAATAATCTCGTCAAGATCTGCACAACAAAATTCATTTAGCCATATCATTTAATATAGTTTTTTTCCGGATATCGAGTACTCTAACATTGGAAAACGATAATTTCTCATGATGATAAGAGCTTTTATCACAAACGGAGTAATTCGAGAGATGGGAGCTAGATTGTGCTCCAGAATTTTTGCGCAATGTCTCATATACGACCTTGCTGTTATAGACACACGATATCATAAACACTTCTAATCTAAACTATCGATAATTCATTTTAAGCCAAGTTATGATGTGAATTTTATAGGTAGCAACGACACGCTGAGCGTGCCGAAACGCGTATCACATCGTAGATATTCCGGGCCTAGTGACTTAGTAAGTCCATGCAGCGTTTCAAAAGTTTTACGTCTAACACTGTATTAATAAATACTGTGTTCCACCATTTTTTTCCTTTCGTTTGCGTCTATTCTGAAACAGCACGTATCCACTATTCTCAATCGTGAGCGTTCGTTTCAGAAGACACCTCTATTATTGTGTTATTTTCTTTCTTTCCGTGCATGTGAATTGTGCTAAATAAGTTCTTTCGTTTTGTTCACATTAATTTAACTGATGTTTCTAACGATGATTTTATGTATTTATTAGGATCACCATATATCGCACCTTCCGAAATAGTACAAAAAATTATGGAACGTCTGCGAGAACATGAGAGTCATGAGCTTGATGCTTATACAGCGTACAATTCTGAAATGTTCACTACCAATCCAGTACAGCAAAGTGGACTTTCAGTATTATCGCCAGATAATCGACAATTTCTTGACAGGCAGCGATCTAAGAGTCCTGACATTAGTAATAAACGGATGATTATAGGTAATGTTCATTCAGTTTCGTTGCCAACTATTATTGTTTTTTAGTTTGGAGTATATTATCCTTAAGGAATTGATATTGAAAATTTGATAATACAATATTTTCAGTGATAAAATGGTTGATTTCCTTCCGTACATGATCCAACTTTTATCTATTTTTTGACACATTATGTTATATTCCAAGATAACTTGATTTGCCCGACTGGATTATTTGAATATCTAAATACATCTCTGTTTCTATTCCAGGGAAGAAGTCATTTGCATTCAGTTGTGATGGTGATTTGATCGAAATAAATAATCCTCCAAGTGGTGAAACTCAGGACTATCGTGAGCGTCTTATGAATCGTTTCTGCAGCACGCCCCTGCACAATTCAAAGAGTGAATCCATCGATGAACAGGGCCGAATATCACCCCAAGTTTTACCAAGTAACGACATACATCCCTGGAATTCATGGTTTGAAACTCCTGGCCCTAGTACAGTAGATACCAGTTGCGGATGTAGATCGCTCAATAAAGAATTTCTTTTGGATAATTTTGAACCCAACGATGATCGTGATGGGTCACCTTGTGCAATGGAAACCGCAGCATCCCTGCTGGATGTATCAAATTCTAACGTTAAAACTGATGGGATTTTGTCGGATCCTATGGATAGTTTTCGACGAGCAAGTGACAGCTCTTGTGAAAGCCAATCGATGCACACAAGCAATGAGGAGCGTAGATCTAGCGATGGGACCATAAACGTAAATGCCGATAGAAGCAATGGGAAGAAGAGCAGGAGAACTCTTCATCGTCAAACAAGGATAAAAGAATCGGACCATGTCGATCCTTTGGACTCGGAATATCCCAACTCCTTAAACCTTAATAAACCTACCAATTGGGATGATCTTGCTTCCCAAACGCAACAAGAAATCTCAGATGTACAAACTAGCGTAGCGACTTCATATACGAAATCAGGGACAAGCAGCAAGAAAAAGACATTTTGTGATCCTAGTAAACGTCACATATGTTGTAAGAGCGAAAACATGGAAAGAATTTGTAGACACGCTGATAACTGCGAGGAATGCTGTTATTATAAGAGCACAATTAACTGTTGGCAAAAAATGCACAGGCTTATAAAAGAAAATGAAAAATTGGGAAATATGGTGGCCAAGAGTAGACAAGAAATGGCGGAAATCCAAGAAATGTTGAGTAGTGTGCTGTCAGCAAGAATGGAGCCCGGTTTCTGATAAATACGAAAGCCACGCGAATCATGATAATCAAAAGTTGACAGAGTAAGCAATCTCTTTTTATGAAAACCTATAGCTTTGAAATAAAACAGTGTTCGATTACATGCTGGGAAAATACAATGAGCCTATAAAAGTTGAGCATTTAACATTCCATAACAGAGTAAAGTTCGTTATGTATTTTATTTAACTTATAACGTTATCATATTTTAGTATAGACCTTTGTGTATTTGTCCACGATAGGATCAACAGTGCAATATTTTCCATCTATTATATTTGTTAATTTTCATGTGATTCAACATTAGTCAGGTCCTTCTTGTAAGTTGGAAAATTTGTAAGAAATTAACGCAAATTTTTATGTATAGGTGGGAAATTCTTCCTGAATTTAGTCATTTATTTCCATTATTTTCAAAAAGCAGATTGTTTCTCTATTCGAATAACTGTCTCATGATTTTTTTAAATAATTCAATGCAGGGGTAATATCTTTACCCCTAGCAGTAATATCTTTAAAAACTGGGATTTTTTAATCTGACAAAAAATTGAATTAGTTTGTTCCTCAGTTTTTTAATAAGAATATTATCGATTTTTTGAACGATTCTTGAATCACTTGTAAGTCAAAAAACATTAAAAGTTGCACAAAGTTTGTTCCAGGTTCTTCACATATATATAATTCATTCCTGAAAATATGAATGTCGAGGTGCAAATCTTTGAACGAAAAAAAAAAAAATTTGTCAAATCGTAAAACAGCTTCCCTTGGGGTTGCAGTTTGTCACACATCACAGAAACCTGTATTTTTTTTTCAAAACAATGATGGAAATGGGTGGCCTAAGTAGAATCGCCCATCGGGACTTTTATTAAGACGTAATAACTAAAATTTAAAAAAAAATTAAATAATGTTCATTGACGTTGTGATTCATGATTAATGGAATTGCCACTACGTTTTATATGCATTTCGAGATCCATTAAATCATACGGCGATAAGAGTTGGAAGACTCAGCATATGATATGACCCACGAGTTAAACTTAAAAAACTGTCGAAGGTTTGGGCCTTCTTCTTGACAAATATTAAATTTTCCTGAGAAATATCTGCTCAAGTTATTATAACTATTACGGAACGTACATAATGTAGCATTTTTAGTATTTTGTTACCAATTTCTGTAGAGATTTATTTAACTTTTTTTTTAGGATTTTGGGAGATTTTACAACCTTTTTCCTCATAAGTGTGTAATAAACGACACACCTCACACTTAAACATGATTAGAAAATGGAAATACAACCTTGTTGAAAGCCCAAAAATGTTGCTTGATACAAGTATATTCATTCTGTTTTTTACAAATCAATAGCACAAAAAATTATAAACCGATTAGGTTCATTAGTTATACCTATCGTGCCTGTCAGAAAATATCAAAGTGTAGTTAATGGAATGGCCTAGTTGATGGATTTACAATTTATCGATGAGTTTTGAAAAAAGGATTCGCAGAAATTCATCAAGAGTTAGGAATATTTAATCACAAAAAAACCACAAATTTCGGCTACTCAAGTATTGCGAGAAAAACTTGGCGACAGCCCTAATTTTTTTCTCAAATTATTAAATAAAATAACTTTTTAGCAGTTAGCCATAGAGTCAAGGAGCCTATTTCCTCTCTTCTATACGATCGTTTTTTTGAAACGAAAATTGATGCCAACACTACGGACTTATCTCGATTGTACTTTACTTCAATGTATTATCTCATATTTTATTATTGAAAATAAATCATTGTATTGAGGAATAAAGTCCTTCATGTTTATTATTTGCAGGAATGCGTATTTTCAACTTCCAGATGGGGAAAGTTGTAGTAATTAATTTTAACTTTTTTTGTTGAATCACCAAAGCATAGTGCAAAAAGGAGATCAGTGAAAATTATCGGAATGCTCCTGTGCTTATTCACAATTTCTATCATTTATAAAGCTTTTTCATAGAAACCATTGAACATAGGGAAAAATGATTTTAGTAAATATTGTTGATGTCTTAAAAATGCACATTTTAGTTTCTATAACTTTCGGTGCCAGTGCCTGTCATTAAAAATATATCACAGGCTGAACTATACTTATGAATTTTTAACTTTAACTAAAATGCACCCAGCCCTGTCATGACGGTCCCAATCGAAGTATTTTCATGGAGAATCGAGCAGATTACATTTTGGATGGCTTTCGTGCAGTATATGTGATGTTATTGACATATGCAATTGTTCATATGGTTCCACTGGGTCCAATATTAAAGTTCTCGGGAAACTTACCTAAAGAAAATTATTCCTTATATGAAAATGAGTCATTTTAGAATTCTCAAATCTGTAAGTTTTCGTTAAAACACTAACAGAGGTCACAGTGATTAACCGTGGTATATTGGAGAAGAATAAATTTAGTTTATTTTCGCTGTGCGGAAATACCAAATCGAGAAGTTTTGTTCGTGCCCCGAACGGAGCACACACATGCTCACACTAATAGTATATCATAAACTCATAACTTGGTATATCGAGGGAAAATAAAGTACGCGAATTCACAATTTTTTCATAATTTTTATTCAAATAGAACGAAAGAGGAAAACCGACATTGTTTCGTTCGCTCATATGATTATCATTAAGTTACCGCTTATTTAAAGAATCATATTGATGGTAATTGTGAGATATGATTGATAATTGAAGGTCAGGTAATTTTGGGAAAAAAAATATTGAATGGCAGTAAGACAATATGACAATGTTTGGAATACACATAATTTTTTCATGATTGGTCAACAATACAACAAATGTACATCGTGGAATTGATTTGTTCATTTTTACTGATTTCGTGAGCATCAAGTGGTTTTATCAACTAATTTATGGTGACATTTTTACGAAAAACTTTTTGGGCATTATATTTATGCAAATTGTGATATCGGAAATGTCATTCAATGCTTGTTTTTTTTTTTCACCAATGGGCAGACATTTTATTGAAATCCAGTGGAAGATTCATACAAAAAGCAAGTGGCATAGTAATTACTTTGGTTTAATGGATGTACCAAATTGTTTTACCAAGTGGGACTTCAAAAGGAAACATGAAATCACGGAGATGAAGACGAATGGAGATACTCCAATCACTTTTATCCTTCTTTATCTACCCTGAAATTAAGAGAAATACCGTGAGTTAAGATTGTGTATGGGAAAATTTTCATTATAGTTTGAAAGTCGCTCTTGATCATACTATGATGAAAAAACGTTGGCTCAATTTTTCAGAGAATGTGATTTTCAACTGAGACTTACTTTACGGTCTCGATTTGCTGCTGATCAAGGTGAAGTTCAACGACAGTTTCGTTTCTGTTTTGCACCTTGAAGGTAACTTGTGCCGCCAAGTATTTGTCTTTATTATTCACAGACCACCCGGAGTACTGAAAAGAAAGGAATTATTTTAAAAATGTGAAACTGATAAATATTTGAAGGACAGCTCTTGTCATTAATAAAAAAATCGGGTGTTTTTATTAAGCAAATGGGTCATTACCGTAGATGTACTTTTGTAGAGTGTTTTTCCTTCCTCTTTGAATGGCAGATATTTTTGTAAAAGAGCCTTTCCATCTATCCTCCATAAAGTCGGATCGCTCTCGCCTCCAACGTCTGCTTTTGCAACGACAAATGCGCCGGACTAAACGCAAAAGAATAAAAGAGTTATGCACTGTTGAAAGATTTTATCTAAAGTTTCTCACTCTGCATTTCAATTAGGTTCGTCTAAAAATTTGAGAGAATCTGAGTGAACACCTCATATCTATATTACACGTTAAATCGACTAATTAGTCCTCTTTGTCCCTCTGAAAATGCGTAGTGATTCTGACTACGCGATTCGAGTTCGAATCGCGATTTTCGTAGTGATTCTGTACTCTCAAAATTGGTTCCCCAATTTCCTTTTTAGAAGGTTTAACTGGTAAGCAGTCCACATATGATTTTTTAAAGTTTTTGGCATAGTGAAAAAAATGTAGCTTGTACAGAACTTCCGATTTCAATGAGTTAAGCAATTTGTTTATACATCGACTTTCAAAAGACATTTTCTTAAATTATTTTTTGACCCATTCATGATGTGATTTATGTAATGTGATTAAAAAAAAATTAAACATAATGGAGCTTGTGATATTTATCACACCATAAATAGCTCAAAAAATATGTAAAAGAGTCTCGTTGAAAGACGATGCGATCTAGGAGAACAAATTAATTCATGATCTAGTGAAATTGATTGAACAAAAGTTATGGGCAAAACGACGCCGTGTTTTTTTGTCTATATCAATTTTTTTTAATCATATCTGAACCGACGATCAGTCAGAAATCTGAAGAAAATCGAAGAATTGATTCGCATAGTATAACATTAGTACGAAAATAGCGGAAATTTTCGGAGCAGTCAGCGTTAACCATTTGCTCATTTCTCCTCAAAATTCATTACATTTTTCTCGGATTTTTCCTAAAAGCGAAAGTTTTTCTCCCCAAAAATTGAATTTCATATCACTATTCTGGGAATTGCGGTGCAATTATTCATAAAGTCCCCAGTGTCGTTATCACTGTTATGCTTCTACTGAATTATGTTACTTCCCATTACCACAAAATTGATTCAACTTCAGCTTAAACTGAATTGGTGCAGGCAAAAAAAAATAATTATCAATTTCATTAAGCGAATAAGTATCTAAGGAATAATTTACAGTGTAGTCTTTAGGTGGAATTCCCGAATTGTCATTGAAATTGTTGTCATCAGAGTCTTCCTCCTCTTCCTCTTCCTTTTTGGAGCGTCGTTTTTTCTTAGGTTTCTTGGCCGAATCTTCCTCATCAGACTCCTCATCCTCCTCCTCGTCCTCCTCATCTTCTTCCTCATCCTCCTCCTCCTCTTCCTCCTCCTCATCAGAATGTTGTCTCTTTTTGGCACTTCTCTTTGCTCTTTTTTTTGTTCCACCCTAGAAATGCCCAAAATCACGTTACAGTTACAATTGTTTTCCATTGGCAGAAATCAGCGCGTAAACCGCCAAGGGCTTTACGGCACAAGCCATGTGCAATATACAAGTGTAATGATTGGCTAATCAACCCATCCATTGGCTCTTATCGATTTTGCAAAATATCAAATGCATAACAAGAGAAATGCGAGTGAATGAGTTTACTCGAATTTGATTGATTTTTTTCTAGTTGATTGGTAACAAACTAGAACGAAAATGCGTAATTCACCGCTAGTGTGTGACAGTAGCATCGGGCTATTTCCACTCCAGCAAATATATATATTTGTTCTCATTATGAGAAATAATGGGCAATAACAACAAATTATTGAATGAAAATGATTTGTAATCAGTATTTGATCAATTGGATGCAAGTCAATTAGTAAATATATATGTAAGCTCAATACCTCAGCACCAAGCTCGGCATTCCAGTCTTCTTCTGATGCTCCCTCAACTTCCTCCGGATCGTCCGCGGAATACTCGTCCTCGTCGTCCGACACATCCTTATTTTTCTTCATATTGATTTTATGTGAAATTTTTGATTGATTATGTCAACACAGTGCATACAATAAACTTAATGAATGTATTTTTTTGCCACTCAACGTTTTATTGACGCTCAACAAAGTTGTTCAACCGATGACCGGATAATCGAAGGCTTCAAGCGCGGCTTATACACTTTTTCCGTGAACTGCGCCACGCTTCGCATCTTGGGTACTATTTGAATCGGCCATGCAGATGGCGCCAAAAGCGTTTGATGCTTTTTTTGAATTTTAGTCATTTTAAAGTTAATCTATTTGCAAATGTACAAATTTTGCACTCTATGCAGCATTAATCTTAAAATCTATTATGAGAATCATTATTTTTTTTTCTATTTTATAACCACAAACTTCTTTGAAGGAAAATGAGGAAATCCTGTTATTCGGCAGTGGACATCCATCTGCAATTTTTAATATTGTCGAGAGGAATATAGGCAGCAATGTTGTACTGAAAATATAAAAAAACATAAATAAAAATATTGGGATTTGTGTAGTTGTAATTTTCCGCTTAATTCGTTGTATTATTAGTAAATAGTGTTGTAACATTAACCAATATGATACCTGCCGGTGGATGAGTAAGGTAGAGAGCGCCAAGTAGAGTACCTCATGGGTAGTCAATAGAAGTTCTGTTAAAGTAACTATCTTTTGAAACGCTGAAGATTCTGGAGTTTCTAGACTACCCGATTTGTTTTAAAAGTATAATTACTAGATTTTTCTACTGTTCATGTTTTAGAAAGACTGAATACTGAACAATTGCTTTACATTGGTATGGCAGGTATAGCAATAAGGTGTCGAATCTTTTTTGCAGTGCCGTCAATGTGAATGAACATTGAAGTTTGGATGTCGTACTAAAAATGGAAAAAACAGAAATGGAAAAGTTTGGTAGTTACTTCCTTGATGTTTACCGTGTTCTTTTGTTACTATTTATGGAATTCCCAGTTGAGAGAGTGGGAACAGAACACCAATGAGAGGAGCATCGCTATAGTCAATAGACGCACTATAAATTAACATTTTCATGGGGGAAAAAATGAAAATGGGGAAGTTTCATTTTTAGAAGGTCTAAATTCTTTTTAAAAAGTTAACTTGAATGAATGGGTTATAAAGAATTTTTTTTTGGATGTTTACATTTTTTAAATTGAATGACTCCAGCCGTATGGATAGAACTGCCTTAATTGTCATTTGCATAAACAAAAATAAATCACCAATTAAGGAACAATTGTTCAAAGAAAGATTAGAATGCGAGAGCTTCAGCGTTCTTTTATGAGTCATTATTTCTACGAAACTTTAGCTGCTTTAAACTATATTTGTCAACACAAACGTTGAGGAAAATTAATTGTTAATTTTTTATTCATTATTGAAATTCAAATATAGTTTCGCCGGAAATGACGCCAAAATATTGACTGAACAGTATATCTAGATACAGTGATTTTGTAACTGATGGTATGTACCGCATAAAACCGTTAAAAAATTTGGTACTTTCAGTTACATAATTGAGAAAATCGAGACTAAGTTAAATCTATTATCTCAGTAGATGTTTGTTGTAACTTCCAGTATGTGCATAACAAAATAAAAATTGAAAATAAAAAAGTTATGCACGTTCCATATTATACTTTTAACAAAAACTTTCCTCTCATGGAGCATCAAGCTATATCTTCCCTACGACAAACTTATGTTCCCCTTCTTTGCAGTATTATTTATTATTTATAGTGATGTCTTGAGTTCTTCAAAACTGTTTCCTTGGAAGCCCGATAATCGACAAAGGTAGATACTTAGTTATGCGGCTAAGGTTTTTGCGCGTATTCTGTAATCCTAATTAGGTGGAGGAGAGCTTGATGAAAATATTATGAGCAGCTATGAGGATTGAGGGACATATGCTGCATTATTTTTCCCATCTGGATTTCGGCCAAATTCAGAGCTGTATTAAAATAGTGTACAATATAGAATTTGAAATTGCCTAAAAATACAGCATGACCTCCTGTGTTGTTATCAGATGCGATTTTCACGAAAAAAAAAACGGAACAAAATGAATGGCCCTGAAGAGAAGAATATGTTGGTCTGAGGACCGTGTTATTATTAGACAACGATATCTTTTCTAAGATTACGACTGCGATTTCAGATGCCATAATAGCTCAAACATATACTGTGGAATTACGTGAAAAATAAAATAAATTTTAAGCGAAAATTTCGACATTAATTAGGACCGTGTTCTAAATCCGAGTATTGCATAAAACACTAATATTATTTATTCCTCGTGAAAATTTGTACATATACTGAGTATTGCCTTTCGCCGAAATCCAGAGTCAAAAATAATCGGAACCGATTTTCAGGATATTCAATCTATACCACTGTTTCTAAAAGACCGCAAAATGAAGTGTTATTAATTGCTATTAATTGAATTAAAAAATAAAAAAGGCAAGGGCAAAATTGCGAAGGATATATTGAGGAGAAAGTATATTTAACAGGCTACTCCTTTCTGTCAATATTGATACTTATTTTATTAACAAAAATTATAATATTAAATTGAATTAGACATTTCACTGATTAAGTAGGTAACATTTCCTGAATAATTGACTATTTTTTCCCCCCAACGTGTTTAGGCAGGTGTTTTTCAACAAATCCTTCCTCTTCAATTTGTGCCTTGAATTTCAGGTACTCTCGTTTTCGATCGAAATGTTTCACCTGTACAGTCAAATAGCAACGATTAAAAATTATGCAAATGCGATATTGTAAGATTTGATGATCTTACCCACTGGGAGGGACAGAACTTTTCATATTGTTTCCTAAATTCTTGACACTCAGAATCCGACTTTGCCTCATCCAGACACTTCCAGTATTCATCTCGCAGATCCCAACAAGCTTGTCGATCTTCTTTGTTGATAAATGACATGGCTGTAATTTAATAGCAAAAATTAATATTCTTCCATATGCCCTTAATTAAGTAGGAGTTACAGAACAGATACTCGGTGACCAGTAAGTCTTTGAGTCAGAACTCGCACGCTCACATTCTTCCAATTGCTTATATATTGGTTTCGTATATATTCAACAACATAAAATCAAAGTTTGGAATCTTTGGGAGGACATTCCGGAGGAGTTTTAAATTTTGTGATACTGTCCCAATGGAGAATTAAATTACCAAAATAATTCATAATTCGGGTTTTTCTATCAAACTCAACCATTTTTGTAGAATAAACGACCAATTATGATTTTTATATAATTTTTCTTCAACTTCAAGCAAACAGCTTATGTGGCATAGCACTAATCATTGGAACTTCATAACCAAATCAACGGAATAAAAGAAGATTATTAAAAAAAAAAACTAAGATGAAGACTTCTGAAAAAAACTATGACATCCCTATAGCCATTGCATGAGAATCGAAGTTTTTTCCATAGGATTTCACCTCGAGGGTTTAGTACAGAAAATCTATGCAGATTCTGACAGACTCTTCGGTATGGAAAAATGGGATGTAACCTCGTGAAAATCGGATGTAACCTGCTGTTGAGTTTTTTTTCAAAATTGCTACATAAACTAATCCTACAAGATTCAGGTAAAATTTCTATGAGCAAAAATTTCTGAACGGTCTGAATTCTGCTGGCATTTTCAAAGGAATACTATAAGATTCTTTCATACGCGAATAGCAGCATGAATGAGTACTTGTAATTTGTTCTCAAAATGAATAGCTACGTATCTACTCAATCCTATTAATTATTGTGTTATTATATAGTAACAAAATTTCGATACAATCACGAAAGTTTGATTTTACCGAAAAGACCAGTGCAATCCAAGTTCAAGCAACAAAAAAAAAAGGCAAGAGGTAAAGGTTGAGGTTACGTTTTTGAGGTTGCCAGTTCATTGTGACAATTGATAGTAATGAACATTAAATTATATGTTAAATGATTAAATATATAGAGCGCAGGATGTAACTATATTAAAAAGTAGTAGAAGATTGTTTATCCGAGACAATTAACTCACCTCCAGCCAAAATGCAGGCTCAGCCGAATGGATTCAGAATGTGTATGATCCCGTGACGTGTGGACCTCACTGGGAATCTTTGAATTAAAAATCTATCGCACAGTTCCGCAGATTTAACATAAAGTTCGAGCTACAACATAAAGAGTGCATATTATTATTTCTAAATAGAGGTTTTACGTTGGCAATGTCAACCTTGGGTCTATGTGACAAGTACATTGAATAGTTTCCTTTCAAGTAGAATCAATAAATAATGTCATCGCACTGTCTTCATTTTTAGTTCAGAGCGCGCTAAAAAAAGGGAGATTCATTCATCATTTGTGAAAGAAATTGTCACAATTAAATCGAAATAAGAATGTGTGAGAATGGTTGTTTAAAAATATCACGTTTCGTGAGCCAATCACTTTGCGAGGAGTAAAAAATAATGCGTTTTATATCACTGGAAATAATGTTTCCCGCTCGCCGCAAGAGGACGCTCTGTGATTGGTCAGTTTTGAATGAGGTCGCGAACAAATAGCGGGAAACTATAATGAACTTGATATATTGATCGAATTTAAAGGTATAAAAATTGATCGAATTGAATCTTCAATTTGTCAGCTATTGTACTTAAAAATATTACATCATTGATGGGAAAAAAATGGGGGGGGGGGGGAATTTAGGTAACAGACGTTGTTTTAAAAAATCGACTCATATTTCAACGACCTATTTAAGCTTGCATAAGAAGAAAATTCTCTATATTTTATATTTCCGCTTGGGGAATTGACGATGCAGAAAGTTGTTCCATCTCATTCGTGACTAAACCATGGACAATAAAGGCGACCCTATACCGTCATACCCCCTCCATAACACCTCTAGTGGTGGTGGTACTCCAAGAAAATCTAATATGGTGGCTGTCTTATTCTACTCTCTCACGATTCACATTACAAGTTTATTGAATGTTAAATTACAAAGTAAAATAATATAATTCCTCGATCAACCTCACGTTTAGTTTGATCTCATTTTAATTAAATATGAAAGTTCGGTTAAAATCAACGTGATCAGCGTTAGACTGTGGCGGTTTAAAATTCAAGTAGTAGTGTAGAAAAAAAAAAGTAATTTTTTAGCGAGAAAAAAAGAAACGAGTGACACGAGGACAACGAAAAACTTGTCATTTACCTAGCACATATATTTCAGATTGATTATCAAAAAATTCTAATCAATATTCATTGACCAATTGCATCATCATGGAGAATGCAGTTTTACAATGTAATGAGCAATCACAAAAGGTCACAGATGGGACCTTGACGGAGTGTGGAGTACCTGACATGTCGACTCTTAATATAAAGTCCAGATTAAGTCCTCAATCAATTTGTGAAAATTCAGAAGATCCACGTGCCAATGGTGTACAGCAAATCAATGGCGTTTATAACTCTTCTAAACTCAATTCTGACTTACAAACATCAGACACTCATCGGACCGTGGACACTAGTCGTTTGAGTCAACTACGTAAATATTATTTTTTCAGATAATAAAACATAGGGTGAGTGGAGGTGCAATGAACTTCTTATTATCATATATTATCAATAGGTCAACGATGACAATTTCCAAAAAAAATTTACTCCACATGAAAACCCATTTTCGATCATTGGTCTTTCAGGGGAGGCAAATTTTCCCTTTTTTCACAATATTGATAATTCAAGAAGATGCATTCCCTCTGTCCTACTTGTCAATTTATACTTCAAGTGAAAATTAGCAGTATTTTGATATTGTGGTTTTAGTTACAGATGATACGGAAAATTCTTGCATAGAAAATGAAGATAGTGACATAATCTATGTTAGTTATAGCAGTGAATTACAAATGCCGGACATTATGAAATTGATTCAAAAGGATTTGAGTGAGCCCTATTCAATTTACACGTATCGATACTTCATTCATAATTGGCCGAAATTGTGTTTTTTGGTAAGTTTTACACTTAGTTATAGGTTGCACTTGGTGAGTGCAATTTTGGTTTAAAGTGTTATTGTCACACAGTACAGTGGCAATCATGTTCAAAGATACTGAGAAGCAACATTGAGAAATCAATTGTGTATATTTTTTTTCGGCATCGAGATGATGGCTGTTGTAATAGAGTGCATTTTTTCTTCGAATTAAGTCCTTGAGTGTACACGTTAAGACCATTGGGGTGAATTTAGTTCCGGAAATATTTACGTTTTTTGCTTCGTAACTTTCGTTTAGGCGAATATAAAATTATTTATTTGGGCTTATCTAGATATATCAGTTCGTATGCTTCTAGAGTTATTTTTGGATAATAATGTGCAGGATCAAATCAAGATTACTAGAGTATACATAACTCACAGCTCGCAAAACTCAGGTTCCTTTTTACATGTATGTCCACATGTAAAGTCATGTGACACATTTTCGAGATAGCAACAAAAAGTTATTTCCATTGAAACTCCCTCTACTGTTGCATGTATAACCAAAAATATACATTAATTGATCGTTACTCAAAATTTTTACAATGTGCCATAACAAAATTGGGATTATATTCAGATTATGTTTCTGTGCTGAAATGATAAAATTAGGTGACTTACCTAGCTTCTAGCATCGGTCTTCAATCAATATCTTGAAATGAAGAAGTGATGGGAAGAGTTCCATATAGAAATTTTTGTAGGGACGTTTACTGATCACACCCTTTGAAATCCCCACCACTGACAGATCATTTCTTTAAAAGATGTGCCTAATTTCATTGAAAATATCAAAAAATAATATCTCAATATGAATTTATCATTCTTCGAGTTGGGATAAAGTTGCTCATATAATTCGAGAGTATACATTACAACGAAAAAGTAATTTCACAGATCTTTGACTCTAATATACGATATGATAGAATAAGAAGTCAAAGATAATTAATAACATATCTTCATTGATCTTATTTATTTTTACAGGCAATGCATGGCCGAGAATGTATTGGAGCCATTGTTTGTAAATTGGATATACATAGAAAAGTGATAAAGCGTGGCTATATTGCAATGCTTGCTGTTGATGTTAACTACAGAAAACGAAAAATCGGTTCGAATCTGGTTCGTAGAGCAATACGTGCAATGGTGGAGGATGATGCTGATGAAGTGGTACTGGAAACTGAAATAACTAATAGGCCAGCATTACGATTGTACGAGAATCTTGGATTCGTGAGAGATAAAAGACTGTTTCGTTACTATCTCAATGGCGTTGACGCATTGAGACTTAAACTATGGCTCAGATGAAATTTATTGGTGTGTTCATGTCAATCACTTAGACTTTGAATAATTAGTTTTTATTTGGAACCAAATTCTGCACACAGTGAAATACACAGGATGAATTTTCAAATTTAACATAATTGTGCATAATTTTTGTGATAATGGAGCTGAATAGTGAGAGCAATAGAATCAGTTGCCAGGTGGAATCGTGGAGAAAGACTCAATGAGAAATCACAAAGTGCAGATTAACCCTATTCCCATAGGAATTACGAGTTGAAAAATAAGGAAATTCAAGTTCAACCTGTTCGTCGAAAAAAAAGAGGGCTATGAAGGCCTCAACATAATTCATACCTCTTGGAGGAAGCAGTAGTAGCTGGACATTCTGTATCTGTCTGCAACATCATTATTCATCAAATTAAAAATTAATTTTGGGAAGAACTTGTTTTCATCAGGTGCGGAATCACGCCACAGTTTACACTATCACAATTTGATTCATCAATCACGGTTTAATGATAGATTCTGTGCAAATAACAAAAGAACATTGGAACTGAAGAATTATCGTAATGTAACAAAAGTCACGTGTTTCAAAGTAATAAAAAAGCTAAACTGTTTTTATTCATTAATGCATTGAGAATTCATTGGTATGCAAGAGGACGTGCATGTGATACGTCGTAAAATAGAATCTCGATTATTGCAATTAATTGCAACCAAGTTTAGACAATCAAACTTTTTTGGATGGTTGCAACACTTTTTTTTACTGGCATGCTGCATAGTACAGATCTTAAAAATATTGTGCAGGTATAAATATGCAATATCAAACACATCCCTGGTTCAACGGCAATGGTGCCGAATTGCCAAAATGTGAATTTTTTTTTTGGAAATCATGTTGGCTTTTTTCAATCGTCAATGCGGGATTAAATTTGCCCTATCAAAAATAACTTCTAATTGCCAAAATTATAGATTTTTTTTTGCTAACATCAACAAGGAAATTCATCTATTTCAATATCATCTGGATGTACACCTTCTCACCCGAGGTGCTCATTTAAAAAATGAGATTTCTTTCGAATTCATGATCGAATTGACTACAAAAAATGACCATGTTGCGTAGTATCATCATGGAAAAAGGTAACGATTTCCTCATTACCCTAATACGTAATATATCTATCCGCTTATTCCAACTCTTCGTTGATCACAAAGGATTTTACGTAGGAATGATATTGAATATTTTTCGTAGGGAATGTTATACAGGTAAGGAAATCTCTATATTTTTCTAGCAAGCTGACTGACTCCCTAGAGTAATCTAAATTTTTCAATTTTTTTAAATAAGAAAAACACCTTAGCTCTACAATTTGTGAAGATCCATTTATCCCGCTGTACTGTATGGTGATCGGATAATTCGGGGGCGGAATTTGTTTACTATTTATGAATAGTTTGCCCTCAGCGAGGACACAATGCAAACTTCCCGATTTTGTAACTCGAGTTTTCGAGATCATGTCTGTTTCAAAAATTTACGAGACTTTTCACTTCCGTATTTACTGATTTTTTTTTCATTTCTCTATATGTCGCTGTCTTTTGTGATTTTTTTCATAATCAAGAGATAACTCCCTCGTCCACGTGAAGGCCCTTTACTTCTCATTAAAGCCTTTAAGTCTCATTGAAGCATTTTAAAACCACGAATATACAACTACGTTGAAGAAGTTCAATAAGTCCGTATCTCTGGCTTCACTCGACTTCACGTTAAATGGCAGCATTGATACACAAAAGTTATATTCAAGTATTATATTCTGAGTCGGTCTATGTTTACTGTACAGACCAATTTTTGCGATCGCCGACGCCATCTAGTCTCCATTCATGCACTCATCACATGAATTATTTTTTTCTAACGGCTCTACCACCTTAATTATGCACATTATGAGAAAAAGTCAAAACATATTAAATGTGCATCTTTGTATGAGGAAGAATTTATGTTAACAATTTTTTTCCCTAACTCCAACCGTTTACGAGATATAGCGTTATGAACAATTGACATTGTTAATAGCAATATATATTCTAAACCAATATCTATCAAAAACTAATCAGGGCTAAGTTACATGAAGACACGTCGATTGAGACCTCGATGGTTTCGATTGGTGTATCCATTCGTGAGAAATCGTTGACCAAAATTTAGGGCACATACAAACACACACACACACACACACACACACACACACACACACACAGACGCACACACACAGACATTGACTCAGAATTGTTCGGTGATCATTTTGGTACGCTTAAGACACCAGTTACAGGTTCAAATGGAAAAGTTCGATTTCGGGGCGATTACAATAACTTCCCTATCGGGAAGTTAATAATAACCATAATTGTCAATTATTCAATAATATTTAAAATTCACATATATAATATTAAAATTACACTTAATTATTACATACACGGAGAGAAGAGTTCTTTAAAAATTACGTAGAAAGTTCCGTAATCCGCGAGTGAAATACAATTCAGTTAAAAATTACGGTACGCGCTGGAATTTTAACGCAACCTTCGCGTCATTTTTCTGGAAAGTTCCGTAAAAATTACAGAACGAACCAGAGTTTTTACGGAACTTTCCAGAAAAATTACATGAAGGTTGCGTTAAAATTCCGGTGCGTTCCGTAATTTTTAACTGAATTGTATTTGACTCGCGGATTACGGAACTTTCTACGTAACTTTTAAAGAACTTTTCTCTCCGTGTATATAGTTACTCAGGGCCAGTTCTTGATTAGTGAGCGCCATATTTAATTTTGACGTTAAGGCTTCTGATTGGTCGAAAATTTAATTGCGGCTAATCACATCCCTTAATTTTAACTTTAATAGAGATTAACTTAATAGAGAACTGGCCCTCAGTTTTCGAGATACCTAATTGAGATTGTTTTTCGATTTGAATAATTTTGAAGTTGATTCCGTTCGAGACCTGCATTGTCGATGATCGATTATGGCCAAATATCCGGGGAGCTAAGTCATATTCCGATTTGTGCAGTTGTAGTTTGGCAATTTGCCGCTAGGAGACTGTCGGTCGAAATCTTTATATCTGTATATCTGGAGAATAATTTTAAAATACAGTCGACACTCTCTTAAGTGAATGCGCATGCGTGCCGTGTCCGATGGGATCCCTAATGTGACTATTGCCGTTGTCCCCTCACTGACTCCATTGCAGCTTATAGCGTGCAACAAAACATCCCATAAGCGTATCGGCATTTTATTTGTATGCAATCATTCAAAGTGGTTGAAATAAATTTACGTGGAAATTGGGAAAATTGAAGCTATAACGCGAGCTAACAGGGTACGTATATATATTACAAGTAGTATAGTCACTCACCAACGCCTTTGTTTTTTATCCTCCAAAAATTATAATTTATATTTAGGAATTCTTCCTGTAAATATTACGAAATTTTGGGGAAAAAGGTAAATAAATAAAACAACATTTTGAAAAAAATTCGGAGCGTTGTAATTTTGTAAATAACGACCAAACCTCTTGTTGCTATATATGTATACTTCAAATTACAGAAAATTCAAGAAAATATAAATACAGCAGTGACAAGTTGGGTTATTTAATTATCTGATTAAGAGTGCAAGCACGTAATTCCAAACATCTAATTTGTAATTTTTTCTATTTTCCCAGCTTCATGAAGATGGAGAGAAAAAGAAAAACCCTGACGATTGATGATCGTGTGAATATTATTGAACGATTGGAATTAGGAGAGACGAATGTCAAGCTAGCGACTGAGTACGGTGTGAGTTCCCCAACAATTTCAGGAATAAAGAAAAGGAGAGAGGATATTTTGAAGCAAAAGGAAGTATTGGAACAATGTGGATCGACCACACAACGCAAACGATATACAGGTATCGAAGCTACTCCGAGGGAACAATTATTATTTACCTGGCTCAGTCACCGCCGTGACATTGGTGACCCTGTAACAGGACCAATTCTGACAAAGCAGGCATTGAAGTTCAATGAGGCTCTGGAAGGATCTGCTGAATTTAAAGCGACCTCTGGATTCTTGAACAAATTCAAGAAACGTCATTTATTAAAAGGTCAGTCAGCTCAAAGGGAGAAATCATCACCTAGCACCATTACGAGCAACAATTTTAGTCAAACTTTCTCTCAAATGTGCAATGACAACAACTATTCCCTACATCGCGTATATAATGCTCATGAAACGAGATTATATTGGAAAATGTTACCAAATTGCACGTTTGTGAAATCGGAGGAATATAGCGCTGCTGGTAGCAGAGTGCCGAAGGATCGTGTCACGGTCATGGTTTGCACCAATGCTAGTGGCACTCATCAAATCCCACTGTTAGTAATCGGAGAATATCAGAAGCCTCGATGCTTCAAAAATACCCACATCCTTCCTGTGCAGTACAGGCGGCAGCAAAGTGCCTGGATAACAAAAGACCTCACAATCGATTGGTATAAAAATATATTCCTGCCAGCTGTTGAAGAAAAACACGGAGCTAATGAAAACATATTATTACTACTTGATGATGCTCCAGGTCATCCCGCCATCGAGGACTTCGAAAGTATTAGCGACATGTGCACAGTGATGTATCTCCCACCAAACGTAACTTCACTGATACAACCGATGAATCAGGGAGTCATTGAAAAAATGAAGAAAGAGTATAAGACAAATCTCCTTCGTCTTATATTGGCATCTTCTTCTGAACAAAGTGTAACTACTCATCTTCAAAACATCACTTTGTTGGATCTTTTGAATCTCATTGGCTATTCGTGGCGTCAAGTCACCCAGGAGAATATCAAAAATACGTGGGAAGAGCTGTTTCCTGTAGATCCTTTAGGAAACGAAGAGTCAGTTATAACCCAGGTACCAACAGGACATAACTTACTCAGCTTGGTCAGAGATCTTCCCAACTGTGCTGCGGTCACGGAACAAGATGTGGAAGATTGGTTGAACAGTGATGCCGATCATTCGGGATGGAGTGTGGTGGCATCGAATGATATTTCAAGTGACACTCTCGACGAATTTCATGAAGTTGCTGTGAAGTGCGAAGAAGAGGAAGAGAGCGATAATGAAGATCAACATTTGGATAATGAAATTGGGACCTCCATCAGTGATCAAAAAGCCCTAGAAGCAATGAATGTATTAATGCAGTATTGTCACGCATCGTCGGATGCCACAGTTTCGCAGATGGAATCGCTCCAAGATCTAAGGCAGATCATGATTCAGAACGCTCTATTAAGACATCCTATTCAGGATAACAGTCAAAATTCACCAGTGTGAGCAGGTTGATCATTATTAGTTAGCCGCTTGAGCCTTTCCTAGTTGATTCATATTTTTTCCAGCGTAGTTCATCATCCTGTTGAACAAGTATTAAAGATTCCCAATTTTAGTTTATGTAAATGTAAAGAAGAGCTATGATCAATTATTTTTTTATTCAAGAACTAAAGACTGCAATATGATTGTGCCAAGGAAGAGTGTATAAATTTGTGAATAAAAATTTTCAAATAAAAGAGTTTGGATTACTAAATGGCTGACAGGGCTTCAAAAATGTTATCCCAAAAGTTAATTTTTCTTCATTTTTTTTGAGTTTGTGAAATTTGCAATAAAAGGTGGAACTTGGAATGTTTTATAATTTTTTGTTTCTTTACTATTTCATTAAAATGTTTACATGTCAAGGCGGGAACTTCGGGGAAAAGGAGGAGACGATCTCCCCTCATTCGGCTCAAAACAATCATATAAAATCACTAACGCGGGGAACCGATTTCAGTTACACGTTATTTACTTCAATCAGTCACACGTCGTTTAAGGACATCAGTTTCTCTATCAGTTGCTCACTTGTGAATCTTTTACAGTGCCTATAGTCACACTCATTTAGGCACCAATTACTTATTATGTGGTATGGAAAAAAATATTTGATTCGGGTATATTACAAAACCTGATACAATATCTTCGAGAATCTTTTAATTCTTGATTCAGGGATATCCTATCCCGAGATTTCGGTATTTTGCATCGCGTACACCAGCTATTCATATGTATATAGGCTGCATATACTATTACTTAGTCATTCAACCCGTGAACATAAGATATAAATTTAATAGAAAAAACTCGATTCATAAGTAATTAATTTGTTTAACAAGTGAATATGTTACTCAAGTGAAACCCACATTAAGTATCTGCCAAGTTGCACTCGAGTTGTAGAAGAAAATTGTAAGCCTCCTGGAAATTCCAAGAAGGATAAAAATCATTCGTTTGTGGAACTCTCACATGCAAAAAGATCAGACTAGAAATTCAAATGGTTGACTATTTCGGATTAAACCAATCGTTAGTTCCAATGAATAGAGCACTAGTTATCAAATAATTATCTTCAAGTTTAAGGTACTTCCGCAACAACTCGTAAAGAAGACGTGGAAAAGTTTTTCAATGTGCAAAAATTCAGAAATTTGAGTATTAACATAAGGGATGTAGAAATCGGAAGTGCCCTACGACTTCATTTTTTAATGATAAAATATTAAAGAGTGGAAAAAGTCATAATTTGAGTTCTCGAAAGTCCATATCTAAAAAAATGACATAGTGGGGGCACTTTAGATTTCACTTGAGATTCGATTTGTGATGTACCCAACTATATATTACCCGAACTTTCTACATTTTTGCATATTGCAAAATTTTTCATAACTTTCGTCTTGACAAGTACCTACTTTGAAGATTGACATGGCACATGAACCCCGAATGACGATCAAATGATCGAATATTACCCACCTGTAACTTGAGGAGCCAAATGTGGCGAACGAAATAGAAGCCGTTCAATTAAATTGTAGACAATTGCAATGGAACACACTTATGATTGAATTGAACGAATTGGTACCCAATCATGAAGTATATTACCACATCTCTGGTTACCTTACTCTATATCCTGTAGTAAAAAGGAGAGACGAAAGACACTATCGATATATATCGAAATAATCGAAAAGCGTAGGACCGAAACCGACGCGACACCCGTTAGTGGGGAAATGGAACTGCGCGTGCGCAGCACGCGCCACCGGACTCGTTAATAAAAAAGGCTCATAAAAGTTGGAAATTTTTGCGCGATTGGACATTGACCGAGGTCTCGATCGTAATGCCATATTTTTTCCTTTGGCTCGCGAAGGAGACCATTAGCAAGATTTGTGTTGGACGTAACAATACTGTGAATGGAGATCTTGTCCACCTCGACAACCCCTCTTAAGGTATGATCACAGTTCAAAGGCTCACGAGCTTCCAGGAATATTGACAGATTTATTTGAAACAATATCACATATTTGCTATATTCCCGAATTTCAATGGTTGTATCACGCATGTATAATTAATGGAAAATGTACATGATGGAATGGGAAATAATGGTTTGCCGACGAATTTTACGGGAACTACTTTTCTCAAATTAATATGCCAAAAATTCATATTCTCCCCGGAAAAAATCCACTTCAAGGGATTCGTTCTCCTGTTTGCCGAAACTTCAAACTTGATCCATAATTAGAGACGAATTCCAACAAAAAAAAATTGCAAAAGATGATCAGCCTTATCTTCACTGACCAGTCCGTGAATACTAGGTTTCGTTTGAGCCTTAAGTGGCTCCCGAGTTTCTGGAAATGCGTTTTAACTTCCCGGTAGCAGTCAGTTCTATACATTTCAAGAGTATTTTTAACAGAATGTTTTTGGTTTTTCGTCTCCGTCTCTCTTGTTTGTACTCTCCACGGTAACTGCTCGCGAGTATTCCTTCGGAGGGAGTACTGGATCGAACCCATGTGGCTGGAGATGGCTTTTGTCATTCAGCCCATCGAATTTCTAAACACAGGGTAAACCTCCGGAAACCCCTGTGCTACGACGGCTGGCGCCTATGATGGTCCTCCACCGTCCCTTGCGTCGAGTTAGGTTCCCGCCCGGCCATGGGGTCTCATTTTATGGGTGCTGTCGATAGCACAAACGGAATGTTCCTGTTATATGTTGGAAAATTCATGAGAAAATCCTTCATCATGTACAAAATTCTTCAGACGTCGGCCTAATTAGAGCCTAATTATAAGTCCGGTCAAGACCTGATTTGAGTATAGGACTGCCAACTCGACAGACGTCGGACGCGAACCGACCTTTAACGTACTAGGTACATACTCTCGCCACTGTGTGTGTGCGTGAGTGCGTGTGACGGTGTATGTATGCGGTAATAATCTGTCGCAACCCCTTATGCAATCCAACTTAATAATGATGTAATCGTAACGTCCTAACGTATTCTGGATCTGAAAGGCATTTAGTTAAAATACATCTGATGGATTTTTTGTTTATAATAAAATATCTCGGGAACGGATAGAGATGGGGACAGAATGTGTGTAGAATTTTGTTTCTTGCATTCGATGTACATTTTGTATTGTGTTTAATACCTTTTCCCTGTATAGTTCATACTTTAGAAGTAGACCTGGGCGGAGGTATCGAGAACGGCGTCTGAGCTCTTCCAAGCGACCTGAGAGGAATGGGCAGTATTTTTTAGGGAAAGAAGTAGATATGAAGGAAGATAGTAATACCATGAAGTAGTCGGGATAAGGAATTCCATGATTCGCAATATCTTACAATGTATTGCAGTTTGTACGCAACGAGGTGAAGCGAATTTGTACCCCGCCCGACATTCGAACCCCCCTTTTCCAGCAAGTATCATGGATTAACTTGAATGATTCTTCATAAAACGAAGAATACTCAATATTCCGAGCTCATTACTATATCTCCATTAGTTAATCAAATGGAGTCGATTCAACATTACAAATCGGGAAGTTTCCTATGTGAACTTCATAGGTCATACCCCCTCCCCCCCCCCCCCCACACACACACAGTTCGCCTGTCTTTTAGGATGAATGGTCCACTGGGTCGCAATTATTCAATTATTGTCACTTGGTGTGCAAATCATTACAACTGTCATGGTTCCCGCGCATTGGACGAGTAGATCGGGTTACCTTGTAACCCAAGGCAGATGACGCTAGTTAATACTCATTGGTTGATCGAGTGACTTTATACCAATATTTTATAGGAATTATCAATCGATAACAAAAATGTGGAGCAATAAATTTTTTTACTCCAAACTGAGAGCGTTCGCAAGTTTTTTTGTAATGAAAATCAACATGAGCATCGATCCATCTCAGCTTGAAATTTTTTTGTTTATCATATATCAATCTAAAGTGAGAGGTTTTAATAATAAAAAATCAGATTATGGAAACAGTCGACGTATAATTGTTTGTTGAAACATTTTCGTAGTGATGATTTTATAATCAATTTTTTTCTATTTTTAATTCGTTATGAAAAAAAGGAAGTAGTTTTAGTCTGACTGAGATTGTTGGAAAACAATTTTTTGTTGTTTAATTTAGAAAAATTTTGGTTATTAAAAATATGTATAAGAAAAGTGCAAGTGCTATGATTCCCATCTGGGGGAAGCGCTATGCCCACGCCATCTAGACTATCTGAAGGCGCCCCCCGAACTACCAAGCGAAAAGATCTAACGCGCATGCGTATGAGCGGCGCGGAAGTCACATGAGTATTATTAAACATATTGGAGGCATATGTTGCACAGGCCGATACAAAACATTGCCCGTTTTTTTTAATCAGATGAGATTTCCCACTAAATGTTAAATTGCTTGTCTTATCAGAATTTTGATAAGAGAATATTTGGGTATCTCAAAATAGACCAAAAAAAGTGGATTCGCGATAATTTCATTTTTCGCATTCAATTAATTCAAATTTCGCATTTTGAAAAGTACAAAAAGAAATTTATCCTAAACAAAATTAATATCTGAGAATATGCGAAAACGAATGTTTCATTTCCGTTTGATGAGAAAGGACAACTTTTCTCCAGGTGTAACTTTTCCATCTTAAAGCACGTAGTTAACAGGTTTTTCTCGAAATGAGCCTTGCAATTACCTTGAATTATCTAACTCTGATGCGATTTCCTGAGTGTTTACGCACAGCTGAGTGTCATATCACTTGGTATTACTTGCTGCCGGATAATTCCAACTTTATTCTATGATATAAATAATTTTTTGGTCAAATATGTTTGCAAGTTTGATAAAAAGGTACCATGGGAAACGAGAAAAAAAGTGGAAAGAATGGCATAAATTTCGTGTCTATATGTCATAGTCTCTGAGCTTTTGGCATTCTCCATCCAGTGTCTCATCTCCTGTGAACTACCTATTTAATCACTCAATTTGAATTCAAATCCATGTACAAATCGGACTATAAATCCAACAGCTTCAATATGAAATTGACGGTGCTTCTTTCACACCCCGAGGAGAAGAGGCTAAGTGTTCATATCCGGCAATGCGATATATCACCCAACTTCCTGATAAACTACTGACTGGTCTGTTAATTCCTTTGGATTGAAGATACGTTAGACCATAAATCCAGCAATACTCCTCTCGGATCAATCGCAATGCGCACACATGAGGAAGTGATGACAAGCCAGTGGAGAAAGACAAGAAGAAACGTAAAATTGAAGCAGGCAGTACTGGTGTGTGCGTCACCTTGACGACGCATGCGACCGTCGCGTCAACGGACCGGCGCAGAAGGCATCATTTCAAGGAAGAGAGACAAAAATTGAGTTTCTCTTCAGTGTATGCCTAGAGTATTTGTGTAGCAACTTTCCACGCATTCGATTGCCCCCCTCCTCCTTTCTTTTCTGTTGATACAATGATGAATTAAAATTGCAGATGAGAGCAGTGTCAATTTTTTGGAAATTCCCTTTTCCTGTGATTTTAAGCAATTCGATGCTGTGATTTGGTGGAGATAACGTGAAACATGTGCCCTCTGGTCATCTATTGATCTGTATGACCGGCACAGTAGTGTGTGGAATTTTGACGCTTCCTCGCCGGCCGGACCAAGAGTAAGTTCTTATATTTATGACAACCTACTTTGTGCAACAATTAAATCGATTTATCGACGAGACTCAACTGTACTTCTGTGATGTTTAAAAATTTTACACTATTCAAAAATGGCCTTTTTGAGGTGTCGTATTATATTGATCGCGGAGCAGATTCTGCGTAGACTTTAAGGTTCCCGCTTGTCAGCGCAAATGATTAATGTCCTCATTTCTATTAGTATGTTGAAAACAAAAATGTAGTAAAAAGAGGGACAATAGCATTAGGCGTAAACGCACATACCGAGTGAATGAAAAGCTGTGAGTAAATTGAATAATGTTCCTGATAATCGCCGCCGACAATTTCCGCCTTTCTCCAAATTAAAGATCTCGGCAGATCCAATCATTTTTCAATCAATCATTAATTCATCTATCCCCTTCTTTTTCATCCTGCCCTCTCAGCGTCTTAATCAACTTCCTAACGTGATGAAAAATGAGCCGACACCTGTCTCGTCTCCACGGCCAACTCAGAAGGCATACTTGAAATCTTAATTAGATACGTGTTATTTACTGCATGAGAGATATACGTGTCCAGATCGTGTTACCGAATATTCGTTGTTGGTAGGTTTCAAGGGCATTAGGTTTCGACTTGTTAATTCCTAGTTGCAAGTCGTTATCGTCTGCTTGTAAATTGGATGCAATGTAGTAATAATTGATAAGCGGACCACCCATTGGGGCCACATCAATAACTTCTCAATGATATCTTTTTCCCGCATGATTGGTTTTTCTGTAATTTTTCCAGAAATTATATATACATAGATGAATGTAGAACGGTGGCAAAAGATTTTTTATCATTTACATACACATATACAAGCGAACACCCATTCACACCCACCCACCCACGTTCCCATCCATACTCATTCACCCACGGACCCACCCACCCTCCCATCCACACTCATTCACCCACCCACCCTCTCATCCTCATACTCACCTACCCACCCACCCACCCATCCACACACACACACCCACCCACCCACCCACCCATCCACACACACCCACCCACCCATCGACATCCACCCACACACACAGACACGTACACAGGGGCACACAGATAGATGCACATCTATATGCAACCTGGAGATCCGATGAAAAATCGATTTTTCGAATTCGAGGGCAAATCAATAACTCACCCTATCGGGAAGTTAATAAATTGCATCACATTCTCAGCGCTACAATGCTTGTCGTGTAGGTGTTTCATTCTTTATGAATTCGAAGAGTTTGTAAGCTCCTATATTGGGAACGACGTGTTGTACTTCACTATACGTATGTATACGCCTTAATATACATTTTGTCTTCTGTCATTGCGATCGATTGAATGCAAACAAAAACATGACATTTTTTCCGTGTGTTATGTGATGCTTACTTTTTACTTCGTTTTAACAACACGTGTAGGAAATAGAAAAAAAACTAATGGAAATAGCAATGCAATGAAAGATGATGACTGGCTTCAATGTTAAATACGATTGCTTGTGACGAGTGTTTGATATAAAAAAAAGTAATTATGTACATTCGTCAGACTGCATCCAAATGATGACTGATTGCGTATCTATGGAGTGAAAAAAAAGATAACTGATTTATTGAGATATTGGGGCAGAGACACAGGATGCTTAGAATAAACACGTGCACTCGTGTATATATATATATATTTGAGGTGGCATCGAAAATAGTTTTCGCGCGCGTGAACCAGTAGAATCGCAAGGTCTGGAGCAACAGACTGGAAGACGCGTCAAAGCAGAAATTACGAGAAGTTATGTCGGTCCCTCTTCACATTTACGGAGATTTTCTTTTACCAGTTGGGGGCCTAACGGCTGCCATTCTAGACAAGTATTATAAATTTTTGAGGAGAGTGTTCTTTGTAGCCAAAGCACGGTGACCGAACATTTGATCCCCGAAAAAAATTTTCCCGCAAAAATTTCCTAAGAAAAAAATTCTGCTGCAAAAATTTTCCCGGACAGATTTTCTTTTGGATCTCTAATGGGTGGTCGAATTTCTCGTCAAAATGAATTTCGTCGAATTTCGTCATCTTTGGGGATTTTTTGTCCGAGGAAATTTATGTTTAGAAACATTTTTCCGGGAAATTTTGGCAGGGACGAAAAGTTCGGTAATTCGAAAGGCTGTCAAAATACTCATTCTATGTCGGTCACAAGTGTGGGATTACTAGTAGGCTGTCCTCCCGAGGAACATCCTGAAAGTTGTGTGTCATGCAAAATAGAATCCATTTCATCTATATGTGAATGCTAATCACCATTTTCTCTGTTGAATCGTCAATAAAATTGAGCAATGAATGATTGCGACCATCAGGGACACATCAAAACTTCTCAGTTTCTAATTTCCACCGAAGATTCGTTCCTCTTCAAAACAATTTTTTTCAAGACATATATATCGTTAACAAACCGTTTGGAGAACCAATGTCGTTAAACGTTGTTCGAACAGGCACTCATTGAAGATCCGAATTATATGATGATTTTTTTCTGAATCAACGACTTCTTGAGAAAGTTTATGATTTTCCATCATCCTGTCATATTAAACAATGTCGAACTATTCATAAAAATCAAAGAATTACAAAAATTAATCAAACAGAAGCAATTATAATCTATGTGTCAAGTGGACCGATGATATTTCCTTGAAATTATCCTGTGGTACAAATTGGTGGCCCAAACTGATGGTACATTGTGCATCAAAGGCGGAAACTGACTCTTTTCCGGTCCGAGATCAATGCACTATATTTTCACATATCTGTACCAGAAAGTTTGTATGACGAGCTGATAAGTGAATACTCTCCAGCCTGGGTAGTTGCTTATCAACCGAGATTGGAAAGTGTTCACTGAAAGGACGAACTTTTCGTGCAGGTATGTGGAAATAGTACATTTCGGACCTAGCCCTGAAAAAGTAACCTGCTCCCAGGTGCTAGGTTGCCATCCTCGGCTTCGCCTCGGATGGAAAGCAGGTGGAGGGCGATTATTTTCGTATGGCGTGCTGGGAACAATATTTTTCCGGTCAAGGGCCTCGGTAACCAGAATTTGTCAGGTGGTGAGAGATTTCCAAAGCCGGGACCGCCAAAAGTTTTCAAGGTTCCTTCGAGGGGCCCAGGATGACTCAGTGCTTCTTGAAGTCCTTCCACGAGTTCCTAACTGCTTGTAGGTGACAGAGCTGAAACTTGGCAGGCAGCATGGCAGCCCTTGCCTTGTCTTACAATGCGAATATAAGCTATGAAAAGCAGTACTGCTGAATGGACACCCAAATCATGCAAAAAAAGCATGCAGCTGCTTGCATGAAGAAATGCGTCATGGATGATGATGATAATGGTAGTTGATAATGATTTTACGTTGATATTGTGGGGGTCAATCAGTCCTTGTCTATCTGCTTTCGCTGCGTGTGTACGGAGTTTTCTCACACTTGACTTTTATCGGAGACACAAATCGGATGATTGCCAAAAGGAGGGGTTCTTCTGAGTGATTGGGCGGCTCAGGATGCGTCATTTTAGTCTCAAAAAATTGATGCATTTCTTTATGGAGTCTTTCCACGAGTTTCTCTGTTGACTCTTTGCAGGTGAATGAGAGATTGTCAGGGAGTATAATTAGCGAGCCCTTGCCATGAAATTTGATACTGAGTGTTGGAGCTGAGAAAATCAGTGCTGCTGGATCGACACATGTTGTATCGTGTAAACAAATGTTTTTCGTTTGCTGCACGAAGAAATACGTCAAGAAAGACGATGATAATGGCACGGTTCACTTCTCCGGCTTGGAGTCGGCCGGCTCGACCTTTTCGTTGTTGAGCATTGGCAAGGGATGCCCATTCGCACTCGAGGCTCTCAGTGTTATTAGAAAGATTGAATCTCGCTAATTTGATTCTGCCGCAGTCCACAACATAAACAACATCTTTAATTGTGATTGAAGTCTCGGCGATAGATGTAGAGAAAATTATCTTCCTTACGCCATCAACAGAAGGCTCAAAGATACGCTTCTGATCGGCTGTTGGGAATAGCGAATGGAGGGGATATACGTCAAATTTTTCGGATTTGAATTGGGTTGATTTTCGAAGGTGAGCGTGTACATCAGAAATGTTCTGCAAGCCTGGCAGAAACACGAGGATGGCTCCAGCATACTTGTTAGCAGAAATCCACAGCAAAAGCTTTGCTACGAAGGCTGCAGACAGTTTCTCAATGTTTGGGTCCGAAAGCTGACTGATGACATGTTTAGGGTAAACACCTTCACTTCTCACTTGGTCCAGATAGGGTCTCATAAAAGCCGCAAAGTTCATGATTCCAAGTCCCTTCTTGACCATCGTATCATATGAATCTCGATATGTGAGGTTTGTCATATGTAAAATATCCTCAAGATAAAATTCTTCGACAGGATACATTACTCCTGGAATGTGAAGGCTTGGACAATTGTCGTAATACTCAGAAAATATTTCCGACTTAAAAGTAGCACTCATCAATATGAGCTTCAAATCCGGTCTCTTTGGTAGCAGCTGTTTCAAGAGGGCCATAATTAAATCAATTTCTGCAAAAAATTTTGCAATGCTGGATCCCACTTCATGTTTTGAAGCAAAATTTCGGTGGTGCAGAAAAACATGCTGCCATACTTTCTGCATTCTATTTTGTCCAATCGTATTTGATAGCTTACCGATTCACCTAAAACTTCGGCGCGCTCTTTTGCAATTCTTTCAGCAACGGATATTGCGGAAATTCGTCGGGGTTGAGTGCAGACAATCTTTGTTGTGCTCCCTCTACCTTTTTGTATTTCATTTTCAAGGATAAATTGAACAACTTGAGTGGTTTTTCCACAACCTGTTTCACCGCTGATTACAACTACTTGGTTATCGCGGATTAGATCAATAATTTCTCTTCTCATGCTGTAGGAGGGCAACTTTACCCGAGAGCCCAACATTTTTTTATAGTCTTTGAGGGATGTTCTCTTGCTTTCCTCCTCCTTCAACTTGCGATCTAGTTTCTCACTTTTGATGAGCTTAGAAGTCATCGCTGATGTAGACAATAAGTGTTGATCAATGCTTCTGGAAATAGTATCAAGGAAGCCGCGTTTAAACTTTGAATTCTTGATGTCCTTGTACTTGTCACTAAAGTGATGGGATTGATGGTCCTGCAGGAGCCATTTTGACATGGAGTTGTCTGTTTTGCGAACTTTCATACAGTTCATAAAATTGTCGATTGCTCTCTCAACGCTCCCATGCATGAAGAAATTGTATCTCCATCGCTTACGATTATTAGAGTAATAGGAGCCCAGAGACATTGTTCCCTTAGCAGTCCGATAGGGCCACCTGACTGAATCTCCTCTGTTGCGGCTGAGGCCAATTTTCCGTGAGGCGCGACGAGGTGTATCTCCTATGGAAGAGAAAAAGAATTTCATTATATCTACGGGAAAAAGGATCGGTTCGATAGGAATAAATACAGAACAATTTTTGGTGTTGTAAGTGTGTTAGACTTCCCCAAGAGTTGTCCCAGAACTGCCAATGAATCTCAGCACCCTTAGTCCATGGAGCAGGTATGTTATAAACCTCGGTTGAGATAAGAGGCTTATGTTGAAGATGTGAACAAAAATTACGTTTAAAGAGTGAATGGAACGATTTGTAATGTTTTGCAGGACAAGAGTGTTACTGAGCTGAAGAGTGCGGATTTTACAGAGAAGATTACGTAAACACGTTTCGGTTGAATCATCCAGAACCTCGATCGTATAATTCAGTCGCGAGAAATCGTGGGCGAAAAATTTGACCACATACATACCTAGCCACACACACACAGATTTTTTGTTATCAAGTTATCATACTTACAATATAAATTATAGACAATAAAATGTTTGGTTTGTTGACAGAGTGACAACTATTAGACTCTTTCCTTCTACGTTTAACTACGTCTAAAATTAAAAATAGTAATAACAATTGAAGAAATCGTTCTTTTGGGCTACCAACTTCTTTTGTTTTTTTTTCGACTCGCGTGCCGCGTGATTGTGCTCCTCACGGTAGCTCCTTTTGAGCATTTCGGTGGAAGGTAGTACTGGACCGCCACCCATCCGGTTGGGGCCGACTTTCGCCAATTAAGCGATCGCATTTTTAAACACACGGCAAGCTTCCAGAAACCCCTATGCTACGATGGTGGGTGCTTATAATACACCCCCCCCCCCCCCACGTCGGGTTAGGTTCCCGCCCGGCCGTATAGTCTCATTTTAAGGGTACCGCCGATAGCACACACGTTCCTGCTTCGGTCGAAATCCATGAAAAAATATTTTTGAAAAATAGTCCCCGGTGGCAGATACTCTACCCACTACGCCAAAGCTCCGCTAGTCCCCGACTGTGTGTGTGTGTGTGCGCCTGCGTGTTTTCGCGTGCGGTCCAAGCAGAGCTAATCGATATGGTTTCTTTTTTAACGGTACGTGCCGCAAAGGACCCGGTCTAAAAGAAGTTCGTTATTCGCGAAAGACATTTTTTTTTGCCTTTTTTGCATCTACCTCGTCATCAAGAGGTCTTCATGAAAAATGAACCACACCTTTTTTTTATAGAAAATCAAATTTTGCATGAACAAGATTTTATCAAATGTTTACGTATTACTACACTGTTTATGCTTATGTTAACTCTCCAACGTTATCGATGTCGATTGGTTTTTGTAACCGTCCTTTCTTCATAGCCTCATTCTCAATGTTATATGGGAATAATCCAATAATTATCCATAATGAATGACAATTATCATATTTTCAATTTTTTGCCTCTGACATAAGTGAAAATACTACGAACGTTATAAACATACTGGGTGCAACGGAGCCCACTTGTTTTGGTTTACTGTGTAGGAGCTTCGCTGCGGGTTACCTCCGCTTCCTTGGAAAAACGCTACTCTTTGTTTCTAAGAATATTTCCGTTTACCGGGCATTCCGATGCTTAAATGTTTCTTTATATACAGCCAAAAAATATATAACTGCAAAAAAAATTTCCCAATAATTTCAGACTACCTGACAGTGGCCATTTTTTCTACATTTTGCAGACGTTTTCTCGTGGATTTGAAAAATTGAAAAAACGTGGAGCCCCGCTCATTGATCCGAGCTCAGGAGGGTTAGACGAATGATCACTTTTTCTGGGATTAAAAGTCACTTTTCAAAAACACAATAATTGTTTTCGAAATTTATCTGCTCAGGAGTTTAGTAGTTATTACAAAATCAATACAATGGTTCCTCATAGGGCGACTACGCACAAATATAATTGAAATTACCTGATTGTTCACGTCGAGAAGCATCTCCTCGTTGATTTTCGTTGCGGAAATTCGGCATTCTTATCATTATCTTCACAGTTTAAGGATTTAACAGGGCATTTCTGTACAACTGTAACGGTCATTAAATTTCTTTGAACTATTATATATTTGAATTGACCAAAATTGACGAAGTGATCAGGGGGGTCCCACTCATTTGAAACTTGTGAAGGCGCCAACCAAAGAGGGTAAACTAAAGTAGAGGATCAGTCGTCAGGGGCTGACCGGCTCCAGGCAAACCTCCGGCTGACCCGAGCCGCGATATGGCGCCACAGTCGATTCTGACGGCTAAGTTAGTTGCGTATGAACAATTGAAATAATTTAGAACGCTCTACACTGAGGGAAAAATATACTTCGGCCCAATATTACCATGTTTCAGAGAAATAGATATTTATAAAAAAATGAATTTTATTGTTTTAGTGAAACCCAAGTGACATTAATTAACTACCAATGATGTTAATCATATAACTCTACGTGATACTTATGAGACAGAGGATCTTAGGTGAATTTGTACAGTAATAATTACGAATCCCGAATTAATTATTTTTTTATTTTCAAATTAATAAAAATAATGTTCAACCCAGGTCAGTTGTCATATAATTGTTTGGAGTTAAGCGATTCACATGATTACATTTAATTGTAATTGTCAGAGCTTAAATGCAACGACGCAATTTCATTTTTTAGGAATGCCTATTACTCTGAAAAATGAAATTGTTGGGCCGAAGTATATTTTTCCCTCAGTGTATCGTGAGAAAAATGATAGGATGGAAAGAAAGTACACACACAGACAGATATCCGAAAGTTATAATTTTGGCTCGAGGAGGATCAAACCCACATCCCATTTATTTGAATTGTGAAGATATCTTCTAAGAATGCTTTCGGCTTATCTTGCGGAACATCGCCATAGGTGGCATGATTCCGATCCCAATAACAATCATGACACATGTGAATGCTGATCGGGTCTAAAAGAATAAAACGATACTGGTGACAAATATTTTACATTTAAGGATGTTCGAACGCTATTTCTCACTTTTGTCAATTTTTTGCTAATTTATCCCAAATTATTGGTTTGATAGGCGGGAAAAAATCTACAATTTTTCTGTAGCCAGGTCTAAAATTTCATTGTCGCAGACCCATTTTTCAGCGTTTTGTCTAAAGTTTTATGAATTTTCATACAAGCGCAGAGAAAAAACTCAAAAATAAGTTTACGGTGATAAAATTTTGAGAGTCTATAAATAATAATGTTATGCACAAATTGTACATTGTTTTCCTCCAAGAAACCCAAAAAGTTGGAGTAAATCGTCAAAAGATCGAAAAAAATGACGAATAGCGGTCGAACATCCTTAAGGATGATAAGGCATCACGTCAAAAAAAGTGATAAAAACCTGAAAAAAAAATCTGTATCAAATTTTCCCTAAAAAAAATTTCAAGTACTTTAGAAAGCTTTTGTAGGAGATCAAGTTTGAAATTAACATTGGTTCTTATGAGGAAAAGCGTTATAAAAATCTGTAGGTTTTAAAAAAAGTGATAAAAACCGGAAACTTTTTGAGTGTACCCGCAAAAGTTATTAAGATTTTTTCTAAAAACATCAGGAACCTTTGCGATTTTTAAATGAATTATTTCACCCATCTAGTTACAAAAATTCTCCCTCTCGTTCAACGTGACAACGCCGCAGTGACGCGCGCCACTAGCGGCAACTTCAAGTGTCTATCGGTGGTATACCGGCTTACCACACGTGAAGGCACAGGATCATTGGATTTATGTAACCAAAGATGGACTTTTATGAAACCAACTTTATTTCTAGCATCACAAATAATTTCAAAACTTATGTCGGACTCAGCCATTTTCTTTCTCATCTGTACACTCACACAATCCTTACTACTGTTACCCACTTGCACCTGGCTTAATCTTTGTTGATAAATTTTCCGACACACGTTTTCGCTTCCATATGAAAAGTTTTTTGCCATTTTTATCAAATACAATTTTACCCGGATCATTTGACGCCATGAGGTTTCGACTTACACACATGGATGTACTCGTATACGCTGAGGGAGCCATGATTGGGCGCTCCTTGCAACGTTGTCAAGATGAGAGAGTTACCGCTAGTGATAATTTTCTAGCCTGGGGAATAGCGATGTTAGCTTAGACGCACCATATTTTTTGTTAGCTACAATGGACTGTACTGCTCTATCATCCTTAAGGGGTGACCCCGGTGAAACTTCGAAGTCCGTGCCCGGGCTTCGAACCCACCAATCGGGTTCTGATATATAAAGGCATATTGAAAGCACTAAGGAAAATTCCGGACCCAACCCATTTTGCCCCGCAAACCCATAAGAAACATTGCTTTTCGTGTTTAGAACTTCAAAGTGCTCTTCGGCTCGTAATTTAGGTTCGAGTTTATTTATTTATTTTTTTTTTCAAAATGTTCGTCATACTTCAAAAAACGAAGTTAAGTATCCGTTTTGTTCTATTCGCTTTACATGATGAGGAAATGACTTTTTAGTGTGCGTGTTTTTTTCATTTTTTCGGAAAATCTCAAAATTTGTTGTTTTCACTAATGGATTCTTGTAATCATTCGTAATATGTCTTTTATGGCGAGAAAAATTATTTGTTCAAGATTTAAAAGAACTTTATGATTTATTTCTGTATATTTTTGCCTGAGCAGATTGCTACATAAGTCTGCATTTTCTCGTATTTCTCTCATGGACAGATGAAAGTACTATAGTTTTTTTGTACTGAATGTAAATCCTGCCATCATTTTTTTTTGTCATCAAATACCTATTACGTATGATTACAATATTTAATTAGTGAAAACGACAAATTTTGAGATTTCCCAAAAAAATAAAAAAAAAAGACGCGCAAACTGAAAAATCATTTTCTCACGATGTAAAGCGAATAGAACAAAACGGATACTCAACTTTGGTCTTTGGAGTATGACGAACATTTTGAAAAAAAAAAAAATTAAATCGGACTAATCGACGATTCGTTCAGGTCTTACGGTGATTTTTTCAAACTTTTAGCAAAATTTCTCGTGAACACCTCGCTTTAGAAAAAAATGTAAAATAGTTTTTCTTACAAATCAAATTACCTAGATAAAAATTTAGTAACATTTGTGCGTTCCATCCCTAGTTAACGAGATAATCATGTATTCGAGGATGCCTTAGGAGCTAATTTTCTAAATTTCTATCGACAAGTTATTGCTGGGACCAATTAAGGCTCACATGCCGTTCGGACAAGAAGCAACTGCCATGTGCATTTTGTTAATTACTTAGATATTCTTGTGCAAAAGAAAGATAGAGACTAAAGATAACAAATGGTCCGCTTCAGAACCAAAAAATGCATCACCGGCAGCTATAAAAACATGAGTAGCAGCAAAGTTGCAGCGAGGACTAGACTATATGTCCACATTACCGTATAAGTACATGCCATACTATATAAAATACAGACTCTTTTGAACTCAGAAAAACTCGGATATCCAAATCCGGCGCGTGCGAGTATTCTACACAGTTGGTTTAACCCAGTGAAAGTGGAGGGGGCCTTCGACAGATGTTTGGTCCACAGTATGGGGGGCTCCAGTGCCCTGTGGGGTGTCGCGTCAGAAACTACCCTTGGAGTATGTTTTGAAGGCCACAACTTACGCCATATAATAACGCTGAGGCGCCTCCAATCGATCCAGTTATTCAGTTCGCCTATTTTTTTTTCTCGTGTATGCCCTATATACCGCTGCCATAATAACATATATATAACATATAAATACAGAATGAAAGTGATGGAGAATGTCTCAATGAATGGGCCTTTTCCAAATTATTTCCTTGGGATTATCGGGATAAGGAAAAGCCTATAAATAATGTTTTGCAATTGCAACATCATCGCACTTCCGGTTTGCTTGGTGCAGGCAGAAGTAATTTGTGGATTTCCTGATGGGCACTTAAGGTAGTCCAGTGATCTGGAATGTTATGCAGTGAATTATCCAATATCCAATATCGTAATGTATCTGCTATCGGAAGTCAGGTGACTGTGATCAGGAAATACGGAGACAGGACAACTTCATACGCGTACAAAATTCAAGTTTGTGGGGGACGAGAAGTGGGGAACATTGAGTAATTAACTTAGCCAATTGGTCTACAGTATGTTTACCGAATATCCGCGTTTTTGGTTCTCAGCTTGTGCAGATCACAATTATGGTTCGTTGCAGATAAAATGTGAGTTGTAATTTTGGAAATTTATTTTGAAATTTTCGGTAAACATTTGGTTCTATAATATTTAGAATTTTGCTATTACATATAACACACATATATTCATATATAATATATATAATATATATTATATAATATGTTATATATAATATATTATATATGTGTATATATTATATATATGTATGTATAATATATATGTATAAAAAAATGCCATAGTCAAGTTCTTAGTAAATATGAATTTGATAATCAGTTAAGCACCGGCGTCACGCTCATAGCGCGACTAACGACGGGTCAACAATGGTCATTAATAACTGGATATCTATCGAGAATCATCATGGATGTTTCGAGATTTTTGACAGCTGTGTCATGCTGTGTCATTTTTCATTGAAATCTGATCGGATCTGACAGATTATGACATAATGTGTCATAATATGTGGGCCTATGTTACCGGAGAATGTCATTTTATTACGTAATACATCAAGACAATATAACTTAGATTGAAGCATTTCACTTGGTTTGATGGTTTCAAACGGGATCTGGAAAAATTTGGCGTGATACGGCAGCTAAATGTCTCTTCTCACAGATTATGGCATCTATTGACGCATATTTGCTGCTGCTCGCGCTTATGTCTGTGAGTATGTATGTGTGCCCCGTCAAAAAGTTAAAAATTTTCGGTTTCCTCAAAAAGTTTATCTTCCAACAAGTGATTGGACGCAAAAATGTTATAAAATATTTTTTGTGGACATTCCGATGACGCTGAAAAAGAGGATTTCAGATTTATCTCAAAAATGAGTCGGTGGAGAGAGAGATTCCTTATCTGTAAAGAATAGGGCCCTTGCATGTTTTTTTTTCCAAAATACTCTCCTATGCACGTCGAAGGGGTTCCGTTCAAAATTCTTGGATGAGCGCTGGACAAAAAAATATGGCGTTATAGGGAAAAATTCCAGGTCTCTTTGCGGCAAAACTTAGGGAATACCAGGTCGGTGAAAATTCCACATCAATCACCAGAAATATATATTTTCGCGAACGATATATCCGGTAGGGAGTGCTAACATGCTTCCTAACAAATCTTGAGACGATGGCTGTACATGCGTGCGAAAGTATGTGTGTGTCAGTCTGCTTGTATATAACGCTAATATCTGGCACAATATTACGCACGTATGAATAATGCCATTGCAGTCGAAGCAAAATAGGAAGGTCTTGATGGAGTTTAGCGGTGATGAGATTTTGGATGAAGTCGATTCAGTGTTCCTATTATTATGATAACAGGTTCGCATGCTCATGACGCCTCATCGTAAGAATGGTTATAGATACGAAGAGTGCCTAGTGAGATGACACTACACAATAGTCAAGCTGTTAATGCCAAATAGGCTTTTGTCATACTTGGTTATTAGGTAGGCAGAGGAAAAGAATACAATCCGGAGATACTCTGCCGCATAAATTGGCTGAGATTGAAAAAATTGTAAACGGTACGTACTCCTGGCACAATAGTCATGCAGGGGAGATGGTCGCTGGTCGGCTTGGTCAAGCCTTGGTGGATATGATAACAAGGTACTTGGCTTGACTGCGCATTAAGGTGCAAAAAGGCACTTCTCTCTTTCTGCAGATAGGAAGACACGTGGTTTGGCATCCACTCTAAACAGTAGGTACATATAAGCGTTATGCGCGGAAGGGGCTCAGAGCGCACCATCTTATTGGATCAATCAGGACTCGATCTCATCAGGACAAATCCATATATCAATATCGTCTCTTCAGGGAGCCGAGAAGTAAATAAACTCAAAATGTCTAAAATGCCGAATAAGAAATAAGGAAAATAGTGCAATAATACAAGGGCCAGGTGGTAACTGAAAATGCAGAACTACAAATATTGTTGCCGCGTTATTCCACAATGGCATTAGCTCATGGCGGATGTCTTTTGATGTGCAATGGTAACTCAGCTTGATGTAAAGCAATCTAATTCCATGAATGTCTCAGCTTTGCCCGCCCTTTCCAGCGAGTCTCAGAAAACTGACACTTTCCCTAGAAGATGACTTCGGGCTGTTTACATTCAGAAGACAATAGAGTGCAATGAGACAGTGTAGAGTGGGAAGAGTTATGTTCTAAGAGGGATTAAGGGCAAATGTTGCACCTTTGCAAAGCCCTTTTCTTGGCATAATCCCTCCTCCGGGTACCTAAGTATTATCTTTAGTATACGTCACCTTATCGTCCTCTACTGTCCTGTTGATGTATACGGAGGTAGAGACGTTCTTTCTCCACGAGTGTCTTGGATTTTCTCTCTGCATTGGGGTGGACCGAGCAGATGTGGGGAATGAAATAGAATTCTCGGAATCTAATTCCCCTGTAGACCCTTTCCTCTGGAATTATTGACCGGCCAAAATGAAGAAAGTATACCGTAGGACGAAGGGCAGTTAATTGTTCCTCATGGTTTTTGAAAATCCCGGTTAGCTCCAATCGCAATTAGCACACTATTAATTTCCAGCATTCATATAAACTTTAAGATGATGAAAGAAGCCACTTTGCCATTTATCGGTGAATAAATAAATTTATCTGTGTATATCACTAGCAAATGGGTCAAGCGAGTCAAGATTCATCTGAATTAATACAAGTTTTTTGTACATACCCCAAAATTGAACAAACATAGCGTAATTTGTATTACAACAAATTTGCAGATCTCACACTAGTCTACTAGATAGGCTTTCCTGAAGTTGTGATGTTTATCTCAAACTTAGGCCAGGCCGACAGATACTTAACTCGATAGCCCACTTGGCGACTGATATACACTCTTTAGACACAGATAATTGGTGAAGTGGTTCTGTTTACAATCTTGAAGTCAACATAAATGCTTGAAATTAATGATGCGCTAGTTTCAATTGGAGCAAGCCGGGATGTTTGAGAATTATGTAGAATTCGGAAATAAAGGAAATGAAGCCCAACAATTGACATGGATAGGGAATGCATTACAATGCTAGTGAACAAAAAATAGGACAAGTCATTGCGGTTGGTTAGACTTAGAACAAAATTGGTTTCTAACAGCCCGCCCCCCGCAGACACAAAAAAATTACATACACACCCACAGGAACTTAGTCACTTATCGCGTCCATCATTATTAGCCCTTGAGTGGTACGGTGCGCGCGGCATGTAGAGACTCATACGCATTGCTTGAGTGGGAGAGAGACGTCGACGGCAGTTCGGCCTTGCGAGGGTTGAACCCACGATACCTCATTAATTAAGCAAATACGAGTAAAACTCATTTCACATAAAATGTGTATTTTTGCATGAGGAACAACTTAGGTTATTACGATTATTTCGCTATCCCTGAGCGTTCAGGCAATACAAGAGGGTGAACTATACCAACTAGAGGTGATTTCTGTATAGCGAACCGGTGATAAAATATTTATTGCAATTTTATTTAAACAATTCATTTGTTTCGCAATCTTGTTTTAAAGGTTGTGTTTATTATAACATGCATTAAAAAACAACAAACAAAATTGGGTATCCCAATGACCTCGTAAATGCGCAAGCCTATAATTCGTATTATCCTATGGTGAAAAGGAGAAGCGAAGAAAAATCTCGAAATATCTCGATATGGCGTAAGACGAAATATCTCGAAAACCGTAAGACCGAAACCAACGCTACACCAGTTAATGTGGCGAAAAGAGGAAATGCGCGTGCGAAGCGCGCGCCACCGCTCTCGTTTAGCAAAAAAAGGAATAATTTGCTAATTTCATCAAAACGGAACATAAACTGCGGTTTGGATAGCTTCTAAGATTTATGTATATGCGAACGTTTGCATGAGCCAGCCCACTTCGTGGATATACTTATGTACATACGCCCTTCTTATATGATTGTGCAAATTGTAGACTCCAGAATTTCTCTAAAGTTGGATTGTGCATCTGGATTGATCTGCGATATTCTGAAACCGACGTATGCGCTTTATATCATAAATGAAAATACTGGTTGCCATGTGCAGTACGCAGAGCAATAATATAAGCTGATCTTCTAAAATGCAATTGAACGAGTCTTAGTAAATACATAGAAAAATTTAATGCAACAATTTTGACTGCATCATTATGAGATTCTTATGAAACATAGTAGTCACTGTTATCAAGTGTTGGGTCTTTCTCACGGTTTTCAAATGAGACTTGTGGTATGCTACGTGCTATCATTTACGCTGGCGCTGACCTGAATCACATTCAAAAATTAGGGGACCAACGAGTGTCTTTCCACCAGGAACTTGCCAACCTAAGAGTAAATGAAAGGTGGAAAGGAGGCGAAGTTCTGTTTTTGAAGAACCGAGTGTCGATTCCACCTTAACTTTCGAAGATGTCTAATCCAACTTTTCTCCCATCCAATTCCTCATGGACTGTGCCTCAACATCTAAGTTCATGGAGACAACATAATCGAAACGAAACTTTCTTTCGGAAATTTCAGTGTAATAACCAACTGGAGCATTTTTCCAAGCGGTATAATCTCATTTTTCTCTTCATTTTCCTAGCAATGAGAGACTCGGTAAAGGTACTGTAGCCCATAATAAAACCATGTAACGAATGATCACTAAGTGTATACGAGCAGGTGTGAGTTACCCCTGTGTGACCGGTAGAGATATACATATAAAGTAGAACCTCGTAAGTTGCAACCTTGAAAGTTGTGCGACTTTCCCCTAATCTTTTACGTACAGTCACTGGGACCTGGCCCCCACTCGCTACCGTCTGCTCCAATTCGATTGCCCTCAGTATGTAAACACTGAGGTGCAATTGATTTTACTCGACAGCTGTCTTGGGTTGCGGAGGAGCTATAGTCTGTACGCTATCTCGATTTTCTTGACCAAATTTTTTTTTAGATTTTCAAGAATGTTGACTATATGCTTGCGATTTTTTTTTTCTTCACACATGCCCTATTAGGTCCTAGAATACGTTCAAGTCCTCGAACGTTCGAGTCCTCTATCTTCCAAGATAAATTTTGTGGCTTGGACCAAGATCACTTTCGATGCTTCGACAAGGAGAAACTTTGAAACTTGGACGAAAATGAATTTCGAGGCTTGTACCAAGATAGAGTTTGAAGCTTGAACGAAGATAAAGTTCGAAGCTTGAATTAACCTGCGCAACCAAGCTAGGACGAAGCTTATTCTCTAAGCTGGGATTGGTGTTACATTTGCATGTTCTGCACAGATTGACCGAAGCTTCAAAACACAGCTTTGGCGAGGATTAGTCAAGCTTCATTACATGGTGAATTCCCATCTGGGTAAGAACTATGTAGTTGATGCGTCCATAACAGCGAACAAACAAACATATTCATTCAATTCGAAGAAACTTAATTTCGTTGGAGGGAATGAGTTACAAAATCACATAATACTCTGGACGGTTTCTGCTGCACACATAAAAAGTCCCAATTAAGTCGTTCCTTGGTCTCAAGTTTCCGATCATAAATATCATGCATCAGCATACTCAGAATTTTTGTGCTTGAAAATGTCTTTCGTGTCCAAGGATATATACGGAGAAAAATCATAAAATTGATGTTCGGAGCATATTATTCTATCGCAAAAATCCAACATCCACAAAGTCGGAGGTTCTCCTCTAATTTCGTTGATCAATGACGGGAAAAATTATACTTGAACAATCTTGTTGTTGAAAAAAACTGAGGTGTTGGTTTGTGATGGGCATTACATTTCATGCAAGGTTTACTTGCGATGTTTTCGTTCCGTCTCTAAACAAATAGACGGTCTTTATACAAATAATAATGACATTCTATTCAATCGAGGACTCGAAATTTCTTGCATATTTTGTGCTGTAAACGATATATAGGTACATATAATTTGAAAATTAATCAATTATTACTTCATTATACTAACTTATTCAAATTTGAATGTAATAGTTCAGGCGGTGGCCGCTTCATGCGGTGGCCAAACGCTTGAAGCGAGGTCTAATCACTGATCTATATATAACTCAGTGGGTCTAATGCTCAATCCGAAGAGGATTGACTCCAGTCAAAGAGTTTATAAACTCTGTGGGTTAAGCGTTGCGAATCCCCTGAGGGACTCGATCGAAACGCCGCTCGATGGCGCGCATGCGCAACTGTTTGTGTTTTCCGGAAAGGGGAGGAAATTTTAATTTCTGGAATTGCATTTTCTTTTAATGGAGTATAAATTTGGTTTGTGGTTCCGCGGGGGGGGGGGGGGGGGGGGGAGGTTTCGTCCCTCGGCCCGGTCCGAGATCGAAGCAAGACAATGCAAAAATTCCAACATTTTGGTTTCCCGAAATCTTGTCTCCCGCCGTGCGTAGCCCTATATCAATATAGAAATAGTATTCTTCCAGTCTGTCATTTTGGGGATTTTTGCTCGCGCTTTTGCACGCTCTCGGCTTCGCCTCGAGCGCAAACTTTGCGCGAGCAAAAAATCCCCGGAATGACAGCCTGGATAACATTTTTCCGTTGTGACTTTTACTTTTCCAAGTTCGGAACAGGGCTAATACCAATTCCCGAATGAGGAAAAGTACAAGGGGGTACGGAACAAGATTTAAAGCCGTTACATTACTGTAAACGGGAATCGCATCAGTGAAAGCGAATGAGGGAGAGTATGGACTCATTATTGCGGCATTGGATGAGCTCTGTGACATATTCACCTTAACTTAAAATAGCCCAAAGTGGGAAAAGGGTTATGCGTAAATTGTTTTTCACATTTCTTTCACTTTTCATTTATTTTTTTGCATCAGAATTATCACGTTGAATGCATTGTTCCGTGGAGTTCCATTGCGAAAGTGTGTATATAATAATGTGTGTGTGTGTGTGTGTGTATATGGGTGTGCCCATATGTGACCTTTTTTTTGGCGCACGGTGTGACATAAATAGAGTTTTTCTTACTCCTTCTGTAAAGCAATGATCCACGGTCGTGAATCCTTCACCACGCACGGACTAACAAGAAAACATGCTCGTTACTCGCCTGCAAGTGACTTTTTTTGCTTATTGGGATTGCAATCCGCGGCTTCACCTCAATCTACAACCTCACAATCACCAAAAAAGTTTTTCACGGTCTAGTGATGACAATATACCCATGTCCGCAACAAATAACACGAAATCCCAGTAATACTTCTGTATAATATGACGTATAAATAAAAGAAATGTGCGAAATGTGGAAGAGAAGTACGAGAATTTCTTGTGCGGCACACGGAATTCCGATGTGTGCCATAAGAATTTTCGGAGTGTAGCAGATTAATTTTTGACGCGTACGTCCCACTTTCTCGGGTATTCTGAGTAATTTGTTGGTTGAATTCATATAAAAAATTCAATATCCCTAACATCATAATTATGAATTCGTGTAGTAATAATTGTTCTCGAGAAAAGTCGTGTGTACTCCAGGGCATTTTCGAGAGGAGGCTATATAGCGAAAACTAGTAATACTTATCGTAAAGAAACCGTGCTCGGCAGTTCTATCCGTCAAGTTCTATGAATTTCCTATATATGCCTAAAATCTTACGCGGTTCATATTAGAGTTCATATGCAATGAGTCTTATTGGAGTTCAACTGCAATGGGGGACGCGAATTAGCATCCTGTTTGCCCTTGAACCCCCGTTTATCAGCAAGTATTAGATATAGTACTATGATTCGGAAAACCTGAATCCCATGAAACCGGGAATATTTGCATAATTTTTTCCCTATCTCTAATATAAGCATATTGCTTCCATTCAAATCCACAAATCGGGGAGTTTCTGGTGCTCCTAATTCGCTCCTGTCTTCCATCCACAGTCTCCCAAATCTCCGAACTTCATCAGGGGGGGGGGGGGGGGGGGGGGGAAGGGCAGAATTCCAAGTAGAAAGTTCCTCTTCAACCATTCGTTCCGACGCCCCCCCCCCCATACACTAATCAAATTTGAACTTGGACCGATACAGCACTGTTCAACCCCCTGGACCAGTGTGTTCAGTTCCAACAATGGTTCCATAAGTGTTCCTCGGAGTTGGAACTTCATCTTGTTGGAAACGGGTTGCGGAACCGAAGTTCCACAAAAATATTGACATAATAATTTCGCACATGTAGATTCCCACTTTTTGCACTTTCTTGTCACTAAATTGCATAGAAAGCATAGCATTCAAATTGACCTTGTTGCAATACACAAATTTCACGCTTATTCCTTTCCCTCCCCAGGAGACATATAGAAAGAGAGTAAGCAGAAAGGATAGTGGAATAAGCATCAGAGGATCTGATTGCCAACTTTTCTATGCAAGTAGAGAGACACACTGACCTAGTATGACGCGATAGAGCAAAGTTGTATCAATAATTGAACATGCCAATAGCCATTGGGCTGTCTAGATGACTAATGTTGTTTATCATGTAGGTGGGTCATCGGCATTTTAATTGATGAAGGTTAAACACTGCCGTAAAAGCAATTATAATCGATATATCGAAACATGGAAAATCGTTCGCCAGAACCTATGAACCACCCAAAATTTCTTTGAACTACCTTTGCCAAATATTTGTATTTAGTTATTCAAATTTATGATATTGTCAACTTGTTGTCTACCCAATTCGATCCGGATACTATCGGGATGACTATCTCATTGACAATTTGAATACCGTTCGAGAAAAATACGTGATAAGAGTGCCCCATCAATTCGTCCGGCAAACATACGTGGCTTGAATTTGAGGTTTTTGCAAAGTATATTTGACGAAGATCTGTGTGCGTGTGTGTAATAGTTGAATTGGAGCTGATGACATGTGGCGGCTGGATAAAAGAGTGTGCTCCATCGGTATCTAAACTCAAAAGGGTCCCATCACGTTCACCGTGGCAATTTAAAAGTTGACAGTGTGGAAACACTTATGACAACTAGTACCTTCCATACGTGTTCAGGAAAATAAGTGTTCAACGGGAATGATTGTAGCTGCATATTTTATTCGCGTCCGACCAGGAAATTCAGAGCCTATTTAAAATTCTCTCCTAACACCGAAGATGTATATCGTCCGAAAAAAAATATATTGCGCGGTCAGTGTGTCATGTTTTTTTTTCACGTACTGGCGATACGTGAACAATTCTAATTACAATAATATTTTGATGATTTCAGGGAGATAAGAGGGTGATAAGATATATACTGCGAGGCTGGGAGTAGATGAAAGGTCGCTATGAATGATTTACTTATGATCAGATAAGTACTGCCAGTGGATCACATATAAATTGTTTTCCACACGTGTTAACGCACCTTGAATGAGTCTGCGTACTTTAAGACCCTCGATTCAGATGTATTTCACGATAATAATAATTTCTTATGGGTGAATAGTGTTGTCTACAAACCATCGTATACGTTCTCAATGATAGAATTGACTGATGGAGGGGGGGGGGGGGGATATACGGTATAACGGATCTTTTACTCGGAGTAGGTCGATACGTGCAACAGTTGACACCGATTAGAACATCGAGGAAACATACTTTCGGTGCCCTCTTCTTCTTCCTTTTCTTTTTTTCTTTTTTTTTTTTGTTACTTTTATTCAGTATTTTGATGTCTATACCGCCATATTTTTTCAACGTTTATGGATTTTGGGTGGTCTTTTACGACATTATATGCTTATGCGTTTATAAGCTTGGAAAGTTCAACGATAGATAGCTACGGAATTTCCAGCATCCATTAGATTTGACTGAAATACAACTAACACTTTTGATACATATGCTCATTTTTTGTTTTTTATCGTAAAAATGTTTTTTGTAAAAGGTGTGGAGGCAGTGATGACCTTGTTATTGAGACGGCTACATTAACACGGAATAATGATCATTAGGATCGAACTTGGGTATATATATATCGGTGTGAAGCTGGTAATAGTATGTCGTTAGGCGAATGCTCTCCCCATTATTCGTGATAGAAACGAGTGGAGTTGATATTAATCGCTCAGTGGTATCTCTGCAATGATCGATATCGGGAGAATAAGATTAAATATTTATCATGGATCAGCGCTCGCTCTTCTCAGCAATATTAATTATGGTAATTTTGGGTACTTCAATGTACGCTTCTATATCTTATGCAGTGAAAATTGGCCATTGATTTTCATGCGGGCGTGTATCACTATCTGGAAGAGCCGTTAGATCATTACAAAACGTTAGAAACGCTTAAATAATGCCTTCTTGTCGCCACAGGAAGGGAAATGTGTGATAAAAATTAATCTTGCATTTGATAAAGCTGCAGAATGCTTCAAAATTTTTTTTTTTCATGTTTTCGTGTTCGGGAATGCAGCAAAAATACGAAACGAAAATTCACTTCTGCGAACTCGAATTGTTTGACATACGTTTTTTTCATTGAAATACGTTCAAAGTTCCGCGTAGTTCATTTAATTTTTGCAAAGCCGATTAAAAACACTTCTGTGTACCCCAGCGCTGTTAGTCCGGTCAATCTTGACTTTAAATTGTCAAATAACGAGAAGAGACGCATGACAGAAATATCAATGTGGCAGGAAAATGCTTCGTCGAGGGAAAAAGGATGGACTTTTTGGTTTTATCTAGGGGCCAGTTTTTGTTTTTCGCCGGTATCATCAATCGGAAAGTATTCTCATGGTACTAATGGGTCTTTTAAGGGCTCAAAATAATCGGTAAATCTTGAGATGACATCTGTGCATGAACGTTTCTAATTCTGATCTAGAATATTTTCTGATTTACTTCTACAAACTAAAACATCTACAAAACTTCTGTGATACAATAGCGAGCGATTATGATAGAATCCCCCCCCCCCCCCGCCCCCCGTCGTTGGGTGTGGTTCCCGTTCGGCCTTGCCGTCTCATTTCGTAGGTACGGCCTGAATGTTCATGCTGCTGGCCAGTACCCATGGTCATCTATTTCGTGATGAAAAGATAGCTCTTGTATTGTATTAGGTCATAATGATGCTGCCTTGTCTCGATTCTCTCGTCTATCGCGGCAACCCTAATTGACTTTATCCCCGACTTGGGGATATCCCCAACTCGGGGATAGATTATTATCACATTAGGGATATCCATATTTCCAGTTGCGGTCTGTAATTTATCCGAATCGCGTATCATTTTTCCAATTCAATACAACGATATTGATCAGATTAGGATTAGGATGGTTGCATTGATATTATACTTATTCGTTTCGTAGTAACGGAATGCGTTTAATTTATTTTACATACCCAGTATCATCAGGTATCATGCATTGAATATGCAGTTGAGGTCGCTGGGTCAGGAGGACGAGGAGTACTTGAGAAGCTGTGATATCCTCAGTGAGAAGAGATAGTGATGATGAAAAGCGCATCGAATCTGAAATGTTTGTTACTGCAATAAAAAATCCAATCAAAATTAGCATGAAACAGGGCTGTAATGCAACATTAAATTAGTAATTGGAGATTCTTGAAAATATTACATCGTAACTTGCCGACAGATGGTGAGAGGAGAGACAGTGACTTGGGAAGAATGTTTTTCTCATTGCACATTAAAACTTTGCTGTGTCTATGTGCACTGGGTCTTCCATGCGAGCTCAATCAGACCGCGGTCTTGACTCATCAGTTTCTAACTGTTTAGTAGAGAAATTCTGGTGCCTCCGAAAATTAAGAAAAAAATCCTTTTGCATTTTCTCTATGCCTCCCATTTTGCCCCATTCTTCCTGCGGTAACACTTGTCCAGAAATTTTTCAGAGAAGTGACTAATCGAATTTGTATCGTGTATTGTAATTTTTTTAATATTTTTTTCACCAACGGCCAATTAAATCCACTTTAAGGTGAGCTCCACTAATTTTTCCAGAATTTCCTCAGAAAAATTATGGAATCTGTTTCTCCGTGGATCGCGTACTGGGCGGTCTCCGAGGTGGAGGTCTCGTGGGGCCGCCCCGTGATCTATGTTTACTGGGAATTATAATAATATTATTCTTCTCCTTAATGCCGTATAAATATACTGCGCTCGATGTTTTTTTCACTTTCCCTCGATTTTAGTTTTTGACGTATTTTTTGACGTTGAAGAATTTTACCATTTAACTTTATTTGACAATTGCGGTAATAATCGATGCCGGAAATATGTCTACTAAAAGTTCCACAGTTCTCCATAGAATTTTTACCAAGATATAAGTCCTATTTGTTTGTACTTTTTCACTTCACGGAATTTTTTCATATATGTTAGTAACTAATCTGAACTTCGTCCAGCTTATTTTTCTGTACCAAACCTTCTTCAAGAAATTTTCTCCATTTCTGCTTGCTTTTGACCTATTCATCGGAAAACAAGTGTTGATTTTTTAACTTCCCGATTTAGGGGAAAATAATATATAGTATAGTAAGTAGAGTATAGATATATTTCAAACCATTCTAATTTAAAAAGCGAAATCATTAATTTTCCAAATATTGTCGTCATCGATAATCCTAACAATCTGCAGAACATGTCGCTGGATCTCTTCCCGTATACTCTGCCGCCACAGATGATTTGAACCGCGATAAGAAACCCCACCATTTGAATATAAATCAAGGTGCCAGCATGCTAATTTTTTCCCCATGTTTTTCTCCGTGCAGTGGTAAAAGTGGGACCAATAAAAAAGTGAGTGAGAAAAAAGCCGCCACTATGAGTAATCATTTGAACGTGCTCCTTGAAGTGGTAAAAAATTCCAGTTTTCATAGTAAACCAATTTTCCTCTTCGATTGCCGAATGGCGATATAAACATCGGTCATAGCTAATCTGTTCCTGATCTTCGGCGGGCGAACCGATTCCTGCTTTCCGGACATCGTTCATCGGTCTTACAATTTGGGTCAGATTCAAGTTTTGATCAAGTCAAATACTGGCCAAATGACTGGGTCCAGACTTGACGCAGTGGGAACCTGTTAAAGTTCCGTGGACCTCGCTGAGCTCGGTTAGATCGCGCTATATGAGACGAGCGACAACGAAAAATTTTTCCGACGCGGATGATTGCATCAGAAAAAATTTTCAGGCCCCATAACGAAAAGTACCATTGACAATGCTTGGCTTGGACCTATCAATGCCGCTATGTATCGCCGTCATATTTTATTTTGCACAACATAATATACAGGAATAAATTTCAATCAATCGTAGATTTTTTAAATTTTAATGTAACCTGCACTATACTAGGAACAAGTATTTTTCCACGTCAGTACGGTAGTCATCTCGCAATCGAGGTTGCCAATACAGTGAGTTACTATTATCAGTAGAACAAGCCGTTTATAGGGGCTCGCATACACGTTTCTCTGTCACCAGGCGCGTTGGTATCCGCTTCACATATCTTCCTATATGTTTTACGACGTGCTTGAAAGCCGACAACGGTGAGATTTAATGGTCATCTCAAGTATGTACATGTGAGCAAGTTGAAGGCCCAATGTATAAGTACAGCATGGGACATGTGAACATCACCTCGGAAGAAAGTTACCAGAGTACACATAAAGTTTAATTCTCCTGGAACATTCCGCATGGAAAGCATAAAGAACTGTAGTTTTTTTTTTTCCTTTAATTTTAGGGAGAGCGTATAACGGGCGAATGCAATTTAACATAATTTCTCCGTATGGTCAATATTTGGTGATGATATTCACACTTGACATTTTGCGTGATTCGATTAGAGCATCTATGGAAATTAGCAGGTCGTGAATAGTACACGGTTGAAAATGTTTTTTTTTTACTGTATCGTAATTTTGTATTGTATTGCAATCTTTTACATGTATTGTAATTTTTGAGAGAAATTTTTAGACAGATCAATAACAATTTTAGTTCTGCTTGCAGTAAAATTTGGGAGAATTTCTTGAGAAATTTTCGTATAAATCTCCGGAAAAATTCACGTGACACACAAAATTTCCTCTGTGTGCACGTTTGCACGCCATTCCCCATGTTAGCATTGGAGTGCTTCATGGAAATTCTTCTCTGTATGGGTGTCGTTTGCATCCGATATTGTATAGGCGTCCAGTAACTGAATTATCACGTGAAATATCTATATCTAGATACATAGATTTGTCAGAAATTATAAGCAGATATAGGACATAGCGCACATATATAAAGTATACATGCAAGTATACAGACTCACTTATGATCTACATATATTGCCCATATATTAGCCGTGTATTTCTGCCACATTAATAACAATTATATATAGTTAAGTACTTTCCCAATATATAACATATTTCTTGTGTACAAATCTGTTATAAACGGCTTCCATTTTGCATACACTCAGAAAAAACAAAATTTCTAAATGAATCCAATTCGAGATTTGTTTGATACAGAGATTGTAATAATTGGAAGTAACTCGCTACTTTGCAGTAATTACCAAACTACTTGTTCCAGCTGAGTTTATAGTCAGTTGAAAAACGAAATATTTTATGTTAAACTACACATTTTCTATAGTCAAATATATCATAACTTCGCATAGCATCTGAATTCTCACTTTGGCGAATTACAAGATTGCTGGATTATTTATCTTACTCGAGAAGAAAATATCTTAATTGCCTATCTGAGGGATCAGATCTGATTATTAATTACTACGGTCAAAACGCCTAATATTTGTCACCAGTATCGTTTTATTAGTTTCATTATTTTCTGTTTTGGCACAAGTGGCATATCATTCAATCGGGGAACGCTTGCACCCAGTACAATTACACGATTTCTTGGAGCAAGAAGCTTCTACATACGCTTCACTCCTCTAATATCCAGCATAAAGAATTTCACACTTGAATATGATCAAGAAACGAATTTCTTGTCACACCTAAAACTTGGCGGAATTATTTTGAACCATTGGTGTCAGAACTTGTTTCATATATTGTACTGATATTGACCATATATCATACCGCCGAAATATATGTGACGTGATTGAAATATATGTCACATATATTTATTCTGTGCCGGGAAAAAGGCTGTGCAGTTGTATACTATGGTATTATGGATACCCAAGTAGGTCCCCCTACTTCTTGGGTTGTCCCCGTGCATGAGAGAAGGTACACATTGGGTTGCACCTGTGCGCACCTTCGTGTTTCAGCCAACGTGTTGTATTTTCACCTGGCAGTTGGCCTCTGAATCGCAAACGGAGAAGAGCCCAATCACTGGACTCTCACCCGAGTGGCCGTCCACGTGGGGCATATCCTCATTGCAAAAAAAATAAACAAATTAGAATAATGGTGAAATAGAGAGTGACACATTTTTTTAATCATCGTTAATTGACAGTGAAATGACGTTTGTGAATTTGCGCTGTATTAAATGAAGAATAAAATTAGTGGATCACGCATTGGTGGAGCATACCGAGAGGAAAATCTGGCGAGAGTATTCTCAGTTGAAAATATATCTCGTGATACAAACGTGTTATAGTAATCTAGTAACTTGTAATTAAGACTGGATAGATTGTATATTTCAACGGGAAAATTTGACTCTTACGAAGAGATCGCAAGGATGGATACCATACTGGAGAAAATGGAAAAGCTCAATTTGGTAAATGATTACTGACTTTTTTTTTCATTAACTTTGCTTGAGAATATTAATTTGGCCATATATTTTTATACATGGTGAATATATTCATTTCGTTCTGGACCTCTTACATCCGTTAGTTTTTCCGCGATTATCATTGTCGAAGTGCGTGCATATATTGTTATTGTAATAATAAGTTGAGCGCATCTGTTCCGTATGGTTTACTTTGCTGAAACTACGAAACTGTAAACTGTAATTGTGATTAGATCCATTATTTCCAATTTTCATTCCTCGCTTCTCAGCCTCCAGACATTTATGCTAATATGCACTAGAAAAAAAGACGAATAATGGAAATTGATGGTAGTAAATAAATAATTTTGTGTAAAGTGGATAATGGTACACATTGTAATTATATTAGTTTATGTTGAATAATAATGAACGGCAAAAATAAAAAAATATGGGAGTAGTACTCCTCTAATTTCGACTCTCGACATTTGCATCTAGCGTCAATTATTTTGTTAACTGTGGTTTTAGAGAAAAAGTCAAAACATTTCGAAATGCTAGAAACATTTCGTTTAGAATATTCAAGGTAATTCTTGGGTATCATGATGCAGCGGAAATTTGGGATTGTATGTGATAGGTTTCCGACAAATCATCGGAATTCCGTATGCATTGAGTTTGCATGTCTTGATACATCATTTCCGTCAGAGCGAGCGAAAAGTAAAATTTTCCTCCCGCTGCGCGGGGAGAAAACGGCGTTTTTCTCACCTAGGCTCGTAAAAAGAAAAATCCCTGGCCGCATATGCAATTATCAGCCGAGCTGACGGCCAGGTTGGTAAGTACACGGCTGGGGGTTTTATTATTACGTCCCGTGGTCAGAACATCGGAGTTGTGCCAGAGGCCTTCCTTTGGTTCGGCCGTGCGCAAAGAAAAGTTTTCCAGCTGCGCGGGCGGCAAAGCTTCCTTTGCGTCTCCGCCGGACCGGCGAAGGATGTCCTAACTACGTGAGAAACAATTACTGTACTTATCAACCTCGACTTCGGCTCCGCTGATAATTGCATGCGTGGCTGAGGATTGTTTATTTTACGCCCTAGTTTATAATGATACTGTTAAACGCTTCATATAAGTACGCGACGCGAAAGTCAATCGGGGCCTATAGAGGTTCCCCAGCCACTGGCCATTAAGAGCTCCGCTCTTTATCAATATTTCTGGAATGAACCAAACATCAGATGAGGATCAATATGTTTATTGAATACTCTGCGAGCAACCTTTTGCCACCTTCTGTTCTTGTACGAAACAATATTGAACAGTTCCGTCACATTGAATTTTTATGTCGGAGTAATATGACCCTATATTCTTGCCCTATAGAAAGGGATATAAAAGGTCAACTTTGGGATTTTTTTCCTATATATCTAAACGTCAGAAAATGCTCAAATTTTCAGCACTGTTTAAGCATGCACTCCTCTAGCAGCCACAAAATTTTCATCGTATTCTATCGATAAATTGTGGCATTTAAGAGCTGAGGAACGTTTCGCGAATTATCTCGTCTGGAGATTATTGCATTCTTAGGTTGCTGGAAAACTTGAAGTTCAAGAATTTGTTGTGAAGGGATGCAAAGTGAATGATTAATCTACATTTTTTTTCTTCATTCCCTTTTAAACAAGAAGACTACTCGTTTTGAATGACAAGGTTTTGGATCAAGAGTGGAACTCTGCATTGTTACATGATTTTATGTAATTTTTCTAGGGAAAGTCAATGTAACCGAGTGGAAATTTAATTAGGTTACGGAACAGTTTAGAATAATTGGCGGGATCAGTAAATGAACAGAAGTGTAGCGCAGCATGAAGAACCTAATGGCATCAGAATATCTTTATCCTAGGAGAGTAGTAATCATTTTCATACTTTGAAGATATGAAGTGGAATTTTTGAAACCTGAAATCGAGTACCTTACGAAGGAGAAAATCCATTTGATTTTTTTTTATACAAAGACCATTTGAACAAAACATTGATGGAGCCCCCCCCCCCCGAGCGTCGTTATTGCAGTATAGAAAACATAGTTATTGCAACTCTTCTGACGTCATTTATTCGTCCGAATATGAGATATTCGGTGGGAAGGTGAAATAACACGTAATGAATTACATTTGTCACGTATAAATCGTATAAGTGCTATTAATCACATAATAACTGTCCATAAATCAAGTTTACTAAATGTATCTCAGCAATTTTTTTTTCTTTACAAATTCATTAAAAGTAAATATAATTTTTGTCCTAAATTTTTCATGTAGACAATTGAGAATTTTCGGTTCAAAAATGTTTCCCCAATAGTCTGTAAGAAGTTGATCGTTCAAGTTTCCAAAAATCGGATTTGCTTTCACCCTAAAAAAGATTCTAGGGCGAAAAAAACCCCTGCGAAAAAAATCCCTTTTCATACCAGTTAAAATTGGCAGATTACGCCCTAGGGCTTGAACAGTCTGCGCTTCAATATAATCATTCTCTATCAATAACGTCACTGGACTAGCTCTTTTGACAAGATTTCCAATGCGTTTCTCCTATCGCTTATAGCCCGTATGCCAACGTCCGGCCCGCCTCTAGACATAGGCCAATTAGTTCGCGTGATGGGGAAATTTGCTTATCGTTTAGGCCTAAATCCGGCCGATTGGCGAACAGTCCAATGGAGAGAGTCTTGTGTAGATTCGTGATATGGGTCATACTATCAAATATTCTAGCTATATGACACCTTTAATAGGGAGCTTGTTGAACTGTTTATTTTCACTGCTTTCATTTAGTCATTGGCATTACCGTGGAGGACCCAGTTACGGCACACATAATTACCAACCCACGGGGAAAGGTTCAAATTTCCACAATACTATACGAAAATCATCCAGTGTTGGGTTTCTACATGATATATATGGCATGTATTAAATCTACAAACAGTCAACTTTGGTTGAAATTAGTCTCAGTTAATTAATAAAGGCGTAAATAAACCGAATAGTCGAATGTCCCAGTATCGGCACAATAAAATGCGAATGTCCCAGTATCAGCACAATATGGCGTCGTGGCGATCAGTGCAAAAATATAACTTCCTTTCTTGTAAGTAAAAGGTGAAATAGGAGGAATTCGAAGTAGAATAATTGGAAAATCGTAAATTGCAGAAGTGGACTTGGGAAAATTGAAAAAAAAAATGAAAACGAGAATTTTGAAAATGTATTAATTGAAATTCTAAACATCTAATATTCATAAGTCCAAACTTTAATAACTTGAAATACAAAATCGAAAAATGCTTCAAATATTCAGAATGCGAAATTTATAATGATAAACTTGAATATTTAAAATGGAAAAAATCAACTTTCAAAATTTACTATTTCAATTGAAAAATGTGTAAATAAAAAATCAATGGTTGTTTTGCTGGAAAATGCATAACTTAAATTTAGGCTATTTCGCGCATTAAAAAATGAGACAAGAAAAATATAGTATATACTCTTCAAGTATATCTATATACGATAAATCCTCACACTCGTGAGGTAGGGACCGGAGAAGCCAAAAACTAAATCATAATAAAAACACCACCGGTCGAAACAAATTCCTGAGACAAGAAAAAGTTTGGATTTTTTTCCATATCATTTATTATCATTAGCTAGCCAAATCCTGTTTTATTGAACTTGTAATACTAAATATTTGGCAGTTGAGGTTATCGATAATTGGAAAAAATCTGTGCGAGTTTAGCCGGACAACCCGTGATTTTTGGGGGTGTCCTAGTATCGGAACAGTGATTTTTCAATTCTAGACGTCTTTCGGTCATTTCAGATGAGCCAGAAAATTTGTTTTGTCTATATAATAATAGAAAAAAATGTTAAAATTGATAATTTACATACATTTTGTTGTTTATGTGCACTGAACTGGTGCGCGATCGGGAGCCATTGGCGCAAGCGCCGTGAATAGAACTGATCACTGTAGGGGTATGGGCCAAAATAACTGAATTCAAATATTTATAATCATCTACGACTCCAAATTCGCTGTTCAATCGGTGAAACCATTTGTTTCCTTCCCGTTAGTATATAATAGTTAATGGGGGGGGGGGGGGGGGGAATCGAACAAATTACTCAGTTCATAAAATATATCACGAGTGACAGTTCTGTGCCGATACCCGGACATGTGCCGATACTGGGACCTCCACGTTAGCAACAGATAATAATGGTAAAAGCAAATGAAATGGTTTTCAATCACCTTAATTATGGAATTGAAAGAGCACTGGATTTTCCAACGGAATTCGTACAGCCCGTACGGCCGGAGAAGATTTTGCTAGCTATTGTCACTTTTTTGAGAATGGTAGGTGTGCAATACCAATTGTCAGATGGGAAAAAGTGAACAATATGGAGAACATCCCCTTCTCACCGCTCGCCGAAAAAATCGTACTTTTCCGCTCGGAAGCCCGCCGGACAGTGCGTAATTGAGAACTAGCTATATTGAATGCATGATTACACGAAAACGAATCGTCTCTATTCTTTTGACTGATTAGAAGCTCAGAAAGGACATCATAATTTCTCTCCTGCCAGAGGAGATGTTCACGTAAGCGATGCTGGTCAAAAATTAAAATTTAGTAGAAAATGTTTCACGCCTTCTCCATCCTGACAACTTAATTGTCAACAAACACCCACAAACTCATTTAGTTTTTATCGTGTAATTATGTTTTGCACATCCCTCGAGTAATTACCCTGCACCTGCCTCAACCCGGGTCTAATCCCTTGCTTGACCCCTTTGTAATGTCTACTCATTTTTGTAATCAACAGAATGTGGCAGTCCGCAACAAGAAGACCCTGGTGGTCGAAATGGAATTATACATATAGATATATAAATTGTACACTTAGTCAAAAAAATGCTGTTTAATAGGTTTCATGTAGCACAAGAAAGATTACATTTGATATAAATATGATCATATTGAAACTAAAAATTCAGAGAAATTTCTATTGAATTCCTTTAGAAGTTTTTATAATATTTGCTTTTCTAATAGTGATTATTTTTCAATGGCTTTCATGATCTACAATATTCATTAAAAATGCCCGTACATCAGCGGTAATGGTTGAACTGAGCTCATTTTTTTGTATATTGAAAATGTGTGCTTGAATGCGATTGAAAAATGAAAGTTGAAAATTTTATGGGGATATTTGGCAGAAAGGAGCATGTAGAGAAAGGAACGAAACAACTAAGAAAGGAAGATAACTGATTTATTTGGCCTCTTGAACACTCTCACCAAAGATATTCGACGGGTTGAACTGGTGAATACGGACTTCACCTATCACATATATCTATAGGTATACACGTACGTCGGTATTTCTCTGCTCTCGCTTCGTAAAATTGATGGTCAAACTGTACAATCCTTTTATATTTTGGTATTATTTCGAGACTGTCGATATTATCATTATCATTATTATTATTGACTCTTTTCGTTTAATTTCTTTTTACAATACAAATATTATTTTGTTCCACTTTCCCTTTGCTCAATCTTGTATTGTTCACTGCGGTGAATCGCGTGGCGAATTTCGGTGTCTACGACTATCCCGATGATCATCCGGAATCAATCAATCAATCCATCAATCAATCAATCAATCAATCCATCAATCAATCAATCCATCAATCAATCCATCAATCAATCAATCAATCAATCCATCAATCAATCCGTCAATCAACCCATCAATCAATCCATCAATCAATCCATCAATCAATCCATCAATCAATCAATCAATCCATCAATCAATCAATCAATCCATCAATCAATCCATCAATCAATCAATTCATCAATCAATCCATCAATCAATCCATCGACCAATCCACCAATCAATCAATTCATCAACCAATCCATCAATTAATCCATCAATCGATCCATCAATCCATCCATCAATCAAACAGTCAATCAACCAATCTATCCATCCATCAGACAATCATTACGCTATTTCTGCATTGTATGTCTGCACAGCCATGTCACACACATACATGTCGAGACTTGTTTCCAGGGTACTGGATAAGTATCTGCCTATCACGTTAAAGGTCCACGGTTCGCACCCGGCCTCTGGAGAATGTTCCACATGAAATATTTTCTCATGGATTCCGACCGATAGCAGGAACATTTTGCGTGCGCTATCGGCGGTACCCAAAAAAAGGACTTACAATGCCTGACCCGAACCTAAGCCGAAGCAAGGGAGGGGGGGGGGGCTTCAATCAAAAGTGCGCGTCATCGTAGCACAGGAGTTTCTGGAGATTTACCGTGTGTTTAGGAATACGATGGTCAAAAATTGCGAAAGTCCGCCCCAGCCACATGGATGGGTGTCCAGTACTCCCTTACGAAGATAGAGCAGGTACCGTGGGGAGTACAATATCAAGGGACGGAACAAAACACAGACACACACACTCACAGACACTTCCCTATTTGTACTGCTTGTCGGAAATATTTCTATCCGAAATTGTGGAAAACGGTAACCGTAGATAATCTAACGGAGTGCGCACGTCGGGTTCGCATACTCGACGCTTATCTGCAGGCTCTACCTGCGTTTGCGCCTCAATTATGCAAGAAAAAGTTATAGAACATAAAATGTGCACTTTTGTGCGAGTAACATTGGTTAAATGTGTATTCTTTTATATAGCGTTTTCTGTAACTGTTCTTGAGTTACAGTGTCAAAATACATTTCAGATTGTTCATGACATAAATGAGGGCGCTCCGCTCACGACCTGGATGACCCAAAATCTGTTGGGACCTTATTCTGGTGGTAGCTTTAAAAGACCGGTCAAATGTTGAAAAAAAAACTGAGATCGGGCTTAATTGAATAATCTAATCAAATTGGGAAGTTGAAAAAAATTTTGCACAATTTTGGAGGTTTTGAGCTTCTGTTCCCACCATAAGGTTGTGGCACTAATATAATCCACAAAGATATGAGGATGTAGGATGTGAGGAAAGAATGTCAAGAACGCGGGAATAAGTGGCTCTCAACAACAGGTGTCTTGTGAATAAATCACACATAGGTGTCAGTTGTAGATGTGGACACATAAGGCCAAGTCATACTCTCAAATTGATCCATCAATTTTTTTTTCATTCTTTCAATCACTCACTGTGCACATTACGAAAGTTGCTTCGCTGCAATGTGAAGTGTAGTTTAGTCAAGGTGAAAGTCAATTGTTTCAAGTGGAAATTTCGTTATGCGTGTCTTGATTTATTCTATTCAGTGATGCCAATCAAATTGTCATTTTCGCGTTGTTCAAAAATTGGCCACCATATTATAAATTATAATTATTCGTTCAATTATCATGATTCAGCATTTCCTGTTGGGACCGCTATACGGGCTTTTTTTGTCAAGTGGGCAATTTTCTTAGTGGCCTCAAATTCATATAATTTTCGTTTCCAAAAGAGATTCATTAATTTTTTGTTAACACTATCTCGGAGTGATTGTTTTGTTATCCATCCTAAAATTCAAAGAAAATAATGAATAGCTCACGCAGCAACAAATTGATTGAGCTGCAGCTCGAACTTCCTCTCCTTGTGATACCAAAGGACTTTTAGTTCTAATAATTTCGAAAATATTGTAAAATTCATTGTAAAGTTCTTTCGTTGGAATAATATTCTCTGGCAAGAAAAAATAAAAATTGATCATTAATGTTTGTACCGACGTTGTACTATATCTGCGTGGCTGCAGGCAAGTGATTGACTTAACGAATATTTCGTTGTGCTCTGCGCGAATGTCGATGAATTTTTACGCCTAATTTTTATGCAATTCGTAATAGCTAAGCTTCACACCTCTTTTCATTGCTTGATATATCACTCTAATTTAAGTGCTTACTATTTCACTGAATTATCTGCCACCCCTGTAAAAGGGTTATGTATCCTAAATGCGAAGAAAGCCGATCAATCCCTCAAGCAATCAATCAATGAATCCATCCATCGATCAATCCGTCAATCAATCTAACAATCAATCCATCAACTAATCAATCAATCAATCAATCAATCCATCAATCAATCAATCAATCAATTAATCAATCAATCCATCAATCAGTCCATAAATCAATTCGTCAATCTCTCGATCAAGCAAATAATCAACCAATTAATCAATCACCCAATCAATCAATTGAGCGAGTAATTGATCAATCAACCAATCTATGAACCGATTGACAAGTGCCGATTCAGGACCGTAGTTGCTTCAATCTTTATAACATTCAACGATTCGTTACATAAAAATGAAGATTTCATTACATGGTACTTAGTTCCATTAGTTATTCCAAACTACCTTCGAAATTTGTATGCACTTGTTGGTTTAGGTGTTGGTTACTCTTGAGAGCCCTCGCGTCACTTTTTGAGTTCGTGAAACTCTACAACAGGATCTCGATTACATAAAAAAAATCTCCCTTAGCGGTGCGGCGGCGTACTTGTACCATTCTATCTTAACACTCCGTTGATTGTCCTGCGGAAAAATCATATTTTTTCTCATTTCCTAAATTACTCCTGAATGAATCCTGAGAATACAATTGAGAATTAAAAACCAGAATGATTGTATCTAAAAACATTACACCATGAAGTAAAAGCAGAATTTCTGTCGATTCTCCACAATTATCCAATCCTTATAAATCTTTTTTTTAATTAGTTCAGAGTGGTCATAGTTCTCTTAGTCATAGGTCTAAATCCGCGGGAAGATCATTTCATTTTTCGTCGAAATGTTCAAAAAATTTTGGACTTCTCGAACCTTTAGAAATTTTAGAAAATCTTAGAATTTTTTTTCTCCTCCCTCCTCCCCCCCCCCCAACTCCCAAATCGAACTCATAAAATCTCGTTGAATCATTAGGAAATTCAGCTCTCCGTAAGGCAAACGCAACTTCATTTTTTTTATGCATTTGGCGCTTATCCATTATCAGCATAACTTTGGAGATTTTTCATTCCTCTTTTATGTTCGACTCTCCATTATTTTTAACAATTCGACTCCCCATATGGGAAAATATATATTCTGAAAATATATGTACATTCATATATATTATATACTGAATTGGCATTTTTTATGTAAAAGATATATAAAGTATATATCTCTTGTATATATAATTTTGCGAGTGACTTACGTGGGTTTGTTACTTTCGGGTTACCTTTGATTGCTCCTTGTATATCATTCAGGTGATTAAATAAATTGCTCAAATTTAAGTACTGTTAACTCAAGAAGTTAATCGCTGAAACTTAACTATTCATAACTCAAAAAGTTAAAGCCCCAGAAAAGCGATTTCGTTCCAAAAACCTCCAATGTAGGTTATAATAATTATATATACAGATATTGTTTATGACAGCTAATACCTAATAATATCGAGGAGCATTTCAAAGAATGAAAGTTGTTGTATTGGTAACTTTCGTTATTTAGCGTTGGGCAATGGGGCATGTGTGCCAGCACTACCTATTTATTATACCATAAATTCTCTGTCACCACTAATTTTTACAGGCGTGGCACCATGAGAATTCATGCTTGACACATGATCCACTTGCTAACTATGCGTTGATTAGAGAGCAACTCCTGCTAATATTATGACTGACCGACGGCAATGGGCCGTGTGGTTAGAGCACTGGCATTTGTCACATGAGGTCCGATTATCGAATCTCCGTATTTTAGATTGAAACTACAAAGTCAACCAAATCTTCGCCTCCAAACCATGAATATTGACGAAAAATCAAATTAGTTTCGTCGACCAACCAGTTCGTCGCTCCTGTCCTTATATGCTGACCCCCTCAGCGTCTTCACCCATTTGTAAGATTTTTTAAAAGTGGTTTTGGCCCTGGCGATTGAACTTACACGCAAGATCCACGCTACCATTCGCTGTAGGATAACCGAATTCTTGTAATGGATGATAAATGAGTGACTAATGGCTCTGAATTGCTCAAATAGTTCATTTTCAAATGTTTAATAAGTACTAAAAGGTTATTTTTTACCTATTTTTAACAGAAAATCGACATACACGCAATACCGTGTATCCTAAATCGTCAGGGGGCCTATGCCATACCAAACTGTCTTTACTCAAAACCATTTATTCCAGTGAAGAAATAATTCAAATTTTCTTCAAATTAGATTTAAACTGAGTTGGTGGCATTTAGCATCAATAGAACAGGCTAGATAGCATCATATATATAGCACACTATATATGGTATAGTATATATAGCACACTATACATACTATAATATGTATAGCACACTATATATAGCATAATATATATAGCACACTATATATAGCACACTATATATAGCATGTATATATTATTTATGACTATAAGAATCGCTGCAAAAATAAATTTACTTCAGTTTTCACCATATAGCTAGTTGAGACACAAACAGAGATGCTCAGGTAAAGAGACTTATTAACACTCCCAGGTAGATAGGTGCATCCCTTAACATGTGGTTCGGCTTGGGTACCATCGGCAATAACGCTGGAGAGGGAGAGAGAGGGATGAAGAAAATGACGAGAGAGCATGAGAGAGTACCTTTTGCAAGTGCCTCTAGGTAATAAGATTTTTAGTTAGTTGACCATAGGCAAGTCTAGTGTAAAGATCTCTCCTTACAACGTTAAAGTCAATCGATGTAAAGAAACTTGAAAATTATAAACGGTCTTACTTATTTTCTATCAATCTATACTCCAGATTATGCAATAATGTCAATAAACAATTCAAGTCAAGTAGAGACGACAATGGACGTGTGGTTAGAGCACTGGGCAACTGATAGGCTCCACGGATCGAGTCTCCGTACGGGGAATCCCCTCTCGGGATAGTGGCGCGGAAACGTCGAGGCTCTGATACGGATTCATCGACGGGCGGGAGTTTCGTAAAAGAAACGGCTGTGCAAATTGAGGTTTTTTATGGTTCCTTCAATTACTGGACATTCCAAGGAATGCAATGGCGATTGGAAATTGTGTGCGTTAGTTCAAACTGTGTGAATGCTGTTTAGTTTGGGAAAAAGTCAGTTTCCATTGGCACCACGGCGAGGTGTTGCGGTATAAAAAATATTACAGTATCTTCTTGAAATGTGGACAGCGAACTACTGAAGAGGCCATGTTGTTCAATCTAGATGTTCCGTTTTTGCATATGTCTATAGATAGTAGATAAGAACAATAAATACGATAACATGTAAGATTACAAGACGAGAATGTTAAATTCCAATCTTTTTGGCGTACTCACTGAATTGATAATAACACTTTTCATACAGTATAACGGCTGAGACAAAGTCACAGAAGATAAGAAAAAAAAATTTTCGTTGTCTTGAGTTAACGATCTTGAGACAGTATAATCGCTGATAGTTTCGTTGGCAGGCGTTTGGTACTTGTGGGGTGCGTCTGAATCATTATGGAAAGTGCAAATTTCTAAAAAGTTTTGAGGAATAATTCCCAGAGTGAATACCATTCTCATCCCACTTACATGAATGGCATTAAACAATGGAATTGCTTACCCGATTGAAAGTGGTATTTATTTTGTATTTTAAATGAGCAGTGGAAAGAGTTGCGGAAATGGCGTATTATAATCATTAATTTCATTTCACTCTTTCCTTCTATTTTTCTCTTTGCAGAGATTTCCGAGCTGCCCTCGGAAAACTCCTCAGCCTGTGAAGGATTTCGTCGAACACTGCCAAACCATGCCGTCACGAGTGAAAAAATCGTTCTGCGGTTGCCTCCAGGTAAATTAAAATTGAATTTTATTGAGGTGAATTTTTTGAATGATAAATTTACAAAATGTTGTGAATGGCAAGTATAGAGCATGTGGTCTGAATGAGTGTGACACCTGAGCGCCTGGGATATAGCACCCTGGGTATGGCTCAACAAGTCTGAATCTTGAATTTGCTCACGGAACGCTTTTCATAGCATTTTTCGAGTGAAATGAGATGAAAATCAATGAATGATGACTTGCCTGAAAATAACTCATCGAGAGCAACAATATTCATAAGGGTGAAAAATGGCGTTGCCATTAAAAAAAAAGAACTTTGTGCCTGCAGCTTGCAAACTCAAAATAACGCATGTATCGGATGCCCCTCTCAAGATCCTGCAAATTTTGTTGAGAATATTTTTTTATGACCTACCTCCCTTAGAAGATATTTAGGTGCATCGTTTCAAATGGGACACCCTGTATATATATATGCATAATCATAAAGATTTGTTGGGGAAGTTGTCAAGTTCTCCAAACCTGAGCGAAACTGAGCGAAGTTGGGAGTCCCGGGATCAAATTCCGACTGCGACCAACTGGATTTTTTTTCACTGAAAATTCGATTTATCTTATCGAATTGAAGAATGGAAAATCTTTATAAACTCGCTAGTTTAGTGGATAAGGGTCTGGCGCGAAACTGGTAGGCTTGGATTCGAATCCCAACTGGGACCATTGGGATTTATTTCTCTCTAAATTTCATTCATTCTCTGATTTTTTTAGCCCCCTTAAAAGACCGGTTACGTAATCACGATACGATTTCCACATTCGGGGTCATTACAGTAACTTTCTGAAATTGGTAAAAAGGGCACAAATAGATGTGCTGGCTGAAGGCCCTCGAGCGATGGCCAATTGTAAGGCTTTTTCCTTGCACTAAAGACCGTTAGAAGGGGGGGAAAAAAGTAGATATTTGAGAGCGAGTATTTCACTGAATATATGTGATCGTTAGGAAATGATACAGCATCCAGTAATAGGGCTCTCAGTGAAGAGAAAATTAGAAGAAGTCTGTGGAAATAAAACAGTTTAGAAAATAAGAGTGACTTTATTATATTGCGTGTCGTGAGAACGATCACCTTGAGGTGGTAATGGAAACGCACGTGCACAGTTATTATTTTCACTCTTAATTTCGTTTTTATTTTGTGTATGCGATAGGTAGATTAGATTTTCAATTTATTGCTACATAAAGTGGATTTTTATTCCTTATTTAATGGAAGGCACATGTTATCTACGAGGGATCTTATATAGCGATCAATCTTGGGGGAATATTGATTTGCCTTATATTAGGAGATTGATTGATCTTGTCAAAGCAATTAACTCCTCAGCATTTTCTGCACGAAGCTGAGGCTTACTTTCACGTATATCAATATAGCATCATTTTGATTTTCATTGCCTTACTTGGCCATGGGGGAAAATGATATATTGATTTATTTATTTATTTATTTATCTATTTATTTATTAATTCGTAATTTTCGATTTTCGGTGATTAACTTCAAAAATAGCTATAATTCTCAACCAACTTTGCAAAATGAAAAAAAAAAACTCTATGAATATAAAAAAAATCTTGTAGATTGCTGATGGTCATCAACGCCCATGGTAAACGGCTGACGCGTTTCAAATGACGAAAACTATTTCAAATGAATCTTCGCAATCAGCCAACGGATGGAAGCCGACTCCATTTCGCCGTATTACAAAGAGTTTATGCATGATTACTTTTGTAATTAGCCAACGCGCACACTCTGCTCTGGATCAGTGACTTTAGCCCGAACTGTCTGCAGTGTTTTTCTCTCCATGTCGATATTTTTGGTTCTCCTATGCACATTATCTGCACCAATAACCGGGGAGTAGACTGACAGAAAAATTCGGTTTTTCCGAATCAACGGTGTTCGACGGTATCTAAGGTATTCTTCTCTGAAGTGATGGCAGTATTACTGCAAGAGAATTAATTCCTTCGGTCCCACTGTATTTCCTGTTCCCAAATACATATGGCGTTCACAACGTTTTTTCACTAAAGCTCTGATCTGAAGTTCATAAGAAATTTCGGTGAATATGTAATATTTATAATCATCAAATATGTCTGACAAGATAGTGAAGATTTCTCCCGAACATTGTAAATCAATGAGGAATCATAAATTTAATCATTGTCCGAACTCTTAACTCAACTTCATACGTATTTTTATCGAATGCTTGTATTCTTGTAGTAACTATGTTTACTTCTACTAAGTCAATTACTTGAGAGAAGAATACCATAACTATACCCGAACAGTGTGTTGATTCGGTAAATTAAAATTTTTCTTTCAATGTAGGTGTGACTATAAATTGGTCGAATCGGTAACTTTTTGATGGAAAGGGATGGGGGAGGGGTGGGGCGTGGCCTCCATCACAGGCGCCCAACATTGTAGTACAGGGGTTTCTGGAGGTTTACCCTGTGTTTAGAAATACGATGGCCTAAATGGCGAAAGTCGGAGCCTCTTGGGTGGGTGTCCAGTACTCCCCCTGCACTGAGAAAAAAAAAAATCTTGTACCTAGAAAATTTCTTCCAATAAGAAAATTTTTCTTAAAACTAGCAAATATTCCATTTTTTCCCCATAAAAAATACATCAATTTCTTGACGCAAGAAAAATCCTCTGCAGAAGAAAATTTTTTTCTCAGTGTGAGGGAATGTTCAACCAGCAGCTACCCTAGGAACTACAAACGAGAGGGACGGAAAAGAAAAAAACTAAAGATCAGGGGGAACGCGTCAGAATAATAAAACTTAGAGAAAATTGCGTGAATGTGGTTTGGGATTTTAGGATTTGAAAATAATTTATCTATATCGGGGAATATAATCAGGCAATACTTGCCATGCGGTAGGCTCAGATTCAATTCCCGTCGGTTAGACTAATGGTTTTCTAATTGGTAGAAAAAGTATTGGTTATTTAGCTGAAGGCGCTCGGGCAATGACCATCTGTGAGCATTCTTGCAATAAATTTCGACATTTAACATTTTTTCAGACACCGGATAAATGTACGGAATGGATTAATCCCGCTGTCCACTTCTGTCAGACACTTATGAATCGATTTTTTTTCTCTGTATAAATTTCTCCAAGATAACCCACAGCATAGATTGACTTACTAACGGGTAATGATAACCTCCACAGCATGGAGTAAGGCTTATCCATGCTTACCGGAATTACCTGCCAATCTCCATTCTCCACCTTCGAAACTATTACCTCTCGAAAATAAACTACTACATTGGAACGAAACTATTAGGAGTTATACTGGAGAAGGATACAAAATTATTCATTACAAAAGAGAATTGTATTTTCCGAATATTTTGAAATTCACTGATTTTCACCTGAATCATCTAGCCTTCATCGTAGTTTCATTAAATAATTGAACTGATATTCCTACACGTCATAAAATATTAATGGACTGGAATTGCGGAATTCTCGTTTCGATTTCCGAACAAATTTTTTTCAACATTACAGTTAACAATTTTTCGATAATCATTTTTAGCGCAATGCGAATTTTCGCGGACAAATTTCCGAGGCTTATTCAGAAAGTTATGCAACATATGTTATGGATATATATATATATATATATATACCGAATGCTAGATTTGACATCAACATCGTAATAAAATGCAATAATCTCTGATCAATACCTAACTAATTAATAACCGGCATTTGCGGCAAGCCTGGAAGCCTGCCTTGAGTTAATCAAAATGTCGCGCATGGTTTCAACGTTTCAAAAATTCAGATGTGGATATGGAAGACAAGAAGCGCCCCGGTGCCCCAGAACAGTTTGAAGATGACATTGGTGTCATTGTATTATTATACACATCAATATTTTTTGATACAATGGGCGTGGGCAGGGTTTCACGCACGTGCAGCGTGCGGGAAACGTTGCTTTGCGCACAGTGTGTCAAAAAATTAATTTTCGCCTTTACTATGATAGATATCGGAATTCTGAAAATTAGAAAATTATTCCATGAAGTAACTGTAGCTGTAGTTTCAGACAACAGGAATTTGGAGAATAGTGCAATCTCCAGCTTCATCAACCGGGCAGCTTCATCATACCTAGTTTTCATCGAAATTCGTTTCCCGTGAATTGTTCCATATGAGCTGATCTAATATCAGTTATTTTCGAAGCAAGAACTTGGTGAAATTGTAGTCTTTAAAATTATACGGCCTATCTTCACGCAGTACTTCAAGACTCCGTTAGTAAAGCACTTAATTATCGTTCTCACCAACTATACTGCTATGTATTCATCATCTTGACGGGTGTTTATGATGTATTCCCAATTACGAACTATGATGCTGTTCCACTCAGGTGATGCATTCAAGGTGTTCTCTATATTCCGCATTGTAGTTAAACCTGTAACTGTCAAACAAAATTATCTGAACTTCACGGCCCATTTTATGCACATTAGATGTTTCATTAATATTCCGAAAATATCCTTGTCATCAAACAAAATTCCGGGAATATTGACTTCAGTTACAATTTTATGAATGATGATTTTTTCAAGAAATTACAAAATAGACGGAGTGCGGCACTTTACTGATACGCCACCAACGAAAGTTCAAGGAAGAGCTCAATGGAGTGACTGTGCTACCCGTATACAATCGGAATATTTTCCGTTCGGTTACGTTTAAGCTGTGTTTTTTTTTTGGTAAACAACTTTCACATACGTGGATTTATGTAAACATCAATTTCGGGATCAATAACACACCAAATTGAAATGAACTTCTCCTGCCTGGACCATTATGCGGTGATGTGGAAATGGTAGGTTCTCTTCTAATAAAAATCCATGCTTTATTTGACAATGTAGTCAACGTTTCAAGTGCTATATACACTCCTCCTCAGCGCCGAATTTATATCGGCATAAATAATGTTTTTTTTTAAACCACATATTGAAGTTACAAATTTCGTAAAATTTTTTCAAATTAATTATATTATCTCAAAATTATCTGACCATCCGGTTGGTCTTCTGTTACTTATATCTTATCGTGAAGCTTTTTCAATTAACAAGTCATTGGTAATTGTTTCCCTTTAACAGGTGGTTAACTTCAATCACACACATGTCATTCCATACATGATGTATTGTGCTGAGTTGTAGATATGTGTTGGTCAAAATAAATTAATGAATTGTTAGGGCAGTAAATGGTTGTGTACCGGCGATTCCCTCCCCCTCCCCAGCCCCTGGTGTCGGATTAGGTTCCCGCCCGACCGTTCTCATTTCATGGGTACCATCGATGACACACACATAATGTTGCTGCTATCGGTCGGAATCCATGAATAAGTATTCCATCATGAGAAACATTCTCCGGAGGTCGAGCGCGAACCTAGGACCTTCAATTAGGCAGGTACTTCATCACGCTAGCCCTACCTGCGTATGTGTATCTTTGTTTTCCTTCCTCTTTTTCTATTCTTTCTTCCTTTATTAAACAAATTTACCAAATTTAAGAAAAAAAAAATCAAGTGCAAGGGACAATATCCCTTGGCACATACAGTACAATTTGGATTGTCCAATTGTCCAATTGTCCAATGGATGACCACGACGGAACATCTGCGAAGCAATACTTCATTGTGTAGGGGACGATAGCCACGGCTTCTTCAGTAGAGAATCCTTTTCGGTATTCCACGGGAAAAACATCCTCCGTTTACTCTGGGTCAGCGAGAAACCCAACTCCCGAAACCAAGGGTGCCAAGGGTAGGCTCCCTATAACAGCCCATGAAGGAAAAATGAACAGTGATGATACAACACTTGTATTCCACGCGGACAACCCCCGAAAGGGGAATTCCGCCGTCGGTTCCCATCAGGTGAAAGCCCTGGATTGTGGGAAGAGCCAAACATCACTTGATCGTGTATGCATTCGTGTGTGGCTGTGTGTGCGTGTGTATGCAGCATAAACAATGTTTTACATCAATTCGACGCAGAATCACTAATCAAAGGGTTGAGGAAATTCTTCTTCTTCAGACATGCTTAAAAGGCGATATTTCTTGATACCTCATGGGAAGTTATAGGTGCGACCCATAGAAGGTCGCACTCATATCCCGTTTATTTAAATTCTGTTTTTCGAGAAGTATTCAACCAAATCATTGTAGATCAATCAACATCTCTATACCCGTTAGTAGAAAGTTATCGAGATGTTGCGGATATGTCTATGTCAGTGTTTGTATATGAGAGATGTGTTATGCGAAATAACATTTATATCTATTCGAGAGCATAGCCTCCATATCTGTGTTCTCCAATACAAAAAATGGCTTTGTAGTTCTTCTCTGTAGATTACAAATACGGTGACTCGACAAGTCATCGTGAAGAAGTATAAGAACCACTTTCCTAATAGCGAAACGAAATATCCTGATATGAGAATCGGCTGATTACACACTTGTTTTCGGATTTGGAAAGGAAGTACTACCCCAAAATTTGAACAAAAAAGATTTGTTTTCTGAAATTATTGTCTTAAATCGTCTGATTATTGTTATCAGCCATGAATACACAAAAAGTAGGATGATGCAATGACAAATTAATCCATAATTAAGTAAAAAAAGAATGTGAATTCTTTGATTTTATTTTTATTTTCTTATTCATTTTATTACGTTTTATTTTTTTGGGATTATTACAATAACTTTCTCTAACGCAAATTAAAAAATTATATGGATTGATAAATTGAGTGAAATTTTTTAATTTCACTGACTGAGTATTAATAGATTATCCGTTACTTCATGAATATGTAATGAGATGACCTGGCGGAAAATTACTCTATTAATGAGAAATGATTGTGGATAAACGTGATTATGATAGTCATGGTATGACCCATTTCTGATTGTTTGATTGATTGTCGATAAGAAAAACATATAGCTTACCTTTTTACCATTTTTTTACATCACATTGATTATTAGATCAAGAATCAATGTGGGTTTATAAGTAGTAATTAACATGCTAATTTATTAATTAGGGTATAATTTTTCGGTGCCTAAATTACGTAGATTATTTAGCTTCTGTCATTTATTAATTGTCAAGTATTTGAGCGAAACTTCTTCAAGAATTCCTGAATTCCTTCCGTCTATTTAAGTGGAGATAAAAATCCATTATGCGAGGGAGTCGAGTTTAGAGTAATTATACTCTTGAACTGGATCAAATTTCTTGGGAATTATTTTGTAGACATGTTCAAAACGAACGATACAAACAATTTTGATTCCTCATAAAATTAATTGAGTAATATGCAATTATCGAGTTGTTATGTTTAATTACTTAAGACATGATTACCCGAACTGACAATCAACGATTATGTGCATAATCAATGAAGTGTAATTCAAATTGACAAGTATACAACGTCCAGAAAATTCATCTGCGAATTTAAAAGTGCCATTTTGAGAGGGTCCCTGGAGCCGTGCGATAAAAAAATAAAACTCGTTTCTGATAGAGGGAATTCCTCGGCATTCACTTGCTTTGGGTTTTTTTACGGTGACATTTTCATTATCTAAGGTATTTGGGCCCCAAGCGGTGTGACTAGTCGGGTTATCAATTTGTCTTAAGGCCATTTCAAAGGACGTGTAGCTCAGGATCAAATGCAACTAATAGCGAATAGGGAGAATTTTTATTTGGATATTTCACCATCTTTATGACTGCATAGATGTGGAATGGAAGTCGTAAAAAGGTGGCCCGAAATTCCTGGGGCGAATCTCACTATAAACGTTCATCCTTATTATTTATTATTATTATTTATTGTTATTATTTATTTTTATTATTTATTATTATTATTTTTATTCTTTGAGTTTATATATCAAATACGATTTGCATTGTGAAATTTTTTTGTCTGAGGTTCCAGAGAGATCTCAGTTCGTTGGAATTTGGAGGTAGTATTGTCACTGACATCAGGACGATTCAGGAAAATATATCACTGAATTTTTTAACAATTTTTGGTTATTTTCATCTGAGTAAATGTTGCACGGCCACTATCAGGAGCATCGAAAACTCGAATTCAGTGGGCCCTTTGCAACTCAATAGGAAGAATAGTATTTTTTGAACCTGGGCGAGTAAAGGAGAGTTCTCCGCCATATGTGCAACGAGTCCAGTGGCGCGTGCCTCGCACGCGCATTTGCCTTTTCTGCCGCACTGACTGGTGTCGCGTCGATTTCGTTCTTACGGTTTTCGATAATTTCGATATATCGATAGTTTCTTTCGCCTCTTTTTGTTACTATATTGGAATACTATGTAGGAATTACCCAAGTGTTTCGGATCGCATTGTAAACCGTCCAATCGCTATCGTAGACCAGGATATCGATTTAAAATAAAGTCTATTAGCCTTTGTAAAAGCACAAGAACAGAGTATAAGAAACAAAAAAGAGACAGCCAACATGAGAGTCATTAAATCAACTACACTAGTATGCATCTTGTAGGGTATGGTGTAGATTATACTATATTCTATTTCGACAATATAGAATTGGCAGTTCCTTTATATATATATATATATATCCACAAATTTTTAACGAACATTGTTCCTGCCTCAAGCAAATTCAATCAATACTTTTTTGTTCAAAATAAACTAAATTGTCTACAAAAAAAATATTAAACATAATATTCAAACTTCATTTTGAATTCATGTGAATCAACAAGAACAAGAAGTTCCACGATCCAGCCATGTAATGGAAAAATCTTAGAATGCACAATTACAATTGGCAAACAACGAGATGATGAAGATTCAAGAAATATTTTCGTGGGCATCCAACAAGCTATTCAACAATATATGTAGCAATCTTCTGAAAGGGCAATTTCCTAGTCACGTGTGAAAGTACCTGAGGAATGTCAGCGGCCCAGAGACGAGAGCCGGTTGCTTGACCTTTGGTTAGTCATTGGCAATTCTGAGAGGCAAAATAATGTCAGACTATCTTCTTTACAAAATTCTAATGATCGCGACTCCTAGATCAAGTAATTGATTAGAATTACTGCGTATTCCTTATCACAGGTGCTTACCAATGGCGAAGAAAAAAAAACCGTGTTATTAACCTCCTGATGAGGCAGTTATTGTTTGGTCTCCAAAGAATGGATTTTTTATAGGTTTGCAGGCTTTTTCGATAATCTAAATCTGGTGACAGCGATAAATGCGTGCGCGCGCGTGTGTGTATATGTATGCATATATGTATGTGTGTATGCATGTGTGTGTGTGTCTGTATGTGTGTGTGTATGTGTGTGTGTGTGTGGAGAGTCACAGGCAAAATATAATAATTACAATTCAGTATTGCAATGTACCCAATATTTTTCTTACTATTGTTTTTTTTTAAAGGATGATGAACCACCGGAGATCACATACTGCGTGGTTGAGCAAACGGGCACACTCACGCTTCAAGCAATGACACCAACCTTACCAATGCCTGCCGAGGAGGAATTGAACAAAATGTTTCTGGAACTTGTCGATGAACTGGATCTCACACAAGCAAATCGTCAAGCTGTCTTGGCACTTCCTGCTAACAAAAAATGGCAGATCTATTGCTCACGAAAAGGAAATGATAGTTTGGATAATGGGGGGCTGAGAACAACGGATCTCAGCGGTGATCCTGAGGACTACATCAATAGAGTTCGATTAATCGCTAGTGTGAGTGGTTAGAGAAATATCACAGATAGGATTTTTCTTTTCATAAAATGGTATAGTCACTTCTATCTTGGCAATTGCTGATAAAACTGATTATATATTAGAGAAAACTTGCTCATAATTCGCCTCAGGTTTTTGGAGTGCTTTGGAGCTTTTCTTTAATTATCAACGAAGATTGGTTGTGGCATATTTAACGCAGCCGTTTGTTAATAGTTAATGAGGCTTGTTAATGATAAATAAATCCTTCTATTGGTCCATAAGAATTGAGTTTGAATGCAGCTACGATAGTGCAATATTTTCACTCAGAAAATACATAAAAAACAAACAAACAACCAACCAAAACTGGGTCTTAGTCAGCCAATTTCGTTTCGTGACAGTTTTTCCATATATACATATATATACTAGTATGGCTTCGCACGCGCATTTCCTTTTTCCGCCGCGGCGACTGGTGTCGCCTCGGTTTCGATCTCACTCGTTTCGATAATTGCGATATATATCAATATTTCCTTTGGTCTCTCCTTTCTACTATAGAGGTTCGCTGTCCCAAGAGTATGAGACACCCTAGTGACGCTAGGGCAGTAAAAAATGGAAGTAACTTTCGGATGTCTCTGAGATAACATTCTGAACATAGGGCTTTATGTTTATAATGAAATTTCTAGACCTTTACATATCTAACTTGGATCGGGATGTAAAAAAAGACTGCGTTAATTACCGAGAGATAATTGGAATTGAATGTGATCTTTATTTTGTGCAGACCGCCTTTTCGGAGGATACGGAGGAGCTAGCGAACCAAATGCGCCAAGTTGAAGCTCTGAAGACAGCACTGCGTACGCAACCGCATAGTTTCGTCCTAAGATTCATTGAATTGGATGGTCTGAATGCCCTCCTTCAGGTCCTGGGAACAATTGACGTTGAAGCTACACACAACAATTTGCACACGAGTGTTATAGGATGTTTAAAAGCACTGATGAATAATTCGGTAAGTCTGAGATGATTCTGCTCATTCCAAGACTATGTAACGTCAATTACAATCTATCTTATTGCAATTTTCAGAATGGCAGAGCACATGTATTGGCTCACTCAACAGCAATTAACACAATTTCACAGTCGCTGGCGACTGAAAATATCAAAGCAAAAATTTCAGTATTGGAGATACTAGGTGCTGTCTGCCTTGTACCTGGTGGTCATCGTAAAGTGCTGGAAGCAATGCTACACTTTCAGCAGTATCATTCTGAAAGAGCGCGATTTCAAAGCATTATCAATGATTTGGATAAGAACTTCGGTATATACAAGGATAATTTATCATTAAAAACTGCCATAATGTCATTTATCAATGCAGTTCTAAATTATGGACCTGGCCAGGTAACATTGGAATTCAGACTTCATCTTAGATATGAGCTGTTGATGCTTGGTATACAGCCAATAATTGAAAAGCTACGAAAATATGAGAACGAAACACTGGACCGGCATTTAGATTTCTTTGAAATGGTGAGAAATGAGGATGAGAAAGAATTGGCGCGCAAATTTGAAAAGGAGCATGTTGATACGAAGAGTGCAACGGCAATGTTTGATTTGCTGAGGAGGAAGCTCAGTCATACAGCAGCTTATACCCATTTTCTGAGTTTACTGGAGCATTGTTTATTGCTGCCACTGGATTATGGATCGCATCCGCAACATTGGTTGCTCTTTGATCGTATTGTACAGCAAATTGTATTACAGTCGGAGAGCAATGGGCCTAGTACGACAAAAAATCCAGACGTAGCACCGATTGAAATCAATGTCAAAGAGATTGTGCATTTACTGGCTAAAGAAGAAGAACTGATGGCAGCGAGAAAACGCGCTGAGGAGCTAGAGCGCGAGAATACCGACATGTCAACGAAATTGGCCAAGAAGGAGCAAGAATTGGATCTGCGAACGCAGGAGAAGGAAGACATGGAGGCAAGCCTAGCGAGGATCAAAGAGAGATTGGAAAAGGAAACGTCCATGCACATTGAAACGAAACAACGAATTTCCGAATTCCAAGACAATATTGAAACACTCTCGCGTCAAATAAATAATGAAAAATTGGAGAGGAAGAGGCTGGAGCAATTGGTAGCATCTGGTAGCTTGCCAGATGATGCTAAAGCGACAATAAAAATTGTGGAAGACGAAGTAGTTGAGCGCGTTGAAGCAAGACCAACACCACCACCACCACCACCACCACCACTTGCTCCACCTCCACCACCGTGTTTAATGCCAACAGCACCACCGCCAATGAAAGTTGAGATTGTGAAGAATGTACCGCAACCAAGTAATCCACTTAAATCATTCAACTGGTCGAAAATTCCGGAGCAAAAGCTGCAAGGCACCATTTGGTCTGAATTGGACGATTCAAAGCTCTATCATGTTATGGATTTAGAATCAATTGATAAAATATTCTGTGCTTATCAGAAAAATGGAGTACCCACTGAAGGCTCAATTGAGGATCTCCGTAATTTGGGAAAGAATAAGCGGACCATGGCGGTTATTGATTCACGTCGCGCCCAAAATTGTACAATTTTACTCTCAAAATTAAAAATGTCGGATAATGAAATAACAAGAACAATTTTATCCATGGATCAGCAGAATATACTTCATATTGATATGATCGAACAATTATTAAAATATATACCATCATCGGAAGAAGCAGCACTGCTTGATATGAATAACAAAGAACTTCAGAGCCGAGCAGATTGTTTCCTCTATCAAATATCAAAGTGGGTGATTAAACAATTAATGTAATTACATAGTGTGTACATCACACGAGTTTTCATAATAATGTTGCTTTTTTTTTTAATGCAATTGCAGAGTACCCCATTACGAGCAGCGTCTCAGGTCTCTCCATTACAAGAAAAAATTCTCGGCAAGTATTGCGGAATTGACACCAAGGATGCGAGCGGTACTTGAAGCAAGCCGGCAGGTTGCGAGATCACGAAGACTGAGGAAGTTACTCGAACTGGTTCTTGCACTCGGAAATTACGTCAATCGGGGAAACGCCCGGGGCAATGCATGTGGCTTTCGTTTGGCCTCGTTGAACCGGCTTGTCGATACAAAATCTTCATGTTCCAAAGGCACAACTTTGCTACATTATCTGGTACAAATGTTGGAAGCAAGATTTCGCGAAGTTTTGGATATTGAAGAGGATATGCCACATGTACGAACTGCAGCTAGAGTCAGTATGGCAGATCTGCAAAAAGAAGTGGCTAATTTGAAAAATGGACTGCAAGATGTCCAACGTGAAATAGGTAATGACCTCGTAAGAACATTTCGATCTCACTTTTTAACGGCTTTCGTTTTACTTGCTCGTGGATATCTGTCTCCATATACTGGGAGAAATAATTTCTAATATGACACAACTGTGTACTTGAGACAAGTACATGATTTTTGTGGGATGAATCTATTGGATTAAGAACACAATGTTATGATTGGAGCTCTCTAGAAATCCATAGAAGGATTGATATATCTGAAGAGGGAGTACTTCACTGAAGGGAATAATATGTTCATATTAAATGCACTGGCATTTCACGTCGAAATGTAGAGGTATATTTGAATCAAGGACATATTATATTACAAAAGAACCAATATACGATTAAGCTAAACTGACCCGCTTCAGTAAACTATCTCACTCGTTAAACGGTAGTCATCGTAAGATAATTGCATGCATCGCAGATTAATTTAATCGTGTTCATAGGAAATGACGATTTTCTTGGCTCATATACACGGTTTTGTCATATTAGAGCCTTTTTCTCTCAGTGCATGTAGTATGTAAAATGTGGAAAATATAGTTAAATGGTTGTCGTAATAATAGTTCATGTTTACGACAGTTAGTTTTTGATAGCGACAGTCTTTCAACATTGACAAAATATCCAGATTTTTTCTAAAATATTCAATTGAGTTCCGTTCGGGTTGAGCATAAAGGGAACTTGTATTGATGATGTAGACTTATGCTTTCATCCGATGATGATATGTAGGAAGGAAATTGGAATTCAAATTCGAGAAATTTAAAATCGGTATGTCACATCACAGGTATGTGTCAAAACCAATCAAATTTAGACAATGCACACCCTAGAGTGAGGTTGTCATAATATCATATATGCTGTTATCAGTTGACTAAATAGTTGACCATATTTACATGACGTTACAATCTGTTTAAATTTGTCAGAAACCATCGAATCTTCGTCAAAATGTTTGTCAATACTTTACAGTCACTCTATGATTGACATGATATGCGTTAGCATGAAATAGCATAAAACTTTCTACATCTTCAAACGCTATCAACATCCAAATTTTTGTGCCCTATCATTGGCATAAGGTGTCTCTTAATGGTATCAAAAATTTGTTACAAAATGGTACCAAAACTTTGAAAAAGTCTATCATGCCATATCATGGATTTGAATTTCCCCGCCCAAATTTTATATGCTATTTTATTCGATATCACATGCAATAAGATAATTTATCAGGACAAATGTGGTTCAAAGTTTGATCACCTAGCATCTAACTCATCTGCACCTTCTTCTTTTCAATCTAGAATTTCATCGTGGTCAAGTGCAGGTACTGCAGGGTGACATGTTTTTACCGGCTATGAGAGACTTCCAAGCACAAGCCACTTGTCGACTAGCGGAAGCTGAAGATTTGTTCCAAGACATGAAGACGAGATTTGACAGGGCTGTCCGACTATTTGGTGAAGACTCTGCTGGTGTACAACCGGACGAATTTTTTGGAATTTTTGAGAATTTCCTGCAGGCACTCGCTGAAGCAAGATCGGACGTTGAGAATATGCGGAAAAAAGTTGAGGAAGAGGAGCGAAGAGTTAAACAAGAACAAGAGGTAAATGAATTTGTTAAATGAAAAAACATGCAAAGGATCAATATGAGGAATCGACCTCGACCGAGGGTACAATTCCCTCGATACCATATACAGACATCGTACTTAAAGCGAACATGCAACTTCGGCTCGAGTTATCATCAGAGTTAGCATTTTGAATTTAATTATTTTTTAGGGTGAAACCATAATTTTGAAAAAAATGCAATTCATACTCTTTTTATGATCTCGTTATACAGAAGATATGAATTCATATTTCGTGAAATGATCACTCCACCCTGAAGATAAGGATTGAAATATCGGACTCGGATGGTAACGGCTATCCCAGTTATAAAGCTCTGAGAATTTGATGCATTTTAAATTGGAATATTACTTTTGCAAAAAACAAATTCTCAATTTTTCTGATTTCAGCTGAAGAAGCGAACGATGGAGAGGAAAAATTCCCGCGAAGGTATTCTGAACAGCATCGCCTTGAACAAGAAAAATGAAGTTAATGCAAACGGTACCAGTGATAATAAGGGCGAATTCGATGATCTTATTTCTGCATTACGAACTGGTGATGTATTTGGTGAAGATATTGCGAAATTCAAGCGCTCCAAACGTCGACCAGTTACCCCAAGTGGTCAAGAACCACGTCGCCATAGTATTCATCGCGAAGAGTCACGAGAACGCCACTAGATGGCAACAATGTTTTCTACATTTTCTACAATGGGGAACATGCATTAATTTGGATCTTCTTTTTTTTACACAAGATCGAATGTGCGCTTCGCGCGCTGAATTTCAATTTGATATTTGAAGTAACAATATATTTTCCGAAGTTGAGCAATAAATGAATGACGACTGACAAATAAATCATGTCACGATTTTCGAGATATTTCGACTCTAACGATGCTCATTTATGTGTATGCGCTTTCTTGATTAGGATTGCAATTTGCACGTTTGGTTCAAAGATGTTCGACCCCTATTCGTCATTTTTTAAAAATTTTTTGACGATTTACCCCAAATTTTTGGTTCCATTGGCGGGAAAAAATGTACGATTTGTCCATAACATTATTATTTATTGACTCTTGAAATTTTATCACCGTCAACATATTTTTGAGTATTTTCTCTACGCTCGTGTGAAAATTCATAAAACTTTAGAAAAAACGCTGAAAAATGAGTCTGGGACAATGAAATTTTCGGAGTCGATAGAGAATAAAGCTACAGAAAAATTGTACATTTTTTCCTGCCTATCATACCAAAAATTGAGGATAAATTATCAAAATATTGACGAAAGTGAGAAATAGCGGCCGAACATCTTTAATAATCAGCGCTTAACACCCAAACGACCGTTTAGGTGGTTCTTAATTATGCAATTGAAAAGAGATCAATTTAGGGGTACCAATTTATGGGTATCAATTTCTGAATACCAATGTATGGATACCAATTTATTGATACTGATTTACGGGTACCAATTTATGGGTACCAATTTATGGATACCAATTTATGGATACCAATTTATGGATACCAATTTTTTGATACCAATTTATGGATACCAATTTATGGAAACCAATTTATGGGTTTTTATAAGATTTTTCTCACAGAAAACAAATTGCAGTTTCATTTATAATTTTCGTGACTTCCGGTAAGATTATATCCGCTTCAGAACATTCCGAATTGATTTGTTTCCGTATACCAATTTACGTACGAGAAGAAATGAGAAAAAAATGCATGTTCCTTATCGCTTACTATCACGCGACGACTTCCCACATCTTTAATCATCCTAAAATCTATAATAAACCAAGATCTATTATTTATCTCTAATAAAGTCATGTGTGTTAGAAGAGATTTCAGGTTTCAAATCATTAAGACTGGGAACATTTTGGTCCAGTAGATATTAGCAATGTGATTAATTGAGAAATAGAAATTATATGTACAGAAAGAAAGATGAACATATCCATGTATGGCGGGTTGATTTTCAGAGGGCGCATCGTTAGTCTCTACGGAATGTTAACTGATACACTGATAACGAGTTAAAGATACAAGTGAATTCATGAATGAGGAGGAAATCGTTGCACAGAGTTCATGAGATAAAATAACTCATCGAAGAATATAGTGATGTCATACGTAATAGTTTACATATATATATGAAGAGCAATAGAAAGCTATATAATTGGGGAGTCTGTTTTGAGATATCTACAAGAGTTAGACGTCATCGATAATGTATATAGAAATCATAAACTTATTTATTAATTTTCTCATTCTCAGTGTTATTTCTTTTTACCATCGAGAGGAAAAACAAACAAAATTGAGTGAAAAAGCAAATTACATTTTATGATAATTAGGATATAAGTTTTGTATTGTTTTATATTTGATCGAAATTAGATGGATTTGAGAAGTATTTATTGAGCATTATTTGGTGATCTAAGGTTGTTGTTGTGCAGAAAGGAGTTCGCACACACCCACCCACGCCCACACACCCACCCACGCCCACACACACACACACACACACCCACGCCCACACACACACACATTCGGCCACACACACACCCACAGCCCCACCCACACACACTCCCCCACACACACTTTGTCACTTCGAATTAAAACACCGAAGTTGTTAAATAATTCTCAAGTCTGAAACTCACGAAATAGAACTGCCGAAAAAAAAAATTAAGCGACAACATCCACAGCAGCAAGCAAGGCCTACATGGGAATGATAGCTTGGTGGCTATCTTAAAAACACAAAGTCTGACGTTTTACTTTCTGAAAAAATACATGGAGAATCTAGTTCACGAACGAATTTACAATGAAAATCTTTACCTTTGGTGAGCAGGATGAAAAATCAAGCTCATATTATTGTAGATTGATGTGTAGCTACCAATAGTTGATAAGTTTTTGTACTTTTGTAAATATTTAATACTTCAATTAATATTCTGTCTCAATATATGAAGAAATTAGTTTAATATTATACTGTTCACTTTTATTAGACTCATATGTAATAAATGCAGTGAAGGGGCATCAATAAATCATAATACAAATCATATGGTATTAATGGGTGTCAATAATTATATACCTCAATCAGAATTGTTTTCTCAGAAATTTTATTTGTTAAGTACACTAGCCGACTACTACGCATGCGGCAGAGACATTAAGTTCGCGAGAAAAAGTACTTGTTCAGAGAACTGCACGTATGAAAACATCTAGATGTTCTTATCTGTACAACAAATTAGGACATGTTTATTTAATGAAACTGTCGGGTAAGGATGGAGTTCCGTAGATCTTTTCGTACATAGTTCCTGAACTATAATGCTTTTTTTACTGATGCATTACAGCAAGTCCTCCCGTAAATTACACGTTCAAAAGTTATACAAATTGACCGCGCAAAAGCTTCCAGGCCCCACCTCGAATCTTGCGCATGCGCCTGAATGCGTTCTCCACTCCCACCAATCACGCCGGTGATTAACCTGGGAATTTAAATCGCCCACGCTCATTGGTCGCCTATATAGCTTATGAGAGTTTCCGTTACCGTTACGTCTAACAAATAGGAGGTTTTTGCTGTACGCTTTTTCTCACGCAATTACACATGTCTCCTGTTTTGAGTAATATTTGCCATTTTTTTTTCGCTGTTTTTTTTTTATTCATCGTTTATGAATACATATTTCAATTTTGGGTTCCATTGTTGTTCCAGTTATTTATATTTTTAAATTACACGGCATTAAATTACGTGGTCTAGTCTAATAATCGCGTCAAAACGTTAAAATTCTCGCAATATCAACTTCACATTGGGAATTATTGTGTAAATTTTCACATTCTTGGTAGCTTTGCCATATTTTACCATCCTTTCAATATAACATACAAAATTGAAAAAGAAAAGTGTGCTGTAATAATTTTGTTTCTATGAAAATTTTTACATAATGTTATCGTTCAAATTCCTTAAATTTCTAGAATATTGTAACGTTAAAGTTCGTCACATTCTCGCAATATTATTAGAGTTGCTTGAGCAACATAAAAAAATAAAAATAGGAGAATTACGAGTCTCTCTCTCTCTCCCTCGTGCATTTGTCTCTCTACCTCTTTCCTTCAAACCTTCAATGCCCCCCCCCCACCTCCCCCCCCCCCAGGACTTTTTCAACACCACTCCACATGGGGGATTATCAGGCTGTGGTCCAATCATTTGCATTTCACTAAAGCCAGTGATAGTTCGTCCTCATTATTCCTGATTATTTTTGGAAAAAACCACGAGAACTCTGTCCGCTCTGACGCGTTTTCTTGAACCACATATAATTTTTGTTTGTTTTTTTTTGTCTCATTTATATATAAATTCATATTTTTATATATTCATTTATTTATTTATATTTATTTATATTTATCATATATTTATATACAGTGAGTCTGGATGATTTTGAGGCGGGTGTATTTATAGTGTAATTGTAACGAATGATAAACAAAACAAGTTTGTTATTTATTCGTTCAATTTTTTTTAGGTAGACTTTTGTTCACACAACAAATGCCTACATTATTATCATTATTACTGCCTCATTTCATGAATTTTGGAGAATTACAACGATGCTTTAATGCGCTAAAAAAAACTTATATCAATATATTGCACTTTTGACAAACAGTTATGTCTTGGTTAAGTACTTGCGGTATAGGACATTGTCCTAAAGTTTTGCACGTCATTCATTTACATTCTAGTTTATTTATTTATTTTTTTATTCTTTTATTTTCTATTTTTTTTCAACAAATGTCCATTACTTTCCCCCTTGAATTTGCCTGTTGATTGCTACGGAAAATAATTGAGAACAACCAGATGAAATTATTTCGATGTACTATTTTACGATTTTCTCGTTGGATTTATTCTGTAAATTCGTTGCAAGTTATGTGTTTGAGGAAGCGAAATTATTGAAACGGAAAGGAAACAAAATAAATAAATTGAGTTATACGCTCCTTATTAGTTCCATTTATCAATATTGATAAATGACTGCATAGGCCAAATGATTAGGAATTATATAATAGGCCTCATTTTCTATGTCCTCAAATCGTTGATAATAATAATTCAAACAGTTGTGGTAAATTTTCGTCCATAATCAATTGACGATAATTCACCGTGATGAGCTTGTCACGGATATATCTGCGTACATGTGAATTGCTGTTAATTGCAGAAAATGTGATCCGGAAATATGAATGTCACCATCTAGAGTTGATATTTAACGGAAATAATGTAGTACGAATCTCCGTAGGTAATTGGAATAACCGGGTTTGCAATACATCGATGGTTCAAGCACTTAGTGGGTGTAATCGGGTGGCGATTATACGGTAGTATTTGTGAATTAAACCGAGGCGTGAAGCGTATTGCCTGGTGGACCGGTCGGATATGACGTACTTCCGGGTGTGGAGGTGGCGGTGTTAGGTGCTGAGGATGATGCTGGCTGGAGGCTCAATTGTAGTTGATGCTGTTGGGCCTTCGCTCTCAAACACGCGATACTCTCATTCCTTAACTGCTCGGTATCTTGCACCACACCTGTTGATAAATAAAATGATTTAGCTTAAGGAAGGTATTTTTGGAAACCTTCCCCCGTGTCGCGGTCGGTTCCGCGGGCTACCGCACGATAGCACACACGGAGAAAAGTTCTGGACTTTGAGGATGCGTTCGCTACTTGTCCCACGGAAATTGGACAGATTACTTAGGGCAATCCAACAATTATTCAGACTAGGAAAAAATAACAGCTGAAAGCTGGCGTTGTCCAAGGATTCTTGTCCTTGCTTGAATTAGGCGCAAAGATTCCTGCATCGGGTATACCTGAAGGGTTTTAAGCATTTGTTTTTACTCATAACAACTCACCCGTTGATGAACTGCCCATTCCATCCTGACTTTCTTGTCCGCTCTCTGAACTTGTTGGCCCACCCTGATGATGATTGTGATGTGGACTACCACTGCTACCAGCATGATCGTTACCACTATCTTCACCACCGGACTTAAGGTGCTCCGCAGCTTCGATCGACTTTCGGTGCATCCCTACGGGGCCACAGTCAATCATTTCTTGATTAGTTTCGAAATCTTGACTAAAGCCGCTTGTCTTAGACGATTGCGCTGATAGAGAACGGACAGAAAAGATTTCCGAAATTTACCGTATTATCTCTGATAATTTTTTTAATCTCTATTATTGATTCTATGTTCTCTCTTATCATTAAGTATAATTTCTCTCAATGTTCTTTTGAATTTACTTCTTTTCTTTTCAAGTACATTGACGTACAGCAAAATGGTCTGGCATTACCACAATTTTTTTTTTCTTCAATTTTTTTCTCTCCCTCTCAATTTATGTGAAATTTAATGAAAATTGTATGAATTTTATACAGGTATAAGAGTTGTAAGAAAAACTTACCGAGTAACCATGGTGCAACTGACTCATTCTCCTTTGCGCTCTTGAGAATTGTTTCGGGAAGTGGTAGAGAGTGCCGTACCATTGCGCCGTATAAACCGTACTCCGCCATTATGGTACTCCTACCCCAGCACTTCTCAGTTTTACGCCATTTCGCTCGTCGATTCTGGAACCATACCTGTAAAATAACATACAGAATGAGGTATATTACAATTGTTTTATGCTGAATTATTTTCCACTTGTAATTCAATGATGGAATATTTTTTAATGCCCAAATTACAGTTAGTGATGAGAGTGCACTGAGTGAAAAAAAAATCAATGAAAATTACGTGACAATTCACGGTGAGCGCAAGTGAACGTCGTTTCCGGTTATTTTCATGGAATATTGAGGGAAAATGATGAACAACTTGGAATTTTCAAATTCGGTTACCTAACAAATCCGCCAAAATTACGTAATTTTTTTTTTCAACTTCCCTATAGAGGATGTTATTGAAATGCCCCCGATTTTCGAAAATGGATTTTTTAATGTATCTCCACGTTTCATGATATTTCTGACCATTCTAGACCATTTTTAACAAGATGTATGCATTTGTGTGTGTGTGTGTGTGTGTGTGATAGACGGTGTATGTATGTAGTCAGATTCTTTCTCCAACGATTTCTCACGATTAAATTACGCGGTCGAGATGCTGTATGGCGCAATCGAAGCGTCTTGGTGAACTTCAAAGCTGATTAGATGTTGGATGGAATTGGTACATATATTGTTACTAACAATTTCAATTGTTCATAATGTTCTACTGCACAAACTGTTAGAGCTAGCGCAAAATTCATATGAGAAAAGTTGGTCCCCATATAAAAATACGTATATGATGTAGTATGACTTTTTTTGATCATTTGCATAATTAAGGAGGTACAGCCGTTTCAACAATTATGTCTGTAATAAGTGAACGAATGAACCCAGCGCTTTCATGACCCTCCCAATCGAAGCGGTTCCATGCAAAATCGAGCGGATTACATTTTGGGTGGCATTCGTGCAGTATATGCAGTGTTTTTAACAATTGCAATTGTTTATACTGTTCCACTGGGTAAAATATTAATGTTATCGTTTTTATTTCGGCCGCACCCCCATTGGCATCTCACTTCCACTCAAGTAATGCGCATAAGTCTCATCCTCATGCTCACCATGCGTCTACTCAGATACTCATAATTATCTGCTTCATAAATTAGTCAGTTTAGAATTCTCAAATCTGCAAGTTTTCATTATGACACTAAAGGGGTCACACTGATTAACAGGGGTATATTGGAGCAGAATAAATTTAGTGCGCTGTGCTGCGATACCAAATCGGGAAGTTTTGTTTGTGCCCCAAAGGGTTTTTTTTTTGAAAACTCAAATAATTGCTTTGGGTCAGTCAAATTTTTACAAGTTCCATGAAGAACATTTCTTTTTTGATTATTTCAATATAATTGCCCCCCCCCCCCCTCCCCCGCATAACACTCATTATGGACCACCCGGGGTTACTACGCCACGTGTCAGAATATCTAAATTGTTTCACTCTTAGCCGAGAAAAAAGACTCCCCACTGGTAAAAAACTGGTATTAGGCACACGCAATGGAAATTCAGTGGTAACTAATAAGTTATTGCAGGCTTCCTCAAACATAACTAATTGTGTACCAATATAAGTATACCAACTGTACTATCCAGAATTAAATTTGAATAATATCAGGAGTGAGTGGAAAAAAAGAATTGAAAGTGTTGCTGAGTGTGATAAACAGAAAGGGTGTATAGTGGACATGAGATGAAAAACAGGCGCATTGCCCGACGGGGGCTAGGGCGTATACCAATTTGTACCAACAATGCTAGAGTCAACGGCAGAATAGCGAGGCTGTAATTCGCATCAACGGGAAACGCGCGTTGTCCTGTCAATTTGTTCTCGCCAAGCCTGAAATTATCTTCTCACTGAAATTCCGATTGAAATGTCCTTACGCCTTTTCAATACTTTTTTCCCCTCGACAATTATAGTAATTCTATTTTAAGAGGTTGTAAAAGTGAAAGAAAATTAAGATAGCGGCAAAGTTTCCTTGAGGAATTTCTTTTCACGATAACGGAGAAAAATATGAAAAAATACTTTAGAAAAAAATTTAGAGATGAATGTAGTTTGAGGAAGATACGTAGTTAATAAAACACGTTTACATGTACGCGCAAGTTGGCAGGTCTGCGCGCCGCCATTTTGTGGCAGATGGAGGGGCTAGCGGAACAAAATGGCGGCAGGCACGAGGGGCAATCGGGTGATGTCAGAGCGTTGTTTCAATTATTGATCCTGCTTGCGTCCATATCAACTTGCTTGTTTCTGTGATTACAAAGATAACAATTCTCTTACCGACGGCAATGGCCACGTGGTTAGAGTCGTACTACTGGTCGTACACGAGGTCCAAGAATCGAATCCCGGTAGGGGGAGTTTCCTGTCGGTATAGTAGTGAGGAATGATCCAGACCTCTAATTCATACGGGTTCGTCGTCGAGGGCGAGATTAGTGGAAAATACGGCTGGAAAAATTGAGGTTTTCCATGGTTTTCCTTCCATATGGGCTGTATTGCATGGGCTTCAATGGACCGCAATGCCCATTGGACATTGCCCTCGTTGGTTTAAACTGGGTGAGTGCTGTGCAGTTTGGGAAAAAGTCGGGCTCCATTGCCGCGGGGGTCGCGGTATACCCTACGTTGGATTGAAGCGTAACAATCTTTTGAGCTGTGCTCCATATAGTTCACTGGTAATTTTTTCTAACTCCCAGATGGGCAAGTTACTGGCGTGCTCTCGGAAATGGACCATCCAGTTTCCATCACATCTTCGTTTCGAGGCACTTCTACCTTCTCGGGACTGTTTTTGATTGGACGTTGATGTGTATATGTGCAAATGCACGCAAAATTTTCAACTTCCCGATTTTTCGGGAAGTTATTGTAATGACCCTTAAATCGATTTTGTTTATTTAGATTCGTAACTATAGGATTTTAAGTGTACCAAAATGCTTCCCATCTAATTCCGAGTAAATGTCTGTGTGGGAGTGTGTGTATGTTTGTATGTGTGGAATCGGATTTTTGGTTAACGATTTCTTACGAGCGGATTGAACGATCGGGGTCATCGAGGTCTTATTCATGGAACTCATAGAAAAAATTGTTGCGAACGTAAATTATAGATCGAGGAATTTTTTGTCTACTCTTTTTCCGAGACCTCTCAATTGGCGACAGAGTATCAATGTTCGTACGCTTGACTAGCCGCCATGTTGGATTCACAATATCATCGAGGTTCATAATTAAATTGTGATGCCTACATTGTTAGAGAATTACTCTTGAAGTGTCAAATCAAAAATATTGAATCTATCAATAAGAAATGATTTACACGGAAATTTTCATTGATCTTACAATTGGCAAATCAGTCAATGCTCTTGAATATTTAATCAAGAACATTGAGTGAATTTTCAGGCCACTATGCGATAACGAAAGTTACAGACAACCGGATAATACAGATAACTTTTCCTTGCAAATTTCGTGTTCATTGAAAATACCGTTGAATGTTGTACCGAATTTTCTTGACAGGTTTGAAAATCCAATGCGACATTGCAAATCCAATGATCATTCATAATGAAAAGCTCGAGGTTATTGAATTTTCAGGGTGGATCAGCATTCTCATGCGCAATTTAGTCTGAAATTACGCTCAAGTTGGGAATACTGAAGAGCCAAATGCATGTGTTCCTGAAATTTGAAAAAAATTCTGAGAGTGTATGATACACATGTGAAAAATTTCATATGTAAAGAAATATATATGTGGAAAATGACATATGTGAAAAAACTGCATATGTGGAAAAATTACATATGTAAAAAATTCAATATGCGAAAAATTTAATATGTGAAAAATTACATATCAGCCTAATCTGTGAAATTGAAGAAGCAAAGCTAGCTCATTTATGCACTAAAATCAGCTAGTATAAAATATGTATAGTCGCTCTATGTAGCAGCGAGGCTGATATCAAAGTTTGGAATATGCGCAGTCTACACTGTCGGCGTATCATCGATCAGACCAGCCAGTGAACTATTGGACCAAAACAAGAGAACGAGAATGAGGATCAGGGATGAGTCGTGAGGAAATTTTATTTAAATGGATCATTTGAAACTCTCGTCAAATGAAGACAATTCTATTAACGAATTTTGCGGCTTTTGCAGAAATTAATACAATCGCATCGCCTTCTTTTCACAGAAATTTCTACCATTTTTGCGAGTTATTATAGAAAGCCCGCTGGCCTTTGTAATGGATATTTTAATTTCGAATTTATAATTTATTTTAATATGGTATATTGAGAGATAACATTCTTGTGGAATTAAAAGTATTCAATATTTTTGTTTTATTTTAGAAGTGAAATTTAGAAGACAAGTGCCGAGAAAATCGTAATTTATTAAAAAATGACAGTTCAGTTTCTAAGTTAGAATTGATAGTGAAATAAAATAGATAATTTGTGCGGAGGAAATGTTTTAAGGAAAATAACAACAATGTTATGGTAATGATGATAAGACTTCCCAATTTATCATCAAAACAGTCCAGTTTCATGTTTGTAGGAGATTGGAGGGAATGTGTATAGTGCCGCCATCTTGGAATTTTTTTCCCATCCGTACTTTTTCGTCGTGAAAATATGTTCTCCATTTGTCTGTTAACGCACTCATCGAAAAATACCTGATCATCTTGAAGTTTTTGCGGTATTCCATGTCATTTTTTTAAATTGAATGTATGCATGTTCATTAATGCCCATGAATATCATTACTCTATTTCCTCTTTTTTCACTCAAATAAAGAACTGGAAAAAAACGCTTGTATGGGGTGATACCAAAAGTGTTATTTCTCGAACTTCATTCCTCAAAATATTTTATAACGAAGTTGAAGATGAGTTACTCCCGTATACGTATGACTCATGAACGGTTAGTCGGGGGCCATGCTAAAACTTCTGTATTTGCAATAACCACTTACGCTAATTTTTTTTATCGAAGATTGTCTTGAAAAATGAAACGCTCCGTCAACAAATGGTTTTGAGGAAAAAGAAGTGAGATAACCTTCTCCAGATAACTAATGTTTCATATGATTTCGAACAGACTTACTCTAACCATAAAATTCCGTTTTTTACATACAGTATTCGCACACACACACATACACACACACATGCTGTCAATACGTTCAGGAATCTTTTGAAATTTTCAGCTTAATGGAAAATCGATTTTTAATTCTAGGCACGAAAACCAGAAGTTCCCCTATCGGGAAGTTAAAAAGACAATCAGAGTTGAGTGCAGCTCAAAAGAAGTTTGTGTTGGCATACATGGAGCACATTACTCATCGTCGAGTGTGACTCGAGTGTACATGTCTGTGAGTCACACGCGACTCGACGTCTACGACTTCGTTCATTTAAGAAGAACCTCCCAAGGGGCTTCCTATGACTTGCTACGTTTTTCACATCAAAGGGTTAAGGGGTAGCAAAAGTAAGCCTCTTCACGTTCTTTATCTTAGTTATCTAAAAGAGAAGGACATGTCAACATCATCCGGTGATTTTTCACTTTAATTTCACTACACAATTTGCCCCCAGAATCTAACTTTCCTGGCAATTTTCAGGGAATATTGGAGGGAATATTTTCAATACTGTTCGCAGTGAGGGTTTGAACTGCCCACAGTGGCATCATCCAGGAGTTACCAACTCGGTGACATCCTAACGGAATACGTCTACCATCGACGGCTTTCAACTATAGGCTGAGCTGGAAGCGAGGGTTTCGCACACGCACTTCCTCCTTCCGCCGCGCTGGCGGGTGTCGCGTCAGTTTCGGTCTCACACTTTTCGATAATTCCGATACATATCGATATTTTCTTTGGTCTCTTCTCCTTACTATAGGCTACATACACTTTATTATACTACGAGACCGGCAGCGCGTGCTTCGCTCGCGCATTTCCGCTTTCCGCCGCACTGAATGGTGTCGCGTCAATTTCGTCGGTTTCTTACGGTCCACGCAGAATCGATACATATCGAGACGTCATCGAGATTTTTGATAGTTCTTCTTGTCTCTCCTTTCGACATAGAAATAGTACGAGTACTTTTAGTTTCAGAACTTCTAAATTACCGCATAGAAAATATTCAATTAGTACTAGACGTTTTAGTTATGAACTTTATCGGCTAAAATAACTATAGCTAGGATTCTCAGGGCCAAAATTATTAGGCGACACCAAACAAATTCTTCTTTCTCCTGGAATACTCTCTGGGTTTTTGTTTTTTACTCTTTGAAAAAAACATCGAAAATTGTGTTCACAATTTTTTTATCAAACGACAGGGCATTTTTCTGTGTCGTCGTCCCTCTCGTTTGTACTTTGCATGGTAGCTGCTGTTTGAGTATTCCTTCGGAGGGACTGCTGGACACCCATCCATGCGGCCGGGACCGACTTTCGCCATTTTGGCCTATCGTATTTATACATATAGGGTAAACTCCCAGAAACTTCTGTGTTATGGTGGTGGGCGCCTAGGATGGACCCCCCCCGGTTAGGTTCCCGCCCGGCCGTGCAGCCTCATTTTATGGGTACCGCCGAGCACGCACACGAAACGCTTCGACGACCTGGCATGTGTGGGTGTGCGTGCAAAATAAGCGGCAAACGTAATCTTAATGTACATTCAAATTCTATCGGGAAGTTGTCGGTATGGCCCGATCTACGTACAGCTTCTCTGCCCGTATCTTCTAACCCACCACAAATAAGCGTAACAGCTCATTCAATCAGGAAATCACAAAATTAATTCTTCCGCGTATGACCCGTCCGAATTGCTATTGTTAGCGAAATTTCCTTTTATTTAGAGGTAAATTCATTGATTAATAATTGGTGGCAGTGATGAATCAGGGAGCTATTAGTGTGGTTCATAACGGCTTGTACTCACTCCAACTCATCCCATCAACGCACGACCAAATTCAACGGCGCGTGATGCTGAAAATTCTCATTATCAGGCAGCTAGTAATGACAATTCTCAACAGGCCGCCTGTTCAAAATTCTCGTTATCAGGTTACCAAAGGTAAAATCGCCGATAGGCGTTTCATATCTTTGAGATATAATTGTGTCCTCGATTGTACAATTGTCTCAATTACTCCATTTTCCATAGTTACTTGCATGAATTAAAAATTGTTGATTGATTTATTCATCTATTCAGGATTTTTTTTTATATTGAGTACACTGTTGAAAATTTTCGTCCGAACTTTTCGTGTCAAATTAGATTCATTTTTCACGAAAATTTCAGGGGATGTATGCAGGGACCTTCATGCGTTCGAAATTTCAGACAATATTAACGTTGATGAAAAGCATTATTCATCAACAATATAACAAGTGAAAGCTCAGTTGAGTTATCAGAAAAAATTGAATGAAATTCGTGCGAGTATATTGTTAAATTATCAATTTTTCTCATACTGAAAATAATTGAAGAATCAAATTGGATAAGGGAATGTATTTTGAAGATTACGAATAATGCCCATGCTAAATAGGCGACATTCAGAAAGTTTCCTCGCCTAGAAACATACGCGTGAAGTCCAGCCGCATCGAATTCCCGAGCGCCAAGCGATTGTGCCAAACTTCACGCGTATGTCGCTAGATAGGGGAATCCCACGGAAATACCCTATTCATTTCTAAGCTCCCGACGTATTCAATGGATAAAACAAGTGGGTATTTCACCTGAGGGATATTTAGGATATTTTCCTATTTTTAGACAAAATTATCGTTAATAAAAATGGAAAAAATAAAAAATAACTAGTGGGAGGGAGGTGTGTTTGTCCCTGTTGGGAGTACAAATAAAACTTCCCGATTTGTAATTCCTGCTTCCCATTTCTACATTTTCCGACACGTCAATTAAATGTTCAAAGACCGGTTTCAGAGAAAACTAGTGGTGTGCAAATGTGTGTGCCCCGTACGGGGCACAAACAAAACTTCCCGATTTGGTATTTCAGCACAACATAAGAACGCAACCATGGTGATGAACAAACCCAACAGTGATATCAATATTGAACTGGCATCTAATAATTACTGCACGCGATCGATTCAGTATGATTTTTAAGCCCCATACAAATATTCAACTGGAATTCATCCACATAGTTACCCTTCCTACCTCTGTACTTTCTTAATTATCACGCTCTTTGACATCATTCCCGCAATTATCAACATATCCATTTGCCATGTATATTCTAGTTGAACTCGCGATATGTTCTAACCTATATGGAAAAGTGTCACATTGAATGTGCATTTTTGTATAAGGAACAACCCTGCATTGTTCCCGCATGTTGAATTGCTCAGCCAACCATACCTTCTTAATTATGCAAATTATGGAAAAAGTCATTATACATAGAAGGTGTATTGTCATATAAGGAATGATTCTCTCTTGAGAAGTTTCCCGATAATTTTAATATTTTACCCAGTGGAACAGTATAAACAATTACAATTGTTAATAACCCTGCATATACCGCACGAATCTTATCCAAAGTGTTAACCGCTCGATTTTGCGCGGAAACGCTTCGATTGGAATCGTCGTGATAGCCCTGTGTTCATTCGTTCACTCATTACAGACACAATTGTTGAGACGGTCATAACTCCTTAATTATGCAAATTGTCAAAAAAAGTCATTCCACATAAAATACGTATTTTTATATGGGGAACAACTTTTCTTATATAAATTTTACGCTAACTCTAATAGTTTATGCAATAGAACATTATAAACAATTGAAATTGTTAATAACAATATATATACTGCACGAATTTCACCCAAAATCTAATCACCTCTAAGTTACATAGAAACGCTTCGATTGTGACCTTAATAACTTTCATCGTGATATTCGTTCGTGAGAAATCCAGGATCAAAATTTGTACACATACGTACATACAAACACACACACACACCCACATACATAGTCTCAGAATTTGTTGGAGATCATTTTGGTATACTTAAACCACCATTTCCTAGGCGGGAACAAAAATTTTGATTTCGGGGGCAATACAATAACTTCCCGAAAAATCGGAAAGTTAAAAATAGGAATCATGAAATTTTGAATACTGGAATACAGCTGGTATCGCTACCTGCGACTATGTCACGTGACGCGCTGACCAATCACACTGATACATGAACGGCGCAGGGCTCGTGGTGCTGGCGGATAGTGACGTCGGTGCCAGTCTGTGATATTATTATGGAATATTTTCGAGATAATTGATTCAGGCAATTGAAAGAATCGTAAGTGAAAAATCAAGTGTCTATGTCGCAATGGAAGCTGGACACCGGAAGAGCGCTGTGGCAACTGCGCCATCGCAGATTGGGTGGATGGAGGAGTGCCCGCAGGAAAGGGTCAAATCCTATATTGTGATATCGCTAAATATTTACAATAATATTCAGGTATTGAGATGTAAATCCAGAATTTTGTTTTCTCTGAAATTGGGAAATATACCGTCGGTGGTCTGTTGTGCATGCCCTGAAGATTATTGTAATAGTCGAAAAAGCATTCGAACCCATTTGGAAATTCTTACCCTTAAGCTTTTCTTTTTGTCCCTCCAAAAAATTGTCCTTCAAAAAAAACCTTAATAGATTCTAAATGCTTACAAGGACTCATTAAATTTTGACACAGGATTCTACCAATTTGTGATTGCGTTGGCCGCAAAATATGCGGGCTAATACGTGTGGAAAGTGATATGGCTTGTCGGTATACATTTGGAAAGCACCAAGCATATTAGGTGCCCTATCCTTGCTATGAGCATGCATTGATGCGTCCTCCAATATTGAATTTCAATGCTGAGAGTAAACATGTTGGAGAGGATCGGATGGCTCTCGTCTATCAATTACGCGGGAAAAATTAGGTAAGTTATACCTGCACTGGAGATTATTATGTATATGTTGTTCCATTTTAATGATAATTTTGTAAGATTGAGGAGGTGCAATCCAATATGACTTGGGGTGAAGGTGTTTTTAAAAAAGAGGTTTTGTCCGCAAGCTTTTGAGGAAGTTTCTCCCATACCAATGAACTGTTTCAAATCCGAACTTCAATTTTACGGCGGAAATGATTTACGTTATCATATTGGGATAAATGTATACCATTTTGAACATGATGTTAAAGTTGAATGAAAATCCTGCAGGAAATGGCAAAGTGCATTATTATTACTTACTGCACTTGCTACGAAACTCTAACTAAAAGATGCACTGAGGGAAAAATATACTTCGGCCCAATATTACCATGTTTCAGAGAAATAGATATTTATAAAAAAATGAATTTTATTGTTTTAGTGAAACCCAAGTGACATTAATTAACTACCAATGATGTTAATCATATAACTCTACGTGATACTTATGAGACAGAGGATCTTAGGTGAATTTGTACAGTAATAATTAAGAATCCCGAATTAATTAATTTTTTATTTTCAAATTAATAAAAATAATGTTCAACCCAGGTCACTTGTCATATAATTGTTTGCAGTTAAGCGATTCACATGATCATATTTAATTGTAATTGTCAGAGATTAAATGCAACGACGAAATTGCATTTTTTAGGAATGCCTATTACTCTGAAAAATGAAATTGTTGGGCCGAAGTATATTTTTCCCTCAGTGTGACGAGGTAGCATACCGACGTAAGTGTTTAGAAATTTTTATGACACCGCCACTGGAATATTGCTGCATAATTGTCATTACCCAAAAACAGTATCCGCATAATACGGAGAGAAAAGTTTCATGAAAATTGAGCGACAGTTTACTTGAATGCATTTAAAATATACTTCCAGTAATTTCCCTTACAGTCCAGGAGAAAAATGTGAAATACAATATAAGTCCCCCCCCCCCTTGGTTTCTAGAACCTTTATCTGATTATTATAAAGCAAGTGTACGTGAGACTCACTGATAATTTGTGATAAACACAGTACTTTTAGTCAGTCATATTTCGCCCGACGTTTAAGAGGGTTGTCATGTAATTTCGCTCAACGTTCCCCAATGCGTATGAAAAATCTGTGCCTTCCGTATGATTCAGAGTAATGAATAAAGATGAGGAGACTGATGTACCAAGTCCGATTTGATTTCTTCACTCTATCTCAATGCTGATGGTGACAGGAATTCTTAGATAAACGTGTGGTAGAACTGTCCCGATAACCGTTAATTCGCTCTATCAAATTTTTGTCTGACCATTATTTTATTCACCAAAATAGTGACATGATTCTGTGGATGTTGGTCTATTATTATTCATTGCATTTGATTTAATTCATCTTCTATTTTTTATTTTTATGATCCAAAGAGAAAAGATTAAAACGAGGTAAAGAGTATTGCAGAAGGAGTTCTTGTTCATGATGTAATGATCCTCCAGGACGTGGAAGCGATGAGATTATGCATTGAGTTATATGAAAATAATGTTTGGAACATCTCGGATTATACATGGTACTATATTTGTCCATTCTACATTCGGTATGCCAACTTCAAATGGGAACTCGCGATAGTGTCTAGCCACCTTCGAATTTTATTTAGGGACAATGCTGAATAGATGACGTGCAAAAATACTGAGTGCTATCTATAATCCTATGTGCACCATTCGCTGGCCTTCATCCCACATTTGTTCAATTTTATGTCCATGTCTCGAATTTGTGTGTTTTTTTATTTTTGTATTCTGTTGTTTAGCCCCGCCAATTTCGCGCATCACCACGTGGTTTCCTTAGGAGTAAGGTCTTGAGCAGTGAAATTGTATGCAATATTTTTTCGAATACTGAATAGGATCCTCAGAATCGCGGGTGAATGAGCTGACCCTCGATGTTCCCCGGCCTTTATTAGATTTCCATTCAATCAATGCAAATGGTCAAAACTTCCATCTTTCTACTTTCCACTTTTCTAGTTCCTGCTTTGTGTCAGATGTGACGGGTGATATTTTTGTGTGTTATTTTGGATTTTGAGAAGGGACTATTTCTCATTTTCTTCTAGAATATTTATCTTAAACGGACAGATTTTTTAGATGTCCTTGGAACATGAGTAATCCTGCAGTGTTGGAAGGCATCGCAATATCAGCATGATTTTTTACATAGCCCTCGCCGAGTATGAGTGGCCTCCAGCGGGCTTCATGTACACGGAAATAAAATTCCCTCGAAAATTAGTGTACCTTCTTACGAACGCATCAGGCGAAATCATGGGTGTTCAAGAATGTTGAATGTTCTTAACATAAATTCAAGTCCGACTATCAGAAATCTGACGGGCTCTGTTCAAATAGGTATATACTGCACACTATCTTTTTTCCCTCATTGGAAATCGGCGTGAAAGATTGATTTTTTGTTATGTAGCAAATAAAAAAATAATGACAAGAAAGTGGTGGCCCCTATGGTTTAAAAAATCGGTATGATTACTGACATTTGACCGAAAAATTCACAATTTTTTCGACGGCGCCAATTTCTGTTCCACTATGACCGCTATGAAGTTTTCTCATACAACGGTAGAATAGAGAGTTCTACAGTCAACGGGCCATGACATCAATTATCCAGTCGTTAAATAGTTGATTGAGACAGAGTGAAGAAGATTTTGCTACTTTTACCATCGAACCATACGGTTGTCAACGAAATTCACAATTGTTACCTCAACTACATTCACACAGTGAGCAAGTTTCTAAACTTCTCGTTCAGTGAGTTCTAACTCGCTAGCTAACAGAAATAGAGAAAAATAATCATGAAACTATATACTTATTGGTCATGATAATAATCCCACAGACTAGTGTATTATGATGACTTAGTAATTTGGTTAGTAGTGATGTAAGTAGAATTTACATCACTCCAGGACTAGTCTAATTTTAGGCCTCATAACTAAACATTGTGTGATCGGGGCGTTCTCATAAATTCAGTACTAATGAGTACTGATGAGTAAATAATACCATTTGGTTAGGTTATGATCTCATCCCCTTCATTTTCGGGTGGACTGGCATCGTAATCGTTAAATCATCATGAACTTCATTTTCGATAGCGCTACCTATGAAATTGTGATATGCCCGTTTCAGTAGTGGCAATTGTACATTTCGGCAACTACCATACCAACGGATATGTCCCGTTCTTGGTGAGTAGCATACTACTTTATGAAAAGATCTCTCACGAAATTGTTATGTATTTTCATTAGTTTGTTGTGGGCAGGGCGACGGAATTCGATGACTAATTGAGAAAACTGATAGTTAGTATGGAGTCCATTTGATATGGTTAGTACGCGTGCTCCTTGTTGCACGTTACAATTATGCATGTGTCGAACATCTGAGAGTGTACACTGTCAAAAGTTTACCATGAGTCAATCAGGCTATTCGCGTCAACCGATCACTGAAATATAATATCCCTAAAAGTAATTCCGTCGGTATCACATGATTTTTTGGGAACTTCACATGAAAATTTGAAAGATTCCCGCCCAAATTTTGCCGTCAACTAATTCAAAGATATTTTAATTTTTCCCGTTCTCATATCAGAGACTGTCTCGGGGTAACTCTCACCTGATTAGCAATTGATACAACCGATTGAAGCTAGTTGATACAATTACGTATGCAGCTGTCTATACTTGTGAAGTTTCGGATAAAAAATAATTATCTGTGATTAGCTAATGCCCGGTGTAAAGGAACGAAATGTAAAAGAAGAAATTAATGAAACCTGGGAGATGATAATAAGCGAATCCTTCCATTCGTGAAATTTCGGTTTGAGGGGTTGAACTAAATCGTTGTGAATGAATGTGAAAACTTGACAAGTTGCAGGAAACTGAAAGATAATAAGCTGCTCAAATGAGCTGAATTATTTCGGAAATGCGATTAATGACCTTGGAAATGGAGTGAATCAGATCGGAAATGAACCGAATCGGCTCGGAAGTGGACGGAGCCAGCTCGGAAGCTGAGTGGAATTATACAGTTTCATGGTACACATGCCTTCAGTTGTGGATTACTTCAATTCACAAACTGATTCAGTTTGCGCAAGCAACTTAATATACAACTAAAATCCAATTGATTCAGCACTTTTTTATTCGTGTGTATTTAATGCCATAGACCCTGCTTCCCATGCATATTTTAGATAGAAAAGATAAGGCTAAAATTCATGAAACTCAAGTGATAAAATTTGTTATGTAAAACAGTTGATTATTCAAGCATTTTCACCTCCAATGGCCCGAGGGAAGTGCTTCTGCGCCACCCGTGCATTTTCAGCTCGTGAAATTCCCTGAATAATGAGTATTAGGAACGAAAATTATGTAAAATTCAATGTGAAATTTTCCGTAAAATTCAACATTTATCTCAAACATTTTCTTCTATTATCTCGTATAAATGGCAATAATTATTAATAACAATTCCATGAATCATTTTGTCCAATCAAAAATTCAGGAAACCGAGGCCATCATATAACTACCAAGACATAGGAGCCCTTACATTATATTTTGATCTTTATTCATAATTCAATTTTAGTACCTAATCTAATAAAATGGTCAGAGTCTCCTTGAGTGATTAACCAGTGGTTTTGATAATACCATGATCATCGAAAATCTCATTGAAATCGATACTGGCCACAATCCTGATTATATATATTCCCACAGACCCACCATTGGCCCTCACTAAGTCAATTAATTCGTATAAAATGAGTAACGAGTACGTGTCGGCGTTACGCACTACTTATTTACCACATCATCAACAGTGGTCTTTTTCCTCCATCTATGTATGTGTGTATGTGCTTATATATATATAGATATATATATATATATATATTGCACCGGACTGCCGATGGGGTCTCTCAGGGCGTCCTGCTGTGATATGGCACGCGTACGGAACATCATTACGTGGGACACTTGCTGGTACTTCTAAGGGGTCACAAAACGTCGATAAACTGCCGCCAACTCAATTATGAGCATTAACAAATATCTATAAAATGTGAAAAAAGATTTTTCAATTTTTGTATTAGCATGGCTCTTTCGATTAATAATAATAATAATAATCAACGGCATATGAGTGTGAATGAAAAAAACAATATTTGTTGTTTTTTTCGAAAAGAAAATTCAAATTGATGGAGTACTTATGTTAAGTCGTCGCAAAAGATTCCGTGTGTGCTGTCCGCGGTACACATAACATGCCACCTACCGGTTGGGTGGGAACCTAACCCGACGTGGGGGGGGGGGGGGGGTCCAGCATAGGTGCTCGCCATAGAACGGAGGTTTCTAGGAGTTTACCCTGTGTCTAGAAATCCGATGGCCTCAATGGCGGAAGTCGACCCCATCAGCATGGATGGGTGTCCAGTGCTCTGTCCTCTGTCCCGTTTCCTCTTTCGAGGGTATGCTGAAGAGCACTTTGCCGGGCGGAGTGGGGGGGGGGGGGGGGGGGGGGGGGAGGGGCAAGAGGGAGGGACACAAAACACATACACAGAGTAAAAGTTTCATGATACTGAAAGTTATTCCTTAACGTCGAGAAACCTGAACTTGTTCAATGGTCATTGTATACCAGCCCTAGACTCATGAATGCAGATTTTTTTTATAATTTTCATTCTTCTTAAACAATTAATTTTCTTTCTCTGTCCATTGTTCAAGTGAAATTTATTCCCCCACAATTGGATTTTTCATTCTCCGCCAAATTTGGAAAATTGATTTTGATGGGAGTTTGTCGAGTTCAGTTGGGGAATAAAGTGGGTGGAAAGTGGGCGGGGCATTCACGACAGTACACCAATGTATCTACACGGTAATTTAGTTACTCGAGATTTATATCCTTCCACTTGGCAGTGTGCATCAGCCAGTGGGTTTTCTTCGGTTTTCCATAGTGGTTTTCCCCACCCGCTGCTTTATTAGGATTTACAAGCGCTTGACTTTTTTTTCGTATATACGATTATTACTTTGAGATGGTACCAAATTACTTGGTCTTAAAATGTCAGCGGGCAAACGTGTATATCTCCACTCCAGGAGGAAAATTCAATGAACTGAAAAGCATTATTTATGTGCATTGTGTCCCTTACAACTTTTCCCTTGCTCAGTTTGATTATATATAAAGCAGTGGCGTTTATTTTTCGGGATAATTCTCGTTGGGGACATGTCGATAGCCGACCACCCGGAATTCATTGCTTTGTGCAGCAGTTTCGCTCTGCTTTTTTTTTGCGCAGAATAACGAAAGGGGGATGGAGAAAAAAAACAGTTTTGTTGTTTTTTTTTTGCTTTGGCAAATCGATTGGATTGTAATTTAAACACGATGGTGCAGTGAAAATTTAAACGTGTATTTCTGGTTATACATGGGCTTACGGTACAGTGTCAGTGTGAAGCCGGCGAAAGTGGGGCCGTCGAAAGGCGAATGGTGCCTATTAATATAAATAATAAATGGGCGAAGGGTCGAATGATTTTACCCTCGATATAAAGGGAGTCAAATGCCATTCCGTTCACCCTCCTTTTTCTTGGTGTGTTGGCGGCTATCATTCAATCATTCCTGCAGAACGAGGATGGAGATAGTGATGCGAGTACGTGTCAAAAAATTCATGAGACCACACCGACGTGCCTCATGAGTCAAATCAACGAGCGAGATGTAGTCCGAGATGCTTGGATGATGACGCGTGTACACATGACCCTAACGCAGAGGCAGACAGCAGCCCCTCTTGGCTTTCACGTACAAACTGCCATCAGAATGACTCGTATAGTTAATACGATAATTCCATTTTAATTTGACAATACCACCCATGGTGCATCTTATCGCATTATACTTTCATCGAAATGCCAAGGGACCAGTCATCGATCCACTTAGACCAATGCAATTGATCCCTAGAAGAAATATATTTTTACATGGTAATTTTCTGCATTCACTATATGCGGAAAAAAATGTCAACGCAAGACTGTTTGTGCGGCTTCAAAGGCACAACGATGATGGAAAGTTTTCATTCATCCTTTTACATTTCAAAAGCATGCGGGATATTGTATAGACACTGGGGGGGAGGGGGGGGGGGGCGGCTTCGCCGACATTTAGACGCCAGACAATTTTTCTCTCAGTTTGTGGATGTGTATGATGTGGCCCCATGTACATTAGTATGAACGACATTACATAATGCTCACTACATTGTAATCATTTTGCGGGTGTGTTACCTTGCGGCCAACGGAAAATTAAGGTGTCAGTCATTTGGAATATCAATTCGATTCATGATGAGTGTTTAGGGTGTGATGAGTGTGTGGATGTATGGGGATGGTCTATTGAAGTACTGGAGCGAAACAGTCCCCTAGGAATCAACCACCAGACTAATATAATGAGCTATGGCTGGTAGAGGAGCAATAGTAGGAAAGTATTTTTATAGGGATTGAATGAAGTTTCAGGATTGTGTATTGCAATTGATATGCTTATCATGAACCCCAATATAAACGTAATTTTTTTTTTGTTGGATTTTGCTGAATTTTTTGGCGCACCCGGATTAATCCTTCACCTGCAGGAGGAGAACAATTAGGAATCAATCAGGAATTAGTGGAAAAATTAGGTAATTCCTGAGGAAAATGTGGTTCAGTACAAGATTACGGAATAAATTGGAATTGTAACATATATTACTTTTTCATTTTGGAAAATTCCAGCTCAGTGGATTATCTAAAAATTATGTGAAAATTAGTTCATCCGATCTTTCTATAAATCACCACAAAAAAAAACAATTTATGTAGGATGTTTCCAGCGGAGATTCTCAAATTGAAGGACTTCAAACACATGATCCCAATGCCGTCAACATGATGACTTTGAAAAAAAAATAGTACTGTGACGCTTGATGTAGAACGTACTAAAAGTCACCAATGATCCGTTTGTCTCTCTCTTTTTAAAATCATTTTCAATTTTTCCTTCTCGCACATGATTTATATGAATTACACACCTACAAATTAGATCTAAAAGATATATAAGTCGCTTGGATCTATCAGGCTGTCAGGATGTTTTCTTTAACAACTGTATTAGTGATACGTTCAATGTTCTATTATATGGTTTGAGTACTATATGTCCCACCACCTGACCCCCCCCCCCCGCGGTCGCCGGATCAGGGTCGGTAAATACCCCTGATAAATTCACTCATATACTAATTCCGTAAAAATGACAGGAAAGTCCAAACCCACTTATCCTAATTTAGCAATGCGCTGCTCTAACGATTCGGAGGCCGCGGTATTGCGCGGATGTTTATTTTTCTACTAAAAATAGACGAAAAATACCGTTCTAGAAATCATTGAATATTTCGTTATTGATTTGTCATAAATACAGTTACACCGATTTGTTTATCATGACACATTAATTTGACCCGCATTAAACATATTATATATCAAATATATAATATCAACCAATATTGTTCTAACAATTCCAAAATTAATTCCGAAGATTGGGTAAGTAATTGGGTAGTTTTGTTCGAGAGTGTCAGAGAGGGATACCACATGCTATTCTTTCGCCCTTGTATTTTTGTAGGATACATAACTAGACTCACTTGTATAGGCACATCCCTATATCTAGTATTTGAAAAGTTGGTGCTGTGGGATTATCCACTGGGAGAAAACTTCGGTTTTCCCGAATCAACGGTGTTCGGCTATATCTAAAGTATTCTTCTCTGAAGTGATGACGGTATTGGTGCAAGAGAATTCATTCTTTCCACTGTATTTTCTGTTCCCAAATACATATGGTGTTCACAACGTTTTTTCACTAAAATTCTGATCTGAAGTTCATAAGAAAGTTCGATGAATAATATTCAATCTATAATCATCAAATATTTTTGACGAGATAGCGGAGATTTCGCCCGCTATCTGTAAATCTAAAAATATTCTAAATCAAGGGGGAATCATATTTGTCCGGACTCTCAACTCAACTTAATACTTTTTATCGGATTTTTGTTTACTTGTAGTAAGTCTGGTCACTTCTATCAAGACCATTACTTGAGAGAAGAGTACCATAACTATAGCCAAGCATCAAATTCTTCTCTCAATGTGAGATTCCGCGGTTGCGATCGCGGTGATATGGGTTCGCGTCCCGGCGTTGGTATTTCTAACGATGAACGCCGAATTTCGGTGGACTCTCTGGGAGGAGCCTACATGTGCCTAGCTAAAAATTATGGAACTTATGGTTCTCCAGCTTATCCATGAAGTTGTATTCCATATGTATGGCAGAGAACCATTAGTCCTTCTAATGTTAAGGCCCAGTCTGGTAACTGCGACTTGATCCGATGAATTTTGAAAACTAGCTCTCAATTCTCTCCCTTTGCATCGCTTCTGCAGTATTTATTGCACTTCCGGCGGTTTTTTAAAAATTGTTTTTAACGTCACTATATTTATGCTCTCTTGTAAGTGCTAATCAGCGACGGGGGTCTAAGATGTGTTTGTAAACAAAGCACTTATAAATAAATTACATTGGTGTTCGTATCAGTCAGCGCTACTTCCGGTGTTGTGTTTATTTTTTGTCCGTCAAGATACAAATTTGCATGGAAAGTTCGATAACTTTGTAAATTCTTGATAAAGTTATCGAATTTCAGGGATTTTCTTTTCGACTCTGACATGAAAATTCCCAAAACGTTCTAGATTTTCCACGCAATACAAATTTAATTTAGTAAAAATTACGCGCCTAGCTTCGTAATTTTCATCTAACTCTTCTTTGCCCATGTTTTATAATCGAATGTTCTTTTAGGATCTTCAAGCAAGCTTGAATTTTTAACAAGTAGATTTGCATAGAAGTGCTCAAGCTCCATTTTCCGCCATAAAAATATGAACTAGAAATGGGAATATTGGCCCTCTGAAGTCCCTCGGGGCAAGTCTGGGTGGATACCTTGTTAACCGGTGCAATGAAGTTACGGTGGGATATGATCCGATTCTCTTGAATTCTACTTCCCATCCAAAGCGCTTCAAAGCAGAGTAATAGTTGTTAATGAGTGCTTAGGAGCATGATAAATTGGGATGATAAACAACATTGGTGTAGTTACCAGAATAATGACATTATTTTCCTAATACGGCCATTATGGCGAGAATTTCAACTCTCTCGTCTTGGATCGAAATTATAAGATCAATTGCTATCTCGTCTCGTCTCGTCTTGTCTCGATTCTCGCGTCGATCGCGACAACACTATGCCAAAAATATGTTTCTTCGGAGTAAGTAAAATCAGTGCGGAAGTGTTCAGAAAGTATGGGAAAGAAAAACGAGCTACGAAGTTACGTGATTCCCGACGGGGAAAAAAGTTTGCGTTCACCTGACATATGAGGCAAGCCGGTCTCACACCACATCAAAATAGCTACGCTATAGTTGCGTTGACAGTTCGCGGTATGAAAAATTGCATTCAAACAAAGTTTGTGATTTTATTTAAACAACAGATAAACAAACAGAATCGGAGAAAAGACTTTTTGGTGCCGAGTGGGATCCAACGACAGGACAATCGGTGAACCAATGCATTGAACATAGGGCGCTAAAAAGTCCCAAGCTATAAAAGGTAATGCATCGGTCTAACCATTATGGGTTAAGGAAAATATTGTTCCGTAGGTTATTCAGAGTTATAATGGAATTACATGTTATTTTTAAGTTCCCAATAAGGGAAGTTATTGAAATGCCCCCGATTTTCGAAAATGGATTTTTTAATGTATCTCCGCGTTTCATGACATTTCTGATCATCTTAGACCACTTTCAATAAGATGTATGTATATATGTGTGTGTGTGTGTATGTGACGGTGTATGTATGTTGTCAAATTCGTTTTCCAACGATCTCTCACGATTAAACTACGCGGTCGAGATACTGTATGGTGCAATCGAAGCGTCCTGGTGACCTTCAAAGCTGATTAGATTTTGGATGGAATTGGTGCAGTACATATATTGTTATTAACAATTTCAATTGTTCATAATGTTCTACTGCATAAACTGTTAGAGTTAGGGCAAAATTCATGTAAGAAAAGTTGTTCCTCATATAAAAATTCGTATATGATGTATTATGACTTTTTTTGATAATTTGCATAATTAAGGAGGTACAGCCGTTTCAACAATTATGTCTGTAATAAGTGAACGAATGAACCCAGCGCTGTCATAACGGTCCCAATCGAAGGTGTTCCATGCAAAATCGAGCGGATTACATTTTGGGTGGCATTCGTGCTGTATATGCAATGTTATTAACAATTGCAATTGTTTATGCTGTACCACTGGGTAAAATATTAAAGGTATCGTTGTTATTGCGGCCGCATCCCTATTGGCTTCTCACTCCCACTCAAGTAACGCGCGTAAGGCTCATCCTCATGCTCACCATGCGTCTACTCAGATACTCATAATTATCTGCTTCATAAATGAGTCAGTTTAGAATTCTCAAATCTGCAAGTTTTCATTATGACACTAATAGGGGTCACAATGATTGACCGGGGTATATTGGAGAAGAATAAATTTAGTACGCTGTGCTGGAATACCAAAGCGGGGAGTTTCGTTGGTGCTCCGAATGGGGCACACACATGCTCACACCACTAGTTGAACTTCGCAATTACTCCGAGAGCATAATAAATGAAAAACGAGTAATTTTATATCAGTATAATGTGGCCTAGGAATTACCTCAGCAATTATGCAATTTCTTCGAGTTAATGGTATTGTTTCTCTGAGTATCAACTCACATAATCAATTCATGAGCTCTGGATTTAATACCTCTAGGTGTTCTCCATAATGTAGACCATTAAACCGCTTGACGATAGTCATTATTCATAATTTAGCATCGATATTCGAAGTGTTTTCAGCAGTGTATGATTCATCTTATATCGGAAATGTAACTTGATTTGTGTCCTTCATTGGTACATGCAACTTTTCCCAGGGAATTGCAAATTTTCACAATTAGGAAAAACAAAAATAGCTGGTTCGGAGATATTTCATTTGCGAATCTGAGGTATTTTATTCTCGATGCAAGATCCGTGATTCGGTAGTAAAATCTCCGATTTCGGGATTTTTATATAATGCAACGGAGAAAATTTATGTCCCCGGATTCGCGACATCTCACACTCCGCAGTCTTTATATGACTGATATAAATTATTGGCATAGCTGACTAGAATAATATTTTTCACCCGCAATAACTCTTCTGATGGCGAGTGATAGCGATAATTCTCGTATGACCCTATAATCTGTATTTTTGAATCAGGAATATTATTGATCAACAAGATTTTCCCTCATATTCAACGGGTTCTAGGGCAGAACCTTATTATTTACTTATTTATTAATTTTTTTTTGCAAAGAATCAATTCAATTTAATGTTTATAATTTATTGAAGTTATTAATAAACAATGAACCAGTCGTCAAATTTTTCGTAAGCTCCTTTCTACAATCTGCTATGGCGCTACGCAATGTTTGAACAAAAATTTCTAATGATTGAGTAGTTTTGGTGGACCGGCACACATACATACACACACATACACACACACACAGACACACAGTGTCGGAGCTTTGGTGTATTGGGTAGAGTATCTGTCTACTGCGCTGAAGGTCCTAGGTTCGCGCATCGCCGCCGGAGAATGTTTCACATGATGAAATATTTCCGCATTTATTCCGACCGATAGCAGGAACGTTCCGTGTGTCCTGTGCGCGGTACCCATAACATGCCACCTCACGGCCGGGCGGGAACCTGATCCGACCAAAGGGAGGTGGGGGGGAGGGGGGTTCCATCATAGGCGCCCGCTGTTGTAACATAGGGGTTTCTGGAGGTTTACCCAGTGTTTAGTAATACAATGGCTTGAATGGCCATCGTACACTTGCGGCACTGCTTCCACTATGTTTTTCCTTTGCCGCGTCAAACTCAGCGTCGTAAAATTTTGAAACCACTAACGACAGCTCTTCTCACTCAAGGCAATTTCACCATATGCTTGTACAGGCAACTAATGTGCCTTAGCGGCAAGTTTCGTCAAATTACAAAGTAAATCAACAGTTTCCGCAAATGACGCTTAGGTGTCTCAGAATTGGACATTTGCGGACGAATAAAAATATGGAAAGCTAATAATCAGAGCGACTAATATTGTGGGTTTTGATGGTGACCATGTTTGATTAATTAATAGGACTCATCCGTAAGCTTCTGATAGTTGTACACCTCATCAAAAATCAAAGTGCTCAGAATCTTTTCGACCCAACCGGACAAACGAAAAAATGACATTCAACTAGTTGTTTTCCCACGTGATAGAACCAAAAAAAAAAAAATTGAAAAGCCGTTACTCTCCGACCAATATGATAGGGCAATAATTGACATAATCTGTCACTCAAATTATCGGCGACTAATATCCGAGTGATGGCGGAGCCAACCGGATGCATCGTCATTAAGATTAATTTTTGATTTGCGGTGTATTTAGCACCTACAGCTGTCCGCCCAATTTTCTAGTGTTGCTTCCTTGAGGACCACCTTGACAATGAAATTCCCATAACGTGGCATTGAAAGATGTTCCGGTAATCCCTTAACGATCCTTAAATATGATAATATTTATTTTTCCAGGCGTCTAGCAGGAGGGGCTAATAGACCACAGCCCCTCTTGGTCTGTTGCTTTATTTACATAGGTTATCAGCGTTTCGATGGGGTTCAGCACTTGGAAGAAAAATATGTTACACGTTTGGTGGAGAGAATTGGCCCAATGTTATGTATAGGTGGCAAAAAAATTGATCTTGGATTGACATGAAACTTTACAAATTTGGCGTGTAATTTGATCCAACTTCGTAATTTGAAAAAGTCTTCTCTTGTCACGTGGAGAGAGTTGCGCTTCCATTAGTCGCGTCCGCTGGAGTTATGGTATAGACGGCCTGGGATTGGCCGCCACGCAGAGGCGCTTTCGTGACGTCACCGCTCTTCTCAGGGACTTCGAAGAAAGCCGTTTTGAATAGTCCATAATTGAAAAAAAAAACAGCGAATGAAATTTTTGGGCGAAGTATATTTCTCTGTCAGTGTATAGAATTAAATTTCTGCATGGGATAATGCCACTTAATTTTTATTTCCTTATTTTTGCTGCACTTTTGGTTGAAGAAGCATGTAAGATGGTACACGTTATAGGTATATCAAATGGAAACTCATTTTTGTTAAAAAAATTGTAGACGTATAGTTTCTTTTTTCGGGTGGGAGGGGGGGGGGTAGAGGATCTCCCTTAGAGCCGCCTGATGAAGATTCAATTACAATCGACCGGAATTAACCATTGAATGCTGTTGTTTGTCGGCTATCCTTGATCCCGCCCATCCATTATTGAATTGGCGGACAGGAAAGGAAGTAGAGAAGTGACTTACACTCTTTCAATCTTCTAAAGTTGGTTACAAATGGTGACTATCCATTTATTCGCAATAGTTTTCACGGACGTACCTTCTGTCAGAAAATACAATAGCGGAATGTGGAAACAGGCTCATTGCGCAATTTCTTGTTCGTTATCACGAAAATTTTCTCATAAGCCTGACATGATTTCATAAAATTGAGTTTATTCCGTTTTGAGTGAATTGATTAATTAAAACGTTAAATTCCGCTATTGGTTCTTGATGCGGTCATAGAACAGCGTCTGAAGTGTCCGTTGTACACTCAAAAAAAAAACATTGAAAATTTCCTAGAACAGGTACCTGGCTGATCCTAATTGACCGTGTACGTCCGCGAAATTAAAAAAAAAACAAATTATTAAAAAAAAAATTATTAAAAAAAAAATTGATTAAAAAAAAAAATTCCGTCTATTAATCGTCGATTAGTTGACTAGCGTTGATTATTTAATGAGATGAATATTTTCCTAAATTTTGCCTCTCTCATCCCATCTAATCCACAAGGCTTAAGAAGATAAAAGGTTGATATGATAGTTGGTGGATGAAGTGGTAGACCTACCTGGAGTATTTTAACGAATACTCAATGGCGCCACGCGCTTGAACCGTCCATAACAATGGAGCCCAGTACGTTGTCAGGGGCCGAAGTGTCTCTCTCTTTTTTTTTTCATCTTAACGGGGGTAATCATTGCTGAAGAAGACTTTGGCGGGCATGACTTGCTTTATCCGATGCCACTTGGGGGGGAAAGCTCGCCTTCTTGAGTCAAAGCTCGTGTATTCATATCTTTCTCTAACCTACCTTGGTTGCCACTCTTCTTGAAATGGTCTGGCGACCGTCAGTCTTGTCAAAATTCTTTGCTAATAGGGGACGCTTGAAGAAATACAACTGAATGCTGGGTACCTAATAGCTCCTCTTTTTTTATATTCTTCAACATCATGCGCATGAGAGAGTCAACTAAGCTGAAGTGTATATTGGATGAATAATCAGTTTTTTTTCTTTCACATACCATACGCAATTTTCCCACGAGTACAGAATTTATCAGATACGCTGATAGAAAAAAACAGATGATTCCGTCGAGTTTTGCTTGTGACAAGAAATGCGTTTTTTGATCATTTTCAAGTGTGAAATTCTTTATGCTGAATATTAGAGGAGGGAAGCGTATATAGAAGTTTCTTGTCCCAAGAAATCGTGTGATTGTACTGGGCGCAAACGTTCCTCGATTGAATGATATGCCACTTGTGCCAAAATAGAAAATAATGAAACTAATAAAACGATACTGGTGACAAATATTTGACGTTTTGACCGTAGTAATTAATAATTAGATCTGATCCCTCAGATAGGCAATTAAGATATTTTCTTCTCGAGTAAGATAAATAATCCAGCAATCTTGTAATTCATCAAAGTGAGAATTCAGATGCTATGGGAAGTTAGGATATATTTGACTATAGAAAATATGTAGTTGAACATAAAATATTTGGTTTTTAACTGACTATAAACTCAGCCGGTACAAGTTGAAAATTTATTATAAATTATTGTTCGATCATTGATGGAGCAGTAGGCTATGGTGTCTATGGTGCATATAGTTGATTGTACGATAGCAGTGTCCCCTTCCATTATAATAGAAATTATTCACGACAGAGATTGGCGCTGTTGAGTGACATTTCCTTGTCATAGCTTAGAAGTGACTGTCAGGTAAACATCGGCTATCAGATTGTACAAATTTTCCCCAAACGTTTATATCTCGGTAGCATCTCTCGATGTCCTGCATGAGATATTAGCAACGCAAAATAGTTTTTTTTTTCGGTTTCTTACTTGGGAAACTCTATTCAGCAGGCGATAAAAAACCGCCTTAGTAATATCACAAGTTAAACGCAGAGGGAAAACAAAAAAATACATGCGTTAGAAATGAAAGGAGGTTTTTAGAAAAAATCAATTCAATGATGCTTAAAAGGAAAAACCAGTTCAACCATTTATATCTTGATTTGTAGTGAATTTTAGCCGAACAAATTTACCTTGGAATTTCTGTTAAGCAAGGCGATTACGAACTTCACGATGTTATCTGACTAATCTGATCAAGCAATAAATGAATCACGAAAGTCTTACGACTTTCGACTCTGACGATGTTCATTGTGTGGATGCGCTTGCTTGAATAGCATTTTCGCATCTCAATTTTCTCATTTTCATTGTCATGGAAGTTACGAAAATATCTTTCGAATTGTCGAGCCCGAATCCCGGGAGTGTTATATAAATATGCCATTATGATAAATTTTTGAAAATATCGCAAATTTTCAGTATTATCAGAAATGGGAAAAGGGTCTTGAACAAATTTGGTTTCCCCCCTAAACCTACACCTTCTATATGACATAATTTTTGTGGGCCGCCCGATCATAAAACACATATTATAGGTTGAGCATACAATTATTATTTTATAGATTTTTTAAATGATTAGAGGGAAATGCAGAAAAACTTCTTCATTCATTCTGCCAGTGCCAGAAGCGGTATTTTTCCCCTTTTTGAAGCATATCTCGATAACAGGTGGATTTACCGTAAATTGTTATAAATGATTTTTTGTTGAAAATCGAAATTTCTACAAAAAGTAATCTATGACATTTTTACACAAAACCAGTTGTTAAGAAGATAAACAATATATTAGGAAGTTATTGTTGCAACCTGTCGGCAGTCCCACCCACATCCGGTTCATCCAATTAATCCTTGATTGTGCTTTTCATTGACTCCAAAAATTACCATTTTCGTATTTATTATTCAACGTTTAAACAATTTTATAAAACAATTTTCCAATAAAAAAAAATTGAACTATTGCTCATTACAAAAAATATCGGATCTTCTTTCCATTTACACATAGAGAGGCGCATTTAATTAATAAGATAACGTATTAAAAATCTTAGGGCATCAGTGTGGAGGCTAGAGCTACTTTCTCCATTATTTTCCAGCATCAGAGCACACGGAAATAACATTGGATATTACCAAGCTGAACACAAAATCCATATTTCCTATTCTTCGTGGTTCCGTAGTCACGCAGATTCAGACGAACCCAATCATACACGTGCGCGCGCAATCACATATACAGATATAGTTTCTCAGCGCGCAGTACTCAGCCATTTTATAATTCGGCAAGAAATTATTACGGAAAATTAGTTAGCGGTGAATTCTACCATTCACATACTTCTTAATGCCACTCAAAAAAGTTGGGCCGGTTTTTTTTTCGTGGTACATGGGGTTGGAGCGAATAAACATTGAAACATTTCTCGTAGGGCGTTTCGCATGTAATATTGAAAGGCAATTCTGTCCCCGACATTTCGATTAACCGCACACTAGGGGTTCATTCTAGCGCATTTCATTGCGATCATCTTTTCCTTACAATTTCTAGCCAAGTTAATTCAATACTTTGTACATTAAATCCCATATCTTGGGCTTCAATTACATCAAATCTTGCTGAAGAATATTTACATCAATGGAAATATTGGGGCGATTTGGTGGTTGGTAATTGCACACAATTTTCGCGTGAAGTTTCTAGTGGTATGAGAGAAATTAAAATGTTCGGGGATACGCCCACGATAATTTTCAGGAGAGTGATATTGCACTTAATTGAGATGGACAGGGCTTCGGAAAATTTCGAATTTCACGGAAAAAAGTTGTCAATTTCCCACATTTTTCGTAATTTTCGTTCTTACTTGACTGACTTTTTTTCATTCTGTGAATTAGAATTACTTGAATTTGATTAAGAAGGAAACATTGAGGCTTCTTTTTTATCAATACTGTATTGCCTTGTTGATGAAGCGTAAGCGTCAAAATGGGAACCTTCAGGTGAAACGGACCGACTAACAAAAATGTATCACCATTGTTGAAAAGATTATTACTTCTTGTCAGAGAACTTGTTTGGCGTTTTCTTGAAATACGTAAATGGTATCGTTAAGGCGATAATATCTATTTCACGGGATTTTCTTCACGGCATGTACTGTTTACAATTCCACGCGAAAATTTCAGTCACTTTTTGTGAGAGTTTAATTTGGTCCTGGGATCAGCGTTAAAGTAGAAAATGATTGATAGGAGGTACACGAAAAAATATACTTTATTCCAGTAGACCAATATGTTGGTTTATAGTATACAAATAGGGACAAGAGCCATGCGAAAAGGAGACAGAAAAATTCTTTCTGCCCGTGAGTCGAACAATATTTTTTGACACACTGTGCGCAAAGCAACGTTGCATACTAATTTCTACCAGGACCTGATTGGTTCCACTGGTCAAAAATTGCACCCATTCCGTTTATGTTAATTGACAATTTTCCTGTAACTTTTCTTTCAATGTGCTCCGACATGTGAGGCATTTTGAATAAAAACATTTTCTTCTCCTGACTACAACAATCGGATTCGCTTGGTCCGCATGGTTCTCCGTTGTCACCAGTATCTTCCCTTGAGGAATTAATATCGTAAATGGCTTCGGTTAATCTAGTGTGCTATAAAGTCCATTTGCTAATAGTTGAGGCACCTCCAATGAGTATGGTTACAATTTGTCCATTCTAAAATCATATATTGGTTTTAGGTATTTTTTTCCTCCAGCCCCTCACCCCCCCCCCCCCCCCCAGAAAAACAATTTGTTGCACTTAGTATCGAATTCCTTTACACAGGATCGTTAATCAAACAAGATCGACTAAATATTTGGTAACGGCCAACGATCCGCTCATTTGAGAGGTTAAGGTTGATTCAGCTGGACTGGTCGCTGACACTTAGGCAACGCTAGATGGCGCAAGTATGCGGTCTTGTGTATCAATCGCAAGGTAGGGATTATCCTGAGAAAATTTGTGCGCAATGCTTGCACGAATGTACAGAAAAATTAAAACATAAAAATTCCGCTTTTCATGGTGCTAAAGTTTACGAGGATTTCTGCGAGAAATTCAGATAAATGGGCGGCAAACACATCTTAAATTCAAACGCTTCGACCCTGTTAACTAGCAACACTGAGCTGATACAATTGCGTACGATTACCAATTACTGAATGCCCACATAAAAAAAAACGAATGGAAAGAAGCATTCAAACGCATTTGTAACGTAGATATGGCCAAATATTTCTATCATTTTGAACCAGAGGGAGTAATCCGCTGCTCAATTATGTTATATGAATGAATGCGTTGGAAATAGATATCCCAATTATAAGCACATGGAAGCTCAACCATATAGCAACTTGATCATACTATGTGCATAGCAACAGACACTAATTACGATGGTAAACATAATGTTAATGCTATGATCCACAATATTGTTGTATAACGCAGAACGCTGGCAAAATGTTAAAATTCACCATTTGTTGACAGTTGTGGATGATAGTGAAACTGTATGCAACTTGGCGCTGGTAATGATATCTGGAAAAAAAACCTACACACCTTCCGTGACAATCACATATGTACAAAGAGATGCTCCACCACTCCCAATAGCTGTCAACGCCTTGGGCGTAAAGGTTCAGCCTTTTTTCATCACACACACACACACACATACAACACATAAATATACATTCGTTACGGCATTTCTAGTTTTGCATACAACACCATTGGCAGGTATGATGGAGCAGAGGCAGTTTTGTGATAAACAAGAGGGAAAAACCGAAGAGTAAAATGAAGGAAAAAGAAAGGGATAGAATAATGAGCAACTCCCCCTACAAGGGTCGGTTGAAGGAAGTGAGACAACATTGTAGTAAAGGATTATAGTGTAATATAGGCATACAAAAAGGAGGGGGGAAGGGGGGGGGGTGGAAAGGAGAAGATACAGTGGTTGACTATGAAAATATAGCCGTTAACGATTATATATATGAAATTCTCCACCCCTTTGCAACCCCACCTACATAAAATATGCCGGATTTCTCGTTATATTGTGTCCCCTTTTAAACGCAATGTGGATGCAAGAGGGGGGTGGGTGGATGGGCGGGGGGGGGGGGGGGGGTGGAGAGGGGGATGAGGGCAAGGGAATCCTTTGAAACAAAAGACGTCGCGAAGGCGCGCCATGATTGGCTCCGTAGCTTGTGTACTGCGGTCCTGATTGGCCCGCGGAACCGCACCCACCCTGCAATGGCTGCTTTGTCAGTGTGTACACGCCAGTACGTTCAATGCGCACCCCTGCACGCGCTTTCTATACCCCCCTTTCATTTTATCCTCCTCCTGTACCTCACCAAGCCTTCAAAATCTCCTCACACTACTCACCATTCCCTATACCCCTTTTCTGCTACCATTACCGACTAAATCTGAGTTCAACTCGACGAATGCCTTCATTCGACGATTATTTCAAAATATAAACGCCAAGCCCTTCTCTTTTCTGGGAAAATACGGATTAGATTATGCGTTCATATATTCATGACTGCGGAGTATATGCAGCTCTACGTATACTTGGAAGAGTGTCTCATCCAGCTTCTTCGATGGAAAATGTGGTTTGTTTGTGGAGGAAAAATGGAATGTTCATTTGTCGTAGAAATCTCCAGGTGCATGGTAGAACAAGGTGAGTCCAGATCTCGGTTTTTCCTGAATATCTCAGAATCTAGAGGACCCCAGATGATCTTCGTAGAAACTTTTTTGTGCACCTCCATTCTAGGTCCAAAAAGTTCTCTATCAAATTTTCACCATGTCTCCTTGTTTGTGGGTTACGCGGGAAAAACCAGATTTGGGGGTGCAAGAATTTTTGTTTCTCAACAAAGTCGGATAGTGATGAACGAATGTGTTCAGCTTTTTTTTTTAATGCAATCTTGTGTGTATGTATTTGAATATATGTAATACACACGCACTCGGAGTGGGGTGGAAGTGGGAGTGCGAGGGGCGTTGAGTAACTTTCTGATAGAAGGGGAGAAGAGAAGCTTGTTCCGATGCCGTCAAGCGAAGGCGATCCAACCGCCATAGGGGACTACGCATTTTTTTTTCAATTATTTTCTTCTCTCTTATCGCGCTTTTCCACATTCTTGTACTTCATGAGAAAGTATTAATTATTGAGGCTCGTGATAAAAAAAAAATCATGTGTTCAATGCACTCAGTATCCACTGTACTAGTGAAGTAGCTCGTTGTAGGATTCTTGATGTTGTTATTTATTAAATTTTTATCCTTACTTGTATTCTGTCCTCGGGTAAATCCGTTCTCAGGCTGAGCATTTCACGGGCATAAACGTCGGGATAATGAGCTTCTTTAAATGCCGCTTCCAGCTCCTCCAGCTGTTGAGACGTGAAGATCGTCCTGGAGCAACAACCACGTGAACCTAGTTATATGCCATTACAATATTTGCCTTACGGCCATGCGTTAACCGTGATATTGATTATTTTAGGATAGTGGTAGTGGGAGAATTGGTAGTTGGAGTATATGGCCGACAAGTCTAACATGATAATTTGACAAGGAGATGTCCAATTATCTGGGAATTTTTTTTCTTATTTTTTTTTCAATTATTGTGATGAAGTTCGAAAGGCTTGGCCAAGTGCCCCCCTCATTGTGGGACATTATAATGTGTAGTAGTGCCAAATACTAGTCTATATATAAAGGTGGGGCAGAAAAAAAAATACTGAAAATTCAACGTCATTTCCTTGGGTAAGAAATATACCGCTATACAGGTGGCTCATGTTAGCATGACGTGTTATATTTTCAGAGCTCTTCCTTCCCTCCCTACATATATATAGGCATGCCATTGTATCAGTCGTTAAATATACAATGATTTTTAAAGGCTAATTATTTTTCGTGTTTGGTCTTTTTTTTTTAAAGGAAACCTTGAATATGAATATTTGAAATATTTTACATAAATTGGTGATTGTTAATTGTGTTATGGTATTGAGGAGTTTACATGTTATGCAATTTTTGCATTGAAACGGAGAAAATGTGAATATTACAGAAGTCTGGTCTGGGATGGGAATATATCCGATACACAGATATAGTATATGCCCAATATGGGTAAAATATTGAGGGTATTTTTATCACCGAATCCAGAATCTCTTATTCGTCATTTTACTTCCGATTCGATCAAATATTCGAGGATAGCTTTATTACCGAATTGAGGATGTTTATATACAGGATGAGGAGTATTCGATCCGGAAGATATTATATGCCCAGATAGAATAAGTATATATAGCCAGATCGGGGATATTGCATCCTCGAATAGGGGATATAGTATCCCAATTGGGGATATTTTATCCCCAAGTTGGGGATATTTTATCCCCAAGTTGGGGATATTTCATCCCCGAATTGGGGATATTTCATCCCCAAATTGGGGATATTTTATTCCCAAATTGGGGATATTGTATTTCTGAATGGGGGATACAGTATAATTGGGGATACTATATTTCCGCCTTGGGAATATTGTATCATCGAATTGGGGATGGTATAATCTCAAATCCAATTTCAAATTGATTTCCCCAAATCCCAGATATTGTGTTTCTGAATTGGGAATACGTGAGGAATTGGGAATAAGTAAACATCGTATTCCAGCACCGGGGATATTTATATCCCCAAATCGTGTAATTACTCTTTATCTTATGTGATTCAGTAACATAACGAAACATCAAATAAATATCGACAACCAGAGCCAGTATTTCAAGGGCCAGACGTTTGGTTACAGCTGTAGCTGTGTCATCCATTTAACAGGCAATCAACATGTCAAGATCAGGAAGGCACATAACAAGAGGGATAATTGAGCGTTCAATTTACGCATCGATGAAATTTAGGTGATGTTGCTTCGCTTCACGTTCAATTATAGAAAAAAAACAGATATACCGGCAAGTGTGAATTGTGTTTGTATCTATTCTAAGCAAAATTACTGATCATTATTTTATATCGTTGGAAATATAGATAAAAATTTGATAATATGAAATTCACGTCAGACACTCACCTATGGCGACGCTTCTTTTTTTTCTTTTTGCTGAACCCCGACAGTCCATCAACCGTAAAGTCCTTACCACCTTCAATATTATGACCGATGCCTGAAACAAATTTCATTTATTTACTTGTCATTCATAACTGCAGTTTTGAGCTCTTCAGCTGTGCTCTTCAGATGGTAAATCTCACAAGCAATATTTGTATCTTCTTTATACTGGAGATGCGCCCTGCTCTTATATATCTCATTCCCAAGTCTAACAATACCTTTCGACGCCTATTATGATTATGAAGGGACTAACCTAGAGAGGATCTTTAAGTTCCCCGATTGAAGTTGTTGAGCGATTCAATAGACAAAACGAGCAACGGACAGGGTTCAAAGGTGAGAAGGAATCTTGTTCCAGCAGAATGATATATGACAAGACCGAATGCGCGCTTCGCGCGCTGAATCACAATTTGAAATTTGAGGTAACAATATCTTTTCCGAAATTGAAGATACTGTTAATCATTGATTCCGGAATAATGAGAGCTTTCAATTTTCCAATTTGAAGCAACCATCTTCGGTTGTTTCTGTAATTATCGCGTACATATAAAATTTGTCAACACTGAACAGAAAATGTAAAACACTCGAAACTTAATAAATGAACAGAGCCTCGAAAAATATTCTGTGTATATAATTTTCAATAACTACATAAGTTATGACAACTTGAAGAATTGTCATACTTTTGAAAACTAAACCCGAATCGATATCCCAAATATCGATGCCTATCGACGCACGCGCGATTACCAGCCAACTTCGCGATGTTATCCGACTAATCTGATCAAGCAATAAATGAATGACGATTGAAAAATCAATAATGACAGACCGATAAGGAATCGTCTTACGACTTTCGACTCTGACGATGTTCATTTTTGTGTATGCGCTTTCCTGAATAAGAATATGAATCCCGTTAGACCTAAAAATTATGTATAGGTAATATATGTAAAGGTAGACTATGTAGGTAAAAATTTTTTTTTATGGCTTAATTTAGCAAAGTATCTTTTTTTGGATTGACCCCATGAAGTACCACATACACTATGCTATACAAGCTGTGGCATTTTGAACATACGATGGATAAACCATTGAGTCGTAATCCGTGCGGAAAAAGATATAGTCTATTCCAAAAATATATCTCGGACAGAGCATTTTTGGCCGAAGAAATATTTCACATACTTCTTATTTATAATGAAGATATATAGTTTATATGACCGCATGAATATATAGACGTAGATATATTCGAGATATATCTCACAGAGTATTTTTGGCCGAAAATATATCCAGATATATGCGTATATCATACATATACATGTCCGTTAATATATTTTCTCCGTGAGGGAATGTCAGGTAGTAAATTCTCTGGTTCTATTCTAAAAAATAAAAAAAAAACATGTAATTGAGTAAATATTTGTATGTAACCTAATTCGTCTATTCCATAAGTCAATGCACTCTCCAATAAAATCTAACTTATCTATCTAACTTATTTTTTTTCAATTAACAGCGTATCTAAAGTTAGAAGCTGAAACATTTCTGATACTCCTGGACTCTGGCATTTCCTTTAGATTCAATGGAGAGACCGCACTCTCGTTGAATACTGCGAAATAAATATTGAAGGGAATATCTGGTTTAACTATGTGCAATAAATAAATACGTCGAAATTGTGTAAATTATAGGTTCACGGAACGAAGGGCTAGTTTAACTTTTTTTTTTCTCTAATAGCAGTGCAGTTGTATCGGTATAGGTTGTCTCGATCGATCCTCGTGCAAATATTACTGAGGCAAGTCTTGACCGGAACACTTTGCTTTCAATGGATCTTCTAAATTGTCAGTGTATCCAGCGCCTCCTTTCATTTCACCGTCTAAATGGTCTCTTTAATCTATTATTTTACTTTTTCTGCTCATCAGACCTGCTATTCAGCAAAAATTGCTGTAATCATTATAGGAGGAAAAAAATAATTCAAAATGAGACATCTTCATTTATAAACGCTGTTTTCCTTAGGAAGGAAAAATTAAGTGTGAAATGGATTTTGAGAAAAATATTGAGAACAGAGTAAATCGTGTTCATGGGATTAAAATTATTCAATGGTTCTATAATGACGTTTCACACCATTCAAACAAGTTTTTAAAGACATGTGTGTTTGTGTATGCACGTGTGTGTGTGGGTGTGCCACAAAGCGCAGAACTGAATTGTTGGAATTTTACAATTTTACGATTAACAATGTATCCGAAAATTTTAGGAAATCCTCACTTTATAAATATTTACACAGGAAACCTCAAGACGCTCAAAAATGGTTAAAAATGGACTGCTTTCAAGCTTCAACATGTAACGAAATTTAGAAAAATAGAAACTTAATATTATTCTTTTTTACGTCCACCTTCGTCAGAATATTCCGCGTTAGATTGAAACTTAATCAGCGAATATTATCACTATATTCAGAACCCTCAAAGAGTCTTGCAGGAATAATGTGCCTCTGTATTATCATAAAAACGTATGAGTTTGCCCCTATCAGACGGAGCGCTTCTATTCGTTTTGGTTCCACTGAGCAAGGTTTGCGGACTCTTATCAGCATCTGATAAGCAGCGGGCTGCTATGCAAGATGGCTACCGCCCGTCCATTGACGTTCTGCGCTATGAATTCCGGGGTTCCAAATGGTGACAGCTCTGCAGTCATTTTGTAATGTGAATCGCCTCACCTTGGGCACCTCGTTACAAGCTGGTAAGTGTCGACAAACCTATCCAACTGACTCCAAAATAAATAACAAGAGCACCCCGTGACGAAAGCAGATAAATTTGTAGGGGCACGTATTATGCTCATAGCACCTCTGAATGAAATACTGAAAGTTTCTGATTTGCCTTTCTCCATGACGGTGATAGCTAAACGGTGATTTTCACTGATGGAACGTGCATGGAAGGAGTCAGTGTGCGCATTGACTCTCAGCCAGTTCATCCCCAGGTTTGAGTCGTGTTATCTCGAAAAGACACTCGCACAATTACTATCCATGACCAAAGCATGGTGATTTCGCCGGACGAGAAAGGGCACCAGGTACGTCAGCACCGGGCAAAGGAGTGGAGATGAGCGCAAGGACACCTAGCCATTTAGTACAGAGAACATGTTAATAGAAGACAGCTTTAAACGAAGAGGCCACAACAGGGAACTGATGTTGTGATCTCAGAGAATATTTCTGTTAGACACCGACGATACCTTCAATTCCTCATGCGACGAAGTTTTTTCGGCACATAGTTCAAAGCAGTTTGGAAGGGCCTGGGTAGGAAGCATATGTAGAAGATCGGCCGAAGGGATAATGTGAAAAAATACATTTGATGTACTACAGGGCCAGTACATTCTGGTTTGCATCGGATGACAATATTGACGGAACACTGATAGAGAAAAATGATTGTGGTGAATGTTCCTTGGAACCAGGATATTGCTTCTCGATAATTTGCAACTGTGGAAGGTCCTATGCTGATTATATTCCAGCGGCAACACTAATATATTATGCAGCACAAGTTCATATCAAATACGTATTAGAGGCCTACGCTGGCTCTGAGTTCCTGAGAGGTCCTGAGTTCAAATCCTAGCCGTGCTGATTGCTACGAGCACCCTTTAAATTCATAGTTTTAGCATTTGGCAGCACTGCAAGTATCAGCGAGTTGCATCTTTCCTACTGAAACCAGTGCGCGGTACTGTCGCACCCTACATTTTCTATTGTCTCAAAATACCGACTGCTACGGCAGCCCATGAAGACCTGCCTCAATGTGGTGTCAGGAATCAGGAGATGCGGTAGAGTCTCCCGCCAAGTACATCGAAGTGTGTGGCTGTCATTCAGCCCATTGGAATGTCGTAAAATTAAAGGGATCATTTTGTCCTATCTAGACTTTAGCAAATAGAATTTAGGAATTTTATGTTAATTTGTATGGTCAGTACGAAATTTCCGTCATAACTTTCAGAAGTTTCTGAGATTTTGAAGATAAATTTGATTGAATACAAGTGGGAAGGTCTCGTTTTGGTCCACAACAAAAATTCATATAAAAATATTGCCATCTTGATTCAAGTTTGGGGTCTGGGTTGAAAAGTGCTGCGAGACAAAAATCGACTGAACTTGATTGACTTTGCTACTGTATTTTTGGAATACCAATGGTCTAGCTGTAAGGTCACTCCACGATTGTTATCAAATTTCCCAACAGAAGTAACGAACGGGCATTCTATCAGTGCAGCCAAAAACTATGAACAGAACTGCGATTAGTGAATACGCTATTTGTTGTTAACCCTCACAATGCCGTATGCCTCCAGTGAGCTAGCATTTAGCATTGCGAGGTAATTTCAACTATTCATGCCATTTTGAAAAGGAATATAAAAGTGCTCTTCTTCCCTGAAACGAGGAAAAATGGTAGTTCCCATTTCTACCTTGAGGGAGAGACGAGTACGAGCTTTATATGAAGAGAATAAATGAAGAGAGGGGCCTCAACTGTTAGGAATGTTTATGGAGAAGTCAAGTGTGAAATATTTTGAGGTACGTAGAATAGACCATGCGAATTACAGGTAATAATAACTCAGGACTTTAATCACATAAATGGACACACGGAAAACCTACATATACTTATTTTCACTAAATTTCATCCCTATTTATAAAATAATTTGTATAATTGAATTTTATTAATTATTTTTCGTTATTGATTTTGAGTGTATTAAATTTTTGCGGTGCATAAGTTTAAAATTTCACGTCAAGTTTCATGCTATTCAAGCCCCGGTTTACAAATAATCATTAAAAAGTATGAGGAGAAGTGAGGGGAGAGAAATTGCAATAATTTTATGGTAGAATAATAAGACCTGAACAGGATCAGGACGATGGTGTGGGTAAACGAGAAAGCGCATAAATTTGGAGGCTACTCAAATTTGTAGAAATATATGATTGACGATCAATTTGATTGATCAGGGCTGAGTAGAATCCAACCGAATACTATGAATGGAATATATTCGTTGAGGCCAGAATAAACAATATATAAGTAATTTGCAAAGATATTGAACCAAAAGTTAGAGTGGAGTGGTTCACTACTCACCATTGGTTCCATGAAGTTTATTACCATAAAAGTGCACTTCCTGTATTATGTTAATTCTCTCGCACTCGCATAATGAGCATGGCACCGCCGTTTTGTTTCAATATTCCAAGTATCAATTTCGCCAAAACCAATAAAAATTTAGTAAAAATAAAATGCAGATTCTTAACTACTTGCTAGGTTAAAAGTTCAAGCCTTCTATGTGTAACCCGCAAATGCTTATCATTTTCCCCAAACCACACGCTTTAATTTAATGCAATAAGCGTGTTTAATTACTCATTTTAATTGGCTGTTTTCTGCTTAAAATATTATGAATTGATGGCGGAAATTATGTATGTTAAAAACCAAATTCTGAAAATAGGGAATTACATGCGGCGGCGCGCCGCTCATCATGCGAGCGAATTTGTATTAACAGATTCATGAGAACCCGTTTACCACTTACCTATTAGTACCATTCCACATGAACTCCATGGCGATTCTTTCTCGATATTTTTAAATTAATAATAGATCATTCGTCAATTTCAAGCGGCAAAGTTGTCGCTCTTAACGTTCACAAGTCGCGCTGACCCTTCGATGCGTTCTATTGGACGCCTCCATTCGAGCCATGTTATAGACGGCCTATGATTGGCTGGCGCGGACTGGCGCACTTCTCGCGACGTCACCGCTTTTCTCCGGTCGTTTAAAAAATGAGCGTTGTAAATATTCAATAATTAAAAAAAAAACAACGAAATGCTTATTCTTCCTCATTGGAGACTATATATTTTCGAACTTTTTTGTTTTTTTTTTAAACACAAGTTCCTTATTCAGGAAAGAGCGTCGGGGGCACCTCTCGGCAATTCTCCTCCTCAAATTACTAGGCATTACTAGAGCCGCTACTAGACACGTTTTACTGCGCCTTACTTCGCGTATAAAAAACTACCTTGCGCCGCGGTGTTTTACTGACAATCCATTTGTATTAATGTCGCTTCAATTGTTACTGTTAGAAATTATTTGCCGGCTGTAACTCGAGTTACTGAGACCGGAATCTCGGAGAAGGAGCCTTGTCGTGATATAAAGTATACTAGGATTAAAAATAAATTATATTGAAATCAAATCTAAAATATACAGGAGACGAGCGGGGTACCTGCACTCCAATTTATTGCGCGAACAATTAGATCAGTTTTTACAACGTTTCGAAACTTGGTACTGATACAGGTATGATGATATCCGAATTTTATTTACTATGGTGGCGGGAGGAGGGGGGGGGGGCAGGGCGTTAAAGTAAACTTCAGCTACTTGATCAAGCAATGAGGACAAATACTATCGAACATTTTGTTTCATTCTTTTTTTCTCAAATTAAGCATCGAATATTCAAAAGGATCGTTTTTCAAGCCACCTGATAACAGCGGTGGCGTTACGAGAAGTGCCTCAGTCCATGGCATATATCTATATATCTGCATATCTATCTATATATATTGTTACCTGTCCCCCTCCATACCCTCTCACCTGTGACTCATCTGAAGGTGGTCAAGAGGAAAAGAGACGATTGTCAATTGGATCTGAGAGAATGGGGTCTACAGGATGACTTCAAGATAATCACATCTCTTGTACATCGAATAAACTGTCCGCCCGTTAATTAATGAATTGAGTCTGGTTTATTCTTGCAGTCTACGTAACAATATATTACATTCCATCCTCATGGCTTATCACTGATGTGTTATAGGAACCGGTGTCGAGGCAAAAGACAATGATTATGATTTCTTTCCTCGACCCCGGATTTTCTGAAAATCACTATCGAAATTCCTCATATTCATTTATCCTGGTAATTCCATGGCTATGTGATGGTTACTCGATCGGAAGTATCGTGGTGTGCACTCACTCATGGTCATTTTAACCTTAGGTAAGGGTGTAACCCATGTGGATGAACTGACCATAGACTCTACATGAAGTTGATTGGCATTTGACCGCTCACCCCCTCCTGGATTGATGATGTTTGATATCGATGCAGTTTTCAATATTATGAAGAATTTCGAGTAGTACCAATCCAACTGCTTCAAAATCACTGGATATTACAATAACTGCATTACAAACTCATGAGAGTTGCAATTTTATTTCATTAAAAAGTTAATAATTTCTAACTTGCACTTGACAATTTTATTTGATTCCTTTTTTTCCTATAAAAATTTAGAATAGTGACGAGGGAATCTTATGTCATGCTCTTATGTTCAAATACATCATCCTGCAACGTTGGACACTGATATCTCAATCACGGGAAATAGAATAAAATGTGAGGGCTTCATTTGACTTCCCTAGCTCAGAAAAGTACTATTCCTGGAGAACATTGTTCGCCACTTTCCTTTACCATTTAAGAACCGGAAGTATCGTAAATAGAATTGAATTCTTCATCTGAGGTCAAATGCGTCGGTGCTATCGGTTCAAATTTTCTTGGGAAAAATAATACATATACGGACATGGTCGATTGAGAGATAATTGCAATCCCACAATACCCGATCGCTATTGAATTCCGTACTTTTCAATCTCTTTTTCGGATAGCAGATGTCTAGTCAATCAACATGGCATTATCATCTAAGGGTCGAGTGATTATCGAACAAGTGCACCACTTGGCATCCACCTACCAATGAATTCATCAAGGGATTATGGCCCTTCATGGTGGCGTTTTATTGTAAAATTAATAAGTATTCCAGTCGTAAAAAAATAATGTCTTCCAATTGCTCTATGGTTTCATGTTTTCAAGGAAACTTCATCAACCTTATTATAAGCACGGGGCATTAGTTTTGGTACAAATTAGTCGTCCGATTGATGAGCCTGCAATGCAAGATCAAAATCTTGTTTTGGGTCACAGTCCCAAAAAATATCGTCCGTCACTCGACTGAGAAGTAATTTTCTTGAGATTATCTTTATAATCCTGGACGCTGTTTCTGACTAGGAACTCATTTTGGCCGAGTGAGGAATAGTATATTTCGTCATGAGGTCTGATAAACTTTTTCTCGCTTCGCTTAATTAAATCGCGCTTTATCAGACCAAGTGACCAAAATCTACTAGCTTAATTCAGTGTGCGTGCGAGGGGTTGCGCGCAAAGCGAAGCGTGCGTGAAGCGTCGGTTCACACACGGTCCTATGACAAACTAGTACTTTTCGTAAACTTTTTCGGCGATTGTGATGTTGCAGTCCGATGCGAAGCCGAGGATTGCATTCGCAATCGCCGAAAAAGTTTTTTTGCCCGAGTAACAAACATTGTTTTTTAAAGGGAAGGGCATGGGCGGGTTTTCGCGCACGCGAAGCGTGCATGAAAACCGCCGTTACGCACTGAGTGTCAAAAAAGACAATGGCAGAATCTCGAAATATCTCGAAGTCTGTCACGCTGACATGCGCGCGCAACCGCTCCGTTGACAGTGGTAGTCTGTATCTCTCTGTTCTTATATTTAAGGGAGAGCTTCGACCAGGAAAACAAATGGAAATTAGATACGGAACGGCATGTGGCCGCGTAGCGGCCACCGCATGAACTAGTATATTAAAATGTATGACTATCCTACTCCTCAGCGGCATAACGGCCCCTATCAGGCAGTAAATAAAAACAATGTTGAGGGTCATCCGGTCTTTACGACTTGATCTGTGGTTTGGATCTATAATCTCTTTCTCTCGCTGCACCATTACCAGTCCACATGGAAGAAATATATATCCAGAAATATAAGTCAATTATATCCGACTATATGTCGCATATATTGCGACAGAATATAGAATTTCTAAGATATATGTTGGATATATCTGTGCGGATATATCTCGCCGGGCACATTCAAGATATTTTCAGAATGTAAGTAGCATACATTTTAGATAGAATTCCGGCAACATAACTATTTCTCAGTTATAATTTTGGGCTTATATCTTTTTCTACGCGGGAGGGTTCACTTTCCGTGAGTAGGAGAGATGGAAAGGAAGTAAACGGAAAATCGCGAGGAAGCAGCTCCAAGCGAATGGAAGACTGCATTTTAGTTACGGTATCTATAAGCCGTTGGTATCGAATGTCTTGTTTATGTGCATCTAATTTATTTCACTCTTCTGTTATGAAGTAGACCATGATAGTCGCTAAACCCCCTACAGTACGCTAATAAATTACTACTGCGGTTAGTGCTAATTACTTGTCTGCGTTCAGACCAGGGTTTCGGTTTTTATTTCGTAAAAACTTAACTTAGTAAATAATTAATTCTATGCGAAATCCATATATGGATATATATATGTATGGGAATATCACGGTATCGATTATTTATAAGGAACCAAAATATCTCAGTGCAGTACAGGGACTGGCAGAAAAAATTCTATATATTGGGATGAAGGAACTTCGCATAGCTCTCTCCACTACATAGTCCGCTCAAGAAAAATTTGTTACAACTCCTCAAAGTTCCCATGCTACTCCGTAATGTTCTCCAGTGCGCGCAATTACTTCCGCTTTCAGCGCAAAGCAGCAGAACGTTTTCCGAAAATATTCATATAGAAATACATGAAGCTGTCTCCACTGGATCCATTGGATGTGCATGCATACTTTACCAAGTTTTCCTAAAATTTACCCTGAGAAAGATTTACAATACCCAGAGAACATGTCACTGCAGCAACTATCGATATATATATATATATATATATGGACAAAGTTTGTAAAAAAATTATATTGAAGAGTTGACGACTATAAAGAAATGTAGAAAAAGAAGAAAAATATATGAGAGGGAGTAGAGAGTAATGGAATGAGGGAATGGTTGGGCATCCCCGGGAGGGTAGCTTTAGTTGTGTTGGCAGCCGTGGCTGGTTACTAGGCAACCAACGATGAAGGAGCGTCGGATAGCCAATGGCGGTCCTTGAAAAGCCCCCTGTCGTCGAAGCCAGCTTGTTTTTTCGTGTTTAAGAGCGAGACGGTGAGGAGAAAGAGCTTTTGCTTTAGTAGCTGTTAAGGACTTAAGTTTTGCCGGATTTGCTTTCATACTCTTCTTCTGTATCTCAGCTAACGAGATAATTGATATTCTAGCGTCTTCATTAGAATATTGAAGCCTGCTTAATAAATAATTTGAATGAATTGGAGTATATGCAAGGTAAGTATATACTGATGGAAGCATATTGAGAAAGTCGGGATGAGTAATTATGATTTGCAGCATCTCAGTTGATTGAAGTGATGCTGTTTGTGTCCTGGTCCTGACCCACTATATACTCATTATGTCACGTGGGTGGTGGTATCGACCCCTCCAATTATTATTGGCATCTCTCAAATTTCGGAACCGGAAAATACTTCCGTCTATAGTAATTTTTTTCATTTATAGCGGCAAGTTGTGGATTTCCATCAAATTTAGGTTTAGCAATCTATAATGTATTTCTATACACATGTAGTATCGTCCCCATATCGACACAAGCAGTTACACAAATGAATTGAATGTACCTATCAGTATATGCCCCCCCCCCTTCGTCAGTATACAAAGATATAGAGGCGTAGTACACCCTTGGGATATCTTGCCCGACGCCACTTGAACGCATTAAAGCCCTCGGGGCACTAATCCCGAAATTTAATTTGAAAATCTTTTCAAAGCCACGTCTGAATCCACTAAACGAGCCCACTACATATCCAGTCGCATTTACAAGAAGATTTTTCGCTGAGGGAATTAAACTTTTGTATCGGGTAATTGAAAATTTTGTCTCGGTTTCTATGTAATTCCTTTTCATAATTTACTCAATGAACGTTTATAGACGGTTCGTTTTCTACGATTTTGGGGGAAAATTAACTGTTAAGTTTGTATGGAATTTTTTAAAAAATATATAGTGAATTTAGGCCGAAACGAATTGTCTATATTGAACGATCTATGTAGTGGAACATCATGTAGCATGCTGAATATATTTAGGTGTTGAGCGGGGAGCGAATGGAGCGTATCAAGACTGCACACGCGGTCTCTCTTTTACACTATCCCGAGGGATGTTTCGGTAGATTAGGGATCCCCAGATCCTCCGCACATTACATCCCAAAACATGGTGTAAAGTACTTGTAGTGAAAACCTACAGCGGGGTTACAATGCTGATAATGTATTTGGTCGTGTTGCTTAAATAGGGGACTAACGCAAATCAATTTTCATCGATTATATTTTTTCCTCTCACTGAACAATTTTTTCGCTCCTGGTGGAATTATAGACTTATTATTCCATCGCATCACAGATGGTTTGAGATAATTTTTTTTCATGTAAAAGCCATGAGATCAATAGCATTGCCCGTTATGTCATCGATAGGTACGCATACGTCGATATATACCTTCATGAGTATTTATTCAGAAAAAAATCAGGAAAAATTTCAATGGACAATTTTGGAACCAGTTTCAAAAATTCCGTAGCATTCCTATTAATCCGTACTAATTAGTAGATCCTTAATAATTTGTACATTAAATTCAATTAAAATGAAAATTAAATTTTGCGCTCATCAGGCTTCCTGAAATTGCTAATTAATGAAATGCACATTAACGTATTTTAGGAAATTATATCTGTTATTGTGCCATTCATTAATCCGCTGATGCTAATATGCCGCGAAGGGCCGCGCAACGCTATTATGGATTTTACGTGTTTCGTAGCATACACCGAGAGAAATGTGTAGCGTATATCAAAGGCAAGGCCGACTTTCAGAAAATTCCAAAGATATGGAGCTGGTTTAAAGGTGCGGTATTCATTTCAATTTTGTTACGTTGAACATTCATTGATTTGAATGAGAATACTTCACGTGGAAATCGGAATGTTCGCAATAGTGAGGTATTTTACATTTTTTCCAATGTGTAAAATAGTAATTTGTGACACAACCCATTTTCTACCGAACGTGATTTTATTACGGTCATCCAAAAAATTTTCTTCCACTCGAATATTGCATGTTTTATGCTATTTCACGCGGAAATGGCGCTCCGAACGAGTGAAACGAAGTTCTAGCGGTTTTCAGGGGTGTTGCGCTCGAATGACATAAATGGGCTCCGATACCCATTATGAAATCGTCTCAGTGTAAAAGAGGTAATTTTTTATTAGTAATAAGTAGGGACAATTTTTGATAATTATAAACGGTTAAAGGAATTTCAGAAAGATGAAAAGAATTTTAAAAAAACATCAAAAATTTAGAAAATGTAAAAATTGCAAAAATTTCAAAATTTATTTCTTAAAATTATACTTCGCAAAATTTACATAATTCCTCAAACTCCAGAAGTTCTCAACCCTCACAGAATTCATTTAAATATATTTCTAACAACATTTTAACGATTTACTAAAATTATAAAGATGGGTAAGAAAAAAAGTTTTGTCCGACAAAATTCCTGAAAATGTCAATTCATACAAAATTATCGATAATGTCTTTGCACAGTAACCCTGTAGATATATATACAGATATATAGTAATAATCTTTCGTAAACCTAAAGTTTTTACATTATTTTCAAACCTAAAATTGTTTCGAGAATATTTTGTATCGTAATATCTAGATCGAATACAAAAATTATGATGGTATTTCACCCTAGTTTCATTTTGCGAATGGCGATGAGTCGATGGTACGCGGCATTCACGGCGGCAGCCAATAATGTTTGCAAAAATTAATTGCCTGAGAGATATGATTATTTATTTACAATTGGAAATAATGACTGTCTATCACTAAAAATATTATTGAGCCCGAGCAGGTAGTTCCCATAATAAGAAAAAAAGAAAGACTGAAACACTTTTCAATGAGTATCAATAATCATCCCACTTATTGACGTCACAGTAGGGGCGCTCCCCAATCGTCCTTTAGACGCATCAAGAGAGAAAATCTTACAATTAGTTTCGAATCAATTTATTACAGTCTGAAGGAGGTGACATTTTCATAATTACCTTTTACGTATAGAGAAGTACAAAAACGAGTTCTGAGACTTGCTCATTGTTCCAGGAAAAATAAAGAGTTTGATAGAACCCTTTTCATTCTATCTTCCTTTAATTGAAAACGTATTTCTAATTTTTAGCTGCTTCATAATTGCACAGCAGACAAATTTCCATTCTGATGAGCAGAAATTTTTATTGAAACTTGTATTAAACTTTTATTCTGATGAAAAGAAATTTTTACTGAAATTTGCATTAATTTTCTATTCTGATAAACCCATTTTTTGTAATAGAAAGTTCAATTCAATTTTTTACCAACAGTGATGTATAGTGTGTAACTGATAATTTGGACAAATTCTCATCCGAATAATTTTTCGACAAGATTATTTTAACTCATGTTTTCTTAAAAAATTGTGTAATATTGTATTCTATTTCGGTAGTCCTTATGTGGAATATTAGCTCTAGGACTTGATAGAATGCTTTACATACATTCTACACCAACCCTCAACTAGAAGTTACTCACCGGTCGATAATATCTACGCTAGCGGTAGGGTGAAATTTTTTTCTACCAACACCAGAATTTTTATTAATACCTCCACAAAGAATATGGTTTTTACTAGACCACCGAATATAACGTTCAATGAGCATTATATTCATCCAGTTAATCAGCAAGTGAAGAAAAACTTCAATATGTACACTCATTTCTTTTACATATCTCCAGACCAAAATTCAAAATATTAAAAAAACATGCACCGGAACTTCAATTGGTTTTATAAATGGAGATTAGCAGACGGGTGTTATAGTAATTTCGAATTGGAATAGATTTTTTATGCAGGGGATAATTACTTTAATACTTTTTACACACCTGATCACTAAAGATGTCGGCGTCTCAGTTCGCGCGTGCCACGTGCACCCGATCATCAAGGGACATGGCTCAAGGTAGATGATGCTTAACGTATTCGTTCAGCTAATTTAGTTTTGCCATCCATCAACGAAATTCCTGTCGACATTCTAAACCGAGACGGGATTGGCCTCCCATACTTATTCGTAATCGGTCTTAGTCTCGCTACTTGGTGGAAGCGAAACGCGCCGAGGGCTACCAGTATTCGTACTTAGTTTGGTCACCAGAGTGCATATCACAGTACGAGAAAATCCCACACAGTAGTTTGCAATACGATAAAGCTAGTTTAAACTTTCATACGATATAGCTCCTGAAGAGAGTGACATTTACTCTTCAATGCTCACCACTATACCACCGGAGACTTATTACTTTTCAATGCTCACCACTATACCACCGGAGACTTATTACTCTTCAATGCTCACTACTATACCACCGGAGACTTATTACTCTTCAATGTGTTCCATGTATTTGTATGTATAGGTACAAATATTTAATTGTCAATGTTTTTATTGCTTAATAAAAATTAGAAACACGATGTAAAAATTACGGAGCAATTCGTAAAATTTACCTGACCCCGCCAAATTTTTGGCGCATATTTTATTCATTTTTTTTTTAATCAAGAAGGCAATTTTGTGGGATAGTCCTGATGAACCAAACCTTTTTCACGATAGTCACTCGGCAACAGATCTGGTGAAGTACGATCAACGGTTATTCATAAATTTCCAACGTCAGCTTACTCAGAAAACATTGAAAAACTCGCGTTCACCGAAATACAAACCGAAACATACACACACATATATGTCATGGTTAATTGTTCCGCACATGAGCTTCTTCACCCAGCCACAGGAGAGACCCAGACTAATTTTTTTCCATCACCGAGAATTCTTGGTTAAAAAAAAAATCCACTAGAATCACTAAGAAGGGAAATAAATTCCAACCCAAATCAAAATAATCCATTAACACACAGCGACGGTTGCAATAGTCTTTTCCTGTAATCGCATCCCTGAACGGCCACGGTGGCCATATTTGTAATCTGAAACGACTAGGAACGGTGTGAATATTGTGATGGTCAGGTATTGAAGTGCCACTAGCGGACAATGGACAAAGTGTTGATTGCCCCAGCAAAAACAAGCCTTCTACTTTACATTGAGAAGGTAAGAACCAAGGGTCAAAGTCTTTGTTTTACCACTCATCTATTCTAGACTACCAAATATATGCCATGAAGGTGTCCAGGAGAGTTTAAACAGCATTTTCATGTCAACCACATTCTCCACTCTTCAACAGCAGGTTGTGAACAAATTTGTCTTTTCATGGAAGTCACCTTGTGGTTCAAAGTTGAAGAAATAAAAAATAATATGACATAGGAAAATGGTTTGAGTTTGGACTGCTTCAACCCTTTTCCACATACAGAGAGAATCTACTGTGCCAGTAATAGTTGGGCTACAGGGGTGTGAAGGGCATAAGTCAGGAATTCCTGGCGTGCGCTATATTGCACGGGGAACAGACCAAATGGGGGTGAGTATAGTCGGTTATAAGCTATGGCCTGCGGGGGCATGAGCATGCATAGCCATTTACTTCATTATGTCATTAAGCTTAATGGTCCTGGCCCTAACGCGAATGTCCTGGTCTATAGTCACTACTACCAGTCAGTTTCCATTAACTCCTCGATCCTCTGTCCCCAACCGTTCCCTGGACTACCGTAGCATGCTCAATGGAGGACAATGAGCATTGACTTTACGATGGTCAACGCCTGAAAGTTTACATGACTGTCAATTTGCCAAATTCTTTTTAAACTTTAATTATTATGGTTCGAAAAATGAACGGAATATAGGCTGTTCGTTACATGCTATATCAAGGGATTTAAGGAAAGATTCACGATTGAAATGAAATTGTTTGGTTCAGAAAATTTGCATAACACGTTCAATAATTATTTCATTAGTAGTATTTCTCCAGGAAATTCCGTGGATTGAGTCAGTTCATCCGTGGAGGAGAAATTGGTCGATAGTAAAAAGGTATGCATATTTTGTAATTGAGTAAATAAGTGAGAGACGGAAATATTCTGCAATTTGATGGGAAGCCGATTTTCTATTTTTCTGGCTCAACTCCCTTTAAAGGAGAAAATATAAGTAATGAAAAGAATTGCAGATCTCGTGCGTTTATAACCCGATAGAGGGTATTATTGATTGAGTTTGGCGGGACTCGCAACGGATCAGCATCTATTGTTTTCGGTCCATGCGCGCTAGCCCCTCTTCGGTTAGGCTCGGTCCTTACCTGGTCCGGAATTCTACATGGGACCAAATTTCTGAATGAAAGATGATCTTAGGATTTTGTCAGGGAATTCTTGTGAATTTCATCGAAAAAACTATTGGGATTTTATTTTTTGGCGGGTATTCGCGCAAAGGTCGGTTGAACTAAATCGTCCATTTTCGAGGCAGACGGTCGTGTCAACAATTTTTTGGGAACATGAAATCTTCACGTTTTAGACGGTTTTCAATCATCTGGCTTTCAAACAATGTAGAAAAGACAGTTAAATAGCATATGAACTATTGAAATGTGAACTGTTCGAAACACATTGTGAACAGTGTTAGAAAATTTAAAAATCCTCTTAAGAGGAAGCGGTTGACTCCTGTACATTAATGTATTCTAATAATGGAACCTAACGACTTTGTCATTCTTGTGCCCTTTGTAGGCGTGCACTCCCAAAAAATCAGTGGATAATTTTCCCCATCACCAATCCCATAGGTATTAAAAGGAATTCCTAGATCCATGGTGTGTATTTTTCGGGGGTATTCAACTCGAGTATCGGATTACCTTTCACCTTCAATGGGCATACCTTTTCCTGTTTTTGTGATAGGGTGACAAAAAAATAATGTGATTAGGATAATTTCAGTTGAACCATGTATTATTAAGTTGTCAATTTTTAAGCCATTGCAATTTGACAATTGAAGCGATCGAGTTGTTTATTTTCAGCAATTGGTAAACTGAGTGTAAAGAAAAGAAACGTAGAGGTCGATGAATTTTTGCAAATAACTATGTGACTAATATGTATGTGATTCGGATGGTTAATGTAAAAAATATATGTGAAATATATAGGGGAGGACGGGGCATAATGGGATAGAGGCTATAACGGGACGGCGGGCATAATGGAACAGTTTGTATAATGGGATAACCGACATAATGGGACAGGTCGTGAAATGAGACAGTCCGGATAATGGGACAGCTGGCATAATGGTACAGGTGACATAATGAGACAGCTGACACAATGGGACAGCTGGTATAATGGGACAGCTGACATAATGGGACAGCTGACATAATGGGACAACTAACATAATGAGATAGCTGACATAATGGGACAGCTGGTATAATGGGACAGCTGACATAATGGGACAGTCTATATAATGGGACAGCTGACATAATGGGACATCTGTCATAATGGGACAACTGGCATAATGAGACAGGTGACATAATGGGACAACTGACATAATGGGACAGCTGATATAATGGGATCGCTGTCATAATGGGACAGCTAAAATAATGAGACCGCTGGCATAATGGAGCAGCTGTCATAATGTAGCAGCTGGCATAATGGGACAGTTGACATAATGGGACAGCTGGCATAATGGGACAACCGATATAATGGGGCAGCTGGAATAATGGGGCAGCTGGCATAATGGGACAACTGATATATTGGGATAGCTGGCATAATGGGACATCTGACATACTGGGACAATTGACACTATGGGACAGCTAACATACTAGGGCAGCTGGATTAATGGGACAGCTAACATAATGGGACAACTAGCATAATGGGACAGCTGTGAGGCAGTTGTAGTACCACGAGCGCTGCGCCGCTTTTCTGAGTCAACACTTCATTTAAAAATTCATAACCAATTATTCTGCGATTATGTAAGCATGGAATTGTCATTTCTGGATGACGGAACACATCAATTGAGGATATCATAATTCTTCAACGCCCAATTCATGATAGGCTCTGCTTATCTTGGAAATAAAAAACAGCGCGGCGTTCACGCCAGGGCGCGGGCAAAGAAAGATCACCAGATGTGAACACGATCACTCGTATTTGATTGAAAAGATTCCTTTTCTTGGGGGAATACTTGAATATCCTGTTTTTTTACGTCTGCATACAATATGTGGGAGGCACGATGACCTCCATTTTGAAAGGTCTCAGAGATAACAAGGTTGGAATTGTGAATGTTTTATCTATTTCTAAAATGTTCTAGTGTTTGCGTGCGAAGTTTTCATGTCAAAATCTCAAAAACTGTTGAATTAATTTCGTGAAATGTCTTTATAAATGTTCTCCTCGGAGCATCCTATCTGGTTACTTGTACCACAGATTCCATATTGATGCCCACACTCAAACTCTTCACATACTCCATGTTTCTAGGACTTCAAGGTATTTAAACGAAATACAATACTACTGAACATTGTCATCAGGTTGTGAAATTGGGGTGATCCCTCGGTATTATTTCGTTAGGCTACCAGGACAAATTTTGGAGCCATAGTCCAAGGATCCATGAAATACAAAACTTTTTTGAGGCTTTCTAACTGGTGATGAAAAAATAGAGCATATTCGAGTGTGTTATTGTTTAGGGAAGACACCAGGCCTTACCATCTCTGGCGATTCGAGATGTGTTGCGTACCGGAAAAAATTACTTTAATTTTTGGAATAACTTTCAATTTCTCGAATTTATTTTTACTCAACCCTAAATCATCAACAATAACGCACTAAGTGAAAATACGGTAGCTTGGTTGTCTCAGTTCGTCAGCTAATTTGATACAATTTCGTGGGTAAGACGAGACAGGATCCAAGGTGTTGCATGGATATTTTGTTTTCTGTTGAAAATACGAAAAAAAAATGATGAAATACTTTGCGAACTGAATAACTTCAGTTTGGTGAGTAAATAAATGAACTGAAGCGGTCGAATTGTATCGTCTATGGGGACCTTCAGTTGGTGTCTTAATAGAGCTACTCTGGCATCCAAGTGTGTTACGAAAAAACACGTGTAACATTTCAGGAAGGTGTTGAGGCGCGGATGTTTGAACTGTAACCCAATATTACTGAAAGCGTCGACACACTACAGCGTTGAGTACTTCTGGCGCCAGGGACTGTACCACAGCATCCAGTGATAGATGTCATAATTTCGGAGACGAAAAATGTGTCTATATTTCGCTTCTTCAATAATTGCCCACCAAAATTCTCTGTTTTTTTTTTGGTGATAACTAACTGTGAATAATTAGTTGTTAGGGGTGAAGGGGGAACAGATCGGACGAGAACCGCATTTCTTCTTTGAATACAAGTGCTGCAAAAGTTACTAAATTTATGGGTAATTTCCTGGACCAAATGCTCTCCTGTTAAAAGTTAAATCTACAGAGCTTTAAGAATTCGCATATTGACAAGTTGTAATTCTATTTGACAGACTAGCACTTCCTACTGAAATTTTCATGAAGCACTGAGCAAACTTCGGTACATTTTAGCGCACCGCTGCATTAATGTCATGGTACAAGTATGATAGTGGTCTTTAGGGGAAATAATAGGAGGAGTGTTGCGCTTGCTAAAATTTTAGTAAGGAGTAAAGTTCTGTTAACCAAAATCTGCTACATCTGCGACATGAAGATCAGCAGCGGCAGATCGCTCATTATGCGAGCAATGCCGGGTTAAAAATTCGAACAGGCAGCACACTGGAGGACACTGATTCTCCAAGGAATTGCATACAATATCACGCTCAAAACGAGAAAAAAAAATCATTAGCTACATGACTTCCAACGCAAACCGTACATTTTGTATTTTCTTCATTACCTTCGCAATGGCATATCGATGGGCGATCATTGATGTAAAGTGAAAAATGAGGAAATTCCTTTCTCGCTTATTCATGTCTGTCGTTGCTCAATAGTACATTTGAAAAAGAAAAAAATAGGGAGACATAAGAAAGAGTGAAAAAGGTGCCAATCTCCAGTGGCTGAAAAGCCGACTATATCGTATAGTAGCAGCTCATACATACAATCAGCCGTGAACCCACAATGCGTATAGTGGAACATCTCTCTGGCGACAAGAGCTAAAATTCCTCATTCATGTACACCCCTTGAATGGTGAAGAAGAGAAATGGAAACTTGGAGAGAAAATTTGTAAGGCACTTCGTGTTCATATTTTTAAGCGTCTAATAGATTGAGCTAGTTAGAGTGTATACATTTTGTTTATACAAAAATCGATATTTGCATCCTCGCAACCGAAATTTATATTAAAACGAGCAAACAGATCAACGGGCGTGCTTCATTGAATTCTAATCTCACAGCATGGGAAAATAGTGTGGTTGACTGAACTTTCAGAAATTTCGACAGTACAAAATTTAGAACCATTCGATAGACCACTTCAAAAATGGGAAGAGTGTCTCAGCCAAACCGTTGGTAACCTCCACATGCTAGTGTTGATCTTAAACGCACTGTTGTGCCTCCTTTACAACCCACGACAATAATGTACAATAAGATTTTTTTTTTAATCGACAAAAGGGTTCACTCATCACGCCCATCTATGTCAAAATATTTCTCTGGAATGGGTGGGTACGAAAAAGTCTCCACCTACTGCTCATAGAAACGGAGAAAAAGGGTTTGGGAATTCCTACATATGCCTGCACAGTGTTAATCCGGTTTGAATAGTGGTGAATACGAATCACACACCTTTTCTCTGTTGATTGTAGTACTAGAGTTCGATGGATGGTGGTGGAAAAAAAATCATGGGATTATCGGCTGTCAAATCTGAGAGTCAGAATCCAAGGTGTTGGGCTAGATTAATCGGTTAACGATGTACTCACATACAGTATATTTTTGTGGATACGAAGAGTGGATCGAAATGTTTTCTAATATTAATTGCAACCAACCACCCACCCACATGCCCACCCACTCACTCAGCCACACCCCCCTCCACTTCCCAATCAACTCACTCAGCCACCCATCCACCCACTCACCGACCCCCTCGGCCACCCACCCACCCACTCAGCTACCCAGCTACCCAGTCAGCCACCCCCCCACCCACCTACCCACTCAAAAACCCACACCCACTCAGCCACCCGCCCATCTTGGTCCATCAGCAGTGGTTCTGCCCCAGCTTAGAAGGGCTAACTGCGATTTTCAGTCTCAGTTCTTTTCTCAAGATCATAATATTGTCAGCGCAGAAAATGTTTCTATCAGTATAAGAGAAAACACATAATTCAACTATGAAGATGGGTGTGATACGACTGCCTACATGCTTATATGAATTTTATATTACCGCCGAAATTTTTCGTAGTGTGTATGTACGTAAATTTCAATCAAGGATTTCCACTAATGAATTATGGAATTGGGATCCAATAGCGCAATTGCTGTGTCAGCGCGTAGCTTAGATTTTTTCTTTTTTTTTTATTGTTATTTAACGTCACTATATTTACGCTCCTATTTTTGAGTGTAATCAACGACGGAAGTCTACGATCTGTTTGTAAACTAGCAGCTTGGATGCGATTAGAAAATTGTTAAAAATTGAAATTTTGGGACTTTGCCCCAGAAACGTCGGAAAAAATCCGAACCGGAAGTTAGTTTTTCCATGATAAATATCGAGTAATTTACGTTCTTCTAATTAATCGTTTTAATTACAAGTGCATTACTTTATTAGAGATTGGTGACACAGGTGACGAACTAAACGTAAATTGATGTCCACCGCCACCTTATCTCGAGCCATTAAAAAAAGTCCAATAATCATTTAAAAAGTAATTGAACGTGTGAGCACTCTGTTTGTTTTTTTCTGCTTAGACTAACCTCAATTCCGTCTTTCTCCTTATTCTTCAAATTTTTAATTAAGTTCTTCGTTTGATCCTAGCGTAAGTAATTCGATTCATGGCACGCATGCGCAGTTGCTGATAGAGGGAGACTCTTCCATCTCTGCTCAGCTTCTGACTCATACACCCGTGGCACCATCATTGGCTCGAGCTTGGCGCCGATATTGTCGAAATTCTCAACCCGCAGACACCCGCATTTATAAAGATTTACATGCACAGGAAAAATACTCGATTGGCGTATATTATTACGTGTACCAAGAAATTTCCGGTGGGGTCTATGGAAAATCGGGATTTTATGTGACATAAAGGGGCATTGGATTCAAAGTATTATTGTATCATCATTAAAGTATTATTAATAATTATATCAATAATATTGATGGGGCGTTGTTTGACCGTGAAGAGATAAACGGATTGCAAAATTGGCCTCCGTAAGCTGGGGTGTAACTTTTTGTAGTTTTTTTGGCTATATATTTCAGATAGTTTTAACAGGGAAAACGAAATTATTTCAGTGACGCGTTTCAAGGAAATCGTCAAAATACATTATCTCTTGAGACAGAAAGATCCTTCTTTGAATGAATGATTTAATAAAAAAAAATCAGCACGGTTTCCAAAATGGCAGCGCGACGGTCGGTTTTCCGAGGCGCGTTATCGGTAACTATCGACGCTTCGTAGACCGGGGGCGTAACGACAGATAATTGTGATATGGCTTATGTGCAGGATTGATGAATCTATAGTATGATGTTTTTTAGATTTTTTTTTGGTTAATTTATTTTTTAATCAATTTTTTTAAGTCAATCTCCAATTGCCGAAATGTAAAAATCTGAAGAAAAAAATGACGAAAATAGAAGATTTAAAACCAAAATCGAGCGGCATTAAAAATGGTATCCTATATAGTTTATTTGTTATGCTCAAAAATCCGTTTTTTAAATATTGACTGCCAAGGACTGTCATGTACATCATCAAGTTCATACCATGACATGATATTTTGTGGGTCTTTGATGACGAATCTCTGACATGGCTTCGCGAAAAACCGATTTTATTTTTGTTCAGCACTTGTTAACTTCCCGATCTAGGGAAAGTTATTGTAATCACCCCGAAAATCAAAAGTGAAATTTTCACGAAATTTACACTGTTCTCGAAGTTTGACACCATGCTGATACGTTTTCTGAAACATGTTCGTATGTGTGTGTGTGTGTGTGTCTGTTGACATGAAAAAATTGTCGAACGTTTCCAAAAAATATCACGTCATCGTGAAAATTAGCTTTAAAAAATTGATTAAAACATGTTAATCAACAAGAAATTCTTAAAAAAAATTGGGATGCTTTTTTCATCATCTAGCATCGAGAAAAAAAATATATAAACTGAATTAGACTAGATCAGGTTTCAAAGTGGTAAATTTGGCGTGGAATGTCCCATATAAAATATGCGTAATGTATGGGAAATATTTTTAGAAGGTGCAATTTTAATGCATTAAGTTATATAAATATAGATACATATCTATATATATTTCTGGAATTACGGCGAAATGGAAAAAATATTATCAAAATATGAACAAACATATTACCCTTTTTATTAATTAGTAAGTGATGCAAATCGATATTCAGAAGGGTGAAGAGGAGAAGAGGAAAACTGTTGAGATTCAATCATCTCATTTCCCAGGATAATGGTTCCAACCATTTCCCTGATCTCTTTCGCCCTCTCTGGAAAAAAAATATGGAAAGTCTCCAACTGATATAATAGTGGTGTTCCTCAATCATGTAAGGGAAAAAATCCTCAGGGTAGGATAAAAGCGGTTTCTTTTCTCACTGAAAGCAATTGTACGTCCCTGAATTTGTGTCAGTTATAGCAATAATATAATAGTCAAGTGACATTGGCTGAAGTTGGAATTGATTCAGAAAACTAGAAATTATTTTTGCATGTTTAGAAATCTGACAGTACGTTGTGCGATTTGCCATGCTCCTAATTAACTATGTATATACGTATGTATGTATGTATGTATATATGTATGTATGTATGTCTGTATGTGTGTGTGTGTATGTATGTATGTATGTATGCATGGATGTATGTATGTATGTATGTATGTATGTATGGACGTATGTATGTATGGACGTATGTATGTATGTATGTATGTATGTATGTATGTATGTATGTATGTATGTATGTATGTATGTATGGACGTATGTATGTATGGACGTATGTATGTATGTATGTATGTATGTATGTATGTATGTATGTATGTATGTATGGACGTATGTATGTATGTATGTATGCATGCAGAAGACGTAAAATAAAGCACGAAGGCGGATGGTACCGGGAAAATTCACGCGGAGAATAACGGGAAAGCTCATGCGTTAAGCACCACGTGCGGCGCTGAGAGGGGGGGGGGGCGTGACGGAAGCGTCACGCGCCTGGATTTTACCTCGCAACGTGTGTGAAAGAGCTCCACTCTACAAATATATGTGTTATATATGAATACATGTCATGATAAAATAGAGAAATGACCAATGTACGACTCATGTTGTTAAGTTAGGACTCCATTTCTGTCCTGGTCCTAAAAAAAAGTGATCACAATTTTTGTTTGTTATCTCTTAAAGTATTTAAGTAAATGTCAATGTTCCTAATGTGCTAGTTCTTTTTTATGGAACGAGACTATTTAATGTTACTGGGTAAATTCTTCAATGCTTCCAATGTGAACTGAACATGTCATTTTCAATTCGAATTTTTAATGCATTGATCCGAACCAACAAAATATCTTGATCATTTTCTTGACGAGAAAAATGACCATTAAAAACCGATGATTGAAACTTAGAATAGGAATAGACTAATTTTCAAATTTTCAATGTGCAGAAAAAGCAGCAAATGGATAAAATGCTGAGCAACCAAAGGAAGTAGTCTCAAATTACCCCAAAAAAAAGTATCCGGTTACTCGATTAACGTCTGAATACGATGACGAGGATTCTCAGCTTGGATTTTGAACATGTTAAGGCGTTTTTCTTGACGATGTTTTGACAGGAAACTTGAGAAGCAATTGAAAAAAATCGTAATATCAGATTTTTTGGAGATCTTCAATTAGCGATCAGGCACTCTCATTCCATTACTTATTTCGTTACACATGAAAGTTCTGACTGGGTACGGGAAAGCAGAACAGCTGATTGCAAATGTAATACTAGATTCTACTCGAAAGGAAAAATTTCAATAAAACTTGCCAGAAAAATTTCATAATCTCGGCAAAAATCTGGACAGAATCGGAAAGTTTATGTGAATTTTGTTGATCTTCTAAATTTACTGAGCGGATTTCTTTTTTGGAATATTACCTAATTCTTTCCCATACGCAATATGCATGAATATTAAATTGAGTGCTTCTATCAAAATCCTCCACCATGCAATGAGTAATAAAAATGCATTAGACAATTTTACATGTATTTTTCTTCTAGCCATGAAGGTCATGGTGAGCAATCTTTTTCCAACCTGTCGCAACTGGTTTTAAGGGACATCATTTTGCACGGTACCTCCATAATACAGTAGTGCGGTTTAATGGTGTGGAAAACATCGAAATCATCATGTATGAATACGAAATGAGTTTTTCCACCCATCTATGACGTAACGCGGCGACTGAACACTGGGGAACTTGGTTTTTTTTTATTCTGTGGCATCTGCATATATGCACATCCCACTGATGGCAAAGCCAACGAGGATAAAAGGAGGAGGTGGAACAAGCAAGTGAGAACGCGAGTGACAAACGACATTTTTGAAGGCGCATCTTTCTTAACGAGCGTTTAGTATTCTTGAATATGCACCCCATTCGAAATATTTTTTTTTCTGCCACTGATTTTAGCTTATGTGCATTATGGAGAGCATTATAGAGTCTAATGATGAGAAACAAGAAGGGCCTATAAAAACCACATTCCCGGGGGGGGGGGGGGGGGGGGAGGGAATTGACCTTCATTAAAATTTGACGTTAATCGCCGAATATGAATATTATAACTATCAGTAATTATATAATAATCGCTCACCAAATCCCGCACTTGAGAAGGTATTCTTGGACTGTGAAAAACCTAAAAATGTAAAAATAAAATACTGCATTAGAGGATTAGCGCTGAGATGAGAGACAACGTAAATTATAAGCGGAGAAATAGTGATGGAGACTTTCATGATCTTGTGGAAAATTTTCTTTCTGAGTGGAAGTAAGGGAAATTATAATTAATGACGAAATGCTTAATTCAATTATGAATTAAATTTCAGTTATACGTGAAAACATCATTGTGATTTATTGCAAATGAATTGATGAAGATTGAAACTGTTCAATATATCAAATCGAAGTTTCTTGTATTGTAAGTACATTCGGGTTCTTTTATTTTTGTTCTCATTTTCGCAATTTCGAATTTTGTTTCATTAAAGTCATTTATGGGGTCAATACCAACGATAGAAAATTGGGGAACATGGGAGAATTGTCATGATTGAATATTTTCTGTAGTGAATTGCATTTGAGACAGGAAAGGTGTTTTATAGGCGCTCTCCAAAATGAATCAGTTAGAGATCATGAATCAATTTAAGATTTTACTAATATAATGGAAGCATGAGGTGGGTTGTATTGGATCTAAATTGCATAATTGATCCGTCCGAAAGTGTTAGTTGAAAATTTGCGTATATAGGACGGTATACACCCACATAGCCACCCACCTACTCACATACCCACTCAATCACCTACCCACCCACCCACGCACATACCCAGCTACCTACCCACCCACGCAGCCACATACCCACCACCCACCCATATACCCATAGACCCACCCACTCGCCCATTCAGCCACACATACACACACATACACGAACATTCTTGGAACTCAAAATCGGAAACTCGATTTTGTATTTTCGCGTCCAAAACGATAGCTTTTCCCCATCGGCAACTTAACAGTACAGAGAAATAAGTAGCTTTAGTGACACAGCTCTATATAACAGGATAGCGGATCTTTATACTCCCACCATCTTAAATGTGGGGACAATTGAAGTGTTAGCCAGCTTCGCTGACTAAGCTTCTTGGTATTGAAGACGGCAGTGCGCTTGCGCGCCAAACGACGCGGTGAAAGAATGAAGCGCGTATCAGATAAATTGCAAGGAAACTTTCCGTACCTCAATTCGGTCGATTTTACAGTATTTCTTCTCTACATATCTATAAATGGAAAATGGTCGCTGTTAAAGATTTTCACGAACTGCAAATCTGAAGAAGTTTTGTTGTAGGTTGAAGCACAAGAATTGTTGGCCGTGGTCAAACCATGAAACCACACGATAAACCACTGTAGAAATGTGTTTAGGTTAATGACCCATAGCTAATTATTTCTCCAATATTGACAAAAAAAAATTTAGTTTGAAATTTACTAAAAAGATTTTTTGAGGATTGTCTATGTCGTTTTGATCGGTTGTTTATTGATTTCGTGGAATATTAATGAATTTCTGTTCATATTAATAAACTTATGATGCCTATACGTAAAAAAATATGAGGAACATAATTTTTACACTTTATAAGCACATTTATAAGCATACTATTTAATGAAATTCAAAAACCGATGTTTCTCTTATAAACAGGAGACACATCGGATATCGATAAACCATCGATATATCTCGAAATTTTGTCACGCTGAAATGCGCGCGCAGACGCGCCTTCGCTGACAATCGTAGTGTCTATCTCTATTCCTATTCAAGGAAATTCAAGAAAATACATAGACATAAATGAACATCGTGAAAGTCGAAATATCTCGGAAATTATGACATGCAAAACGTAATGGCGTTTTGTGGCGAAAATTGTAACAACGAATTAAAATCGAATATCGATATTTGCGATACCGATTCGCGTTTAGTTTCAAAAGTATGACAATTGCCCGAGTTATCATAACTTATGTAGTTTATAAGTTTCGAGTGTTCTGTCCAGTGCTTTTATATGTATGCAATAATTACAGAAAAAACAGACGATGGTTGCTCCAGATTGGAGAACTGGAACCTCTCATTTTTTCAGAATCGATGCTGAACAGTATCTTCAACTTCGGAAAAGAATTGTTTTTACTTCAGTTTGCATATCGTACTACATATTTTACTGGGATAGCGTCATATGCGCTGATATACCGCTATATGTTAAGATCAATAACTATATTGAATTTAGGGAGAAAAAAAAGAAATTAGTTATCTATGCGACTTCCCTAATTATTGGAGCTTCTTAACGCTTTGGAAAAATCTATAATAGTAACAATATGATCCTACATCGCCAGAAAGTTGACTCCAATCATCAACTCATTCAAAATAAAAGTTGTGGCTGGAGAATAATGCCATAAAATCGGGTGTACAACTTTTACCATCTAAATTAAGATGATGCCTTTGCCGATGAAATATAGTTTGGTTTCTCTTACGTCTCTCATAATCCTCAAAAGGAAAGTTTGATTGGATTTTCAAGCAGCAGCATTCTTGATTCACCTGACTCCAAAACCTGAAACTTTGAATTCGCGTTACATTTCGTATCATCCCTGCTAGAGAAACCGATAGAAGGATTTAGTTGCCATTAACAGTCAGATATGACGAAACTAATAATCTTGGATAGTCAAGGAAGAGCACAGTGATGCATGGATAGTTAGTCAATGCATACATCTCACTACATAATTTTTATTGAACTACTTCATGCGGTGATCGCTACACGGCCACATACCGTGCCTTATCTGATGTCAAGTTCGATTTCGATAATCGATGTATTTGCCTGGTCGAAGCTCTCACTTATAGATAATGACAGAGAGAGATAGACACTAGAACTGTCAACGGAGGGGTTGCGCGCGCATTTCAGCGTGAAGGACTTCGAGATATTTACGAGATTCTGACATTGTTTTTTTATAATAGGATTGTAGTTCCATTCCACTACGGTTCGAAACATTTTTTGTCGATTGTTCCTCTCCGTGGAGTGGAATTGATCTGTTATATACCTTGCGAAACCAGTGGCGCGTGCATCGCACGCGCATTTCCTTTTTCCGCCGCGCTGCCTGGTGTCGCGTCGGTTTCCGTCTCACGCCTCTCGATAATTTCAATATCTGTCGATATTTTTTTTGGTCTGTGATGATAGTGCCGAGGAAGAAAAATTCTTACACGTAATTAGTTTCCTGTGACGAATGTAATGTAACTTTGTTTCCTTGCGATGGGAAAAATGACAGTTGTCGAGAAAATCTTTCGCAGTGTGATAGCGGTGATCTGCCGCATTATTTTGATCAGGGAGCATCGAGAGTTCATACTCCATAATGGTGCCAAATCTAGATCTTGATTTGTGGTTTTTGATAAAAATAGACGGCGGGTGCCTGGCAAAGCCTTCACTCTCTGCTTTACCGGCTATCGGTTGAGGCGGAGTTTAGAATTCATCCGCGAGATCGCGGTAATTTCGGTAACCCGTCAACTATATAGAAAGACCTTTAGGAAGTCTTTTTGCAGTTGTATCGGAAATAATCTTAACTTGGATTTCACGATCATTGGATAATTACTTGGTTGCTAATTTTGAGCCTGATAACCTGCCTGAACAAAAAAAACTTAAATCGCGTAAATAAAAAAAAAATCATTCCGTTTTACGGCTCCAAGCCGGGTGCTTGCAATTTTTTTGTGCTCTTTTCATATTTCATTACATGACACTCTCATAAGAGAATTTGAACATTTTGTCAACAAAATGTGTGTCTCCAAAAATTGAATTATTAGAGAATTATTATCAGAGGAAATAATCGATTAAACCGAGAACGCGTTTTAATTACGAAAGTACTTCACCAGACTGAATATACCTCATCGATAAAAAAAAACAACACAAGAGCTAAAAATTCATCTTTTAAGAAGCAGCATACTTCATATCAATAATTTAGCAAAAAAAAGTATTACTATTTCTTTATCGATTTTCATCGGGCAGGCGACGATACCGAACGTACGTCATGAGCTTACTCACGCTGCCATGCTTCTAGATATTTACGTAAAATACTATGCAGTTATCCCAGACACTTTGAGAAAAAAAAATTCAACCCAATACGGTGCTTGCAACGAAGAATTCCATGTATTTTGAGAAAAAAATATACTTGATTCCGGCACATCTTACGTCACATAAAAATTACGCAATTCATTAATTTTAACTTTCAATACTTTTCTATTTATTCGATTGTAATTCAGCGTTATCTAAAAAGCGTTAGTGATGTTTTACTAACCTCCAGTTTCCCTTATGGAAATCATTTTCTCTATTTCAATTTCATTCAATGGATGTAGGTAAACTAAATAGTTCAAATCTTATAAATCACCGACGGCTATGGCCGAGTGGTTAGAGCGCTGACCTTTGGCACACGAGGTCCACGGACCGAGTCCCCACCTGGGAACTCTCCGATTGGTATAGTAGAGTGGAATTGTCCAGCGTTCGAGTTCACAGGGATTCATAGTCGAACGGGAGTTTCGTCAAAGAAACGACTGTACAAATTGAGATTTTCCGTGGTTTTCCTTCAATTGTAGATTGACCCAAGCGATGTAAAGTCTGCTGGTATTGCATTTATTGGGTCAAACTAACTGAATGCTGTACAGTTTGGGAAGAATTCGGTTTCCATCGGCACCGTGGGAGGGTCGCCACATATGCATAATCGCATCAAAGCGTAAATAAAAAAAAAAAAAAAAAAAAATCTTATAAATTAAAAAAAAATCAATGTTTTCCCCGCATTGTATACATGCATCTCTCCCTGGATACTCTCCTTAAAAATTCCCTATAGTAAAAAGTCGAGACCAAAGAAAATATTGATATATATCGCAATTATCGAAAAGCGTCAGACCGAAACCGCCGCGCCACCAGTCAGTGCGGCGGAAAAAGGAAACGCGTGTCAAGTATTAATTTACAAAACATTAGAAAATAGGACCTTTACACGTTGATTATTCATCGCCATAAAAGATACTTGGCAGAACATTTTTTTCCCCCAGTACAAGAAGTGATTTAGTATAATTCGTCGGCTGTTGAAGGGTAATGAGAGAATAACGCGGTGAAAGTAGGGGGACAAGTTAAAGCCATACTGCGACTTATATTAAGACGTTTTTCGGCACTGGCCGTTTTCTAATAAAGCTGTCGACGTTAGTAACTTTTGAGAAGAGGGAAAAACCATTGGGAATGAACTGAGGAAGAAGTGGAGTTGAAAAAGATTCCTTCGGCTTACTCCAAGGAGTTGTGTAAGGAGTTCTGTGCGTATATATATCTATATATATATGTATATAGATGTATAAAGCCAGGGAATAATAGGCAGAGAGAGCTGAAACCCTACTTCTCTCGCTCTCTCATTTTCCTTTTCTCCTCTTAGTTCTACCATTTACTCCCCACCAGAGGTAAAATGTCTTTAACGAGTCGACGTTTTATAAAATGAGAGCCTCCGACCCTATGAGTTTGCGCGCCGTTTGATAATTTAAGCCAGAAATGTGTACGGATATAGCCATTGGATTTGATCGTTTCTACAGAATCTCTTGTAACACAAGTTACGTCTCGTCATTGCCGTTTAACTCCTGCGAGAAGTAATGAACATATGCGTGTTGTATATAGTATGCTTTTTGGGTTGCAAGCCACATCATTGTGAGCCATATCCATGGAAACTCTGGAGGGCTAACCAACGTCCAAAACCGATGTTCATGCATGGAAGCCAAATTTAAAAAAAAGCAAGTGATAGGGTTGCGTCGCTTTTTCCAGTTGACAGTATCAAAGATTTTTGCTACACACACACACACCCTTTTTGTTGAAAGTCAAGTTTTCATGTGACACCCTGGAAACCTAACGATGGGATACCTAAACGCATTGTTAGATATAACATAATGCCAACAATATCCCTGAAGATGATCATAAATCTTAAAACAACTGACTGCAAAGGCCAATCGAACCAAAGCAAACCCTGAAAGTCAAGTTGAATCAGCAGTGAAGTTAAAAGAAAAAGTAGAAAAATAAGTTCCATTTGATTGGAAGATTAATCGCACATTCATATTATCGTCGGAATTATCTTCCTGCATTTTCGCTGATTTACCAATTGACATGTGTCAAAAATTCTTTACATCAGACACTGGTAGGCCTCTTTCATAAAATACCACGCCCCGCGCTGGTAACTTAGACCTCAATTATTTAGTTCCTTCCGTTTGTCGTTTTGAGTGGTTTCACATTTTTCTGTAGAAAAAAAAGCATCGAATAATAATACGAGGATCAATGATATAAGAAACCTCGGGGTTTCCAAGTATAAAAGTACCCAAAAAAAGGACACGAGTGAGAGGCAGTAACACCCATTGAGAAAATCCATGTCCCAAGTTTCATGTTACCACGTTGAGTATTTTGACAAGATCGCATTGTCGCCGAAGACCAACGCGCTCTATTGAACCTATTATACTTCTATTAGTATTATACTAGGATTTGCGGTTTTACTCTTCGGATAAAGCAATCCTGCCTTTAGCTCACTTTTTCTTTCCTTTCCCTGTCCCCTTCCGTTTTTTTCTTTTTCTTCTTTTTTTTTGTACGTCGGAGATGCACGTGAGTATGCCTTTTCCGTTAATGCTTCGCGGCGGATTTTTTTAGGGAAATTGCGGCGCAACGCTCATTGCGCGACGACTAACGTTGGACGTAGCACTGCATGAAATTGGAAAATTTCTCCCACATGCTAATTAAAACCATAAAAAAATGACGAGCACTCCAACATTAATTTCAACATCTGCTTGATACTACGCGGCAACGATGGCTGGAGTTAATCAGCAACCTAGTGATTATTCAATTTTCAGGTATTTTACGAAGCACTGCTGTATCGTTTAAAAAAAAACCTGGATAAACCTATAGATTTACGGAAGGGTGAACTGGGCATGTAATTCCATGCAATATGAATTGATGTACGAGAGACGGAGAGGCTTGATTCATGTAGAGTGCGAGCGGTGCACTAGTTTGGAGACGTGAATTCATGTATACTCCAAGGAGTACTCTTCAACCCGAGGGACAATAGAGGTGTCGGACTGGAAATCCATAGCTGTTTGAGTGACTTATACGTGAACTCTCGCTTTATCGTTAATCCTTGTATGGGTGAATTTTACGGAGCGACCTTCAACTGTACGCCAGTGTACGATGCCAATTAATACCCATGTATGTTTAATGAAAGATGTTTATAGACGCCGACGTTTGCGTCTGAAAAAAAGTATTGCTGAAAATTGGAGTACTTTTATATTTAGCATTGCTGCTGAAGTAAATTAGGATGCAAGCTATGTATAAGTGGAGAAAAATATGACATTTCGATGACGTGGGATAATTAATGTATGTGAGATCATAGTAAAGGGGGCGGAGGGGGGGGGGGGGAATGAACGGTATGACCGATATGTTGGATCCCAGGTCCAGCCTAATCCAACCATTTCCAAATGGGATTCATCCGTGACAGATTCAACGAGTTAGCAATCAATCTTGCCTAACTAACCTGCCCATTTCGCCATTTTCAAAAAATCAATTTTGGGAATCTTCAGATTTTTGGAGCGGAGCGTTTTTTTCTGCTGTTCAATGTAGTATATGAAAGATTAATAGATGAAAAAATTTCGAAAAATCTGATGGACCATTTTTTTTTTTATAGAAGAGCCAAATGAACAAGTGGGCTAAATGAGCGTTAACCATCTGAGCGAACAAAAAAAAAACCGATTTTCAATTACCCCCTGACTATTGTTTTTCAATACTCTCAATACGAGTAATTTCTTTAATACTCTGATGTATAATCGCTCGTGATCAATAGTGCTGCGAGGGTGGAATAATCAGTAGCAGTATTCTTTGGCTTGGTCCAGAGTGGACGGCACAGCATCCTTGTACTGAGCGCTGTGGAAATTGCTAGTAGCCCCCCCCCCCGGCCCCACCGCCCTTCTCATATTCTCTTTCGCTTTCTCTCACTCTCTTTTGCTCTCTCCCTCTTTCCCTCTCTCTGTCTCTCTGTTCCACCAGAACGATAATGGACATAGTTTGCCGGTAATGTCCGGGACTAATTCCCGTGTTATTTCATTAACGTCCCACAGGTCCCCAGGGATTCAGCACCCAACAATATAGCAAGCCCAAGCCATCGTATACTACCCCATACATCCCCCAGACCAACCTTCAATGATACGATGCTTGTGTCCCTCTGGAGTTGCATTAGGTGGGTGTCAAAGGGGTAAACAATAATTTACGAGGCGCAAGAAGAGAACGGCGAAAGGCCAATTGATAATTTGTAGTCAAATGCAGTTTCTCCATTGATATTAAAATATTTATTGTTGATGACGGATTTTCATTTTGATAGAATGAGACAGGAAATTTTTTAGGTGACCACTAACCTCTTCTAGTTTGAAATATATGGCATTGTATAGAAAGGTGGGCTAGTATTTTGCTTGCGCCAATGATTTCGTTATTGGTAAGAAAAATTTGATTTGTTGGAGACAATTTTCGAAAGGTCGTCAGAGAAATTTTATTATTGATGATACTTCTCCTCCACCACGATTTACGGTTTGTAAAAAACTGATGGAATTTTAAATTTTCCAAATGGTCGGAAATTGAGAAAAATCCTCTTAAAAATTTGGAGAAATTTAAATTTTCTTTTTTCAATTTCCTAATTTTTTAATCCTCTAACGTTTGAATTTTTTGGGTTTTTTTGACATTTTTTGCAAAAGATTGTCATCTTTGTTCGGTAGAAGAAAAAATGTGAAACATCCAGAGAGGTACTGGTGAACCAAAAAGTCGTTGATGTACCCTCAATGCAATATAAATAGCAATTAATAAGCGTAGTTGATGGATAAAATAGATTAGTCGGGCCCAGCGTGTAATTTCGAAAACCTAATTCATTATTTCAACCCCTCAAGTAAAAGGTGCATATGCTGTATGTGGACGGTTGTATGAAAATGATATCTCTCATCTCGAACTTCAATATCTTCGAGAATATACACAATTTGATTGACGATTTTTACTCTCATTGATCGGGTTTTCTACAGTTTCAAAAATGTTGAATGATCAAAAATTATGGCATTGAAGACTAAATGCCAGAAGGGGCCCGTTTTTGATCATTTCGAGACCCGAAAACGCGAAAAATATGTAGCCGATTTTAATGTTAATATAATGAGATGTAGTTAAGTGTAAATGGATGTTGAACCTTAATCGTCTAATTGATTTGTGCGGAATCGTTGATAAAACATTGGCGTATCCATGCACCCCCACACCCCCCCCCCCCCTCCCGCCCCCCCACACACACACACACACACCATAGTGACGGGGCTTTGGCGTAGTCGGTAGAGTGTCTGCCTACTATTCTAAAGGTCCCGCGTTCGATTCCCGCTCACTGCAAAATATTTTTTCTGAAAAATATTTTCTCACGGACTCCGACCGATGGCAGGAACATTCCGTGTGTGCTATCGGCGGAATCCATGAAGTGAGACCGTGAGCCGGGACCGAACGCGACCCGTCGCGCGGGGGGGGAGGGCGGGTTCCATCGTAGACGCCCGCCATCGTATCACAGGCGTTTCTGGAGGTTTACCCTGTGATTAGAAATACGATGAGCTGAAATGGCGAAGTCGGCCCCAGCCGCAATGGGTGGGTACTCTGATCCGTAGTATTGCCCATGTAGTAATGCTTACCAGCGGGGACGTGGGTGAATACGAATAGAGAAAGAGTGAAAAAAAAAAAAAAAAAAAAAACACACACCATGCCTGGCTGCTCCGGAAAAGATGTTACAATATAGACAAATTGCACTGGATTTGGACCGGTCGCAGAAGTATTCGGTGCGCTATAGGCGATCCCCATAAAATGAGACGGGTGGACCGGACGGCAACCCGACCCGTCGCGCGGGGGGGGGGGGAGTTCTATCATGGATGCGCGTTATGGTATCAGAGAGATTTTTCCGGGTGTTTTACCCTGTATTTAGAAAAGACGCTGGCCTGAATGGCGAAAATTCATTCCGGTCGCATTGGATGGGTAGTTGTTTCCATAGTATTACCCAGAAATCAAATTTCGTGGCGGACCCTGTGGATGAATACTGAGAGAAAAGAAAATGGACACACACACACACACATACCCACGAATGTAAAACAGTTGGTTTCAGTTAAATTTACTTCTAGGATGGGTACCATTACGATCAATAAATATGTACTATATAGCTAACTGAACTAAAGGGACGACTGACTTGAATACATACCCTGAGTATCTAAGGGATGGTCGCGCACAATGGGCTGTTTTGTCAATCTTCTTTATAATTGTTGATCTCTTTTTTAATGAACGAAAATATTGAAATAGGGTGAAGATTATAAAACGCCCCCAATCCGCTGCTCCTTCTCTTATTATGTACTATTAATTATGGCGTTAATATTGATTTTTTTCCCCCATAAAACAGTCGTAATTGGAATACCGGACCTTCCACCCTCAACTCTCGTAGTACGTTCGAAAAAATATCTGAATCGCGTATATTATAGTGTATATATTATAGTATAGTATATTATCGTCTATACAAATATTTCAGATGCGGACATATGGCTGTAATGTTCGTGCTCATCAGATAGTTTTCTAAAACCAATTTAAACATTTCTAAAATCGATTACAAAATTTCGAAAATCGATAAAATAATAAATTCTAAACAACGTCATTTGCACTGGATGATCTGGTCATGCATATTTCTGCACATAAAACAAAATACCAGAAATCAACGTCCTTATAGTTCGCAGATGATTAACATTTTTGGACAAAATTTGAAAAAAAAAACAAAAATAAATTAACTTTCACGTCCTAAACTATGAAAAGCGAATACCAAATTATCCTTAACTATTTCGAAATTACTCAAATTGGTTGGGTTTAAGAATTTCTTCATCATATGCAAACTATACGGTGATCGAAGTGGCCCTTGCAGATCGTGACATACCAAAGGATTTGCTTTTTTTTTTCATATGCAAAAATCTGCATTGCCCTATAATGTTGAAGGTAGGATAACGTAGAAAAAAAATATTTGCATAGCCGCAAAAATTAGATTATAATATTTGAGAGTTATATTATATCAGCAATATTTTGAGACAATTACTCACACATAAACAAACACACACACACACACACACAGCGACTAACTTTTCGCTCATTATCATCCCTTCGATGTCTACTCATTGCCTATCTTAGAAAGAAGTTACGGTAGACGCAAAGCTATACGCTTATTTCTGTAATGCTTTATTATTAGAGGAAAAGAGGAAAAATATTGGAAAAGTGGCTAAGCTAAAATCTAAGGCTAACGGGAATTGATTGGACACTGATCGGATTAGGCGATTATATAGAAAAAAAAGGGGAAGTGAGAAACAGGAGTGGAACAGCATAGAGTAGGGTTGGCGATATGATTGACACTGTTGAGCAGAACCCTCTATCAGAGAAAATCATCTGTGACCGTGGAAAATTGCTGGTTTATCATGTGTTTTGTGGGGAAAGTGGAATGGAACGTGATTTACCCTCGTTTACCAATTGACCTCAACGAAGATTATATGAAGAATTGTATGATATACTTTGAACGTGGTGAATGGAATGAATAATACGATGAGACATTTTCATAAAATAAAATTGGCAAAGTTGGAAAGAGATTAAAGTGATAGGTAGAAAGGAGCGCACAGAGGTGGTGTTATCCAATTATTCCAAGTTGTTAAGGGGCGTCAGGATGTTCATGCGACTAAATTAAGACATTCCACGCAACAAATCTCCCAAGAATCTCAATTAACTTCCATAGCGGATTCTCACTGTGTGTGCTCAGACTCTAACTGTTTAATTTCCTTCAATTTCTGTCTGAGAATCAGCGCGAGGACGTTTTATTTCCAAATAACTTTCATTAACTATACCAGATAACAAACATTACAACGAGGAATCAGAGTCAAAATTGATTTTTCGAGGGATATCAAGGCCAAAAAAATATGGGAATGAAGGAGTGGAAATAGGCCGACATAAATATTCGTGGGATTTGAAAAATGTCTTACTCCTTAATGGGAGAAGTTATTGTTTCACCCTTGAAGACGGAAAATTGATTTGTATTTCAGGGTATTTTCAGCCTTCTGTGTGTGTGTGTGCGTATGTATATGTCTGTGTGTGTGTGTGTGTGTGTGGATGGGTCAGAGCTGTGGTTGGGTGTGGGTATGTGTGTGTGTATATGGATGTGTGTGTATGCATGGGTGGGTCTGGCTGTGTGTATGTGTGTGTGTGTTGTCCATTTTCTATAAGACGCGTCCTTTCGAATTATCTTAAAGATCACCTGTGATTGGCTGAGAGTAGTCGTTTTAAGTATTGGATGATTAAGGATATTCAGCCGGTATAGTGAAAACAAAAGCTTATCGCTTCAAAAATATTATGTCAAAATTTCGAGCAATTCGTACATCTTCGCTAATATAGGTGGAATACCCTTAAGAAAATACATCGGAACATTTGCTTCTAGTATTTTTTCTCATTCTGGAGTACTTATTATCATGTTTTCACTGTTTTTCCACTTGAATGAAATATGTACTCCAATTTTTCACATTCTTCCACTCTCTCCTCCTTTGGGGTTAATCCATAAATGCTTTTTTGTGCAACACTGCTTTGAAGTAATAATAAGTATCGAGCTCTGCATAGTCAGACACGTATTAGAGAGAGCTCTGGCATTGCGCGTCACTCACACCGCTGCCTTCATATATATACCAACTACTGGGGAAATGGCTTTCTGTGTCGTGTTAACATATACGCATATATATAGACAAATGCCCCTTATATACCGAGGATATATACTGAACCGTCAAATTCTAACGGAAGGGAAAATATTAAAAAAAAAAACATATAGAATAGAGATGAAAATGAAAATGCTCCCATAGTGAGAAGGGTGTCGAAGCGTCTCCATGATTATCTAAGAAGAATCCCAGCGAATAGGAGGGATGTATGAACTGCCGTCAGGGCGTTGATAGGCAATCTGCGTGATTGCCAACTTCAAACGCACCATATCACTGTTACAATTTTCTCACTGAACTTTCCCGTGAGAAGTTTTTACAGCTTCCATTTTTTGCCTGAATTTCCAGGTGCTATTGTCATTGAGAAATGTAATATATATGTCGATATTCAGTAATAAATGAGAATTTTCATTAAATTATGCATGGGAGAATCAGAGAAATCACCATTTTCTGGGGGAATTCCCCTAGAGAAATAATTTCGCAACTTGAACGATTAAAACTGAACAATGCTTCCACAAATGATTCCCCTATGAACAAAAATGTTACTCCCCTTCTACAGGTCCGTAATTAGCTCCCATATGAAGAGAGTGAGGGAGCTACAATGATGAAATCAAAATCCGCGCCAAAAATCCCCAGGTTTGCCAACCATCATCTCGCAAATATGGCGAACCAGGTACTCACCCATTTAAAGACCGATTATAATTTTTTTCGCTCACTATATCATGTTCGCACCCAATTACCAACTTGTGAAATAGTATTTCCAATTTTTGTGTATTTTTTCATCATTATTGCATGAAAAATGAGGTCACAATCAGTCGTCGCGTTTCACACTGTGGTACCGCAATTCATAGCAAAAGGAAATGGCATCTCGTTGGTACCGAGATGGGCGGGGGGAGGGGGGAGAGATTATTGGACCAGGATCTTGAATCGAAATCAGTTTCCCATTTTTGAAAATTCAGGTCGTATCGTCTATGAAACATCCAATTTGTCTCCATGGTACCTTCAAACATCAACTCACGCATATATATATGTTGGGCAAGAGTTTTTCATGCGTATTTCTGAAATTATATTCTCAAGTACTTCTGTTCACATCCACAGACTGCTGTGGTGTATTACCAGCTGAGTATTGGATTCTCAGTCCACTAGACTCTGGCCAACGTTTAAGACAAAACAAGATGAAGGTACATGGCAAACGCGTGAGGTAAATACTAGCAAAGGTGCCAGAGTGACGTTTGAATGAGCAGGGTATGTGTATTGTCCTGGGGCATACCTGGTAATCCGATACCTAAAAATCGTTCTCAAAATACCATTTGGTATACATATACAAATTTTCTCTACGTTGAATATATGTGTTTTTAAATGCATTTTTAATTTTTTTTTAAATGTAGAATGATTTTCTATAAATTTACATAGCGCACATTTTCTGGCAAGAAAATTTAAGTATTGCAATTTTTTTAAACAAATCCAAAGATTGGTCCCACTTTTCGAATGGCATCAAAAAATTATAAGTGTAAAAAAAAATTTGAACTTTTTGTTTTAAAGTGTTAATTATAAAAAATGGAATGGTGATACTAAATCAGAATTCAAGTAGAACGTTTGTTACATTAATTAGATTACACAGGTTTTTTTACATTGGCAATAAAAGAGTTTTGACACGTGTGCGTGACACAAATTAGATTCTTAATTACCTGAAAATAAAATGTGATTAGATTGAAAGAGAAATTATTTTTGCAGAGCCGTCATCGTTTTCATTTTCCTGATTGAACACGTGAGATCAATTGCGGCCTCCCGAAAAAAAGGGTTGAGAACAGTGAGGCCATCAAGCGCGCAGCCATTTTTCCGTTATTGTCGTCACCTTTTGTATTTCGGGCGCGGGACACAGCAGTCCTGCCCAACACTCAACTCATTATACCACTAATTATTTCCAACGCTAACGATTATTTCTGGACGAAAATATTTTAACGCTAGAATGTTGTGTGACTTTTAAAAGTACATTTCTGATATAGTCGTATGCATTATTTCAGCGTGGTTCTTCAAAGTGTCAGTTTGAGGTCTTGTTCGCTTAATGTTCACACACACACACACACACACAAATCCAATGATAATATATAATATTTCTAATCGGCAATGGCAATTTAAAATTGCAAAGATATAATTGATAATTTGGAAATACATCGTAATTAATTATATTTAATTAGTAAATGACAAATTAATATATGGCCTCGGAATCGCAATTTGAAATTTCTGAATCGTTTTTTACGCCTATTCCTAAATTATGGTCCCGATAACAATTGCAGGAATGCTTTTCAAGGTTAACACTCCTTTGGGTCCAGGGAGAGACAATTTATGAAAACAAAAAAAATTAACACAGTCGAACACACACACACACAGAACCCTTATCAAAAACGTGTCAGAATGTTAGTGTTGATATTCGGTGTACTTAGAATGTTTATTTTTGCCGCTGGAAAAGTCAATAAGAAACGGGGGTTCACAAGCGCCCTTTTGCCACTAAGATAGAGTATTGAAATCACGCATGCGCAGTCATTTATTTTGGTGAAGTGCAAAATGCATGGACGGCAAGCTCCGGTTATTATGCATCAATATTTCATATATTGTTCACTACATGACGCGATTGGACATACATGAAACATAAAGTCGCGACTTCAAATTTTTATCTTATTTCTGTTTTTAATTTCATCAGGGTGGAAAAAACGTTGACCATCAAGCTTGCATTTTCCTTTTTTTAGGACTGACTACTCACAATTAATGACTCGCGTTTACATATTGTAAACATTAATCATTTCAAGATTGGCTTTCATATTTTTATTTTACATTCCGAATCATCTGAAAGCATAGCTGTGATGAAATTTTGAAAGAATCCAATCCAAAGTCCCAAAGATATAGAAGAAGGTATTCTTATCTATTTCTTCTATATATGTTTAAATTACATACGCATTGGGCCCCTATTATATATATTTTTGTACACATATTCTACGTCACGCAAGTCGATATAGGGATTATCACGGTGCAATCAGTTGTCTCATGTGAAAGAGGTTTGATTTTAAAAATACAATAGTTGAATCAGCTGACTGATTTTTTCAAGTTTTCCACTAGCGCTTTTTTTGGTGTACCTGCAAGAGGAAATATTTGTTCAAAGTTCCTCAGAAGTGCGTTATGATACTTCTAATAGACTTAGCAGACAACTCATATTCAGCTTCTGAATCAGCAAATCCGTTGAAACTGGAACTCATTTAGTGGTAGTAAAAATCGGAAACAAACCCAAAATTATCGTAAAAATCAGTTAGAAAATCCTATGGTAAAAAGGAGAAGCGAAGAAAAATCTCGAAATATCTCGATATCGCGTAAGACGAAATATCAGGAAAACCGTAAGACCGAAACCAACGCCACACCAGCCAGTGTGGCGGAAAAAGGAAATGCGCGTGCGAAGCACGCGCCACCGCTCTCGTTTTATAAAAAGGTCAAATGGCCATCATCTGATAACTGAGAGAAACAAATAGTAATACGGATGAAATACGAAGCCTCCATGCGGCCCAGATTCAGTAAGTAACTCCATTGACAGATTCATTGCAACCTATCAAATACTTCATACAAAATTCATGACAAGCCCTCAATATTTTTCAGTCAATTAAAAAAAAATCGTCAATTTCCACCCGCAAATTTGTCGTTCGAGGCGTCAGAAGAAACGCGCTGGCGTTTCTTTGCTTCCTATTGGATGCTTCCGCTCGACTCATGGTGAAGACGGTCCGCGATTGGCTGGCGCGGACTGACGCACTTCTCGTGCCGCCACAGCTGTTCTCATTCGGCTCGAAAAACGATCGTTGTAAATATTCGATAATCAAAAAATAACCAGCGAAGCAATTATTTACCAGTATGTTTCCTCATTGTAGATGATATACATTCGAAAAAAAAATCGAAGAAGCGGATTTCCTCTCCCTAATTCAAACACATCGAGTTTTTTTTAACAAACCCAACGCTTCTCAAAAAAAAATTAATATGCAATGTTCCCATCATGAGGTCCCCTTATATTAATGGAATAGTATATAAAATCCACATTTCAACTGTAGGTAACTTTGAATTGAACACACAATAGTTTGTTTCAACCGAATATTCTGAAACTTTGCTTTGCCCAAACTCCGTTTCCTAGAGTTAATTTTCGGCACTAAATTTTTCTTTTTTTCGTGCCTGAGAGGACAAAAAATTAAAATTTCAGAATCATTCGAACACTTTCCTTGAATCTATGCAACTGTTATCTCAGTACATCGATGCAGCATCTTAGATAAAACGCCCTATACAAGAAAATATATTTCCGGAAATATATTGAGGGGTAAAAAAACTGTGACCACTAGGTCTTGTAAATCAATTAATATCTAATTTCTAGCCAGCTGATAGTAAATAAACAAATGTATAGCAAGACTTTCTCACGGGCCACTTCTTCTCTTCACGCCCTCGTTTTTCCTCTGTATACCTTTTCACCGGCAACAATAGAGGGAGTGAAATACACACTATACTATGATACCCACCGAAAAAAAACCCTTGTGTGCGAAAACGCAATGAGACGTGTATCGATTTTCGGTAACACAATCTTAAGTGGCTCTCTGTTGAGCGATAGTCCCTAGTACGTCACTGTTAAGTGCTCGTTTCACACCTACTAGAAGATACGGCTATTAATTCACTTCAACGTCGAATCAAGGAGACAACGTGTAAAAAGTGCCGAAGGGAGTAATAGGAGCAAATGATAGTTTCACACTAGTGCCATTAATCCTGCCGCTAACGATGATGATAATTTGTACCTACTTGGCCACTGTAATGTGAAAATATGATGAATACAGGGTGAAAAATAGTGCTAGAAATTTACAAACTCGATGAAATTCACTCATTAGCTCAAACTCATTAGCAAATTGGAGGAATTCAGCAACTATAGTAACATATATAGTTATAGCAAGTATATATATATAAATCTAGTAATAGCAAATATAGAGAAAAACATTACTAGCATTAAGTACATTTCATACAAAGATGGATTTGTTTATTTATAAACAGTGATAGTAAATTAATAATCATAATTTTTTTTCTACTATGGTTTGGAAAACTCTGATAATTGGGTTGAAGAGAGAGAGATTACAGGGCGCTTCAATTTTGTGAATTACAAGAAGTCAGGAATTTTTAGACCGGAAAATGTAAAATATTTTGAATTCGGTTGAGGTTTCAAAACTGACATGAATTGAGAGAGAATCTAAGTTTCAGAGGATTATTGAATTCAATTAGAGAAATTTGACTGATATATAGAGGGAATATGAGAGTATATCAATTGTGTTTTTAGTACTTAACTGGGAACATGGAAATTGTCTTGCAAAGGCCAGGATGATATATGTATTCTTGGGATATATATTCCAGGGAGAGAATATGACATGCAAGGAAGTTCATTCTAATCTGTACTCCTGAATGCTATTAAAAGACCAAACAAATAATTACAAAAATGGCCTGTGAATAAGATGCGTACACGAGGATATTCACTACGAAATTTCACCGAATTATCAATAAATTGAGAGCATTGAGAACTGTATTCCTGGATCCAAATGTTACTAAACGACGCAAAATTTTGAGGGATATTACAAAAATTTTCAATGAGCCCACTAGAGTTTTCGGCCGAACCTTTTTCAAAGTGGGAACATTTCAAGTTTGCGTTAGAAACGCGAAATCGTTCAGAGCATATTCATTTGCAAACGACGACGCGATCATTGACAGTGCAATAACTGCTGGATAAATGAATTGCAATATAGAATGAGTAATTCAGATGTGCCAACTAAACATTTAACTTCACCAATTGCTAAATGAAACAATTTGTTGGTCCTTTTCATTTCACCGAATCAATAAAATCTAGCATCCATATTTCTCCGTAGATATCGGGGAGAACATTTACCATAGATTACGCAGAAAAAAAACAGTAATTAATAGATGTCTCAATGACTCTTACCGTGGCTGGCTGTATGCTGATGACTTGGACTATGTTGATGATGATTCGAAGATGCAGCAGCACCTGGCAATACATGTTGCGCATGTGCAGTCGCTGAATGTACATTAATTCCTGGTGATGATGGTAATTGACCAGGCTGATGGACCTGATGATGAGCAACATGGTGAGCCGGATGTGGATGTGGAGGTGGTAAAAATGCAGCAGCAACAGCCGCTTGCGCATTTAAATAGGCCATTCTTGAGGCTGTTAAATTGCCCAAATTGCCCAAATTTCCAAGATGATTGGTCAAACTTGGCATATAGTCCCATATTTTATGGTGTGGTGTTGTTGGGGCGTAAGAAACAGCTGATACACCAACTGGTGGTGAGCTTTGAGGTGAGCCGCGATCTGTACTACTAGAATTTCCCGTACCATTCAAACCCAGCAGCTCTTGAATTGCAAAGGGCGATCGCTGCGGCATCTTCGAATTCGTTTGGCTCAATTTCTTTGTAGAAAATTCAGTTTCGCATGGCTTTCGCAGTGGCTTATTTTTATTTTGGCAAATAATTTTTTTTTTCAATTATTGCTACACTTTCCGGACTTTGAGGAGCCACTCGTTACTTTTCATTGATATTCCACTGTGCAATACTCGACGGAAATATTCTAATTGATTCGTTACCTTATAGCGTACATTTTACATTCATCTCAATATTCATCTGGGGAACCGACGGCTTGTGGCTGAAGATCCTTCTCATATAACCATCCGACGGTTCGTGATTCGCAATTTGCATTAGCTCCTTCTCACATGTTTACAACTTCAATGTACTTTATATTTTTTAATTGTGTCCAATTCAATACACATTGAACAACGATGTTTTAATATCGAAAATGTGATCGTGATAGGGTTGTATCGATGTAGATATATCGAACTGTTCTTTGGTACGGACAACAGCAGTTCGCGCTTCCGTATGTCAATTACGTCAAATTACCATAACCTCCGGCAAATAATGTTTAATCAATTATATGGTCGTCAATTTTATTATTGTGAATTGCAATTATGAACATTATTTAAATTAATATCACATTATACGATGGTATAACCAGATAAACCAACGTATCCGAATAAAAAGTGAGAGAACACGGAGCCAAAGGTGATGATTGAGATGATTTTCTGTAATATATAGTGTGTGTTACTCACTGAAAAGTTCTCGTACCATTTTAACACCTTTCAATTCTTAGCACTTCCGTTATTGAGCACTCGTTATTTTTTCTTGCCACTGATGCACTGGATATTTTTCGATTAATATTCAACGAAATATCTTTCCACAATTATTCAGCAAGCTCGTGTCAATTGTCCAAGCTTAGGCCAGAGAACAAGCTGATTATTAATGTATCACAATTTATTGTTTCACCATTTTCTGCTTCAAGCAATTTCACTTTTTCACGAAAAATAACGTAATTGAGTCCTGGGTAATACGATTGGCAAGTTCAAGTGAACTAAGAGTCATAATAAAAAAATTGATTATAATGGGAAGCGATTAATTGGGCGTAATTATGAATCTAATTGATTTTTTGTAATTGTGATAAGGCCTATGCGTTGTGTACCGTGTCGTCGTCGCGGCGATGGAGAACTGAATCGTTGATAGGGGTGACTCGTGGAAGAAACGGTATGACAGAGAGCAGGGGCCCCTGCTCTGTCCGGGGGGGTATAATGCAGTGGCTGCAGATGTAGCGAAATGAGCTTGGAGTGAGCGAAAACGGAGGGCGGTAGGCAGTACTATCCTCCCCCAAGTTGATGGATTAAAGAATGGTAGGTGGGGTAGGGGGATGTCGTCTATCGTGAAGTACTGGTGAAAAAAGGGAGTGCGTTGCCCCATCGTGGTATTTCATCCCCGCGACAGTGGCCGTCTCACATCGCGGATTGGTCGGTTTTTTGAGACTTCCATTTGGGTAGACATAGCCCTAGTTAGTGATGGGAGTGTCAACGGGAATTGTCCCCGCCCGTGATGGGTAACGCCTACTCAAGCCCGTCTCACATTGAACAAAATTCACTCCATTAAAAATATTTTCTTTTTTACATCAGTAAATAGCGTTTCAGTTGAGTATGGCTTGTTATAATATAATATTAAATTATATCATATATCATCGCATATTATTATAGAAAATTAGGCTGTCGCTCGAAGCCATCCGGCACGATATATGCAATATTACCTTATTACATAACAATTTTACCGATTATTATTGCTTAATTTTTTGTTTTAAAAAACTGCAGTCGAAAATAGATTTTTTTTTAATAATTTTTTTTTCACCAATATTTATTTAAACAATGATAAGGAAGAGCGATAAAATTGATAATGGTATTGCGATATTAACAGATGTCATTTAATGTTAATTTGTGAATGATAAATCATAAAATCTCTGCGCATTACTATATTATGTCACTGGAATATTTTTGGTACAGTGTAAAACGGCCTCGCCTTTCGAATGTCTGTTAATGATGTGGGAGTGGTCTATGTACGAGCCAATCCCGTAGCGCTACTTGCCGCCCTCATTGGCTGGCACGCAAATCGATTTATCACTTATCCTCCTAGCTGTGCACAGACGATTTTCACCCTTATTTCGCTGATATTTAAGGGTGACTTTTGCTTACAGGGGACGTTCTTCTACACTGCTAATTCTAAGTGATGAAAATTGAGAGTGCAGAGGGAGGGGGCGGTAAAAAGGCTAGATCCACCAAAGAGATTTAGGGGTTAGGCTGCGACTAAATACTTGATCCTTAAACAATTCAAGTAAGCATCATTTTTTTTCTCTCGACATCTTCAACTTTCTAGCTCAATAAATTGGGAAATTCATTAACGAGTGGTTAAGGGAAGTGAAATAATAGAATTTACGCGCAAATATCTGATTTTCACTATTTTTTTCTTAGGGATTCAAACCCTACTTTCATTCATTGCTGCTTAATCGCTTTTGTTGTCTCAGGATGGAGAAAGGGCTGATTTGAAAAATGCGAAATTACGGTGTTGATCGGTTCCAATAGTCACTTCTTGGGGCTATATCTTCGTGAATTTTAAATTAATCTAGAAGTGTACTGAAGTCCAACAAAAATTGTTGATATGATTTTAAGGAACGCCGATTTGTGATTCGGAGATTTTTTTATGACGTCTGTAAGTCAGTACATTATCGTCTGTTTTAAAATAGTTCGTCACAACCCCGAATGCGTACTTCGCGCGCTGAATCACAATTTGAAAGTTGAAGTAACAATATCTTTTCCGAAGTTGAAGATCCTGTTAATCATTGACGCAGAAAGAATGAGAGCCGTCAATGTTCCAATTTGGAGCAACCATCTTCCATTTTTTTCTGTAATCATCGCGTACATATAAAATTTGTCAAGACTGGACAGAATATGTAAGACACTCGAAAATTAATCAATTAACAGAATCTCAAAAAATATTCTGCGTATATCGTTTTCAATAACTACATAAGTTATGACAGCTTGAATAATTGTCATACTTTTGAACATTAAACCCAAATCGATATCCCAAATATCGATGTTTATCGACGCAAAAGCGATTACCAACCAACCTCACGATGTTATCTGACTAATCTGATCAACCAATAAATGAATCACGATTGAAAAATAAATTCTTACAGACCAATCAGGAAGCGTCTTACGACTTTCGACTCTGACCATCTTCATTTTTGTGTATGCGCTGTCTTGAATAGAATAATAGTTGCGAAAAGGGGGCGAAATGGGACGGAAAAACCTCTTTCCCTTTTTTCCAACTAAGCTACCGGGCATATAGCGACTTTCCATTCTCAAATTCGATCAGTACCACCGCCTCCCCGTCCTGAAGGCCTTCACTATGATGAAGGATACCAAAGTTTTGTATCGATCATCTATTTAGTCCTTTCGGGTCCAGATAAGTCAGTGCAGTAGTATAAAATACTCGCGGTTGAATAAAATTTCCTATTCAATGTGCAGAAGACAATTAATCCTATCTCAAGGTTTTTTGGAATTACGGCTTGGACGTGGAAATTATGAACGTGTCTGCCATTTCTTTCTATTCGTTCCTCAATTTCAATGAAAAATCCACTGATAGGAAAATTTTGTGGGGTAACACGGTTTCCTTGAGAGCAGAAACTCTGTCTAAAAAACCCATTCGCAGGCCAGTTTTGAAGGTGATTGAAGCGACGTTCTCCAAATTCTCATTCTGACCCACTGTAGAGTATTTATGTCACATGTCACCTGGAATCAACTCCAGCAATGAGTATGATTTTTCAAAACTATTCGGAACTGCTCGGTTTGTCTATTCACAATCAGGAAAATCGTTCGCTCCAGCAGATTATTGACAGCAAAATCAGTCTATGCCGAGACAGAAACACATCTCATGGATCATTTGAATGACCTTGGAATAATTGACTTAACGAGAAAAAGTTTGTATTTCAAACCAGTTTCTTCTCTGTACGCAGCACAAACACACAAATGTGTTTGAATTGGGGATGTTCCTTGTAAACATTTTTCAGATTTTTCTAAATGTTTGGATTCCTCCATTCAGAGAATATGCAGAAATTTACTAAACTCCTCAAAAGAGGCCACCCGGAACATGTTGAATTCAGACACTTGTTGTCCCTGTGTAGAAATGGTTGTAATCTCAGAAAATATTTCCATCAACGTATTCACTGAGAGCCCAAATTGTCGATAGAGAATGTTTTTGTAGGAAGGGAACATGTATTTTCGTTTTTTTTTACAGTCCTATGGGGTTTATAGGCCCAAAAAGTGTAGGAAAAACACAAATATATCCCATTTTTGAGTTTCTCTGCAATTTTTATAGAATCCGTCAGCACCAGAGGTGGGAGAAAAATACAAAAACTGTGCAATTTAGGTTGGAGAAGAACGTGTCCTACCGATGAGGCTTCTTTTCTCATTGTAGGAGAAAAATCAAAGTCATCTGCTTCCATTTTTTCGGAAACGTTCTTCCTGTCGTTGCCTAGTGAACCACAGTTTCGTTTTTTTCACATACAAAAACTTTTTTTATGAAAACTTCAGGGTTACTTTCTTGTAAAACCTAAGATACGCCGGTTCAGCTTAGGCTAAAATTGGATGATTGAACTGGAAAATGCGGATACGAAAAAACTGCACGATAGACTCGTATTAAACGTGATAGCTTCCTGGTCTCCTTAATAGACAATCCGATAACCCATTTCAAGCAATTTTATGCGAACTATATGAGTTAATAATCCTGCACCGTTGTTGGAATGGAAACAAAATGTGGTTCGAATTGGGTGATCATCCAAAAAAAATGTTAGATTGATCTACAATGCCTGACGAGAAGTTCAACAAAAATTGCAGAATAGCGAGGTAAAAATTACGTTTCCTAATTTTGACCGCAAGTGAAATGAAATTCAATAAAAATTTCCCACCAAAATGGAATTTTTACCTTGCTTATCGTGAATTTTCCAAAATCTCGCGAAGAATTCCCGCGCACAAAAAATTGGAATTGTCCAATTTTTTCAGATTGTTTCGCAATTTTTCCGGTGCGTTTTGTAATTTTTTCCAGTCAACAAAAAAAACAAGAAACATTTACCGAAAAAAAACTAATTTAAATAAATTACCGAGGTGATTAAAAAGGGGAATTTAATAAGTAACAAGTGGAAAAAACACAAAATTAGCTAATGAAAAAAGCACAATCTTGTTTCCACTAATTTCATATCTCCAATTCCGTAAGACTTCGTTGGAAGGCCCGAATTATCTGCAAAAATGAACGAAATTCTGAATTTAAATAGACAGTAATTTTGGGTCTTTACGAATTGCTAAGAGTCCTATAAATTTCATCGGAAATTTACCGGCTTAGAGGTAAATTGTAATGCGAAACTTTTTGCGTAGCTGAGTTTTTCAAGTTATTCGCGGGCAACCTCGAGTTAGCAACGCCGGCCATGAAGTAAGGCCTACTCCTGATTCATTATTCTTTTTAAAAATTCTTAGCACATAAATATGTGTAAAAAGTAATGACGCAAAAAAAAACAATAGAATCTGATTTTCCCTCAGATCCAGCTCCACAAATAATTCACCATAAATGTTATTGGCCAAAATGATAACAAACGACACCAATAAAAAGTTTACAATTCACTTGCTATTAGCCAGTTTCGTTAACCATTATGTAATTATTATATAACCAATGTGTAAACTGAATTCGTTTCGTCGATTGGTAATCCAAGACAAAAGTATTTAGAACGAATATCAGCATAAGTTATCGTTTGATGACGCTTGCATCCATTCCTCCAATTATATTTTTTTTTGCCATCATTTATTACAATTTTGGGTAATAAAAGTTATGTCTGAATGATTTCTCACCAATACTTGAGACAACATCTGCTCTGTTTTGATTTTCTCTTGCGACAACATCAGTGAAACCGTAACTGAATTTTTTTCCGTCTATTTCGTTGTTACGTAGATCAGATTTAAAGCAGTTTGTTGCTCCCACTCTATTCCGAGAATCTCCACTAGCCCTGTAATCGTTGAGGGTCCATGGAAGTTTAGAGAACAGGTACGTAGGAATTGTTGGAAGCATCCAAAAACGTTATCCTTACCAATTATTTTCAGTGGGCATTCGAAATTGACAATGCGTTCTACATTTTTCGGTGAAAGTTCACCAGAATTTGATTAAAAATGAATTTTTCTTTGGGCATTGCATATCAAAAGCACATGCGACATCACAATCGTTCCCGGGGAACAGGATTATCATCGTTGGAACTCAATTAAAATCACCGAACGTCGACTGGACGAACTCGATGTCATTTTCCAAAAACAAACATTGCTGTCTAGAATGAAGATTTCTGCCGAGAGTAGATGTTTCACGCTTAGTGGAAGTGCAGTTCTTCTTACCTGCGGCAGAGCCCCTGCCTACAGCACCTCCCGGAACCATGGTTCCGGGTGGAACAGCTCTGGAACGTTCCGGTTAACGGACAAATTCGTTTGACAGATGCAGGTGTGTAGTTCTGTCAGCTGCCCATCCGTTAATAGATGGAGTTGACTTGTTCCAAGTACGCATTTGATAATTATCAACAACTTACTTTGCCCTTCGTTAATTATCAACCAAAATTCGTTCCATAATATTTAACTGCGCCATTCGCTAATAATTAACGATGCTCATTCGTTAGCACAAAAACTGTCTATAAGGGGCCCTTCATTGGGAACAGTTCCCGGACTTTTAGTTCCGCGACGGGGGCTTCCCGAACCTATAGTTCCGCGAGGAATAGTTCCCGAACCTGTTGTTCCGCGAGTAACAGTTCCCGAACCTATAGTTCCGCGAGGAACAGTCCGCGAACCTATAGTTCTGCGAGGAGCAGTTCTCGATCCTATAGTTCCATGCGGAACAGTTCGCGAATCTATAGTTGCGCGAGGAACAGTTCCGGAACCTATAGTTCCGTGCGGAACAGTTCTCGGCATTGTATCGCTGCATAGATAGCCCGGAACTATACCCTCACTTAGAGCCACTGGCCCAGTTCCCCCAATCGCCTTATGATTGGGCAACTTCAAAGTTGGATAACTTGACGACAGAGCGTATAAAGAAGGTAAGGAACGTTCCACTACACATTTCATCGCGTTCTCCTTTTGAACAATGAAGTGTGTAGTTGAGGGACACCATATATTTCCTCAGCCTTTGTTTCCGTCATCCACTGTTTCCCACCTGCATGTTAGTCTGTGGAATCCTTAGTGGATGAAAGTCGTCATGTTCTTCTTATTATGACATATTATTTTACAAAACCAATGTGGGGGTAAATATAACTCACCTCCCTCAAGATAGGAGAGATTAAATATATTCAAGAAAGCGCATACACAAAAATGAAGATGGTCAGAGTCGAAAGTCGTAAGACGCTTCCTGATTGGTCTATAAGAATTTATTTTTCAATCGTGATTCATTTATTGGTTGATCAGATTAGTCAGATAACATCGTGAAGTTGGTTCGTAATCGCTTTTGCATTGATAAACATCGATATTTGGGATATCGATTTGGGTTTAATTTTCAAAAGTATGACAATTGTTCAAGCTGTCATAACTTATGTAGTTATTGAAAATTATATACACAGAATATTTTTTGAGATTCTGTTAATCTATTAAGTTTCGAGTGTTTTACATATTCTGTCCAGTGTTGACAATTTTGTATGCACGCGATAATTATAGAAAAAACCAAAGACGGTTGCTCCGAATTGGAAAATTGAAAGCTCTCATTTTTTCGAAATCGATGGTTAACAGTATCTTCAACTTGGGAAAAACAATTGTTACTTCAATTTTCAAATAGTAATTCAGCGCAGGAAGTGCGTATTCGGGCTTGTCAGAATACATCACGGAATTAATAAGACGAAATTAGCATATAACATGAATAGACACTTGAAGAGACGCGACTACTCAAAATATAGAGCAAAAAACGATAAAAATAATGGTTAATGGATCAAAAGAAAAGGAGTTTCCGATAATTCAATTATTCCTTAGAATTCAATGAATGACAAGGCTATGATTGAAGAATTTGGTGGAAATTTTTCTTATAGATTATACGGAATCGTAAATTCTGATAGTCGCTTCAGAACGGCAATCTATAGAGCTCCTCGTACTTACCTACGGAATTCTTTAAGCTACATATTTCATCGAATTTTTATTCACTAAGTATGAAAATAAATATGAATTGCTGATATCCATTTTGTATCATGTAGCATGGTCTCTTACATTGTTATGGGTAATTTATGGCTGAGGAATACTAAATTTCTACTTTTTCCCCACGTAATTTGGGTTCAAGAAGTCATAACGTATGCGTAAGAAATCGTAATTTACATTTAAGGAATCATAACGGCGCCGCGCCGTTCTTCTTGATCCGCACTTCATTTGGAAATTACTAACTAATGATTCTGCGATTATGTGAGCGTGGAGTAGTCATTTCAGGATAGCAGACTTATTCATTGAGGACACCACGAATCTTGATGGCCCAATTCATGATATGCTTCGATTTCTTCTAGAAATAGAAGAAATGACGGTACTCATGCCATATGGTGCGATATAATGATATTATATTATATTATATTATATTACATTATATTACATTATATTACATTATATTACATTATATTACATTATATTACATTATATTATATTATATTATATTATATTATATATTATATTATATTATATTATATTATATTATATTATATTATATATTATATTATATTATATTATATTATATTATATTATATTATATTATATTATATTATATTATATTATATTATATTATATTATATTATATTGAATTATCAAACCAGTAGAACCACAGTCATTAATTCATTGCTTCCTATAATTTGTTCACAGATCCAGTACATTGACAAGTTTGCCGATAAGCTGTCGGGTCTTATTGAAGATCTAGAGCTATTATAATCCGAAATTTAGTTTTGGTAACAAGAAACCACCGCCATTTTTTTCTAAATTACTAGGATTCTTAGATAACCTGACGAAAACGCTCACCAGAAGAATTGTTACCGTCGCGCCTAAGCATACACACAAGTGCACACGTACACACACATACCCAGGCATTTTATCGAAAATTGTATGGAGGTCCTGTAACGTTGAAACAAATGGAAATTTCAGGAATTTCACACATTTTATTTTCGGAGTGATTACAATATCTTTACGCATCGAGTATTTTCAAAGTTCCGACAATTTTGTACTGTCTCCCTTATAAAAGAAATTTGTCGCTTTCTATTCCCAAAATTTCAAAACTACTGAAGCTTACATTAAATTTAGAAAAGTTGGTTATGTGATACGAGTTATCAGCAAAGCGAGGTTTGGCAAATTTTCAAAATTCAGATCTGCAAGCGGTTACAACTTCAGTAGTTGACCTGACTGTGAAATTTGAGAAGTTTTAAGAAATTTTTTGCAGACGCTGTAACCCAACAACTAATGCAAAATTTATATATCTGTGCGTATGCAGGGGACATCGTCAGAGAATTAACACTGAGCCTCGGGAAAAACCTCCCCAGGTACAGACTACCGCTCGACCGTGAAACTGTGAGATCAGAGAGCCACGAATTTCGACCGCTATGGCCCAGGACCGAGCCCGGGTCGCTGGCATACGAGTCTAGTACTCTAAGCGCGCGTTCGTTCCCGTCGGTTTTATATCAGTTTATATTTTGTTTAGAAGTTTTCCTACTCCATGTGAAAAGGCTGCTCCCGCGATCCAAACATAGGATTAGAAGTTCCACCGTTTTTTTTTCCTGTGTACTGCTTCTGCTGGCGATGCACCCACATTAAGAGCAGTTCCTATTTCCATGAACTATCATGTGACGCATGTCAACATATTCCAGTAGCACACTTCATCGTGCTCGCAATGAAAACCCTGTACTAGGAGATCAAAGCAGAAGGTGATGAGCGAAGAACGTGGAAACATATAGTGACACTTGTTACATATATCTCATAGCAGCAGATTACTTACTAAGCCAGTGACAAAACTAAGTCTCGCGAATCTCGCCTAGCGAGGTTACGATTGCGGTTTTCTCGACCGACAGATCTTTCACAGCACGGTGGGCGCAGCGTGACAGTTTTTAACGACGTTGTAACGGAAACTGACGTTTTACACAGAGAACACCAGCGTAGTTATCACCAATCTCTTTCCAGGTTCTCGTATAACTTTTAAGATGGTGTTCCGCTCGTTGCTCGTCCACGAATTATCTAGAAGAACAGTTAAAATTAACGCAAGAAGAGGCTGACATTTTTTCTTCTTTGGAAGCTGCATGGATGATTTTGGAATAATTTCTTTATTCAGATATATCGAGCCACTTATTCTTTCCTGATCATCATCGTCGAAGAGGACATTCCACCAATGTGAGAAATTGTCGAACCATGTTTGCGAGTCTGTCTGAAGAGCCTTCTAATTTCACCGGAGTCGTTACGACACTGGCTATTGGAATCGTCTCAGGATTGTACAGACGAGGTTCGATAGTTGAAGCTTTGGCGGCGCTGGTATTCTAAGCGCTAGCAAGATCAAGCTACGATCTCACTTGCGCACCGGGCCGGAATTCAAAGGACATCGGACGTCTGCAAACGCTACCATCATTTTCAATCATCTGGAACAGGCTTCCTATATTTCTTTGGTTGAGCACATCAACATCCAACCAAAGCTGAACTCACAGGAGCTTCGACTAATGGGTGCGGAATTAAGTTTGACGTGAGATCAATCGCAGTTTGTGTTTAAAGGCTGGTAGGCTCGTCACTACTTTTCTTTTACATATTCGTGATAGGTGTCAGCTTGATATTGTCGACGAGTTTGGCTAAAATGCACATTCTCGGACCCTCGCACATCACCTGGACTGTGGGACTCAGGATAGACAGCACACCACAAAGCTCGCATTCTTCCCATATATTCTGCTTGTGACGGCTCACTATCCTGCCACTAACCTGGTGACGGAGTAAAATGGACTATTCCACATATTTATTCTTTGAAATACACAATAAGAGAGGACTTCGTGTGTTACCCTGAAATATTCCTCTCTTGTACTGCAACCCTGAAGCGAGCTCTCCTTCGTCGGATGTACGTTATGGTTAGCAGAGGGTCAGCGCTATTCGTACCAGAATCATGTTATCGAAGTAGACGAAGGAACCCAAGCCTTCTGCATCAGGTCAGCGTATATTGTGGTCTACAATTTCGTCTACGTGCTTCAATTTTCTCAAGTTCAGACACAAAAAACTGATCCATTCCTCCGAGAGAACTGATGATGAGGTCGACGATCATGACCTTGGGTTCAATTGACGTAGCTCGAACAGGAGAGGTTTCTGTTGCGTGGTGATATTGGTTTCAGCCGAGATTCGTTTGCAGGCACGACATCTGGCATCAGGAACTTGCATCCTCATAACGATAGACTTCGATAGACTCGCGTATTTACATGATTTTGCGGAGCACAGGCTCTCAATCCCGGACATCAGATCGGCAGACTTCAACCTAGAGAAAGTCAGCTGGATAGATGAACGCTGCTCGTCTACATGACGGAACAACACAGTGTTGACGGAACAAGCTAGACTCTTCCGTCTCCTTACACATTACTCAACGTTGAAACTGTGGCTTAAATGTGAAATATCCATCAGTCAAAATACCATCTCGACGGGGAGTCAAAGATCGTGGGTGAAGACTCCTCTGCATTTTCATAAATTCACGAGTATCTCTGTCCAGTGGTCTGAGTTCGTTTCTATTCCATTTCCGTACGCCGAAGTAGAGAAGAACCAGTACAAAAAAACATATTTTGTGACTTTGTTTTTGGCCAGAAGTTCTGATTTTCATACTTTACGTAGCCGGCGACGAGACTCTCCACGAAGTATGCCTTTGATTTCACCACATATTTGGATTAAAGCCAACATATTTGTAAGATTCTTCGGCACCAACGTCTTATATGATGCTTCAATCCACCAACTGCATATCTTACATCCCACTCCCCATGCTTTCCCGGTTCATACGAGAAACTGTGTATCCAGTTAAGCTGAACCTCATGCTGACCGTTCCCGACTATTCAACGTCAACATATAAAATAAACTTGAGTGCGAGCGGATCTGAAGCAAAGGGTTTTAGATCATCCCAATAAAATATCTCGGTTAATCTTATGCTTTTGGTGATCATTATTATTATAATTGACGTGATCACTGAATAGTCCGAGGAGCCTGCATGCTCACCTCGGAGTCCGCCCAGAACGCGAAGGGATGGAAACTTTTCCTCAACGCGCAGAAATGGCACTCTAAACGGAGGGTCGCACTATTGCTGTCCAGAATCGTGTAGTGTAAGTAGCCAGAAGGATTCAAGTTAATGTTGTGGCTGTACGCCGAAATCCTGAGATTTTTTCGAGGTCAGGCATAAGCCGAGACTGAACGATTCATATGCTTGTATCCGAATGGAAATTATAAGGAAAGGAACAGCAAACATATGCATTGTGGCAACTTTCGTCTTGTCAGAAGAGTTCTATCTTCCACCCTTTTTGATAGTCGAAGTCTCCGTACGCACCTTGGTGTCATTAACCTGTCGTTGTTTGGAACCAAAAGATCTGTGCAGCTCTTCTGCGGCCAGATGTCGTTGAGGGACTAAAAGAGGACCCCAAAGCAGGCGGAGAACCAGCTTAAATGGTAAGTACTGCGCTCGGATTACGTCAATTCAGCCGAGGGGTCAAATCTCCACCGAAAGAAGAATTCAAGATCATTCCGACCTGTAGACGCAATGCCACAGTATTAGCCTGTCAGATGCAAAAGGTCATCATCTCTGGATTCCTCCTCCCACTCAGACAACACGATTCTGGACTACAAATCTGGGCTCACAATCTCATTAGAGGTCCTATTGCACTGTGATTAGGAAATATTTGCATCGCTTCGCATACTTGCCTCCGAGGTGAATTCGGAACCCTCGACGAGCACTTGTGTGTCACAGGGATAGTTTAAACAAATACGTGACTAAACGAATCCATAATTGAACTGGTGGGATAAATGTGTGTATGTCCCCGTTGGGAAGACAAACATAACTTCCCGATTTGTAATTTCTGTCTGCTATTCCTACATTTTCCGATGCTTCAATTAAATGTTTAAAGACTGATTGGAAAAAAAAACTAGTGTGGATAAATCAGTGGAACCCGTGAGGTTGACACCGAAAATTTGCAAATTTGGGAATTTCAAACTATCCCATTTATCAATCAGATAATTATGAACATTTGACTAGCCGCATAGTCAGCGTGAGGACGAGAATCATTCGCGTTACTGGAGTGGGAGTGAGACGCCAATAGCGGTGCGAACGCTCGAGGGTTAAACCCATTATACCTCCTTAATTATGACAAATATGGAAAAAAGTGAATAAAAATTAAATATCCCACTTATAGAGCAAGTTCTGCTCAATACTTTTTGCCATATCTCTTACCGTTTTTGCAATTGAGCAGTGTAAACAATTCAATTGTTCATAACAAAAAAACCGCCGGCTCAGTTTAAACCAAAAACTCATCCAAGCGAACTTCTATGAAGACACTCCCAATAAGACCTCGATGACCCAGATCGTTCTACCCGTTCGTGAGAAATCGTTATTGAAAAGTTCTGATTCCATATATGCACACAGCCACACACAGACAGTTGTTCAGAATTCGACGGAAGCATTTTGATACTTACAACACCAGTTGCGAAGCGAGGAGACATAAATTGATTTAGGGGTCATTACCATAACTTCCCGAAAACTTAGGAAGTCAAGAAATAAATAAATAATAAATAAATAAATAATAATAAATAAATAACTAATAATAATAATAATAATAATAATGAGATTTTGATAGTCAACTTTGTACTTACCCGATAGATACAGCGTGGTACGATTGAAGTATCATGAATGCGCTGTATTCATGTAGAATTTTCATAATTATGTATTGAAATTCACCGAACAGTACCCATGTAGACCAAATTTATCAAATGAACAGCCGACATACAAATATCGTCATTTGATAGGTTTTATTTTTTTCCGATATCTCAATCGAATACCCTTAAGCCAGCGTATACTCGTATAAGATTGTATGAACTTCCGTCCTCCGCCCTCACCTTCACTTTTTCAAGTAATGCTTCATCAAATTATCACTCCGCGATATTAAATCTAAAAAAATCATAACGGAATTCTTGGTACCGATGAAAATCCCACGACTTACCAATGTTCTGAACTAGGGTTCTTGTCATGTAGGGCACTACACACGTAGGGACCACTTGTCGTGCGAAGTACCCAATTCCCTGAGTTTGTTAGTAGAGGCCTGTTGCATCTTTTGTAGCCTTCAGGTCATGTAGCAAGATCTCTCGAAATAATAAACGCGAAATATTCCACTTCTCCACCCAACAGAATGTTGATAAAAATAAGCCTCTTCTTGGAAACGCTTCTAAAAAAGGTATAGCCTCTCATTCTCATCAAGAGTCCTGATTTGCTTTGCGAAGTTTTATCGGTTCACGGTAATTAGGGTATGATAACATCAATGCACGAGTCTGGTCGTTTTGAAAGAATTTTCTAAGAGTTTAGATACTTCCGTATACTAAACTTTCAAAGTAGACGAAATCAAGTGTTCGTAACTTACAATAACTATTGATCTGTAAAGAATACTCAAATACAGTCAAACGTTTCGTCATCGAAAGAGAGTAACTTAAGATCAACAGTGAACCACAAGAAATTCGACGTGGACAATGTTCTGGACATTTTCTCGAAAAGATTGATCGTTTTTTTTTTATCGTATTGTTTGATCGTTCGATGCCCTTTTCATCAAAGCAATGGTAAAACGAACGGTTTAATTTGGGATGTTGAAGAGATTTCGATGGAGATGTCAAAATAATGAAGGGTTGGAAATGAAATCCAATATTTGAGACCCTTCCAGGAAAGGTGACTTGTCTAGTTTTTGGTTCCGACCGGAAGTGGTGTATTTATCTCAACTGAATGGCATTCGACTATTACCATATCATGGGTTTCTTGACTTTGTAATGCTTTTAACCTTATTTTGTGATCAATATATTTGGTTGGGACATTTGTGTATGGTTCATTCAACGTGATTTTTCAACTTTCGTAGAGATACATGGTTATCTCTATCGTAAAAAGAAGACCAAAGAAAATATCGATATATGTCGGAATTATCGCAAAGGGTAAGACTTAAACTGACGCGACACCAGCCAGTACGGCAGAAACAGGAAATGTTCGAAGAACATTTCCAAAATCCCCAAAATGGCCCAATTTTTGAAATTGAACGTCTCAAATTCTGAATTTTCCGTGTTGGAAAATTCCTGTAGTTACCGCAAAATCCTACGCAAAAAACGTAAATTCCATGGTCATTGTACAGCGGAAAGTTTATTTTCCGAGTTTTACGATCATTTATGTTGTTGGTAGATTTTTAATCATAGACACAATTTGACAATTCAACTTGTTCCTCTTTTAATCTATCGTAAAATTGCTCATAATATGTAGTCTCCAAATTCCTGAGGGCTTCTTCCATCCCTCGTTTTATATCCAGTCTCATGTAGGTGCTTCCTACGTATGATCTTGCAATATATGCTACATGTATGTTAAATATGTTCGCAAAAAATACGGATATGTAATATTTGTTACATGTGTTTGTAACAGATTTCCACATACATTTCCACCATATATATTCTTTCACACCAGAGATGGGCGTACCCCTCCGTACCCCACCCCACCCAGACATGGGCGTACCCCTTTGCTGGTCGAATTAATAATTTTCCGATTTGAACTCCCATTCATCCCACCATTTTATCGGTTAATTTACAGGCTTCGCACATCGAGAAGGACGCAATATACTAACTTTTCACTCCATTGCTTCTATATGAAACATTATAATAACTACCAACCCTTGTAAAGATTTGAATTATTCTTCATAATACACAATACACATCGGTTGAAATTTTCAGTTATTGATGTGTATGAATATATAGAACATGCTGAAATTTAGCGACGTGATCGCTCAGTCACCGTTTCTATCCGTCATTATGATTCATACAGAGAGAAGGGAGAGAAACTATCACATATGGTATCCCACTGTCGATCTGGACGCGTCTCTCTGCGTGTATGTGTGTGTGTGTGTGTGTGTGTGTTTTAGGAACTCCTGTGCTACGATGGCGTGCGTCTATGATAAAACCTACGAGTCACTCCCCCCCCCCTCCCCCTCTGAGATGCGTGCGATCTCATTTTATGGATCCCGCCGATAGCACACTCGAAACATTCCTGCTATTAGTCGAAATCGGAAAGATACTTGCTCCATGAAATTTGACAATCATTTAATCAGATAGTGCGACGAGATTTCCCGCAGGCAACTACCCCCAGGTAGTTTCATAAGATATTCCCCGGGTAGTTAAATCGTGCTTCCACCCCGGTAGTTGCATCAACTGTTCAGCAGCTAGTTCAGCGGGCTTTCCTCAGAGTAATTTTGACATATTTTTGGTTGTATCTGTAGTTTTGGTTGATATACTTCTAGGTATATCTGTAGTTTAACAGCATTTAACCAACCTATAGCGATCGAGTCTCACAGAATTAACAGGATGTTCACTACGTACTGTCATAAGATGTCCACCAGATAGTTTCACCGGACGTTCAGCAGGTACCTTGCCGAGCTTCTGCCTAGATAGTTCAGTGGAGTTTTCCTATGTAGTTCTGCGAGATATTCTCTAGGTAGTTTCACGGTACTTGCCTCATGTAATTCAATAGGATTGTCCCGGTAGGTTAACAGAGTTTTCCTCAGCTGGTTCAATGAGGTTCGCCCCAGCTGGTTCAACTAAGTTTTCCCCAGGTAGTTCGATGAGATTATTTGCAGGTACTTGTATCCAGTTACTTCAACATGATCTTTTTCATAGAGTTTGACACAGTTTACCTCAGGTAGTTTAATAAAGTTTTCATGAAGGTCGTTCGTAGGTGGTTGATGTTCCCCAGATAGTCTTTTGGAGGTAGTTCGACGGGGTTCTCGTCCCAAGTAGTTGTATCGGATGTTTGACAGGTAGTTTAGGGCCCCCCCCCCCTCTAATCGGTCAATCGACCGAGCCGTCTGTAGGTAGCTTGCGCCAGTTGTTCCTAGATATTTTACACCCTATGAAACTACCCGGGGCTAGTTTTGTCAAACTACTTGAGGAACCTCCTGTGGAACTACTAGTGGAAACTGCCGTTAACCTAAACAGGGAAACCCCAGCAAACAGCTCTGGGGGTATCCTATACAAGCACCTGGGGGAAAGGCGACTATATCAGAAAACTACTTGGAGAGAAGCTGGTCAAACTACCTGGGGAAATATCCTGCGAAACTGCCTGGTCAAAGTAAGGTGGCCTGTAAACCACCCCCTCAAGGTATCTGGATAAGATAGTGTTTATATATCTCGCATTCCACGTGTAATCATCAGACCCGGAATCGAATGGTTCTCAATTTGTCCGAAACTCATACATAACTATTTATGAGCTGAAAAAACAGATACCAAACGGCCGCGAGAAGGTGCAAGGCTGGGTTCGCATCATAGGAGCTTTCTGGGAATTCGACTCTGTGATTAGAAAATAAAATAGCTTGAATACCAAAAGTCGATTCCAATGGCATTAGGTGAGTACCCATCTCCGTAGTATTATTACACAAAGCAAGGCCTTACGGCCGAGCCAGTGGGTGAATACAAATAGAGACGGAACACACACACACACACATCTTTCAAAAGTTGCCAGAATGATGTACAACATCGAGAAAAATGAAGATACCTATCAAATTTCACCTATTCTTTCCTAGGTCATGATAACTCCCTAGATCGAGGATTAAGAATTTGCGAAATAAAAAAATCAAAGGCGGAGGACATGTTAGGTTACAAAAACATCCGTGTCCCTCGAATTTTATTTATCCATTCCTCAATCTTTTAAATTTAAATTATGTCTGCGGTTGTTCTTAATTTGTCATGAATCGCAAAGTATACGTAATGGCCCGTCACACGACCACCATCATTCGAGGGTTCACTTCAATGGCTCCAAATGCTCATACTCTTTTACTCTCCCATGTAAGTGAACGAGTTTGTGATAATCAGCATTATTGGCACTGTGGAGTGCATGGGAGAGCCATTACAGAAACATATTCGCTTATTATTGCTAACGCTGGTTTACAAATAATTGTTTGATTTTCTTGGGATGAGAGATCCATTCGGAAAATGACTGATTTTTCGCTGAGAAATTCTGTAAAAAGACGAAAGGTTTCTATTTACGTAGAAAAACGAATAAACACGGAGTGAGAAGGGGGCGGCAGATTCTTTTTCATCGGTTAAAGGTCCAACGTAGAATGTCATTTCGTTCAAGCCATTGTAGTTGGAGGGAGTGCGTCCTCAGTGAGAGATACCTAAGGGACTTTCTTGGTTCTATTCTATGTATACAGAGACACATATGTATGTACTTGCAACGCCCTTTTCAGGGAGAAAATCGCAATGAACGCTTTCACTGAATGCTTGTCAAGACCAGAAGACCTCTTTTGTAATGGGCTAGTGGTCCAGAAAAAATTGTTTCATATATTTGATATCCCGTACGTGCTACGAATATTTTTTTTCTTCTCTTCTTCATTTACTTTTCCATTTTATTTACTTCCTTGGGGTAGAATAGAGATCTCGATCGTTCCTCAAATAATAGTGCAGGGTAGAAGCGAACCACATAGAATGAACAACGTCAATTTCCGGAAATTTTAATGATGACGAACATCCGGAATAATTCAAATCTGCATTCGGTTTCAATGGCAATTCCGGGAGGTGTAGTTTTATCCTTTCACTGGTAGTTTTAAATTGCGTGGAATATCATAGTTCGTGATGGGCAACAATAAATGAGTAATGACAGATTTTCCCTTAAATAACACGCAAGACCAGTGCGCATCGCGCGCTTAATTACAATTGGACATTTGAAATAACAATATCTTTTCCGAAGTTGAAGATACCGTTAATTATCGATTCCAAAAAAAATAACAACTTTCAATTTTTCAATTGGGAGACACCATCTGTCGTCTTTTCTGTAATTATCGCGTGCATATAAAATTTCCAACACTGGACGGAATATGTAACACACTCAGAACTTAATAAATTAACAGAACCTCAAAAAATACTCGGTGTAAATCATTTTCAATAACTACATAAGTTATGACTTGACCAATTGTCATACTTTTGAAAACTAAACCCGAATCGATGTGCCAAATATCGATGTTCATCGACGCAAGCGCGATTGCCAACCAACTTCACGATGCTATCTGACTAATCTGACCAAGCAATAAATGAATCACGATTCAAAAATGAATTATGACAGACCAATAAGGAAGTGTTTCACAACTTTCGACTCTGACGATGTTCATTTCTGTGTATGCGTTTTCTTGAATAGGATTGAAGAACATCAAGCAATACCAAGGCAGTGCCCGCAAATAAGCGCATTTGGGAGTATGAAAAAAAATCCGATATTGAAACAGTTTTTTCAACTATTTTCACAAGGGCTGCATCCCTTTCTATTTTAGTTTGATGAGTCAGGAGAAGTATAACTAATTTTTTGACACTCAGTGCGTGAAGCCGGTTTTCACACACGTTTCGCGTCCGCAAAAACCCGCCCACGCCCTTGCCGTCAAAAAACAATGTTCGTTACTCGGGCGAAAAAAAATTTCTCGGCGATTGTGAATGCAACATCACAATCGCCAAAAAAGTTTTTTATGCCCTTGTTACGAAAAGTACAAAAAGTATTGTTTGATTAAAATTTCCCCTACACAAATCCAACTTTCGGCAAACCACTTTTTACAATTGCGGACTATTATATCATAACATCCGCAATATATCTTCATAGTGATCAAAGGTCGCAGAGAAAATGTATTGTTCTGAAAACATTTTCTAAAATGGCGAAGTTCCCATATGATACTTGGAAATACAAAGTCCTGGAGGTGTACCATATAGGTGTCCAGGACTATAATTGCTCGATAAGGACTTGATAATCGGATTAATTAAAAAATGGACCAAACTCCAACCAAGCTCGATCTTTTGATCACATGAAGCTAAATGTAAGGTCGGTGAGAGTACTGAATCCAAACCAGGGCATCCGAGTCTGCGCTAATGATGGCCGAAGCTGGATATGCGAAGCTGTGGTACAATACTGTTCACCAAGCTTCTTTTTGTGCAATTATAGTGACAGTTCCAAGTTACTCAATGCATTTAAATTGATTTCATAATAATCAACACCTATAACCTATAATTAGAAACAATAACTCACCAAGTAAAGATACATTAGCTTGGTTATCTCACTTCTCTCATATTTTAGTAAAACTTACTGTAGAGACGAGACAGAATACGTAAATTGGCTGAGTTCCTCAAAAATTCGCACCTCTTCCAAATTACAATGCCAGATCTTATCGCCAGAAGTTATCTCATCGGTTCCCTATCTATAAGTCGTCTGCGCACCAAGCAAGGACAACTCCTTAGCAATTTTTCATGAAAAAGGATAATTCTCCGTAATGATTTATAAGTTTTTCCATTTTCGAGACAATTACATAACTTTCACAATTTTTTTCTAGCTGGATTTTGAAAAGTCAGACACCGCTTTAGATCCTTACCTTTAGAATTGTATGGACCAGAAATTTCACTGGCGCTTTAATACGCTGGCAGTTCCCAATTTTCATTGGAATTTTGACTCCGTTCGCTATTTTTTGGGTACAGCATGTATTTCATATATCTTATTCCAGGTCAATTCAGTCATCCTAATTCTTGTATATTTCATGAGTTTCAATTGATATTCTCAAAATTGTGGACTATCAAATTACAAATTCGTGGAATTTTTTGTGGCTTTATAATCAGTCGTTTGTCTGATATTTTGATAGCAGCGGGAGTTTTCAGAAATCTACCTCGTGCATCGATAGAGCGACTCCATTGATTAACAAACGATGTGATTCCCATTTTTGAATCCTCATCAATTGCAAAATATTTCAGTATCGGAGCATCGATTACTGAGGCGGATTCGTTTTTTTCTGTTTCACGTTAACTTCATTGTGCAAGAGCCAATCCAAAATTCAAACCTTTTGTTTAGTATGAAACTCAAGCACGAAATCCGTTTTTTGCACATAATGTCGGCATGGGATTTGTTGACCGCCCAGCTGTCCGATTTGAGGTGGAATGTCTTATATATAACAATTACTCGAGTAGGAATGCTAACAGGCAGACATGAGGTGTGATCAGGAATTGATGTCGGTAGCTAGATTGAACTGAGATTGGAGAACCCTGCCGACGAACTTTCAGGTTGGTCTGATTGAAACATGAGCCGTCTGCCTATCCTCAATGTCATGAAGTTCACACTAGGTGGTGCTGACGATGCAGTGAGGTTTGTCCACCCAGTACGATTGTCACGACACTGAGCAGATCCCACCTTAAGCAATCCATCTGCAATCATTTTGAATTGGGCAAGTGCGACGTCAAGATTTTTATCAGTTTCACATGATACGCAGAAGAACAATTGGTTAGCTTGATCCTCCCGCCCACCCCCAACCCCACCTTAAACAGTTCAAGTACAGTCTGAAGTCGAGCTGATACGGCATGGAGCAGTGAGCCTTGAAGCAGCAGGATCTTCTTATCAAGTTCGGATTAGGTGAGACTGACTTCAAAATGACATCCGCCTATCGGACATTCCCTTGGGCTAATGAGACAATAAGGGGAGAATTAATTCATGATGATCATTTCGTAACTATTCAGCAAGCTACCTACGGTCAGTCTGGTCAGGTTGGATTCGCTGAAGTTGATGTCAATATCAGCCTACCTCTCATTACTTTCATTCGGAGGCTTATCCTCGAAATGGTGAATTCAGTACCACGGGTGGGACTAGCGCCATTCGCACATAGTGTTGCCGCGATAAGAGCCGAGACGAGAATTTCAACTCTTTCATCTTGTATCGAAATGATAAAATCAACTGTTATCTCGTCTCGCCGCGAGTGTCGAGAATGCAATGCAATGTCGTACTGTCTCGTCTTGTCTTGATTTTTTTTTAATTTTCCAAGTGCTGCTCTTTTCAAAGGCTGTTTTATTAATACGAAGACACAGAAATCGACTGAGTGATATTCATGCTGAAATGCTTCCGTGCCTTCATTCTTGGTTGCAGTGTTCATTAACAGCAAAATTGAAAAGTGCCATCAACTATCCGTTGTAATTATTAAAAAAGAAAATATTTCCAAAAAGTCAGTGCTCATGTTGATAGCTATATTGACAGAAATATATCTTCAAATGTTTACACTGTTGAATAAAGGAAATTTTCTAAATGTGTAAACAATTTATTATCATCATTATAATTTCTTAGGATCACTATAAATTTACGAAAATATTAGTTTGTGAGTGAGTTTGATTCATTTCAAACTTTTTTTTTTTCGAATTCTTGTCGAGACGTCTTGTCTCTTGTCAAATCTCTCGTAGTGTCTCGACTTGGCGATAATCGAAAGATGACTGTCTCGTATTATATCGAGTCATAATTATCTCGTCCTGTCTCGATTTTCTCGCCTATCGTGGCAACATTATTTGCACATCTCGTATGGAAACTCGAAGCTTATCACGTGGCAGAACTGTAGCCGGTGCATCGACTTCACTGATGGATTTCATCCCACGTTAACTCCCGGTTTCGCCGTGCCTCGCAGATCCTTTAGGTCATTAAATTTGGTAAAAGAAGTGGAAATGGAAAAATGAGAAATAAAACCGGAAAGTTTCCAGCAGAGTGGAAATGTGTTGACTATGCCACGGAAATTCAAACAGAGATGTTATTTGAGTACACAATCGAATCCGCAACTGATTAATAAACCTCAATTTCCTGATAACATGACGAGAGGGAGTTTTCGTAAATGTTTCCCTCTGCAATTAGCCACGACCAGTTTTTGAACTGTTTACGTATTACGTATATTCTATATAGTATATAGAATATTCTACATAGAATTCTCATATACCGTTATAACGTGAGTGTAAACACAGTTTGTAGTTGTACCAAATTTTGGAAAATTGAGGGAAAAGCATTCTGTAGATTACGACCGTCTCTATTCATAATTTCACTCCTTCTTATAGCCGGACGCGGTTACAAATTCGATAATTTCGAATACTCCAGGTATTTTTCATCAGGGTATTTATTCACTTGGTTGGGATGTTCCAGGCCATTTCCGGTCATTGCGTATACAGTACTAAAACGGTTAGATTATCAAAAATGCCAAATTTGGACAGTTCACGGGAATGATGACCGTGTCGATGGAAATGAATTTTTGACCGTTTTTGGCTATAAAAAGAAAGAGTGAAAAAATGAAGGAAAAACAATTCGCCGACCAATATAGGCCAAGGGGGGAGGGGGGGGAGTACACTCATTACCCCACAAGTTAATTTTTTCCATTTCTGCGCTCTCTTGTATAATTGTATTGTTATATGGTTTTTCCGCTATTTTTCAGTATAAACAATTTTTACTGTTATAAAATAATTACCCTGAAATGAATGAATTTTTCAATGACTATGGTTGCCCGAAGCGAATCCACTCAATCATTCACAGATTGTTGTGACGAAATTTGCATTTGATTGAAACATCATTTTACAAGATCCCGTACAGGGTAGCCAGATTGGTCCACACTTCCGCCGAAGCTCGAAGTCAACATTGCCGAGCTTCGGGGTCGAGATAGGCCGATTTTAGTTCCGAGGCCTGGATGATAATGCCGGTCCGATGCTCGCTATCGATCGTGATGTAATACCAAAACTCCTTATTTCTATATAAATGATTAATCAACTGCGTATCTGTTTTATGTACAGAGTCACTGCAGTGTAACGTATTTACATGTGGGTTTTACTTATGTTTAGTCTTGGATTTTAGTAAATCAACAGTTTATGCTAAGTAATTTAGTCACTTTCACTTTTTTTAGCACCAGAATGAACAAATAGGTTTTTTTGAAAAAAACCTTCAATACATCTCTCTTTTTTTTGGTCTTTTTTTAATTCTAATTTAAACCTAACTTATTTCTACTATGTACAAAGGTTATGGCTCGCGCATTGATTCTTTTGTACTTCCATTTTTTTTTACTAATACCTGTATGTTAACTAACTTAATTAAGGGTATTCTACCTTATCGCATATTTGGTTTACTTTATTTTGGTCGTGTTACGATTAATAATGATATAAAATATAAGAGTAATGACAAAACTATAATTAGTCAGATAGAATTTAGGATCACTTTTTAACATTATTGTTATCTAGGTTTTAATCTTCTAGTCTTTCTTCTCTCACTTTGTACTCTCAGGTTCTCCTTGTCAAAATACTTTTTGCTTATTGCCAGACTGTTATAGTGCTTAGCATCATCGTCAAACCACCATTACTCAGTGGAAATTCTTTTAAAGTCGTTATAGTCTACTTCGGGTATTGCTGTGGATTATTTTAACTTGGGTGCTGTATCTATTGAGATAGGAAGTTTTTTGTTCGTACAGTTCCGATCATAATGATAGATTCGGGAGATATTGTTTACGTCTTGAATGATGCCAAGTCTGTCAAAGAATGTAAAAGCTTGGGATGGGAAGTAGCCAGTTTTTGAAGCGATAGATGTCTCAATCGGATCTAGTACGGCCATATTATTGATCGCGTTGTTGTCAATTGTTAGTAGTTTATTGCAATAGTCTCTCGTAAGGTTAAGTATGAAATTGTCGATTCTCGGTATTTTCGCTGTATTGTACAGCTGTTTGTTGTTAACATATATTATTTATGATCAATGTTTTATTTCGGTCAAACTTGTTTTACCGTTCATGAAGTAAGAGTTAGTGTCCGCAGGTGGAATGATTGACGAAACTTTCAACTATTCCCCATGAAATCAAAAATGTTTCGTCTATGAGGACTCTTCCTTTAGTTCCATTGATTAATTACACCGAACCAAGGTATACAAAGTATCGATTACCTGAAAAGCATCACCATTCTAATCCTTCGAAAGACTCTCACTCGGCTGTTGTGAAAGTTTGATATTATTGGTTACTCGGACACTTCTGATATGAATTGGAAATGCTAATTTGCACACTGTGGTCGATATTGCATATACCTTAGTGCATAGAATCGCGGGAACATTGAAATCGCAGGAGGTTTTCTCCAACTTTCGTTCCCTCGTTGACGCATTTTCTAGTTTCCGTACTCCCAAACCATGGCCAAGAAGCAAAGTACTTCAAGATCCGAACCACGTATATTTCGATTATTTTCTCAACTTTTTTTATCTCTTCCGTTTTGTGTCTTGTATTGCTTGTCGTTTTTGTGTATTGTATACTGGATTTTCAAGCGAACCAATCGAGCATTAAGCGTATGGAAATAGCTGAGCATTCTCCATTTAGGAAATGAGTTGTCGAACACTTCTTGAAACGTTGCAAATCATCAAGTTTTTGAAAACTTTTCGGAAAATCTTTCAATATCATTAGACCCTTTCCAGAGCATTTGAGTCATCTTACATTTTCTCCATGAGACCAGTGATTTCATTACAACAGTGTGGCAAATTTTTGAGATCGACAGATTATTTAACTTTCAGATTTTCGAAATTTTGGTAAGTTTCAAAGAGAAAAATTGCACATCGGGATATTTTTGATGTCCCCCCAATGGTGGAAACACACATATTATTAGATGAGGGTTCTGTGTGTGTGTGTTCGTATGTGAGTGATTCTTTGAGAAACGGTTCCCGGTAAACGGCTGGATCGTTTTGTTTCTCCCTTGACGGAAAATTACCTGTGACTGACGTCCAGGTCGGAAAGGAGTGTCAATGTTCAAAAACAATTCCTTCAAGTGTTATCAACAATTTTAATTATTTTAAACGCTCTATCGCGCGAACCGTTACAGATAGGAGAAAAAGTATAGAATGAATGTTATTACTTATACAAAAATTCACCTATAATGTTTTTCGACTTTTTTTCCTAACTGTCACAGTTCAGGACATATGACTGGTTAACAATTTTCATTGTTTATATCGCTTTATTACAGGAAGAGTAAAAGTTCTAAATAAAAGTCGTTCGCCATGTAGGAACGTACATTTTTTGCTTAATGGATTTTTGTGTAACACTCATAATTAAGGCAGTAGCGTTTAAGTTATCCCAAATTTTCAACACACGCGCACACGCACGAAGACTAACACATCGGGAAGTTCATGATGCGACCCGTCAAGCGTCACACGTACATCCCGTTTATTATGTTTGAATCTGCTGGAATCTGAAGGCACCATCTTAAGATTGTAGAGCTCAAAAATCATGGAGTCCAGTAAAAACAAGATTACCGACATTACATCTGTGCGAGCTTGCGAACCTCTCCCAGTTTGCGGACCATTTTCAGTGTCCACCTAGCACGAAAATTGCGCACAATCGTTGAACATGGTAGGAAATTAGCGCAGAGAAATCTAAAAAACTTGTTATACTCCAGTTTTTACGATTTGTTCCCTTGCCTTGCGGCGCCAATGGAAGCCGGCTTCTTTCCCCAACTGTATAGCCTTTGCCCCAAGCGTAACTCTCCGTCCGCTTGGAACTTGAGGAAAACCATGGAAAAACTCAAATTGGACAGTCGTCTCCATTACGAGACTCCCGCTCGGTGGTCCTACAAGTGAATTAGAGTCCGAAAAAAACTGGAATTTTGGCTACCGGCGGGACTTGAACCGGCTTCAATCAACGCCGAAATTCCGGGCTAACCAGTCAGCTACCGTCAAGTGACGGAAATTAATTAATATGCAAATATCACAAGTCTTCAATAAATTAGAAAACTTGTCAGGCGAGAGAACGGCCGTAGGCGAGACCAAGGCAACGGCACACACGTAAAATCCCCAGATTTACAGCCCGAACAATATTTTTTCGTACTAATTTTTACTTTTCCAAGTTTGGGAAGTATGCGACACCAATTCCGCGAAGAGAAAAAGTGAGGGACCACCCGGAAAAATTAATTACTCGGCTGATACCATGGCCCTTCGACTCCCTTCCGGTAGCTCATGGTGGCCTGGCCCCATCACGATGCCTCTAATTACTCACCTGCGATTAGATCACCATGGAGAATTCACTTGAAGAAAATGTTCGAAAAAAAATCTTAGATCAAGCGATTAAAAATGAAATTCACTCACCATTGTGTTGGTAGACTTGATGATTCTGGATAGAGGAAGTGCATTCAACTTGAGCATAACACATGATCGCGACATCAGATTTTCCTCTCTTTGTCGGTAACGGTCTCCCCAATATTCCACTTTTATCATCATCCAACCATATTGTGCGCGGAATGATTGCTAGAGAGTATGACGTCACTTCCATGAAAATTAAGGGTACATAAAGCGTTTCTAAACTGGAAAGGGTCAGACATGTGACATTTGGAGATGGCGTGCCGCATATGTTAACACATTTTTGTGAACCATCCTCACTGGGGGGTATTCAATTATTATGTAAGCATCAATGGGGCGAAAGGGGGCGGCATTTACAACATTACATGTTAAGAATATAGAGAAAGTCTAGGCAATGTGCTGACGTAGGGGAGTCCAAAAAATTTAATTACGTAATACGTGAATGGCCCATTATGGCCGACGGGATTGAGGTAAATTAGATTGTAATTGATACATATTTATGTCATTCAGATTGTGAATAAAAATGATTCAGTATTTTTCTAATCTGGAAGGTTCAATAAAAAGAAATGAATCTGCGGCGAAAATCGCAGATTCAGAGAAAATCTTTGGAGGGCACAATTTAATTTGAGGTAATCATTCAATTCTCAATTGCAGATGGTAGCTAAGAAACTAAGAAGGCACTACATGCATATTCTTCTCGTCCAAAATGTGAAAATGTTCTAAATCCAAAATATATACTGGTATGGACTTTGCAGCAAGTGGTACCACGCAGTTCGCCAGATGAGAAGATCGGGGCAAATACGATTGGACGTTCTTCAAGATGCAAAAGTACATAAACCAAATCCGATCTGATGCCCACATAATTCAGCTGTATCTGAATTGGTATCCAAGCCCCCCCCCCCCCTGAGTCATCCTCAATACGCATCATCAGAAAATTTTCCATTTTTCTGTGCGTCTAGATTTCTAAAAATTAAAAAAAAAACACTCCAAAACACCATCATTTTTCCTCTACTCCATCCACAAAGAAAAAGTAACATCATTAATTTTCAAACGTCGCTTTACATACCCAATTCTTCGTGCTGAAGTTACTCCCATACAAACCCGAAGACACCTTCCCTCATATGTGATTACGCAAAATTTCCTCGATCAGCCAGAATAAGTGAGCATGTGGAAAAGGTTGAGATATTCATGGCCAAGTGGAAATGAAGTACGATAAGAAAGTACAAGAAAAAAAAATTATGAAAGAGCAGAAAAAAAAACAGGATTGCAGTAAAAAACAGCAAATCTACTCAAACGTTGCATCTCACACGAGGGTTGGCCAAACGGAAAAAATGGAAGGAAAGCCGTGATGGAGGGCGGAGGGGTGGCAAGGGGGGGGGGGGGGGGTTTACATACTAATATGAATATTCTCAGTGAATCGCGAGTTGCGCTTCCCCTCTCATTCGCAAGAGCCCTTTGCCTCAAATCCCGCCTGTGAAAGAAAAATACGACAATGCATTGAGGGTTGCGATTTAAATGGACTCACTGGTGATTGGTTGATACTATGGGGTACTGGGCGTGGCTATGTGCTTTATGATTTTATGTGTAGCCTCTTGACAACTACCCCACCTCTCTGCTTTCGATTTGTACCATCTCCCTTATTCATTCACTCGTACTATCTCCAGCTTTTTCACAACCAGCTTCATCCTGCGCTTGTTCTGCACGAGGTACTCTCAAACATCATGGCTTACCCATTCTTCCTCTTACTTTCCATCTCTTGTAACCACCAGTTTTCGCATAATAATCCGAGAATTTCTCAGTGTTCATCATGATATTTACTTCATCGCACGAGTGCTATATATATGCTCGGAATTTTAGCATGTGTATATGTAATGAGTATTATGAAAAAGCTCACATTGACAATTACATTCTGCGCTCATGGTTACTGTACGATAGCTAAATGAGAGCGACATTAGTTTAGTTGTGTAGGTATGGATGGTTATGGTCACCGAGGCTCCATCTTCGTTTCCGCAGGCAAATTTTTTTGAGAGATTCGGCACTTCTAATATGTTGATCGAGACTTACTATCGTCATCATATGATAATCTGGGAAGAGTAAATCGTGAGCAAGCTGTCTTATTATTCGGAGATCATGGACCATTTTTTGAGAAATGCGCATTGAGTCGATCTTTCAGTTATGACTTGCATCCCCCCTCATTGGGGGTCGAACGAGTAGAAGAAAATGCGGTTGAAAATCTTGTTACTTCAATTTGAGGAGAACGCTGTTGGCTGACTTCGGGTATTAAATATTTGATACAAGATTCTGTCATTTACTTTGTCATAAACAATTGTGTGAAAAAATGCAACAAATAAACAAATGTGAAAATTGCGAATTATTTTGAACTTTCGGTATCACAAGAACGAAGAACTGAAAATTTATTCGAATTACATTTTTCCTAGTGGTAAATATGGCCGCCTCAATGGTGGAGGGTGGTGAGTGTCAGAATGGAGTTCGTTATTTTTTCTCAGATCGCTGTTCTACCTTTTACGCTCCTTTGGTGTAAAGGCAATCCTATAAAGTGCATATATGTGGTCGTCGGTGAAAAATCGGCCCTTCTAGCCGAAATGGAATTATGCATATAAGCAGATACATTGTACGCTGATAATTAAGAAAATACGGTTTGATAGGACGCGAGAAGAAGGCTATTTATGTCTTAGATCCTAACACAAGATGACACTTGGGTCAATATTCTGGTAAAATGCTAATACCTCGGGAACCATGGCCGGCCGCAACGGTTGGTTTCATGTGCACCGCCCCACATATGAATCCATGTAATAAATATGACATCTATATATTGAAACTGTCAATGACGTCGGTGAACATTTCAATTTTTCCATCACTAGAAACTTGGTAAGAAGCCTCTAGACGACGGAAGTTACGGAATTTTCGATTTTTACCACTGGCGACCTCCAAAGGAGGGATATAGGCAGCTAACTAAACCGAAAGTTCTGTTACTGTTATTATCGAATAATACGATTTGTCATAAAATCTTCTGTATAGAACTATGAAAGTAGATGAACGGGATGTGCTTGCGATCCACCATGGGTCGAAACCACAATTTGACGATATATCGCCAGTCACAATACGTGTGTTACGTACGTATGTGTGTGTGCCCCTGTATGTTTCAGATCTAAATCATGAAAAATTACGAAAAAGCATAAAAACATTACGATCAAGACAACTTCTCTTTAGAGTTCGTTACAATATCGTTGCATGTCGGCAAGTTCAATATTAAATTCGGGTTGACAACCCACGAATATGCAACTTCGTATCTTTGGAGGTAATTTTTTATTTTTTCTCTCTCTGTGTATATACCACATTGTCATAAACCTGCTCCAGTAGGCCAGAAAACGTGGAATATTTTATGTTGTTATCATCGAAAAATGATTCAGAATTCAGAAAGAATCGACGCCCGTGACGTTTCTTCAAGGATTCATAGGATCATAATTCCGATTAGCTGTAATCAGTAAGTTTACGAGATAATCATGAAGTGTAGACCTGTCGCGTCTATAGCTAATGGACCATTTATCTCATCGTAAAACGATAAATTTGAGATCAATTGTCAAAAAATTTCTACTACCACGAGATATTCATAACTATATTTATCTAAACAAACCTTCATTGCACGTTGTTCCGCATTGTTCCATATTGTTCCTCGTTGTTCCATGTTATTTCTCGTTGTTCCTCCTTGTTCCACATTGTTCGTCGTCGTTGTTCCTCATTGTTCCATATTGTTCCTCGTTGCTCCAAGTAGTTCTTCCTTGTTCCAAGTAGTTCCGCAGTGTTCCATACTGTTCCTCGTTGTTCCAAATCGTTCTTCCTTGTTCCTAGGAGATCCGTGTTGTTCCCCGTTGTTCCACGTTATTCCGCGTTGTTCCTCGTTGTTCCTCGTTGTCCCGCGTTGTTCCCTGTTGTTCCCCGTTGTTCCACGTTGTTCGGCGTTATTCCACGTTGTTCCTCGTTGTTTCACTTTTTTCCACATTGTTCCGCGTTATTCAACGTTGTTCCTCGTCGTTGTTTCACTAGAATATCAACGATATCAACGATAAACGCTATAAATATTGTGTTATTATCAATTCACTCCAAGTGTCGTTGTCCAATGGAAGTTTTAACTACAATCAATTATTATTATATATGATAGCTTTCCATGTCATGTTTTTTATTTCAGGGCCGAACTATCCGAACATTGATAGGAAGAAATAACTCGTGACACGTTTTCCTCCCCAGAAATTCATTTATCGATCATTTCCAGGTGAGAAATGCTTTATGCTGAATATTCGAGGAATGAAACATCAATAGAAATTTCTTTCTTCAAGCAATCGTCTAATTATACCGGTGTCAACGTTCTTCTGTGGAATGTCATGTGGATTGCGCCAAGAACAGAGAATGAGGGAAAGAAAACGATGGCGGTGACAAGTATTTGTCGTTGTGGCGGCAGTAGTTACTAATCAGATCTAATCCCTCAGATAAGTAATTCAATTTTTTTCTACTCAAGTCTCGTTATAACCCATAGATTCCATTACATATTGCACCATTTTTTTTACATTTATAAACTTCTGCGATTGCATTTCGTTCGACCACAAGAGATGCAAAGAAAGTTACTCAAATTTTCGATTCTTCTCCAGGTTATCCGTTTTTTTGAAAAAGGACTATTCCTCTTCTCATACCATTTTTACGAATCGCTCACTTTTAGGAATCATTCTCCAAAGGCATCCATTCAGTAATTTTCAAAAATTCCTTTTTGGTCACCAACTTGATAAATGCAATTTTGAGAAAAAAGCGTTTCAAGTTTCTGCTTCAAGTTACAGGAAAGAAATTATTTTTTTGAAACATATATAGAGTCAGCCATTCCGAGCCCATACAACAGCTCTCCCGCTGTCAAAATGCCGATTCCATATCGCCCTGAGGAAAAAAACCCCTAAAATCCACTCAGTGAATCATTGAATCATAGTCAGTTACGCTCGCAGAAAAATCGAATTATTGAAGCAACCTAATGGGCAAAATTATAGTCACTCTCGTAGAGTGATAATCATCTGGGGTGGAACCAATGAAATGAGGAAAAGAAAATTGGAGCTAAGACGCGTTCTGCATTTCATATTTTTCTATGATTATTCATTAGTTGAATGAACTGTGGGATGCAATTTTCAGCGCTCATTAATCTACCAATCCAATCAATTTTTTTTTTGTTTTTTTTCCTGGCCAACCAATTTTTGATTAACGATTGATTATTCCATTACACACATTCCTGTTAATCAGACGAATTATGAGTTCAAAAAGAATATTTGAAATTAATATTCTTCTTTTCCATTCTCTGCACTCCGGAAACCGGAAGACCACTAGTCAAGCTTAGCAAGTAACCATGTGACATACACGAATTGATAATTCCTTTTCCCCATTGAAAACTATGAAACCCTTCACTGAATGCCCGCACTGACGCGACACAAGCTTCTGCAGCGATAATGACGGAAGCTATTAGGCACCCACCGATTCTCCAGGCAGTGATTTGGGAATATCTTCCGGCAGTTCTTCAACGCCACCAAGTATTTCAAAAGAAAGAATGTGAATCTTCATTATAAACCCCCGCCATTTCATCTAAGAATTAAATCCGTCAGAATGCAATCAAAATGACGTACATCAACCGGCAGACCCCCAAGGGGTGCTGTACAACGTTCAAGTCTAATGGAATTATCCCCAATACTAACGAGCTAACTGTTGAGAGAAAATCGTCATATGCTCCGTTGACTGCAAATAGTAAAGCCATTCCCATTCTGTTCAGTATTTTTTTTTTAATTTCCCCTCCTGCTCTTCATAAACACCCCTGAGAGTCTGTTCATGCAAGCTTTCAGGAGAATGAAAAAATTATACATATTGTTAAGAATTGCTTTAGCTTAAATTGTTACCCAAGGTTTCCGGGTACTTATTACTCATAAAACGGTCAATGCATTCGATGAATGAAGGTAAACGTACTTGTACATTCAATTTTTGGCCGCATTAAGTTCCTAATGACCACTCATTTATATGACAAATCCGCGCGCTGAATTACACTTTTGAAATTTGAAGTAACAATATCTTTTCCGAAGTTGAAGATACTGTTAATCATTGATTCAGAAAAAAGGAGAGCCTGCAATTTTTCAATTTGGAGCAAGTATCTTTGTTTTTTTTCTGTAATTATCGCGGACATATAAAATTTGTCGACACTGGACAAAACATGTAAAACACTCAAAATTTAATAGATTAACAGAACCTCAAAAAATATTCTGTGTATATAATTTTCAATAACTACATGAGTTATGACAACTTGAACAATTGTCATACTTTTGAAAACTAAACCCGAATCGATATCCCGCATATCGATGTCTATCGACGCAAACGCGATTGCCAACCGACTTCACGATGTTACCTTACTAATCTAATCAAGCAATGAATGAATGACGATTGTAAAATAAATTATGACAGACCAGTAAGGAATCGTCTTAGGACATTCGACATTGACGATGTTCATTTTTATGTCTGCGCTTTCTGGAATAGGATTATTGAATGAATGGAATAAGTAGATCATCAAACATGGTTGCAGTATTCAAGAAACGGTTCTTAGATGGAACGCTGACAAGTATGAGGTCGACAATCGAAGTTGCAATATTCAATCAATTCTCCCCATCTCCTATATCGTAGCAAAATATATAAACTAGCAAAATATATATGAACTGTGATCTAGTCAGTGCGGATGGATGAACCCGCGGGTCAGGGTATAGGTCAGGTGGGACACATGAAAGTATTTAAAAAACGTTACGTAGTGGCCACCCCTTTGGTGCCGAATCAATGTAGTCAACCTCGGGAGAGAGACCGTCCTCCCGAGGAAGGCGCTCTGATTGCAGTTGTGTAATGAAAGCCTTTTTATCTCCTATGCCCATTTGCGAAATTAGTATCAGCATTCCCGTCGGTGATGAATCGCCGCAGCTTCAACACCTCCGTGCCTCGAAAAACTTTCTGTCTCAAGTCGCGTATATAGGTATATAGGTATATTCCCGAAAAAACAAAAATGATGGTTTCGATACACCATGCGTGGGCAGGGTATCATCAAATATTGGTTGACTACATGGGAAAGTTGGCAGACTTCGACCACTCAGCTATTCACAAGTCGGTTTCCGCCTTCCGCGAACAGATCACACTCAGCGGAATGCTTACTAATAATGTAGTGTCGAAAGCTACTATTTCGAAAACTTGAGTGATGAATAAATTTTACTAACCCGGTATATCGATAGACAATCGATATATCTCGAAATTTTGTCACGCCGAATCGCGCGCGCAGCCGCGCCTTCGCGGACAATCGTAGTCTTTATCTCTATGTATTTCTATTCAAGAAAATACATACACATAAATGGACATCGTTAGAGTCGAAATATCTCGGAAATTATGGCATGCAAAACGTAATGGCGTTTTGTGGCGAAAATTGTAACAACGAATTAAAATCGAATATCGATATTTGTGATATCGATTCGGGCTTAGCTTTCAAAAGCATGACAATTATTCGAGTTGTCATAACTTTTGTAATTTTATAAGTTTCGAGTGTTTTACTTATTGTGCCCAGTATTGACAATTTCATATGTATGCGATAATTACAGAAAAAACAAAAGATGGTTGCTCCAAATTGGAAAACTGAAATCTCTCATTTTTTCGTAATCGATGATGAACAGTATCTTCAACTTCGGAAAAGAATTGTTTTTACTTCAAGTTGCATATCGTCATGCTGCGCGCGTTCGGGCTTGTGTTCAATCTATGAAAAATCGGGATGTCCTTCGCTGCCCTCCACTACAGATACAGATTTAACATATTGGACGCGATTATTATTAATAGACAATCTTCCTTAATTGACTCATCACTGAAGTGCCCTTCTGCAAATTTCTCCAATTCTAATACTATCAATTCGTCCAAGAGGGCCCTTTTCGTTGTTTCTATGTTTAATTCATTTATTCATAATAAGCTTCTGACTCGGATGGACAGCTATATATGCAGTTATTTTCGAAAGGAAAGTACCTATATTTTACCATATGTGAAAGAAAAAAAATGATAAATTTGTTTCTTACATTGAAAAACTTGAATATCCAAATTACCTCGAAATTAACCTTTGTAATTATAATTGCAGTAAGTTACAGGGCCTAATCAGTGTGTACGCTTTTCTTTAATTTTAATTTTGTTTATATGTTGCCTCCTCGATACTATTTAGACTCTAATTTATCATCGGAACGTTTAAATATGATGGAAGTGAGAAGGATCCATCCGATCGATCGTTGATGAGTTCGAGTCTAGTGACAAAAACACAGTCAGAGCCGGGGCTCTGAAGTAGTCGATGCTTTGGCACCATCATCCAGAAATGATGAATGAAATCAATTACACAAAAATTGGGAAATTGAAATCGAACGCATAAACAAATTAGAAGAATTTACAATTACACCATTTAAGATATTCATAATTGACAAAGTGATTTGTGTCCTAGTTGAACTTTCAATATCAAATCGGGAGCAAAATGAAGTGCATGGCAAAATCATACGGGGGTAAAATGGAATTTTTGGAAAGTTTTGAAATTTCTGAAGCTTCTGTATATTTAATAAATTGTAAAATGAGTTATACATCTGATAAAATATATACACCGACTTAAGGAATTTATCTGTGAATTGTCAATTTTGAAATCTGGAGATAGAAGGAAGATGGGAAGATGGAAATTTGGAGATTTCTGGATTTTTTTTTTAATTTATTAAAACTTTGGGAAGTTGGAAATCAGCCATTAATTTGCCAATATTGATTCATTATTAAGTTCCTGAAAAATCATATCAACTTGGAAATTAATCCAAGCCGCGTCGATTAACACGGGCATCAATGTAATTTATTTATAATGACTTTGTTTACACGCGCACACAAGAAATCGTAGATTTCCGTCGTTAATGAGCACTCGAAGTAGCAGTAGTATAGCAATGTTAAATAACGATCAAAAAACTTGGAAATTCAAGTTATCAGTAGTGAAAATGGATCTCATTGATTCAATTCTCTTCAAATTCCGGTGTCGTCACAAAAATCTTAGTTCGAATTCCGTATTTCTAAAAATTGGAGAAGTGGATTGAAGAATTGGAAAAAAATCGAGCACGTTGCAAAATTTTTCCACGTCTGAAGATTTTGAAAACTGGCGAATCCAGAAACATTAAGTTTAAGAACTTTGACAAATTTCCGTAATATTCAGGATGTTCAAGTTTGAAGAAGTCTCAAAGATCTTATCAGTACCTAAAAAAAACGTAGGCATTATTTGCCGACTCACGATAATGCGTACTTGACGTGTAAATGAAGTGCCTGTGAATAAAGCGGATTTTTCGCACAGATTGAGTTTATTGGAAGATAATTTTTGGAGGCAGAAGTGGCTTCCTTCTGGTTGTTAATTAGTCATCTCAATTTTATTCAGGAAATATCAGTTTCTTTTGCGTTTCTTTTTCGTTAACTTGTTCCCATTCAAGAAAGCGCATATACAAAAATGAACATCGTCGAATGAAAGTCGTAAGCCAATTCCAAAATGTTCTGTCATAATTTATTTTCCAATCGTGGTTCATTTATTGCCTTATCGGATTAGTCAGATAACATCATGAAGTTAGTTGGCAATCGCGCTTGCGTCGATAAACATCGATATTTGGGATATCGATTCGGGTGTAGTTTTTGAAAGTATGACAATTGTTCAAGTTGTCATAACTTATGTAGTTATTGAAAATGATATACCCACGATATTTTTTGAGATTCTGTTAATTCATCAAGTTGCGAGTGTTTTACCTATTCTGTCCAGCGTTGAAAATGTTACGGGATAATTACAGAAAAAACAAAGATGGTTGCTCCAAATTGGAAAATTGAAGGCTCTCATTTTTTCGGAATCAATGATTAACAGTATCTTCAACTTCGGAAAAGCTATTTTTATCGCAAATTTCAAATGGCAATTCAATTCAATATTGAATTCGAGACAAAAATTTGTATACGAGAAATAACACTCACTTAACACGTTTTCTCCTATATCTAACCGTTGTCGCTTTAAAGCTGCTTAAACAACTGGAATGATTAATAACAATTGAAGGAATCGTTTTCCATCATTGGGGATTAAAGGAAAAAAATCAATTCGGTCGATCTGTTTACGAGAAACCGTGAGTCAAAAAATCACTCACACAAACACACACATATCTGAATGAGGAAAGTGAAAACTTTTAATTTTTGATACTTTTCACTCCCAGGTTATTACAATACCTTCCCTACATCGGGCAGTTAATACTTCATCATAGAAAACGTTTACCGGAGGCCGGGTCCCAATCTAGGAACCAGAACCCAGCAAGAGCGTCCTAGATTTTTTTTAATCTAGTCCTGATAATTTCGTAGTTTTTTTGATGAATAGAAAAAATAATTCATCGAATTATGCCAAGAATAATTTCTGGTGTAGAAAACATATCTTCAATATCAATTTTCCAAACCTCTTATGGGCAGGGTACGATTAAAAAAAATATGCGAAAAGGAATGATGTTCGGCGAAATTACAAATCCGGAATTTCCTTGTGAGGCCCCCATTAGTTACACGCAAAATCGCCTAGTTTGTAACTTTCCCCTTTCTCTCAAGGAAGTTATTCTCAGGACCTCGGGTTTAAAAATGGTCCTCTGACTAATGTTTTGAGTATACTGAAATAGTCCCTGGAAATGTTTGAGCCGATGTCTGTGTGTGTTTGTATGTATATGTGAGATCGAAATATTCTCCAACGATTGAAGATCGGCATCGATGGCGCTTCTGGGGAAACGCAGATCGAATTGGTTATTGGAGGAAACCGGGCCCCTTCCGTATATCGTTATAAACAATTTCAATTACCCAAAAGGCTCTCTTACAATAATCATTAACAATAAAGGAATACGTATCCAAAGTCCATCATTGTTAGAATGAAATTCACGTTTCATGATTCATAACTTCTTTTGCTAGTTTGTATAATTAAGGAGCAATGGCGGGTATATGAGCTGAACGGGCGACGGCTGAGCACGCGGATGGGCGTCGCCCTTTCCAACGCTTCACTCAGGAAACGGTACAAACTAACGCAAAATTACCGAATACTTGAATATTTAGAGTGAAATATCCCATCAGTTCAAGTAAATGATTAATTCTTGTAAAATGATTCGTTTCCAATCAATGACATTTTTATGGGATATCCCTTCCATTAACTCCTTCTATACACACATTTTCCGAATCATGTACACGGAGAGAAAAGTTCTTTAAAAATTACGTAGAAAGTTCCGTAATCCGCGAGTGAAATACAATTCAGTTAAAAATTACGGAACGCACCGGAATTTTTACGCAAACATCGCGTAATTTTTCTGGATACTTCCGTAAAAACTCTGGTTCGTTCTGTAATTTTTACGGAACGGAAACTTTCCAGAAAAATGACGCGAAGGTTGCGTTAAAGTTCCGGTGCGTTCCGTAAGTTTTAACTGAATTGTATTTCACTCACGAATTACGGAACTTTCTACGTAATTTTTAAAGAACTTTTCTCTCCGTGTATGGACAGCAAAAGCGAAAGAAATCTTTATATAAATAATTCAGAGCTTCGACCAGGAAAATAAATCGATTATCGAATTCAAAAACTCGAAAGTGGAAGAAAAAAATCTCGATTATCGATGACACGATCGAAATGGAACGAGAATAAAGAGAAGTAAACGGATTTGGCCGTGCACTGGCAAGTACACGGTGGAGGATGCTTCATTTTACCGGCCGTAAGTGGAACACCGTTTTCCGCTCCGCCATCGACGTAGTGAAGAGAGTTTTCTTCGGCGCAGCTTACTTTGAGCCTGCTGGAACGTGAAAATTATTCGAAAGAAACAAAACTGTTGGAAATGAGAATGAAAATGATGGATTAATGATGGTCCTTCCCCGACATTTATTTTATTGCTCAGCACATTGCTAACTATCGTCAAGAGTTACCAAAATATTCGCATATCACTTAAAACAAATTGGAACACATCTATCAACATCGTCCGTTACCGCATCACAAATTCGAGCATGCGACAAATCGGAATACTTGACAACAAATGATGCGGACCAAAACGGAGCGCCCCTGAGAACAGCAAGCAGGAAAATGGAAAACAAGCCCAAAGCAACTGCAGGCCAAAACGGATGGCAGGGTACAAGGAAATTCCAGGTCAATTGGCATGCTGGGCGAAATCGTATGTATGACGAAATGGAAGGCCGGAGAGAATACAATGAAGGACAACATGGAGTATAGTCGTGTACGGAGCAAAATCGAATGAGAGTCAACGTTGACTGCGGGATGAAATCTAATGCTGGCCACAGGAAAATTCGTGTAAGAAGAAACTGCCGCGGGAAGTGGTATGAGGATATGAATATAAATAATGATATGAATATTTTACTTTACCATATGGTGAGAATTAAGTAAAAGTTATCAATACGTGATGAGCGTTTTCTCGAAGTCCGCGTCTTTCATTCAGAGATTTAGAAAATGAAATGAACTATCAAAAACTCGAGTAGCGCAGCGAAGACTGCCAGAGACTAGGGGAGACCTCCAATTACACTCAGAGACTGAAAATGACTAATTGCAGTCTCTGGCCGTCTCCAGAGACTGGAAATTTCATCTCGGGCCATTTTCCCTCTATTTATAATATTCGTGATTTTCCGTAGCATTGCCTACGTGAACGCTCAGGATATTCCCGATACCTTTCCGAAGACTGTCCGCACACGCTCACGTATTCGAAGGACCAGGATACCGCACGGCACCTAATTGCATATCAGAGCCAGGAAGCTGTAAAGAACTTATGTCGATAGAGGCGGCTCCTCAATGAGAAATCTCCCACTCGCCCGATAATCCGAAAAAATTCCTTCCTAATTTGGAATTTGGACTTAGAAACCCAAACGCCATCACTCAGATTGCGCACCTAGACCACTCGACTATTCTTGACGCGACTCAAAAATTGTTTATTGTCATGACCACCCGCCTAGAAAAAAATATAATCCAAAAATTATACCTGAGATATAGTTTTGTTGTCGAAGATTTATCTAAAATATATCCTACTTATATTCTAAAAATATCTTTAACATGCCCGGTGAGGCATATCCGCACAGAAATATTCAAAATATTTTTTTTTGCTGGCATGTATGCGACATATATTCGGATATAATTGACTTATATTTCTGGATATATATTTTTTCCATGTAAGCAATATACAAGGTGGCCCTAAACTGCCGACTTTCCTCTGGGGGTGGAGGCAGGATGAAATTTGGAGTCGGAAGTTCTTTTCAGATTTTGATGCCCGACAGGTCCCCACCGAGTTATTCAACGTTTTTGTCGGCCAATCACAGCATTGCGGCAACTTTGGATGTGTCTATGGGTGTATGTGCTACGCCCGTGTTTTCTAAAGTCCCTGCTCGAAAACATCACAATTGGTGGCGAGGCAAGCCTTAATCCGCTCAAGGACATTTGCGCGGGGGTGCGTCGGACAGCAAAATCGTAGACCTCCATCCCCCAACCCCCCCCCAAAGAGAAGTCGACAGTTTAGGGACACCCTATACATGCTATATACATTAAAGATGTCTTCAATAGTTGAAGCTAGATCACCAGCCCCTTTAAATTGAGCAACGTTGAAAGTTTCCTTGTGGACCAGATGATTTTGACGTGATACCTTTATACCTTTTCACCCGGTATAGGGAAAAATAAATTTTCAACATCCCTTATAAATAAGGGGGGGGGGGGGGGGGGGGGGGGGGGGTTTAGGATGTAAGTAGATGAGGAATGACTGATTTTGCAGCGAGACCAATTTGATTCTTCACCAATGTTCATGCTCTGGAGATGTGTATAGTTTTTGTTTCAAACTATTATTACTTTCATCTTCGTACTTATCTGTATTAAGTGCTATTTCTGGAGGAGTATGTACATATAAAATCGCAGTTCTCACCCTCAATTTACCTATTATTCATGAAAAATTTGTTTTGATTAACGTTGAGTTAGTTTAAGCGGGCTTCACCTACCTTGCCCTAGGTAGGAACACCATATAGCTAATGATATGTGATAATCGGTCTGATTAATCCTTATTATCGAGTGAGCTTCAAGCTTTGAGTAGGTGATTGTAATTTTAGTAATATTATCTAATCTCATTATTCTAATTTTCGTTTTTATTCTTATTGCTATGGATTTTTTCCGCACGAAGCATCAATGTGTAAATCTAGATACTTTGCAGAATTCATTGCTGCGATTTTAGAATGCGCCACCATTTGAAACTAGTAAACATGATTACTTCCATTTCGGCAACATTCCATTGAATTTCTCATTCTGTAGTTCATACATTGCTATAGATGCGTTTTTCGGTCTTTTAGCAGCTTTGTAGATTGAGCTACTCGCTGAGTACAAAGCGATATCATCAGTATAACCTACGAATGACAAAGTGTCGGAATTTTGTGAAAAACAGAAGTGCTGTAGAGTTTGAATAAAGCAGGAAAAAGAATGCAAGGAATATTCGACGCCATCTTCAATATATCTGTTTGAAGGATATGATGAAGTGAGTATGACTATTTTGATATATTAAGAGCCCTGTGTCTATCGGCCACACCAAGTCAACAGGCCCTCTTACTGCGCAGTAGATGGAGCACCGTATCTTTTTTCTGTCTTCGGTGGATATCATTGGTTATGCTGATCAGCAGGTGACAGATCAAGTGGTTTGCATAATATCGAATTTATTGTTCAGCATTATGTTTCGTTCATCGACAGATTTGCCAAGACAATTCAAAATTATTCCCTCTAAGAGCTCCGCTAGTACCGGTAAGAGGTTAATAGGCTCATAGCTCTCCGGATGCAACGGAGCGTGGCAGGCTTGAGAATTAGGATGACCACTAGTGGTCACCTATGAATAGGAACGGAATGTATAAACTATTTAAGCATTGAAACTTTTCAATTACCGTTAAATGTGTACAATATCACTTTTTGAAATTAATCGTCTCGCTAATTCAGTTCCGCTGGAACTTTCCTAGAACGTTCAGGAAATGTTCACAATGAACATATGGTGAATGTTTCGCCCGCGACCTCCATATTCCGTTTAATTCAGGTGTTTACGAAATTAATCTCCACAGAACATTCTCAGAACATTCAGGAGATGATTCCATAAAATTTTTCCACTCGGACGTATCTAAGACTAGTCCCGTTTTCGGAATTCGACGTCAAGGTGTTATCGATCCCAATGTGTGTTTTTTTTTTGGTTTAAAGTGATGGAGCCCTTATGTAGGGTTATTTACACTATCGTTTACAAATCGCTTAATGTTTATCTTAATGTGTACGTCATATAACAAGCTATATCTGTAGTTTACAGTCTTTCAGGAATTTACATATTTCTTTTATGAACTTGTGATCAGTGGCTTCTGCAAATTTCTCTGTGGTATAGGGCTTACGACAATTCGAGTTAGACAGTCTATTCATTAGGTTGGCCCTCTCTTGGTCATAAGTTGAACAATGCCAAAGAATATGGTCAAAGGTTTGACTTTCTGCACCACAAGGACAACTGGGGTCATTCGTTATGCCGACCCTCTCCAAGGAGACTGCAAGGTGGTAATGGTTAGCTCTAATTCGATTCACCGTAACTACAGCCTCCCTGGAGAGTTTGCTCTTTTTGAACCATGTTCTTGCAGAGTTCTTGTAGAACAGCTCAAAATATTTCGCGCCTTTTTTCTTATTGACATTGGTCGCTAAGTCTATGATTTTCCTGGCTGTGTTTGCACGCTCGTCTATTTTAAATTGCGATCTAAAGTCCGTAAATGGAATTCTGAACTCACCCGAGAGATCATCTGCCGCATCCCCGGCCAGTTCGTCAACTTCCTCATTACCCTCTATGCCACAGTGCGAGGGGATCCATACGATTGAGATTTCAGTTTGGGAGTTAGATTCTCTTGTTATTTCGTAGATTAATTCTCTAATTTCAATAATGTAAGGGTTCGATTTAACTGTTAATTTATTTAAATTGAGTGCCTGGCAAGCACTCAAGGAATCAGTCAAGATGACATACTGTCGGCATAGATTATCTTGAATGAATCTAATTGCAAGAAGCAACGCGACGCATTCAGCGGTGTAGCTTGAGGAGTAAGGTTTGAGGATGGTGGAGATGCGTGTGTCCATCTCAGGACAGACACACGCAGCTCCAACATAGTTGTTGTCTCGGTTCTTACTGCCATCCGTGTAGATACGGCAGTGACCCCGGTGAGTTAATTCAAGTTGGCTATTCACAAATTTATTGGGACCCAATGTGTGTTCTTATTATAGTTTTTGGGAAATTGTGCTTTGTACATTCAAAATAAAATTCGACATACCTTCATCTTCTCGGTGATACCCGGAGAATGACTCTCTTTAGGATAAAAATTCTGGGCCGTTTTCTCTGTGATAGAATCTGGTAACGTCTGTTCATAGCGGGAGTTCAACAATTGAACCAAGAATATTTTCACTTTCATTTTGTATGTAGTTATTATATGAAATGTATAGGAAAGAAATGGTGTTCTCTGTTCGCTGTCCGCGTGTAGACTGATCTTTAGAAAATATTCTAAAAAAAAAAAAATCCTAAAACGAATGATTCATATGAAGGGGCATTTTTTATTTGCTGTGAAAACATTATTTTATTTGCTTAAATTATCGAGTAGGTACATTATCGTAGTCCAGAACACACTGGGCTGCTTGTTTGTTCTGGGAGACGTGAAACAGGACCACGAGCACTCACAAAGCTGAAAAGACACTTGCGAGCCCCTGTTGTCAGCATCTTTCAGCGTTACGCGTAATTCAAAAGGTTTCGGAAACAGCTTGATCCGGCAGCTCCGAGAACGTTTTTATCCGTTTTGAGAGAACTCTCCGAGAACGTCCAGAAAATGTTCGTCGAGAACATACAGGGAGGGTTGGGAGCAGAACATTCATAGGATGTATAAATACAGTCTTTACTTAGACGTTTTGGGAGAACGTCCAGAAAATCTCCACTGAGGACATGTACTGAACGTTCTGACTGGTTCACAGTAAACATATGCTGAACACTCCACGCAGATCATTACTATTACGTGTAATTCAAGCTCTTACTGAGCTGGTTCCTGTGGAACCTTTTTAGCCCATTCAGAAAATGTTCACGATAAGCATACAGTGCACGTTCCGAGCGGAACATTTGTTGCATGTATAAATGCAGTCGTAATTCACTGGAAATATGTACTGAACGTTCCGACTGAAACATTCATCTTATGTATAAATGCAGTCCTTTTTTATTCGTCTTGGGAGAACTTTTCGGAAACATTCACAAAACGTTCGTAGAGCACGTACACTGAACGTTGCCAGTGGAACATTTTAGGTTGTACAAATGCAGTCTTCATTTATTCGTCTTGAGGGAACTCCCCGAGAACGTTCATGAAATGTTCACAGGACACATCTGCTGAATGTTCCGCACGGATCGTTCCCATTACGTATAATTTAATGTCTTGTTGATTCAGTTCCGCTTGAACTTTCCTGCAACGTCCAGGAAATGTTCTTAAGAAACATACGATGATCGTCACCCCCGAGACATCCACGTTACGCACAATTAAAGGTTTTATAAATTTAGTCTCCGCGGAACCTTACGAGAACATTCAGGAGACGATTCCATAATACGTTTCCAAGATTAGTCCCGGAACGTAACTTTGCTCATTTGGCTGCTTCTTTCCAGAATTCTGGAAAATATTACAGGAGACATGTGTTATACGGGTTTTGTGAGTAGGCTTATTACTTACCTGCTTCGTACCTCCTAGTGGAGGTCCAAGCAGTATCCTTTGCATTGTGATCTCTAGCAATACTTGTTGGAGTACTTTGAGATTATAGATGGCTCAACAGGTTTGTATCTAATTAGATATCAAGCAGTCTCTACAGGTCATTTCACCTAATTCTATTGTAAACGTCCAGGTATTCGGTGGGTGACAGGAGATCGAACGGAAGAGGTTTGAATTTGAGAGACCTATGTATAGCCACAGCCACGCTATCATCCGTCTTCGCCGTTTTGTCTTCCCTGATCAGCGAGCAGTCCACGATATTGACTTGCTCAATTGTGCTGTTCAACCTTGTTTTTTGAAACAATACAATTTTAATTTTATTTCTATGAACAATTTGCACTAGTTTATCTGAATTAGGTTTGAGAGCAAAGATATTTAATGGTTTATGGAGGGGTTGAAGGTGCTTCAGTGGTGACGGTGAAGAGGTACTCGTAAGAGGCAAAATTGTGAGTTTTCCCAAGAGAGTGTTTGCGTTGTTTACCTTAGTAATTAAGGATTCTGAATCTGTGATTTGAAGAATATTGAGAGATTTTAGTATTCGCTTTGCGGTGAAAAAATATAATTTTCAGTTGTAATCCTTGGGATGGTCATAGGAGTGTACCTCTGAAACAACATCTCGATAAACGTTCACGCCAGTTCGCCTTTATAGCACTCAACACCTGCCGTCTTCTTGTCGTGTGTCCTGGGTCACGCTAATTCCTGGCGGACCGGTCGATTCGATTTCGATCCAGTTTCGATTGTGGAATCGAGTCGCTCAGTATGTCAATTGAGTTTCGAGTGGCGATCGATTCTGATTATTTTTTTTCATGTAATCGACTCCCAATCAATCAAAGCCTGAGTCGAGTGGGGGTCGATTCCATAAAAAAAATCAGAATCGACCGCCACTCGCAACTCGATCGACATACTGGCCGACTCGATTGCACAATCGACTGGTCCGCCAGGGAAGTGCAAGTCAGAATTGAAATTCCCGCACCATTGCTGTTTTTTTTTCTAAGTTAATAGTAACTGGAGATGTTGAGTTATATAAATGCGGACGGATGTAAATTTTTCGAGATATATCCTGAAAATTATTATATCATTTGTGACAATTTTTATATACGAGATGTAAAATATATCCAGTGTTCATGCTAATCTACATTCGTCATATTTACATATTTATTTTTCATATTTTTATTGATTATATATGAATTACATTTCTTGTATAAAAACTATATGTTCTGTTATAAATTTTCCACGGCTAGCCCGGAAATATAATTATGTGCTTCAATCGAAAATAGAGTTTTCGATAATCATAATCCGAACATTTATGAAACATACGGACAATATCCATAAGTCATTGGTGAATATATAAAAGACTATAAATAGGAAGCACTTAAATACAATACTGACTGTTATATGTATGACCTCCTATCAATATGGCAGAAAGATGTTTCCTCCTTATACCTAATAGGGGCTTCGTTTGAAGTTGTATTTCGTTCATCATTAACCTTTTTGCTTCTTCAGCTTTGATCCGTTCCAATATTATGCTTGTCGTCCCTTAAGATTGTATTACTAACAACATTTTTCATGATCAGACTTCGGATACTGTTGGAAGCTTACTTCCCATTACAAAATTCAACAAACTTCCGGCGGATAAAGCTCGAGGCACATCGTGGATTTTCTTATTTATGACAAATATTTTTGAGAACCTGTCTCGAAATCGTGATGGCTGCAACAGAAACTATCAAAAAAAGTCCAAAAAATGGGATTTTTTTAACTTCCCGATCGGCGAACAGATTCGCTGACAAAAAAAGCTACTGGCCCCGACTTGCCCTTTTCTATTTTTTAATTTATCGAACACAAATTAAGTTACAAGGAATTTTTGTTTTTACTTCCTTGTAATTCACAACAGAGCCGAACGTTTTGTATCTAAAGGTCTTAGTAATGAAAAAAAAATGAAGTGGTCAATATTCGTAATGATAATATATATATATATATATATATATATATATATATATGTATATATATATATATATGAATTTCTTGACGAGGAAATCGTGACTGTTGAACTATTAGAAACAAAGAGCGAGGGATTTTCGGAAACTCCAGAGCCCGGAGGCGGTCTATGGGTACGCGTTGTCTGCGGATATGGCTAATTGAGTATACCCCTGATACCAATACTTCTCTAGTATCTAACTCTGCGACAGTTGCCCTATTGCGACCCAACCATAATTGGATTGCATGACGAACAAATGATGCCATGGGCACGAGCCAATACCGAACGTGCTTAAATGAAAATTCGGTGTGAGCGTTTAATCGAGAGAATGGTAACGTTATTTCGTAAGCTGGAAATACTTTGATTTTTACTAGATAGCTGAGAGTCTTTCATCGAATTAGGAATGGTATTCTGTCAGACAGAATACGACTTACGGGAACCGCAACACTATGAATTTCCAATAAAACAGATGCGAAATTTAAACTAGGTTTCAAAGAAAACCATAATTTTTATCGTATTATGATCACAGATCTCTAGCCCAGACATAAAACCCTCTGAATTACCGAGCAGTGGATTGACACGTCAGTTTATTTGATAAGAAATGATTACGGATGATACGAATTGAACTCATTCCAACCATTTGCAAGTATTTCTTCGTAATCAGTAGTGATTTTCACGGTGCACTGACAAAAATGAAAGCTTCTTAATAAGAGAGAGCATTTGTATTCAGAAGCATCATTGTGTGGTATTCGTATGTCTCCAAGTATCGTTTCCATGAGAGAGCGCCATTGGAATTGAATCCGTTTTGTAGTTAGACCTAAACTTCAGAAGACACGTCTATGAATTTCAGATCTTTCGAACAATCACTTCGTGAGATTGCGAGTAACGCAGATTTTGCTATTTTCAAAAAAAAATACAGAAAAAGTAATTTCGTCTTTGAATGAAACACTATTTTCCGATGAAAAGAAAAATCGGCTGATAGCAAAAGGGTTTTCCCTGCGTCGGTTTTCCGTACACGTCATATTGCGGATGTATAAAGAATACATGTTCGATATTTTCAGTAATTCCTGCACAGGTGGGAAAGTCTGGGAAATCCTCATGGTTGAATTTGTGCAGATACGGTGAGAAAACACCCGTGTCCTGAGAGCATCTGGGTCAGGCAGTAGTTGACGTGTCCATGGGTACGCTCAAACCTCCAACTATCCAGCTTCGGCAGCAGTCGACGGGTCCACCGGCCTTTGCTCGGGGCGTTCCGCAGACACTGTTCGACAGGCACTCACAGCAGTCCATCGGCAGATTGACTGTACTTTGCCCCATGCTGCTTGGGTTTGTAGAGCATCAACCCAAATGGGGATGCCATATGTCGGTACCGATGTTACAACTGAGGATAGGTGAAGCCTTCTTCGCTGTTTAGACCCTGCTATATGGGAATAAGTCGCGAGAGGGTTTTTCTCATTATAGCTGCTTTATCGCCTGCATGTTGGGCATACTGTCTGCAACTGAGTCGGACATCGATCAAAACTCCCAGATACCATATTGATGACTAAGAAGTGAACTTGAGTTCGCCTATTTGCAGCGTAATCGATTCTAGCTTCTTCCTATTGGTGATGAGCACTGCCTCACTCTTCTCTTCCGCAAGCTGCAAGTCAACTGAGTCCATCCAATTTAAGCTTTTTTACGGACGGTCGGTGGGTCACGTATAAAACTTATTCAAAAAGATGGGGGGAGTGAACCGAAAAAACGTGAAATCGTGACCGTCACCGTACCGTTAACTTCCCCCTCCATGGTGCACTTGGAAGATGGGGACTGAACCGAGAAAAAGTGAAATCGGTACCGTCACCGTACCGTTAACTCTATCCTCCATTAAACCCAAGTGGTGTTGCATACAGCGTCGTAGATGCATGTGCAACAGAAATCTCTCTCATTGTTGGATCTTGCTCTCTCTCTCTCTCTCTCTCTCTGTCGCTCAGCGTAGAAGCGTTATATGCGTTGCACGTCAAGAAACGTTTGCTAACGTATATATCGTGGTGAAAAATAAAAAAAAACAGAAGATTATAGCTGACTTTCCAAATTAATATATATGTGTAATATATATATATATGTGTGTGTGTGTAGAAAGCGAGAGAGGAACAGAGAGATTAATCGAATGACAGTGCACTATGGAAAATTAAAATGAATTTAAAATAGGCCGCCACGTGACACGGGCCAATACGTAAAAACTTCTCCCACGACGGCTTCAAGTTTTTTATTTTGTGGAATACATTGTCGAAGTTCAGTTAGAGCTTAAACAAGTATTTCTCCGTAATTATAGTATCAGTATACTCCTGCCATATCTTTCGCGAACGCCACATTGGTTGCCGGCCAGCAGGGGCTCAACAATTGCCTCTATTTTTCGGTGTATGATTCATCCAACGATCTTACTTGCCGTATCCAACATGCACAGCGGAAGATAAGATGAAAGTTCATCTGATGACTTTTTCCCCTTGGGTAGACGTATCAGCTTCTGCTGCTTCCATTTGGTAGGGAACAGGCCTTCCTGGAGGCATCTATTCTATACTCCGAGAAACATACCCGCTGCCGCGATAATCACTGCCTTCATTGCGATGTTGAAAACTCGGTCGAGACCAGGTGCTTTGCTGTTGTTCACTCCATGCGCTCTTCCTCTATGATCAGTGGAATTTTATCCACGTTGACTTCTTCCAGCTGATTTTCAAGTAGTTCTAAACGCTACGAGAACAAGTCGGAAATCATCCTCTGTGAAAACCTCGGATAGGTCGACGAGAGTACAGGTTCGCTCTTAAGATGGGCCATGACGACCTTGTAGGGCCTGCTCCATGATTCCCCTTCTACTTCCTCTAGAAGTTCATTCCAAATGTTCTGCTTCCTTGAGCTTAAGGTACTTCGATAGCTATCATTAATGGTGAAAATTTCGCAATAAGCTACTGACCCCAAATTCGGATCATATGTTGTTGGATACACAAGAAAAGAGAATCTTAAAGTTTCAAGGATTTGGACCACGCCGTTTTTTAAATATGCGTGGTCAAACATTGAAATTTTGCATTTTTTCCATTTGTGACCACGCATATCTAAAAAAAGGCGTGGTCCAAAGTCTTGACACTTTAAGATTCTCTTTTCTATGTATCCAACAACATATGATCCAAATTTGGGGTCAGTAGCTCATTGCAAAATTTCCACCATTAATGATCGCTATCGAAGTACCTTAATAGTATTACTCAGCTTCCGACGCAGCGCTTTATATTCTGCATGAAGGAGCTGAGTTTTCTTTCTCGTATGTTGTGCCGATCTTCCCACTGTGAAGCATTCGGAGGTCCACAATTGTATTGTTTCACAGTACACCGATGGGTGTCGGGCTCCGATAGACTTTTGTGGCATCGCAACATCACATGTCCCGGTAACTCTCGTCATGATGTCATATACTTGTTCTGTGACATTATTCCAGTTTTGTGTGTGTATGTTTGTATGTGTGGGATCGAAGTTTTAGTTAATGACTTCTCACGATCGGACTGAACGATCTGGATCTTTATGGAACTTGAATCGGCTTAGTTTTTGGTTTAAATTGATGAAGCAGTTGTGCTGTTATTAACGATGGTTCACAACGCTCTATTGCAAAAACGCCGAGAGATACGGCAGAAAGAGTTCAACGGAACTTGTTCGGTAAGTGGAAATGCACACTTATTTTTCTGTAAGTTTTCCCATACTTGTCATAATTAAGGAAGTACGATGGTTTTAACCTTCGAGCGGTCGCACCTGTATTGATGAATGGATCAGCCCGAAATTCTGAAATTCGCAAGTTTTTGATGTCATCCTCACGGGACACACTAATCTAACCTTACTAGTTCACAATTTCAATTATTGATAACGCCATAACGCCTAAACCGTATCAAATACGGGAAAAATGTATACAACCAAACTTGTTCCTTATAGAAAAATACATATTTCATATCGTATGACATTCTTAGCTACTCCGTATAGTTTAGGAGATATCACGAGTTGAATTAGAAGGCTGTCACAGAGGGGGTAGTTAAGTAGGTACAGAAGTAGAAAGGGTAATTAGGCGGGCGATTCCTAGTTGACAATTTTGATGAATTGGAATATTTTCGGTATTGAAGACGTTCTCAAAACTTCAAAATTTTAAGACATATTGAAAAATGCTAGAACGAATATGTTAATGCTTCTATGATGGCTACTTCTATAAAAATTGAATTCATTTGATTATCTAATTGTTAAATTGTGTTAAATATAGATAATAAATTTAGCTAAGGAGCATGGTGGTCAACAATTGAAGCCGTAGTTAACATGTCGAAGGCAAAATGCAAACGAAGCCAAGAGGGAATTATTGATGATTACTATTATGTTTCTCGTGGAATGGTGCCATGACAAAACTATTGGTAAACCGAAAAATCTAGCAAAAAGTGGGCTGTAAATATGATCCATCGGGTGCACACAAAAAACTTCGCGATTTTGCATTCCCCCCAGTATCATTATATTTTACGAAAGCCCTTAGCAAGCGCAAATATCCCATTCTTAAAAGGTAGTTTCATTTAAAAAGGGAGAGTTTTCTTATTTGAAGAATACACACACACATACACATTTTTCTAGAATGACCAAATATCGAAAATTTCAAAATATTATCCCGAACTCCGTTTTGCCCCCACCCTCTAGTCGAACCGGCTTATACATATCCCTGACCCGACGATAACATACCCGACTGCAAAATTTACCTTCAGTAAATTAGCGCACACCTGTCCAGCCATAATTTCGCAATTTTTTCGTTTAGTGCTGCCATCTTCGTTCTCGGAATCCTACTCTATCGCCATTCTTTTACCGACTAACCCGCTCGTGCAGATGCTTCTAGATACCTTGGCAAATGTATCACCCATACTGCCCAAGAATAATTGGAATTATCCGTCACATCACCTGAAAAAGAGATATAATGGACTGAATTTCTTTGTGGACCCAGGGGCGACACCTGAGACGGTCTAACCAGACCTACTGATTTATGATTTTAGCCTGATATATTTTTTCCAAGATTTTTTAAAACCTCAAATCCCCGTGTGTAATTTAGAAGGATGAAGTCCTTTCCGCATTTTGTACTTGCGATTATACTTTTATTATGAAAGTGAAGAAAGCAAATCAGAATATTTATTTGAAGAAAAAACCTTCGTAAAAATCGTAAATTTCCACGTTTCTCGAGAAAATCAAAACTTGAGTACCGATATTCATTCAAAGCCAATTAAATTATTTCTCAATTCACTCAAAATTCAAACGCTCACCAGACTCCGCTTCACACTCAATTTACGTAATAACTTGCGTGCCTTAAAAGTATAAAGGGAGCCTAAAAAATCATACATCTTTTAATATATTCTATGAGAATAAGTACGAAATACAAAGGAAAAACTATCTTGACAACGGATAAATTTTATAAACACACAATAATTATAATTTATTTAAATATCTAAAGTTTATAAATAATTTCACTAAAATTAGTCCTTGAGGACGGTCACGAACAGTTGCCCGAAACGTCCGACGAAATAACAGAAATTTATCAACCTTGAATCATCTACTTTTGAACCAACCACTAAGACCGCAGAGGCCATTAACCTATAACTAGTTACATCAACAGTCATTAAACAAACAACAACTTTTGATACATTGCCAGCAATTTTCCGTATTTCTATTCACGCTAGAAATGATTCTTCCTTCTCTCTTTCGAAATGTATCTTTTCACCTTCGGGATCTACACCTCGCTCAGCCTGTGTGCCTCTCACTAATTTTGGCGTTAATTTAGATAGAATCATTAAATTTCCCCGACACTGGCTAACCGTCATCGTTAAGTTCTCCAATCCGTGAACGATCCCCCAAAGTACCTTTCCATTCCAATCAAATTGCGATTTTTTAATACCCATTGATGAATTAATTAATCTATTCGCTCACTGTAAATAATTGATACCACCGCTGTCAGATATCTGCCTCATCACGCCTCCGTTGCTGCATCAACGCTTCATGTTCTGACTTTGTACGTTGAGTTATGACGAGTGTTTCCACCTCCCGTTTTCATATTCCCACCCATTATTACAGCCCCTAAGGTTTTGTAAAGCAAAGCTCCCCCCCCCTCCCCCCGTCCATCCGTTTACAGTACAGTCTGTTGGAAAAGAAAGTACCAGTGTAAAGTTATTTTTTAAAGCTGAATAATTTTAGAAAGTAAACTAAGTAGTTTCTTAAATTCTTTAATCTGCCAACTATTCCAAAGGAGCCTGTCCAAAAATCAGATAGCCTAATATTAATTTCGTCAATGTTGGTAGGCGGGTCGGCTTGCCTCGGGTACTTTTTGTATAAATTAAAATCTCCAGCCTCCGGTTTACCAGTTGGTACGGCCATCTTGATTCATGACACGCCCACTTTCCTTTGTTTTCAAAAGTTTTCGTCATAATTCCACCTTTGAAGTTGATGCTGAATGTACCTACCTTATGTGATGGATACTCCCTCTTTTTACAGCTCTTATTTACGAGTGATGAACATTAATGTTTAGATATTCTCCGCCATTCTGTGATCCCTAGCATATCATCCTATTCACGGAGAGCAATTTTTTGATAAAGATCCCGCCCATTACAGCTGTCATTTCGAAATATTTTTCATCCAGAAATGTAGTTGAAATTGCTCGCTGCAAATCAGTTCTTATTCTCCGATCGATAATTTTTTTTCTACTCCCAGCCACAATTGCTCTACGTTTATAATTTGAATTGTGGCGCGCAGCAAAGTTCCTGACAGTATAGTATATTTTTTTTTCGTGCACTATGGAAATTGTTGATAGTAATGGATAAGCTTGATCGGCACTAAGAGAAATCAACAAATTTATTTGGTTGACTGGATAAAGAGCAAATTGTCACGATCGATGAAGCTCGCTTTAGTTCTCTTTTTTAACAATTATGCTACTTCGATAATTTTGCTGAGGGGCATATAGTAAATTTTAGTATACGAATAACCATATCAAATCACATTGTACCAAACCATACGACACAAAAAAAATTGCCGATGCCACTGATATTAAATTTATAGAAGAGATTTGTAAAATCTCTAAAAACTGGAACTTGAAAACTGTAATTTAATGTGAAACGTGATTAGAGGGACAGTGTAAATGATCGCATGGATCGCATCACTTTAAATGAATAAAAAAAAATCTGGACATTTGGCAAATCCATAATTCGCGGTTCAAGGCTAATTTTCAGCCGATCGGCACGAGCAGAACTGTCATGGAAGATAGAACGAGTATTTGAGGCAGATAGATAATTTTCATAAAATCATTCTCTTCCTATCGCTAATCCTGGCCATCGCTAGAGCGCTATGAAGAATTGAAATTATTCGTCAGGACAAAACGAATGAACAGATTTCAATCAAAATCAGATTGGGGATACGTGAAGATGATCTGACTACGCCACACGCAATTTTCATCAAATTATTTGTTTGGGAGAGTTACTTTCGCACATTATTGAACATTACTTTTTGCTGGTATCTCAATGAAACCACTCGGTAAATTTTGATACATCTGACCGAGCCACTGCGGTAATCCTATTCCAGCTCCATAAGAGGAACAAACGGCTAGAACGGAGTAAAATGTGTCTCATCTCATCTGGACCCTTCATAGTTCATTGTGATTATGACGGAACACAATTGTGACAAATAATATCTATTACGTGACAATCCACAAATGTATTGAATGAGCGGCATTCTGAATTTCCGTACGACCGAAAATGTGTTTCTTATTCACTATTTTTCGGGATGTGTAATGTTCGCTTCATTCCAGCATCCCAAACGAGAAATTATGGGAGGGTACAACGTTTTGGAAAGCTACGGCATCAGCAAACGGAACGCTAATATTTATCGATGTAAGAGTTTCATAATCAAAATATTTGATAGAGATATCAACGGAAAGGTCAGTTTCATTAACACGTGAATTAAAATATCTACTGAAATAATCTATCGTATATGTAATTTTTTGTTAAGTTCAGGTAGAACGGTGGTGGCTGGACTGTTGACCCTCGCATTTTCCATAGATACCATCCGATTGATGGTACGCCGCAAAGTACAAAAAGCATGGAATTGTCATATTCACATTCTATGTCTTCGTAGTTTTCATCCCACTAATCTTTGCCACGAAAATTCCGGTATCTCTTTCCAGGCTAATTGACAAAACATCGGCTGAGAGACTACGCGACTCATGATTGCAGGCCGGTCCGCGCAACTGCTAACGGGCTAATTTAGTGTTACCTTATTGTTGAGTTACTGTTGAGTTACTATCCGCTTACTGTTGAGTTACTATCCGCTTACTGTTGAGTTACTATCGGCTTACTGTTGAGTTACTATCCGCTTACTGTTGAGTTACTATTGAATTACTGTCGAGTTACGGTTGAGGACCTGTTGAGATACTGTTGAGTTACTGTCGAGTTACCGTTGATGACCTGTTGAGTCACTGTTGAGTTACTGTCAATCATGATTGCAATCACAGTGTCAATCACGGAAACACAACTATTCTTATATCAACCAAGTCCCTGAAAATGCATATCTGATATATAAATGTGTTATTTCCTAATGTTCTGTAGATGAATCAAGAAATCGATTTCTTACACAACAACAGATGCAATTTACCCAACTAGAGCCTGTACTGTTCTACAGAATTTTTTTTCCGGTGCTTTTTGCTAAATTTCGGTATAAGAAGACATGCAAAGAGCCGGTCGTGTGGTGAAGACACTTTTCCTTATATCGAGTCATCCTGTAAAAAAACTCACAAACATTTATATTAATGAAAAATTAGCCTAAACTTCAATCACATTAGATATAAAGCCAATGGCTGGTGATCTAGAGTGTAGCAATTAAAATATTAATACTGTATATAGTATGTATATATGACAAATGTTGATAAACAATTTTCAAGTCAAGTCAAGTCGTGTGGTGAAGTAGGTAAGATGCCCGCCTACGGATCTAGAATTCCTGGTTTCAAGCCCAGGTACCGGTGGATTTTTTCTGGATTATTTGATTTAGTCAAATAATGGGCACCACAAAAGTAAAAAACAGTTCACCCCCAAAAGTTATAAGACGAGTACCAAAAACTGTTTACAACTGAATGTTCCTACTCTCATTGTGAACGAATAACATCCGTAACTGTGTTAGAAGACATGCAAAATGACGCTTGCGACAGCTCTATTGTTCTTCCTGTAACTCTATTCGTTCACAAAATAGATCCAAAATTTTTAATGAAGAGTCCATTAGTTGGTTACCAGTTTTGACTACCGGTTGGTTACCGGTTTTCAGTGAACATAGTATAAAATATTTTTTATCGAAACTTTATTGTGGAATAACGAAAGACTACATTCCCTTCAAAATTGTGCTCCAGCAAGGCGTAATTTATGATAAAAAAAATGAAATTAATTTCCACACTGATGCTGTTACCACAAAGACGCCAATGTATGTAAACACACGGCCACAGGACCACTGACTTCCGTATTCTCTTCCTAAATAAATGCATGAACCATTTTTGGTCTGCGATTTAAGTCCCATAACAAAATAAAAGATATTGAATGAATAAAATAAAAAACAGTCGAGTTCATTAATACCTTAGAAAACATTTGCTGTATAACAATGAATATTATTAATTAAAATTAATATTAATTAACGTTGTACTCATTGTGTCCATTATATTAATGTACCCATCGATTACAAATAAACTTTCATATATGGAAGGTTCACCGTGTGATTTCCGATTAATGACCGAGATATTATTTCATGAACTAGCTATTATTGAACTCATTTTTGCATCTTTAAGGAAAACGAATGTGACTTGTTTATAAAACTGAATGCAATTGAAGGGCTGAAGAATTGATAAGAAATGATCGTTACATAGGCGAGCATAAATGCTGTTCCACAATAAATCAATGGATGCAGTTGCCTTCCGTCGCCAAAAACGCGGGGAGTCCGCGCGTACAGGGCAAAAAATATAAATCGAAAATATCTGCAAACTATTGTCCGGACATACGTCCTCATGATGTGAATGGTCTATTCAGTATATATCTATATATTCAGTAGGGTATATATTTTGCTCCAATTATATATACCTTAGAATGTGTCTCTCATATATGTATAAAACTGTAGGATATATATATATAAATACACTATATATCTCTACTAAATATAAATCTCAGTTATATATACTGAAGGTAATTGCATATATTTCAGATCTATGTAAAATATGAATCATCGTGGTTGACGACGAATTTACAATAACGCAAAACACGATTTATGTATTATCATGACAGCTCTCATCAGTAACGCCTTTCGTCCAACCTTACCTATAGAAAATTATGTATAAAATTGAAAATATTCTCAATGTCATCTATATATGAGCGGGGATTCCTCCGGCAATCGGCCGGTTCGTAGTTCCGTAGGTCATCCACTTACCTATCTCGATTGGTTGCAAACGTAGATTTTTTCTCGATTAGTAAGTTACATGTCGTACTAAAGTGTACTTCTCTAATTGGTGAATGTACTGATGGTGAGTATACTAGCAGCATCGTAATAGAGGGATGCATGCATAAACAATTCTCATTTTGGATGATTTTGAAAGGAATGACTCTATAGACTATTCATTGTAGATCCACGCTTTCAAGCGAATTATCATGTGACATGTATTGGTATATTACCCAATCCATCCAGCAGAACTCTGTTGCTCTTTATTGCTCTCTGTTGTACTTCTTACGGTAAGTGCTACTGCAGAGCATCCCTTCGAAGGGAGTACGGGGCATCCAGCCGGGCGATTGGAATCGAGTTCTGCCATTTCACCTATCGTGTTTCTAGGCACAGGGTAAACCTCCAGAAACGTCGGTGCTACGATATGGGAGACTTAACCCCCCCCCTCCCCCCCCCCCCTAAACGGCTTAGGGTGCTCATAGTATGAGTGCCGCTGATACGACACAAAATGGTCCTGCTACCGCTCGAAACCATTAGAAAATATTTGGTCCTGAGAAATACTCCTCGGAAGCCGGGCAAGAACCCCAGACCTTTGGCTCACTAGACTACCTACTAGCTCCGACTCTGATGTGGGTGTTTTTTTCCTTCATCCCCCTGTTTTGTATCTCCCCACGGTAGTTGCTCTTCAGCATTTATTCAACAGGGAGTACTGGACAGCCCTGTTGGGGCCAGCTTTCATTATTGAGGCCATCGTATTTCTGAACACAGGGTAAACTTCCAGAAGCCCCTGTGCTACGATTGCGCCGGGCCTTGGGGTCTCACTTGATCGGGACCGCCAATTGAAGTCACGAAATGTTCCTGCTATGGGTCGAAATCCATGCAATGGTTGTCACAATAGCTTGTTTCCACATAACGAGCATGTCGGATTTTACGAGGTTAGCATGAAATACTTATGCCCAGACGAGAAAAAGCGCATCTCAGCACGCCAAAGGTAATTTCAGAAGGACAATTGCGATGCAAACTCACAAATGGTGTATTGTTTTCTGAATCTCATTAAGCTTCTTATGGGGGAAGTTACGGTATTACCACAGAAAATCAGGAAGCGCCTTTTCATCACATCTTTTCATTTACCAAGGTGTATGCATATGCACGTGTGTGCGTGTGTTTTTTTGTTGTTACTCCTTCCCTACATGTATTCATCCACAATATCTAACGCGAGGTCTTGCTTTGTGGACAATACTATGAAGACGAGTATCCAATGCGACTGGGGTCGACTTTCGCCATTCAAGCTGTCACATTTTTTAACCACAAAGTGAAACCCACAAAAATTTTGTGATATGATTTTTTTTTCTCCGTCCCTCTCATTTGTACGCCCCGGGTAGCGGCCGTTAAGCATTCCTTCAGGGGGCGTACCGGACACCCACCCATGCGACTGAAGCCGACTTTCGCCATTTTAGGCCATCATATTTCTAAACAGACGGTAAACCTCTAGAAACCCCTGTGCCGGCGCCTATGATAGAACCCACCCCCCCCCCCCTGCGTCGGGTATGGTTCCCGCTCGGCCGGGCGGTCTCATTTTATGGGTACCGCCGATAGCACACACGGAACGTTCCTGCATCGGTCGGAATCCATGAGAAAATATTTTTGAAAAATATTCTCCGGCGGCATAGATACTCTGCCACTACGCCAAAGCCCGACATTGTGATATGATAGTGGGTGCCTCTGATTGAAGCGACCTTCCTCCCATTCCCCCCCCCCCCACTCTCCGTTAGGTTAGGTTCCCGCCCGGCATTGTGACCTTATTTAGTGGATACCGTCCAGAGCACACACGGAATATGGTATTCCCGCTATTGAAATTCATGAAAAAAATGGTTTGTAATTAGAGTATTCTACGGAGGTCAGTTGTTAATCCAGGATGTTTGCCGTGCGTGTGTGTGGGGCGGGGATGTACTCAAAATACATTTTCAATCTGAACGCATTTTGGTCGGACTGTATCTTGTAGTTTTTAAGTTTGTTGGAAAAAAACACGTAGAAAAAGGAATTAATATTTTGAATTAATGTCGGAAATGAGTCGTTTCAACTCCAAAAATTCGGATGGACCTCAAGCCCCACGACTTAAGTGCCTCCACTTATTACCGACAACGATCAATCGGAGAGGAGGAAATTAATCAATTCTCTGTAACTCAACAGTGGTCATGATAATTTCAGACTGACATTTAACGGAGGTAGTCCAATCGTCCACTTAAGGACACCGGAGAATTCCAAGAAAATCTCCAGTATCCTGAAGAGGCAAAAATGAGCCGGAAAAGAAATATATCGTTCAAGATAGGTCCTACATAATGACAGCGAAACCGGAGAGACGTTTTCGTTACCTGCGTTTGCGATCACGGTTAGCCCTAACGTGACGGAGAGCAGGTTTCTCGATATCGAAACAATAGTTTATCATATCTACAAAATGGAAAAGTACCTCGCAGCGGGGCAGCCAACGCAATGCTTCAGGTTGCACCGGTTTGATCACGCAAGCAAACATTGCCATCTCAACTTCCGATGGGTGAACTGTGCTAGCGATCATGATATCAAACTTTATACCAATAATTCCCAGGAGTTCGGCGGGAAGGGCCAACCAGGACGGACGCTCCCGCTCGTTTCTGTGCGGTGTTCCACCAAAAGTTTTCACTTACCGCCGTCATAGTTATATTTTACAATTTTCCTTCTCTATTCCTTCCTTTAGCACTTCACGTGAAAAAGTTATTCTGTTTATTGGTGCACGCAAGATGAGCATACAACTCCTCCAGATCCTCTAATGCTCAGAGCTGCCTACGATTTTATCTGCAATAATCTTGCCTAGGCCAACACATGCTTTCCTTTTCCCAACTGTGGAATGTCAAATGAGGATACCTGACGTACAAGCTAGTCAACTCACGGACATCCCGCTCGCAACTCATTTTTCGGACAGCGTAAATACTTGAGTTAAAACCTGTCAATATCCCTCAAATCCTCACGGGCAAAAGTAAAGACGGAAACAAACTGAGGTATGAAAAAAGTACCATAAGCCAAGTACCCACCTGGTACGAATTTGTCGTGTATTTTTGGATCATTAATAAATTTCGAGGTACAGATGAACAAAAAGTTTGTACAGTCCTTAGCATTTCCGAATCTATCAGTCTCAGAGTTCATCCAAATCGGACAGTCAGGTTCGAGATTCACGCAGATCCAGTAGCCTCCTACCTGTGCTGCCGAAGCTTTTCCAGACAATGATTCTAATGTAAAAAATCTATCGATAAATTACACTTAAGGGGTGACCCCGGTGAAACGTTGAAGTCCTCGCCCGGGCTTCGAACCCACCAATCCGGTTTTGATATATAAAGATATATCCAAAGAAGTGAGGGAAATTCCGGGCCCAACCTATTTTGCCCCATATACCCATAAGAAACATTGTTTTTCGTGTTCTGAGCTTCAAAGTGCTCCTCGGTCCGCAATTTTCGTCCGATTTTATTTTTATTTTTTTTTTCAAAATGTTCGTCATACTACAAAAAACAAAGTTAAATATCCTCTTTGTTCTATTCGCTTTACATCATGAGAAAATGATTTTTTAGTGTGCGTGTTTTTTTTTGCATTCCTCCGGAAAATCTCAAAATTTGTCGTTTTCACTAATTGATTATATATATATCTATATTTGGAACTTTTATAGAAAATCTATAAAAGGCATCTCAACTTTTATCGATAACGGAAAAAATATATATCGGGAATATATCCGGAAAAGGTCCAGATATATTACAAACACAATGACTATAAATATACACGAGCGTGAAATGTGGGCACGTTATAGCAAACTGTTGCTCATGTAAATTTGCCGTGAAATTCTCTACCGATTCCATCCCCTAAAAATCGATTACTCGCATGCAAATGACTTTCCCATGTCGATTGCCCATGTTCGTTTTATATAAAGATACAGTGGTGCCGTTTTTCACTTTACTCATGTCAGTTTGTACGCTCTCACTATTTATGAATCGTGAATCGAAGAACCGCTTTTTCATGTTCGCTGTCGGTTTTTTGTCCAGTTGTACATTTTAAATCCATTACATAAACTTCTCACAAGCAAAGAAGAATATGAATGAAAATTTCATCTCGAATGACCGTAGAATTATTTTTTCACCTTGAAGGCAATTAAAAGGGATGGTCTCGAAATTTGAGGGGCCCTGTCGAAGCTTTTTCAAACCATAATACCCTTATGTTTATTTGTATTTTTGTCACCCGCCACTAATAGTTCCTTTCAATGACCGATTCCCGTGGGTCGCTCATTGAAACAGCATGTTGAAATTCGAACTCTCCATTCGACAGCTATAGGACGCATGCGAGAATATATTTTCTGTATTTCGATTGTCACTTCTTCTTCTTCTCGAGTTTTGTGAATAAGATCGTTTCTTCCAATGTCGATAAAGGCATTGACGAATAGAACCATCAACTTTGAAACATGATGAACATGATGTGTTTACAATCTTGAACAGATGAAAAGATGAATATAAGTAGTGCTTGTAATGAGTGTGCGCCCCCATTGGGAGCACAAAAAACACTTTCCTTGGGAGTACTCTTTTTTTTTATTGAATGTATTTAATCTTTGTTGGATCATTAACAATTAGACTTCATATTCAGAGCATTTACAATAAGTTTCTTGTCAGTAATATTACATTGGTTCAGTGTGCGTGGATATGTTGCTTTTTCTTGAACATCGTAAACAGTATTCACAAAGCTGCAAATCTTGCGCCACCTGAAAAATTTGGCAAATTTAAAAACAATGGATCTACAACACACAGACTAATTGAAAAAAATTTGGAACATTTTCACAGCTTTTCATAACATGCAATAGTACAACACGTACAAAATTATACACCTTCGCATTTTTTTAAACCATGAATGAAGCGGTATGATTTTTTGATTCCGATTTGTGCGGGTGTGATGAAGATAGCTACCGTAGAGACAAGGGCCAACGATTACCTGACACCCCCGACCGACGGGCCTGAAGAGACCCCCAAGGGACCGAGGACTGAATGGGCCTGGACAAGGGGCAGCATTCGGTCATTGACCAAGCTACAGTTGACACATCGGTGCTCCTTCTTGCCATCAACTTTACATTGTTCCATATTAAGTAGATTTCACGTGTACACTCTTAGTAATTAAACTACAGCTAGTTACAACTATCGAAAAGAGACTCATTATTTTAACTACTACAATAATCCAAATTTCCCATATTTGTTAGATATTTATTATTCGATCTGATTTCTCAAAAATTTCTATTGTCTAGGGTTTTTGTGGTTTTTACTCCGAAAAGGAAAAATCGACATAAAATGCCCACAAAATTTTGATAAAGTTTGTAAAAATTTCAAAACGTGTATTACCAGAATTTGAATTTCAAGTTGTTCAATTCGACATTTGTTTCTAAATTTTCAACATTTTAAATTTTTTTAAGATTCAAATATTTTGAAATTTTTTAACTTTTAAATTACTTGAATTTTTTTCCGATTTGAATGCCATTTTCACCAATATGTAGGTCAAAATTCCACATTCGATTTTCGAAATTGTCAGTTCATTTTCCGTTGTTTGCATAATGATTTGTTTTAATTTCGCTTTCGCCTTTTAAGTGGTCCAATTGACCCTTCTAATTACACTGTCCGTAATGATTTATTTACATCGGATATCGACATGTGCTTACCGAGCGAGTCACCAAAGATGGATTGATTTTAACCGATAGATGTCGTTTGTGCAGCGCCATCTTTGGAAGGAGAGGAGAACTGCCACAATATTGGCTGGCCAGATTCAAATGGATGTTATCCTGGGACTCCGCTGTCTACGTAGACTCGATGATTCTGGACAGCAATAGCACTGGCCCTCTGGTTAGAGTGAATATCATTTCTGAGCTCCATGTGGTTCCTTCGACTAAATACTTATTTCACAGGGAAGAGTCATAAATACCAATTGATAATGGATTACATCCTGAACATTCAATGATGATATACGGGGTGTCTCAGAAGTAAATGTGTGTGTATGTGTGCGAGGATGTATTTCGGCCACCGAAGCCCAGAGTAGCTGAACACTGTAGCGTCATTGACTATCCTTCTCACCCCCAGAACTTCTCCGGGGTGCTTCTGATCAAAAATTGGAAAAGGAATTTTCTGTGCAGAATCACCCCCTGAACCCACCCCTTCCGGATCAGCATATACTTCTGGGACACTCTGTATAACATGGAACTTATACTTCATCGTGAGGAATGACTGATTTTGTAGGTTCCATTTCGCGAGCAATACAATAATTACAATAATTCTGGATGGCGGAATATCAATAACATGGAAGACACAATCCATTCTTCGGAATTCCCATTAATTTTTTTTGTGATGTAGAACACACCTCCATGTATATGAAAATATGCACAAAATGCAAAATTACGTTTCCTCATGGTCCGATAGTTTCATAATTGTATGCTCGTTAAATATCAAGGTCATACAACAGGGTCCTTGATAATTGACTCGTAGTTTGTGCATGCTGATCATTATTTATGGACCGCAAATGATCGGAAACTAATTCACTGGTTTATTTCCAACAACATTTGTCTGTGTCTTATCATGCGCATGCTATGTAGTGTATGGTCCACAAGCCCATATATCGTTGAGGATCCAAACCTCCAAGGCCTCGAATAAAATTTCAAAAAAACTAGGGGGATAAAAGTGTGTGTCCCCGTTGGGAACACAAAGAAAACTTTCCGATTTGTAATTTCTGTTAGCCAGTCCTAGATTGTCCGATACGTCAATTAAATGTTTCAATCCCATTTATCAAGCAGATAATTATAAATATTTGACTAGCCGCAGAGTTAGCGTGAGGACAAGAATTATGCACGTTACTGGAGTGGGAGTGAGACGACAATAGGGGTGCGAACGCTCGAGGGTTAAACCGGTTATACTTCCTTAATTATGACAAATATGGAAAAAAGTGATAAAAAATTAAATATGTATTTCCACTTACTGAGCAAATTCTGCTTAATACTTCTTGCCGTATCTCTTACCGTTTTTTAAATAGAGCGTTGTAAACAATTCAATTGTTAATAACAAAAAAACGGCTCGGTCAATTTGAACTAAAAACTAATCAGATCTAAGTTCCATGAAGACGCTCCGAATAAGACCTCGATGACCCCGAGCGTTCAATCCGTTAGTAAGAAATCGTTAACTAAAAATCCGATTCCACACATACAAACATACACACACACACACACAGAGAGACATTTACTCGGAATTTGATGGGAAGCATTTTGGCATACTTAAAACGCCAGTTACAAAGTCAAAAAAAATTGATTTCGGGGTCAATACAAAAATAATGAAATTCCTACTCAAGCAAAGAAATCAATACATATATATTCTTCAGACTTCATTGATGGGTAGTTCTGCAAATCTCAATTGTGAAACGCAGTGCTCACGTAACAAAAATATGGTATATGAATGTAATACTTGTCATATGAAATCTCAAGTAATGGTAATCACGAAGAATGTAGCACAATTTTATGATTGCAAACGATGACGAAAAAGAGGAAGTAGATGTATGCATATTTGTGCGGGTGCTGTTGCTTTGGTGGCGTCGGTGGTGCTCGTTCGATTCTCAATGCCTGGAAATAATTAAAGGCGCCCTAACATGGGTGTTGCTACGGCAACCGCCAATCAGAGGGCAAAGAAAATCTGTTTTTTTTTTTGCCTCTTATAATCTGAATTTTTCTGTACCCGGGTATCCGTACACGCTCGCCCGCAGCGAGATAATGTATGCAACGACACGTCGAAACACATAGATGAGTGAACGACTACCCCCTACCACCCCCTCGCGCTACCGCGCAATTTTTTTGGCAGCGACTCAAGTAACTTTGCTGTTCTATACGTTCAGGGAATTATTATGAAATGTTGTCCCCGATAAGAGGGGTGTATTTCTATTTCCACAATTATTGAGATAATCATTGAATGTCTGGGTTTCTTAATTTTTTTATTGCACATCGAAATCAATTTGAAGGATCTAGACTCTAGTTCATACACCTCAACTTGAGTTTTCTTCTTTGGAAATCTAATTGAAAAGATAAAATTCCCATGAAATTACAATTATAAAAAGCTTTCTCATGATTTATAGTACTCGAAATTTTTTTCACTTCTGACCTAAAATTTTAACAAGTTGGGAATTTGGAGTCTTCTGAAATTCTCGAGGTTTTTGGAAATGGGAGACGTTACAATTTTTTTTAATTAAATGACGAGGCCAATTTCTGGACCCTCAGGAAAAATTGTATTCGAGAAAAGAATATTATCCATAGATCGGAAATTGAAGAATCATCAAAGTTATGATATGATCGTTATCAAGCTTCAAGAACATATTAGGTAACAGCCGAAAATTAGGGGATTTGAAAATAATGAAGGAAGTGATAATTGATAATTGAAGATAGTTGGATGCCACCGAAATGCCATTTCAGCGGTAATGAGTGGATGATGGTAAGCGAATGGAGAAGCGGACAGTAAGAAAGTATCTCTGCAATGTGACGTTCTTCATTCAGGTGTGTGAATATCCTAGGATTACACAGAATTTCCTCTGGAGGTCTCCATAACGTATCCTATAGGATTCTTGTAGAAATTTGAATTTCCGAAAATATTTCCACCCCCCCCCCCCCCCCCCCCCCAATACCGTATATTCCATGAATGGTAATTCTCGCAGCTGAGTGCGTAAAGATTCATTGGACGCTTGAGGCCGCGTAATCCGAGGCAAGACCGAGGGATGCATTCGAAATGACGAAAAAAAAATTGTCGATTTCGAAACGCGGTACCACCCACGGAATAACGATTTTTGAAACTAACGCTCTTAAGCTCTTTCAACAGCTGTGTGCTTTCATATTTGAGTGTTTTTAGATTAGAGTGAATGGCAGAAATTGGCATTTTACTCATGACCTTTGCTTATTCAAAGTTGACGTTACACATAACTATTGTGGTGGCGGTAAGGAGGGATTATACATTTTATCCCTTGGGATTCAATGCCCCAATAATCATTGCATGTTGAATAACTTTTTCGTGAAGTTTATGATTTACCTTTCGAGTGCGGAGGCTCTACCCGCAAACTGTCTTGCCGGCCGCGCTACGACTGAAACTAGAATGGACTTCCCCTAATTCTCTACCGTGCAGCCCGCGTGAATTTTAATACATGGCGTCAATACATTTTTCAGTTCTGTCGTTCATCATCAGTTAGTTGTATGGTATTTTAGATTTGGTTTTACTGCGGCAACATTATTTTTTCATTCAGTTTCATGTTTGCGTTTCTTAATCAAAGTACCGAATATGCATCGTCGATAGCAAGAATTCTTATTCATTTTCAATTGCTAAATTTCCAATATATTAACCTTTAACATTTTGACAATTTTCCGAATGTTATAACTTTCACAGTATTTGAATTACGTTAACTCTGAAAAATCTGAAATGTTTAAGGAATAAAAATACCAAACACTGGAAAGAATTTCTGAACCAAAATTGCGAAATGCTGATCAGAGATATAAAAAAAATCGAAAAAAACCTCATCGTATAACGCACCATATATAATTTCAATTTATATAGAAGTTTCCTCCTTTACATTTGGAATTAAGTAGTAGTTAGAATTTCCGAAGGGAAATAGTATTGCTAATATTATTAATTATATTACCGCCGTCAACGACAACCACCACCGCCTTATTGACCTCCCCTCTGTTCCATTCAGTCCCCTCTCTATAGGGACTCGCAGAGCAGGATACCATAGGGGATCGTTACGACTGTCTCCAAATTCCTCGATGAATTCAGAAAAGGCGCAGTCTATACATTATATCCCTCTGATTCCCACTCGAATCATCATATCATCTCCCTCCTTCTGTGGACACGCCTATTGCGAGGGTGGAAGTGGTCAGCCGTAAATCTTCATACGCGCAAACCTCAGTCCACAAACTGACGAGTTATGGGAAGTGCAATGTAGTGATTTTTCTCCATCAATTTCAACCTGCAAACTGATGTTCACAACAATATGAAATAGAAGGTTATTATTATATAAAAATACATAATTTAATTATAAGAAATCGGACAAACGGGAAGACACTGGAAGGTTAGCAAAGGAAAGCAGTGTATTCCCGATTTTTATCTATAGGAAATGAATATTCAATGATTAAAACAATGATATGGGATATATTATCGGAACATTGAAGTAATATAAGGATTTTCTTCAGTTTTTTCGAGGGTTTCCTCAATAAACGAAATCGTCGAACTTTCATTACTATACTTGAATTTAAAATTTGATTCTTATAAAATATGTCCTATTTGCAAAAAGCGGATTCGAAGAAATCCATGACTCCAATACTAAAGTTATTCAATTATAAATTATAATGTGGATAATCGTAAAATCTTAGAAATTAAAAGATGTATAGTGCTTTCTCTGTCGGGGTCAGGGTCCACCCTACGGAGAATACGAAGCAAATGACAGCTTTATAGTTGCAGTTGAAAATTCAAATTTTGTTTTCTGCTATTTACAGGAAATGCAGTGTTGATACCGTCATGAGCAATAGTGCACATATATAATGGAAAAAACCTTTTCCATTCACGATAGTCCTTCCTTGTTCTTATCCTTATCAACCCAGGTTGTTTTTAATGGACCTGGAGCTTTCATCAGTTTCTGCATCACAAAATAAACTTTTATCTTTATAAAATGTCCACAAATGGAATTGATCAAATTCGCCTTAGATGATTAAGTGAGTAGTTGAAATCACTATTTATTACTTCAGATACATCGAGCTATTCGGTAAGATGGTAACTACATCATATGAATACCTTGTTCATCTGTTACCATGTTATTCAATGACGTGCCTGCAGGGCTGCATCGAATTGTGAATTTGGTTCAAAATGTGGGACCTTCAACACCTGGAAATCAGCGTTATGTTTGAATTGTAGGACTTTCCAAGTTGTTGAAATTTAACATCTGATCGTGCCCTGATAGACTACCCCCTACTGGCATTAATGAAATTCTGAGATACTCTCATTCCACTCATAAATTATGCTGGTTTCATTATCTATTAATGTGTCCAATACAGCATGGCTTTGAAAGAGTCAAAACAGACCCTACTATTAACTCAAGGGCTATCACTTACCACGAGATTAGCCGAATCAGTCTCAGATGAGGGACTCATCAGATGACACCAGCCTTCAAGAACCCTACGAGAAACTGATCGTGCCCTGATCACTTCTCATGTTTACTTGGCAAAAGTCTTATTCGGATTACTGGCGACTGGGTCTGTACATAACCCCGGGTTGAGCGAGGGTGCATATTTAACCCTCGAGTGGTCGCGTAATGGCACGAGCGCAGTCAATTTTCTTATTTTCGTGATAAACACTAAAATATCATGAATTACCATATGACAATTCAGGAATACCTCAAACAGCTTTTCCTCTTCGCATAGAACTCGGTTTCATATTTTTAAATTCACCGCATATTTTTTTATTATTTTTTCAATGGAGTGCGTTCGAGAGAAAACTGCGCTGCGCTCGTAGTGCAACCAGTTACGTTAGAGAATTTTGCTATGCGACGTTGCCACGTCTCGTGTTGTTTTTTGGTTGGAATTGAATAATTCAAAAATAAAACATAATTCTTTCAATTGATCATGCTCCCAAATATTAGGTATATATATGATGAGTTTCAAGTCATTCAAATTTGCGTGTATTTGAATTTGCCGGGGCTTCAGTTGGATACTGCGGAGCGCTCTGGCAACATTGCACTCCAGAATATACGGACTGCCCTGCGCTTAACACGCGACTAGATACGTTCGGTGGAGAGGTGCGACCACTCAAGGGTTAAAGATCGACTTCACCTTATACTCAGCTTGGACTAGTAAGAAAGATGCACTGCCTCTGATTCTTCACGTTCCAGTAACACCAAAAATGATTGTTTTTTTTTCAATTTTGTCGAGATATCAGAGTCCACGAAATCCCTAGAAATTTCTGTCCAGTTAAACGTCTATACCCCTCTACTGAGTCGCCCTGGGTAAAAAAGCAGTGAATCGACTTTGGCAAAAATGTGATTCGTTCCAGGTAAAGCGTTTGATTTCTAGATCGTTCAAACAAATGCAAAATTTTACAAGAAGTTCCTCAATTTGGTTATCTATTTACTTATCAATTTTGATCTAAAACTTTTGTTTACATTTTTCAGAATGTTGAACTATTCTTGGGACAGAAACGATTGTGCGTATGATCCCATTCGTGATGAAAATATCTGTTGAAATATGTCACATATACGTGGATCGTTTGAAATATAAATCGGCGAGGAATGCAATAAGCAGTATCCATGCTATATATATATATATATATAATATATATTTTTAAAAAAAAATTTCATTTCATCAGCGATTTAATTATGATTATTGGAGTTTTTATATATCGTTACCAAGTTTTCCACATATAATTCAGGTATGCATCGGCCAACATCGGGTTAGACATGATGTTGCATACATTTTAGGCATCTGGGAGGAACCAGTGGACCTCAAAACGATTGCAACATTGAGTAATATCAACTTTGACGTAAAGATCCATTATAAGCCTAGTATCTTATAAGGAACTTGTAAAGATCTTATAAGGGCTGCCAACCCAAGCCCCCATAATTCTACCTAACTTAACCACTTCATAACACCATAGCTTGGTGGCAATCTTTCCATGTGCAGTGGTCTTGCATGCTAGTATTGGCCAAAAACTTTAATTGACCAAAAAATTTAAATGGGCACCATTTAAATGCCCTCCAAATCATTTCAGCCAAGTATGGTCGAAGGCTGAAACTATGTAGACGTAAATAACAATACTAAACTCGGAAATATTTAAATGGAATGGATTTTGAATAAGCTCTGGAGAGAATCAGCCTGTTAAAATTCTATTCACGAAAGCGCATATACAAAAATGAACATCGTCAGAGTCAAAACTCCTAAGACGATTCCTTATTGGTCAGTCATAATTTTATATGCACCCGATAATTACCGAAAAAACCAAAGGCGGTTGTTCCAAATTGGAAAATTCAAAGCTCTCATTTTTCCGCAATCACAGATCAACAGTATCTTCAACTTCGGAAAAGATATTGTTACCTCAAATGTCAAATTGTAATTCAGCGGGTGAAGCGCGGATTCCAGCTTCTGCCAGTGAAAAGCCTACCCATTAATTCTAATTAGTTAATTAGAATTAAGAGACATTGAACTGCATATATATTGTAATGCGCTTCAACGTACACCGTCAACAAACTTGGAAATCTAATTGGCCAATCAGGAAGCAGTAGCCGTAGTAGCACCAGCACAACCGGCTCACCTCGATACATTGATCATCCCACTGTAGCTCAGCAATGATTCCTTATGAATTTGGCAGATTGGAGAAAAAAAAATTGTGTAACAAGTAGTATTTAATGAATAATTAAAAATAAGGCCATTTGCCTGATTACCTTCCACCATTCTGAATGGAATGATAAATGATAATTCCGCGCTCTCATTGGGCAAAATTCAAAGGGAAAACGTAACAATCCGAATATCCCTCGATCTCCGAAATTCCGTAAATTATTCCTCCAAGCTTGGATGCATAGCACTAATCATGATAAGTCTTGACCCAAAATCTCTCCGGCTTTCCACTCAGGATTTTAATTGGTGACACTTATAGCTCTTGGTGCTCCGCAATAAAACTATCGTGAATTATCCGATAAATTCGCAGAAATTTCGAGATATTACAACTGATAATTTTCAGACGAGTGAACTTGAATTCTATCATATGAAAAAACTTTCCTGAAATTCAAAATTTCATACAGGACTAAACAAAAGATTCATTTCGATGAACTACGGAAATTTTAGGACCCTTATATTTGAAAGCATTATGGATCCCGACTGTCAAGACTGTTGGAATTTTATAATAACGGAGGATATGTTCAGCTGAGGTTTCCAAATTTTCTGGAATTTCCCTCCAATGGCTCCACTTAAATTTCAACTCAGAATCTGATATTAATCGAGTACTACTTCAAAGACCCTGCTTTCGTGCTCGGTCCCCGGAGATTATTTCACTGGTCAAATATTTTCTCATGGATTCCGTCCAATAGCAGGAATATTCCATGTATGCTATCGACAATACCCATAAAATGAGACCGGGAGATGGGGCGGATCCTAGCCCGACGCAGTCGGGGGGGGGGGGAGCATCATCGGCGCCTGCCATTGTAGCACAGGGGTTTCTGGAGGTTTACCCTGTGCTCAGAAATACGGTGACCGAAATGGCGAAAGTCGACCCCAGCCGGATGGGTGGCTGTCCAGCCCTACCTTTTGGAGAAATGCTGAAGATCATGTACTGCCGTAGAGAGTACAAGGGAGAGAGAGGGACGGAGGAAAAAAAAGGAAAATACACATAAAAACTCACACACACTATTGAAAAAGTTATCTGAAAATCTGGGAGAGCCCGCGAATCATGCAGATTCAATGAATACGGTATTTTCATTTTCAGGGCCGAAACAACTAACTTCCCCTGTCGAGAAGCTAATAATCAACGATAGACCGCATCACGTGCACACCATTTCTCGGCTTAGATTGTTGGGACAATAGTGTTAAGACGATGCGAGGACCTCAGCGAATAACCTGTAATATGACACCTACCCCTTTTGCTGCCACACGTGGGAAGAAACGAAAATTTGTGAATACATTTATAAAAGTTGAATGGTGAGAATAAAATAGGTGTGTTCAAAATATGTCAGAACTAATATCGGTGTCGAGAATCGATGTATCCTCCCCGGCTCAAACTATATACCACACTGTTTTCTCAACAAAATTTTCTTCCATAATGGCCATCAGCTTGTCCTTTCTATTCAAGTCAACAATTGAACGGGTAGAATACCTACACCAGTAAGGGTTTGTTTACATCATTTTTTTTAAATTCTCTAAGAAATCATCATGAAACCGTGATGTTAGAAAAAATAAGATTGGAAGATTGACGTGAGATCGAATCGCATACAGGTAGACTCAAATTTCTCAATTACCAGAATTTCTTTACAATCTGTTGGTGGTGGGATTTCACCAACCGTTCTAAACGCTTTGAATTTTCGCCACAAAGCACGTCTTTTCATACTCACATATTGTGGGTAAAAGGAATATCAATAAGTTCATGGAATTGAAAATATGTGATAAACATCACAATTAGAATAAAGTAATGACTCGCACTTATGCAGGCATAATTATTTTTGTCGTATACCAGTAAGTAGAAGATATAGGAAACGGCGGGAAACACTGGGAATTTGAATCGTTAAGCAGAAACAACTGCAGACGAAAAAAATTATTTACACGGGGTCCCACTATAATGATTCTCTCGTACCATCTATATTTTATTCAAATTTTCGTCACCGATAAACTTAGAAGAGGATTGTTATATCCGATTTTAAATTTAATGACGTAGAATATACGGCGGAAACGCAAGATGGAAAATTAAATGATAATGATATACATAAGCATGCAGATGTGATCTCCGTTCATTCTAGATGATTTAGTAAGAGCTCAGTGGTTCTTCTTATTTCAATCAAAAATAATATTAGAAAAGTACTGCGTTCCCTACAGATTTCCTCATAGCGTTACTCTATTGGAGTTTGAAATACGCTCGTTATGGAATCTTTCTTATTTTCTGAATGTGACATTTTTTTTTTTTGGAGGGATTCCATACCACACATATATGATGTTTCCGCACAGAACTGTCCAATCCGAATTAATGACTTCAAAATCGTAAATCAGGATTTCGAAAACCGTAAATTACGATTTCGAAAATCATGAATTGCGATTTCCAAAGATCGTAAATTACGATTACGAAGTCGTAACTTCAGTATCGTGATTTAAGATTCCAAAATCATGATTCTGATTCCGAAGTTGTCCTTTACTATTTCAGAATCGTGATTTAGGCCTCCTAGTTTGTGATTCTAATTAGTAAGTGCCAATGCATCAACTTGATGCGTTTTGACACCGTAAATTGAGGGCTGTAAGGCTTAATCTGAGATGTTCATCAGCCCAATTTAAAGCGGTCGGATACCCTAACGTAAGATGCTCATTCACTACAGACTGATACCGTCTTAATTTAATTCATTCGCACGCCTCAATTTTAGTCAACTTTCAATTATCCTACATGCTCGAAAAAGTATTGTTTCAAACCATGTAATTTTGATACGGATGTAGGTTTATAGAATATCTATAATGTGAAAATTCTAACAAGTTTTGAGGGCCTGATATTTTCCAGAAAAAAATAACGAAAAAATTAAACAAGGAATTTTAAAAATTTTCCTCATTTCTCCACTAAACCTTCTGAAGTCTGAAAGGTGACGATACCCTTCAGGTGATACTTCGATAGTAGCAGCGATGACTCTCAGGGCACTCAATCGGAACTATTTTGCACCGTGCTACTTGGCTTTTTAACGCATGGACCTAAGTGGAGGTGAGATATGCCAACACCGATGTTACGACTGAAGATAATTGACCCATTCTCCCTGGTTTGGACAATTCAATGCTGGGCATAAGTCTTCCGAGCGTGGTTTACACCACTGCTGCAAAGCAGACATCAATCATGACTCCCAAGTCAGTTCATCCTCGCCCACTTGAAGCGTGATTGTTTCCAATTTCTTTCTACTTGTGATACTGCCTCGGCCATTTGTTCTTGACGTCACAAACCAATTGAGTTGATCCAATTACTTACCTTTTTCCATAATGACTATCACCAGATCTTCTACAAACATCACAAGCTCCGCTCGTGCCGATAATGCTCGTTTCAGCGGTGCGTCATACACGATATTCCACAAGAGAGGCCCCAGTACCGAGCCTTAGTTGGACCTCCAGTCACCCTGTATGCTAAGAGCATTCTTGATGCCCGACATGACAACCCGATTCTACTTCTTCGTATCTTTGCATCGTATTCCCTGAATTGTTCTCCAGGCTGATCGGACCCTCAGGTCCATACCATCAGGCGTAGATCGTCTTCGTCCAAAGCCATAGTGGTTATCGGTCTACAAGGGCTCAACTGCTGTCCCTATTCTCTGGTATACTATGCGTTCCAGGACCGTGTCACCCGTAACGATATGTACGGTGCCTTTTCTCCTTGGCGAAAAGTACAACCGACTGTTGCTTCCATCTGCGGAGAAGCCCTCCTGAATACCCGCATGTTCTAGCTGCTGCATCAAAGACCGCCTTCAATGCGTCAAGCGCTAATAGTGCTCATCCCTTGTTCTCTTACTTATGAACGAGAAGAGTAACGAGTGTACATCTCAAAAGCTGAGAAAAATCAAATGACTTCTGGAAATCGAAGGTCATTGCTGGGATTACTTCCTCTACTCTAATCTCAGTCTATAACCTCGGTAAAGATGGTCTGGTCAATGTATGAGAAAAAATTATACCTGTCACATCATCAGTATGACATAGGTCACTTGACTTCTACAACAGCACTCTGGCCCGCATCCCAATGGTCCATCTTTTTGCGGCCAATTCGGTGCCATAGAAGTTACAGGCGATTTCAATGAAGTAATTTTTTCTCTGAAGCTGAAGTACAAGAAAACTCGTTATGAAAATTGACGTTGTTAAGAGAGAGGAAAACGTGATGTGAACCATTTGCAATAGTTTATTTTAGTATTATGTTGTTCAATATCTTAATAAAACTTCACAAATACCGTGCATGTCATAGAATCAAATAGACGTTTCATGTCATAGACGTGAAAGAAATTGGTCCAAATTTCGTAATATCAAAATTCAACTCAAGACTTCCGTGGTACCCAATCGCCGGAACGTCTCGACACGCGCCCTTTTGAACGATCTCTATATAAATAATTGAGAACTTCGGCCAGGTAAATAAATCGATTATCGAATTCGAAAACTCGAAGTCGAAAAAAAATCTGGATTATCGATGAAACAATCGCAATCGAACTTGAAAACAGACAAGCTACTGCTTGCGGCTGTGTGGCGGCCACTGGCAAGGCACTAGTTGAAATCATAATATGCAATTCGCTAGGATTCCAATTCGCAATCTCTCGAATATGAAGAAGTTGTCACCCGAATCGATGTTTATCGACGCAAACACGACTACCAAACAACTCCACGATGTTATCTGATTAATTTGATCAAGCAATAAATGAGGGCCAGTCCTTGATTAGTGAGCGCCATATATATGTAATTACATATGTAATTTTGACGCTAAGGCTGATTGGTCAAAAATTCAATTCCGGCCAATCACAACGCTTAATTTTAACTTTAATAGAGGTTCAGTAAATAGAGAACTGGCCCTGACTCACAATTGAAAAATAAATTATGACAGAATCATAAGGAATCGTGTTTCGACTTTCGACTGTGACAATGTTCATTTTCGTGTATGCGCTTTCTCTAATAGGATATGTGCTTTGTTCCATCACACTGCATGAGTCTAAGAAGCCTTGATTACTCAGGTGAAAGCTCTAGGGTGGTAGTCATTTGTGCCAATTCTTGCAATGAAAACCCGAAGACACTTCTTTCAGAGTACTTTTACAACAAAAAATACTGTATAGCAGATACCTGGATCCGTAAAGGAAATCACTGCAAATAGACAATTAGTATCTCCTCCCCTTCTGTCCATTTTTGCAGTTACTTTCAATGTAATAAATTAATTAAAACTCCATTCAACATTTTCTGTCAAAGTTTCGCTAGGTGCAAAGAGCACCAGGTGCATTCCGCGCCAACCCCATTTCTTATTATAACTCTAAATATTCTTGCAAATTCCCATGTACGGAGAACGCTAGAGATATGCCTTGGCGGCTGCACCAGCTAGCGATAGATGTGAGAGTGCAAATGTCTTATAACGATGGTCGGTAATATCGCCATCTATCTGCTCAGCATACAATACGACACGCGTTCGAAAATATATTTCGTGCAAGCTATATGAATTCAGGGAGCGCTGCTATCGATTACTTTGCCACCCACCACCCTTATTTTCAAGTTGAAGTCAACATTGATAGTCGCGGCATTTCAGTCGCGCTACCGCTAATATTATGGTGCAGCTATATTTATTACATAAAATATCTCTTTCTTGAACTTATCTACAGGAACGAATAATGAATTAAATTTTCCAACATTAATCAGTACCATGAGTATTTCTCAGGATAATGGTGCAACGATCTTGTGCCAAGAGGTTTTCGATGGTGCATCGCAACCCTCTTACGATGGTAAGTGCATTTTGATTCTTATTAACATCATCGATTATTCAAATCTATGCCCTATTGATTATCAAGACTATATTAATCTATAGTTATACGAAGTTGATGAAGGAAGTTGACTGCTATGGTCATATGTTGGATACAAGTAGTTGTTCCATGGAACACAAATGATTTTCATCCCCTCCCAATCTTTTCCATATACTTCACATTGAACTTTCGTAGATTAGAAGATTACATGCCATTACATAGTATATTGTGCAATTAATGTAATGAATATTTCATGAATGATATAACTACAGATCCTGGGCTAACAATACTTCTTTCTCTCTTCAGGAATTATTTACTTTTTAGATTAGACGATGACACTGTCTTTAATTTTTTTTTTTATTACAAAACCTATTTAGGCGATATTGATAATCCTATGGTGATATTAATTTATTTACATCAAAAGTCCAAGCGAATGGCGCGAGCATGTCCACGTTGGTGAAAATCAATAACTCCATGGGACGGGAAAAGTTATGTCCGCAGCCACTTTCAGTCATTTTACGAATTCTACTTTGACGGTTTCTGGCATGGAATCCATTTAATAATTGTGGAATATGTGATGGGCAAATTCAATGTCACTTAGGGTAGCCGAGTAATTTGACAAGATAAGCATTTTAAATGTATTTAGTTACCACAGTTTTCACCAATATTTTAGCCATGCCCTGGAGCACAGGCGGGGTGCCTGGCTACCTTGCCTACCCCCACACTGTTAGCCACCTGTCAAAGAACCCTGCAAAACATTGAATTTCAAAACAATAATGAATGTCATGTGGGTGAGGCCCGCAACTCGAACTAATAACTTCCCAATGTCGCATGAGTGTTTCTCATTGTATCTTATAACGGTAGTCGAGGAGAAAAGTTCGTTATCTTGTTAACAGTTTTTTTTTGCCGAATTTTTTTAATATGTTTAAAAAAAAACATTTTTTCTTGTGTTATTTCAATGTGGAGGGGGAAGTTGTGTAGTGTATAGATACTTGCTCGCTCTTGGTGATCTTTCGTGGTCGTGGACTTGGCCGATACGCTCCCGCGTATCTCGATCTGTAGTTTTTAGGTTTTACAACACTAAAATCATCTTTTCGAATGTGGAATATTCTGCTTGTCACGCTATGAGCAAAGCGCCGCACACCGTCAATTTTTTAGTCTTAAGAATATAATCGTAGGTAAAACTTTGGAATCATCAAAATGCTCAGACACCAATCACTTTCACTCCTCATAATAAAATGGAACTAATATGTGATTTTATGTGTGAGTCCGCCTGAAAAATCCAATATTTAATTTCGGAACGTCAGTTTGTTCATTCATATAAAATTAAAAGAATTCTGAGGATTTTTTAATTTTATCGAAGCAATTTCAGCAATATTTATTACTCACTGAAGGGCCTGAGTGGAAATCTTGTTTCTCGAAGTTTGAGGATAGCACAAACGGCGAGGTTCTATAGGCGCGACCAAACAGAGGTTGAACAACTACAGATCCGCCTATTTAATTCTCCCTACATCCTGCCATGGTAAATCGTGATATGTAAACAAATGTAATCGGTCTAGCTATTCCACGGGAATCGTTCAACAAACGATGCACACATCCACACACACACACAGACACACATAGGCATACATCTTATGAAAAATGTGTCAAAAGGATGACAAAGCTCGGATATCTTGCAAATGTCATTGATATCACATGGTTCACTTTCAAGGTCATCACCATAACTCCCTAGAATCGAAAGACACTATATTAAATATTAGTTTGCCGATAATGTCCAATGATATCATGATGGAATATATCGAAATTAAGAAGACACGAAAAAAAGCAATGGAACAAAAGTTCAAATTTTGTTCAACAGTGTTCCGCTTCCATCTGTGCATTTGTCGTTAATTAAACAAAAATTTCTTCACTATTTTCTTGAACTCAGATAACGTGGCCAACACCATAAATAATCCTCTCGGGCGTCAAAAGAAATTTGAAAATTACATTTTGAGTGTAAAATGAAGTGATTTCCATAACTTGTAAACTGTATGATAGGGAATAACACGGAAACAATGGCAGTTAAACCGGAAGTGCTTCCTTCGCCATTCTTTCTTAAAACAAGAAATCTGAAATGATGGCGGAAGTCTTCGAGTTTTCTCTTTTCCAGCCAGAGCCACATGAAAAGCAGGCCAACTAGAGTGCGGGAGAAATTGGAGGCGGAGTAAAATGGAATGCGTATAGCACAAATGCGAAACAAAACGGAGTGCAAGAGAAAATCAAAACTGGGCAAAATGAACTACGCTTTTCCTCGCCGTTGATCCGGTATATGGCAGTTGCAAATGTGGTTCAGCTTCTGTATTACAATCTGTAGTTAGAACATCGTTTTGCATTCCGGCAGGGGCGGAAAATGAGATTTGCTCCCACGAAACTGAAGAGAAATCTCCCAATGACTATTGTATCTGTAAGGAGTAAAAGTAGTCTCTAACAGATGTGGCTTTACAACCAGAGTCGAAGATGAAGGTTCATTATTCATTAATAGCATAATGAATCTGAGTATGGTGCTTGAACGTTTGAACGTTGTAGACACACTCCGCTTTATTACATATAGGCCCTTCAGTTTTTTAATACACTTGGAAAGAACATGTCAGACGGGAATTTGTTGTAAGATTTGTCAGGAAATCCGTGGAATTTTTGTACGCATTAAAATAGCTAATCATCGACAATTATAAATTGGTCACGAAAAAATTAATCAATTGTCTGCAACTCACTCAACGCAGCAGACAAAAAGTTCAAAATTAAATTTAGTGAAGGTGGACGCAATCGTCCACCCCCAAAAAACGGAGTACTATAAGATAATCTTTAGGCAGGATTATAAATAAACCTTCCGTCTAACAGATGAAACACTGAAACAATTTAACATTAAAGGTCTTCCGGCCAATTTTACTAAAATGGACGTACAATAAACGGTACTTTTAAAACATGCGATCACCGTACTGTCGGTTCAATAGTTTGATAAGGTATACAATGACAGGCAACACAGGGAGAGCAAGCCGCTGCCCATACTCGCAATCACTGTTGGCCGAAAGTGACGTTGAGCAGCTTCGTCGATGTCAACTTAATTCTTGTTCCACACGTGCAAAATCGGAAGATACGTGAAATTGAAACAACCAACTCAATACTTCTGGTGCCAACGATTTGGTTATGCGAGATTCGATATAAATGCACTAGATTCAAGGAAGTCATAAATGATCAAATTTTTACCCACTCTCTATATCTAAGCTGGAGATCACAAAACCGTGCGTAACTCGGCGGCTCTTTGGATTGATCCCGGCCATCCGAAGAGCGAACTCCTCTATAGCCGCTTTTACAGAATCCACCAGAGCATTGACTAGCACAAGGATACTGAAAGCTCTAGAATATTCGCGGAAATAGTCATATCGAAAAAATAACGAATGAAGCATCACACAAATGTTTAAAAATTCTAAAAGTTCAGTTATGCATCGTTCATATATTTGTCCTATGACATTGAAACCCCTTGCTCTTTATAGTTCATCCGTCAACCAGTATGCCGTGCATCATAAGCTTGCTCATCCCTTCCCATACAAACCCTCCAGTATTAAACAGATTGGTAATTTTGCAAAACAAAGCCTGTGATATTCCAAAATTAAAATTCATAACTTCATAGAAATTCTGGACTATGCAAAGCGGTTGGGAATCAATCCGGATGCAGAACCATACCTCCTTCCTTTGGCGAAGGAGGGCTTGATGGCAGCGTTACCAGAAGGCTGGCAACCGTGCTATCTCGAGACTCAGGATGCATGGTATTATTACCATGCTGACACTGAAATAACTACTTGGGAACATCCATTAGATGCCACATATAAGCAACGTGTCCAAGAAATGAGAATCCGACATAACAAACAACAAAATACTGGTATGCAGCATATTTTTGTTATTATCCACTTTCTTCAGCTTGAAATAACACATGGTATTCAATACCACAGTATTTTTTAATTATGAATACTACATTACACATTTGAATCCTGGCGGTCATGCGGACTCTGAATTCTCTATACCAGGGATATAAATAAGTTCGTGCATTTTTTTTACAAAAATCGCAGATTTATTCTGAAAAATTGGTTAGATATTTACGCTTCAAAGTCTTGTCCATCGCTAGCCATTACTTTTTGCAATCTTTCTGGCAAATCACGGATTCCGCGTCGAAAGAACTCGGGGCTTTTCTTGCTATCCATGAATCGATCTATTCTTCAACTTCATCAGAATTGAAGAAGTGGTGCTGGCTTTCCAGGCCATGCCCCATCGATCGGAAAAAATAGTAATCGGAAGGAGCAATGTCTGGGCTATACGGCGGGTGGGGTATTCGAAACGAAATTCGACATTTTCGGAGTACACAGAAACAATGTTGTTAACACTTCAGCGAAATCACAGATTCTGAAAAATAAAACCTAATGTTGACGCTCCAAAATGCCGGTGTTGTTAGATGAAACATCGGCACACTGAACAAGTAGCGATATCTGTTATCCAAACCGCACGAACTTATTGATACCCCTAATACTTTGAATGATACTTCCAAGATTGAAGACTTCCAAATTATTCTTATGTAACTCACGCATGAGGTATGCCTGCCAGGTGCAAATGATTTATGAATAGCATGGACTAATTTCATGATTTCTAGACAATGATTTGTCAACTACCATCGAGGAACGAAGAGTACAAAGTGATACCAGCTTACAAAAAGAACCGACGACTGCAAACTTGCCGATGCTTCAAACAAAAATGCCCACTAAATTGAAAGCATTGAAAACAGTTGGACGTGAATCATCTCGTCGGAAAAACTCAAGAAAAACGAGTAATTCGGAATCGATCAATACTAATACACCCACAGTTGAGCATAGTACTCGAAACTATGATTTGTGCTTGCATGATCCTAAATTGCATGAATCTCAGATTGAATTAAATAACTCCGAGGCCGAAATTAACTTACAAGAAATAGTAAAACGGTCAGAGTCGTCGAGTCGCAGATATGATAAGCAAAGAGAGGACTTGTCAAATAAATTCACTTCAGAAGAGAATATCATTGACATTGACAAATTAAGTATTAGTTCATTAACAAAATCCGATTCGCAGTCTCTGCTTAAGAAACCAGATAACGAAAGTAATCAAAATCAATCGAGTAATCAAAAGGAGTTGTTATTGAACGGCGGGGGAACTATGTTCCTGAAAAGCAGTCGCAGTCGCGATAGAACACCTAATCACGACGAAGACAAATCACAGGACTTCCATTTGACTAATATACCATCTGGTCTCAATGACTTGTGTAGTGATGTTATTGAAACGCCCAAATCTATTCTTCGAGAAAAATTCGATGACGATGGTGAGTGATCACTCTAATATCGATACTTTAAATGTCATATCCTTGTAGACCACTGTTGTATCTCATCAATTTGAAATTTGCTTCTTTGTTTCATGCTTGGCATACTGCACCACCAGAGGATCGCCCAATAGAAGAAGAGCGGAAGAGCGTGCGTTTCGATCTCGAAAAAGATCTGGCAGATGTTAATCTTATGTATTCTGACTTAGAGGACACTGCATGGGACTCTCACCCTATAGATAAACAGTCTGATATAAGAACATTGAAACACCAATTGGACCTAGCCCATCGCGTAGAAGGTGATTCAGATTCTTCCCATACTAATGTTAACTGGCTTGAAACTGATCTCGTAAGAGAAGGGAACGCATCCTCAAATGTTTGTGCTTCTGCCAAGATTGTGGGTCGTAGATTCTTGGTTGAAAATGTATCGGAAGCAGAGCATATGAGACAAATTCTCACTAATTATGGTTGCAATAATGATTTGTCGCATAATAAAGCGACTGATGTGAAGACATTTGAGTTGACCGGCGAAACTAAAAGTACTCCGGTCGTAAGCGCGCATGGAGACCAATGCAGTGCAAGCAATATCGTGATGATCAGTCCAAAAAGCGGCAGAAAGATCATTCTGACAACGAAGGAAGCGGCACGCAGATGTGGAAAAAGTGAAATACATACGGTCGACATAGGACAGACAGATGCGCCGACTGAACCACGTCAAGTAGTTCGCAATGATAACAAAAATATAAAAAATGTTATGTACGAAATGTGGGCACAGAATGAAATCGAGCTCATAAGGATAGGTAAAGTATTTCAAGAGCAATTGGAGAATAAAAGAAAAGAATTAGAACTCCATATCAATAAACAACAGAGTTGTATGAGGAAGGAAATGGAAAATCGGTTAATTCAAATGAAACATCAATTAGCTGAGGAAGAAACGAAGGAAATGCAGATTTTGGTTACGCAGATGGAAGGTATGAAAACGGAAAAATTACAAAAATTAAGGAGTGAATTAGAAATGTGCTATGAGAAAGAGCATCAAAATATTTTACAACAGCTTACAGCTGAATTGAATGAGCGGAAAAAAGAGGTGGTAGGGTTGAGAAATAATGAACTAAAAAGCCTAATAAGAAAATATGAAAATAATCCAATGCAAGAGAGGGTTAAAAAAATAACCGAGAACGAATTGACACGAGAGTATGATATGAAAATTGCAACAATGAAAAAAGAGCTGGACAAAGAGTTCGGTGATTTAAGAGATGCCCTCAAAATACAGCATCGAGAAAAAATTTCGGAAATTACGAAGAATCATGAGAAATGTTTAGCGGATGTTTTGAGAGACTTCAGATTGGACGTACGTATTTTTAAATGCTTCATTTTTGTTATCTTAACTTACCGATGTACTTATTGGAATGGCTCCGAAAATCAAAAGTGGAGATTTTATGTATGTGTGTTTACGTGTACGTATGTGCCGACAATTTTTGGACAACAATTTCATGCCAACGAATGACCTGATTACATATATATTGTTTTTTATCGATCCGTCTTCACACAACTGAGACCTGATTAGACTTTGAAAGAAATTCATGCACGAGTTTCCGTTGTTTTTAAATATGAAGCATGAAAATCGCCAAAAGTTTTAACCAATCATTATTTACGAAGGAAAGTTGTGATCAAGCTACTCAATGTCGCAATTGGAGTCTCTCGGTGTACCTTAGCTTCGATCAAAATTTGACTCACTTTCATGTAGTGAATTTGAGCTGTATAAATCATAAGATTTGGTGCTTTAATGAAAAAAAAAACAAAATGTAGTGAATTATTAGTTTTTGGTTAATTTTGAGTGCCGCGAAATTTTAATGACTATTGAAACTTTTGTATTCAGTCTAGATCCGAAGTTGTCCGATTACCGTCGGCGCATGCGTGTTTCTCCGCATTTGCACAGGAGAGTCTGAATGCGCGATGCGCAGTGTGATTGGTCAGTGCATCACGTGGCATAGTCGCAGGTAGCGACACCTGTTGCATTCCAGTATTCAAAATTTCATGATTCCTTTTTTTTCTCTGAAATCAGTCTCTGAACATTTAATTGACGTGTCGGAAAATCTACGAATGGGAAACAGAAATTACAAATCGGGAAGTTGTATTTGTGCTCCCAACGGGAGCAAACACACTTTCATCCCACTAGTTTTTTTTTCTATTCGAGGCCTACGATTGCTCAATCGGTTAGGTGACAAATTTGTAATTTAATTATAAGTAATTAGCATCAATATAGCGACGTTAAATAGTTAAAAAAAAATCCCTACTAACTCTGTTTCTAACATTATAGGGGCACTCATCAAGGAAAGTATACGAGCAACAACTAAACGAAATTCACTCTGATCTTTCACGAGGCATAGACAAGAAGACAGAGAAAATTCCGGATCATGCCATTCGACAACAAATTATAGACTTTCAAAAAATCCGATGTGAAAAAAGATTATTAGAAGATAAATATAAAGTTTTAAAAGAAAAATACTCAAGACTAAAGAGCGAAATTCGAGGAGCTATGGAAAGACGAATGAAGCGAAGGGAGAGCAATGCTATGGCCTCCGAAACTGAAAGATCGGCTTCCACTAAAACACAAACGAAAAAAACGAATTCAGGCCACCATAGGTAAGTCTCGATGTTCCATCCTTCAACTGCACACACACACACACACCTACCTTTTTGAAAATCCGTCGGATGCCCTGTCGGAAATTTAAAAATGTAATTTGCGCATTTGGAACTGTACTCACTATCCCTTCATTGGTTCAACCTCGTTATCTCAGAATCTTTTGCCATAGTTAATTTTCAATGGTTGCTACACACCTTACACGATGATTTTGTAAAATATAATTCACAGCTTAGAGCCAGCAACTATTTACCCCTCAACCAATTTGTCGAAATTAGATACACTATCGCCATACCATTCGTTAGAGTGTATCTCTACATACTCGTACTATGATTCATTGTAGTAGAACGTCGTCGCAGAATGTAAGTTCGAAGTCAAGAGCAATTACCAGTGACAATCACAATGCTGAAGATGACACGGAACAAAACCGACTACTCCTAGCATTCCGAAGTCGTGGTGATCAGAGTGCAGTAAAATGTGAATCGGACGATCCCACAACAGCCAGTGAAACTATGAACTCGGATTTACTCGAAAAAAGAAAAACTGTTGTTGATAAAGCCCCAAGTGCTTCTGAAATTTCCCACAGGCAGATCAATATTAATAACACAAATAATAATGATAATAGTATACAGAATCCCGTGGACAATATTAGAAAACAATTGGAGAAGTTGGAAGATTTAGGTGATCAACTTCCTAGTGATGACACTGCATATACTTTGCGATATCCTTTCAAGGATAAAGGTGAGTTTAACCCGATAATTTGGTTAACTTTGAGGTCTAGGTCCAAAGCGAGCAAGAACAACTTTGTAAGATGATTTTATACTTTGAGCAAAACAAGGATGCATAATCATAAATTGTATGTTATAGCACCAGTAAATGCATCATCGGAGTTGGAATTCTTTCGACATCGCATTCATGTTGAAAGAGACTCCATTAAACGCGCACAGGAGGCCCTAAGAATTCAACGTAACATCTTTCAGGGGAGACAAAGAGTATGGAAACAACGGAGTACCAAAGCCACATTAGAACAATTAATTCAGGTACAATTTACATTTGTGCATAGATGTATGCAAAGATTAAACTTATCATAATTTCACACCAGAAATGGTACTAAAATATGGAATCACCAGAATCAGCAGTATATTCAGGAAAATTAAGATATATATTGCCGTTCAACTGCAAGCGTCATTTTTCCCACGTTGAAAATAATTATCTTCTATATATAAGTCACAGGAGGCTGGGCTGAAATGTCGCCAACGTCTGTGTAAATTTATAGGATGTTTTTTTGAACGCGACACAAGTAAATCGATTTTATAAATAACCATTCGCCGGGTAATGCAGGTATTACTTATACCACGGGACTCATCGTCAACTTATGATCACAACGGGGCTACACTATATACGAAAATATTACATTAACTTTTAAGAAAGTCCTCGTTTCTTTCCTCATTACCTGGCTTTCTTCTGGAGTGTCCCTCTATAGACTCCGATAGATAGAAATTTGTTGCACTCGACGATGTGGACAATAGTGAAATAAGTCTTTAAACCCACTTTTTTACGTACGAGTTCGGGCGCGCATGCTTCGCCTGCGCATTTCCTTTTTCCGCCGCACTGACTGGTGTCGCGTCGGTTTCGATCTTACGCTTTTCGATAATTTCGATATATATCGATATTTTCTTTGATCTCTCCTTCGTGCTATAGAGATCATTTCCTCGAATAAATCCGAACCTTACCGCTCGCAGTATATATATAGCTAATTTGATGTTTGCTTAAAGAACCTTCATTATTGCACAGGAGGAACGAGAACTATCTGAAATGGAAGTGGATCTTCATCGGACCAGAAGCCTCCTTGGAGAAAAAATAATCCATTTGAAACATTCTGAGAGATCACTCAATAGACTGGTGAATGCAAAGAAAAATGGGAATCACAGTGTCACATTGACAAATGATGAATTGACGTTGAGTGATATTTCCAGTGCCAGCAGTGGATTCAGTTCCACCGATTTTTGTGCAGATACGCTCGTTGGTAAGATGTTCAGTGTTTTGTATCTGTCGTTAGCATTGTCATGGACATAGATTGTATGCTAGTGATGTCGTCACTCAATACATGTTTCGCTTTCAAAATATCACTCATTCTCTTATATGGGATAGAGATATGAAGAAAAAAGACTTTTAGATTTCAGTCAATATTCAAAGCTCAAATTAAGGCAGCAGGAGGTGTGCAACTAATGTATGTCTTCTATTTTTTATTGAAGAGCATTCTGTATGGTTATTACATTCGATGTTCCGGTCTATATATATATTCATTTTCGAGATATCTTTTTGTTACGGAGGAAGACCACTTGTTCTTCATCGTTAGGTACCCGACTATTACTCAAAATAAATGAGAAACCAGTTTTTAGACAAAGAACTCCTGTCACAGATTGAAAATATTTCTTTCCAGTTTTTTTCATAATATCTTCAGTTTTTAAACTCCAAAAACGTTCCATTCTATTCTAGACCTAAAATTAAACCGTCTTTATGGTCGACATGTTGCCATGTTTTTCGAATGAACATAATATGCACTGATACTCTAAACCCGGCTCCATGAGCTCAAATTCACTGCAAAAATACTTAGAACTAGTAGTGTGAGAATGTAGGTGCCTCGGTCGCGGCACAAACAAAACTTCCAGAATCGGTATTTCAGCAGAGCGTACTAAATTTATTCTTCTCCAATATACCCCGGTTAATCAGTGTGACCCTTATTTGTGTCATAATGAAAACTGGCAAATTTGAGAATTCTAAACTGACTCATTTATGAAGCAGATAATTATGAATATTTGAGTAGACGCATGGTGAGCATGAGGCTGAGACTTATGCGCGTTACTTGAGTGGTAGTGAGATGCCAATAGGGGTGCGCCCACCATAAAGACGCTAACTTCAATATTTTACCCAGTGGAACAGTATAAACAATTGCAATTGTTAATAACATTACATATACTGCACGAATGCCATCCAAAATGTAATCCGCTTATTACATACATAATTGTTGAGACGGCCATACCTCCTTAATTATGCAAATTATCGAAAAAAGTCATCCTACATAACATACGTATTTTTATATGGGGAACAACTTTTCTTATATGAGTTTCGCCCTAACTCTAACAGTTTATGCAGTCGAACATTATAAACAATTAAAAGTGTTAATAACAATATATGTACTGGACCAATTCCATCCAAAATCTAATTAGATCTAAGCTACGTGAAGACGCTTCGGTTCAAATAAAAAATTTGACCACATACATACCTAGCTACACATACCCACATACACATACAGACAGACAGAGATATCTAAAATAGTCTACAAATGTTAGAAAAACCTTGAAACGTGAATATCCTACGAATTTTTTATTTTTATTTTCGGGGGCATTACAATAACTTTCCTATATCGGGGAAGTTAATGAGTAAGTCACTGCGCCTCAATGCATGACTTCAGATTGCGAGTAATGGAGATGCCTCTCAGAAATTAGAAATGACTGTGTGAATTCTCCAAGGGAGTGAATTCTCCAAGGGAACTTGAGTGTTCTCTTGTTTGTGTTGTACACATTGATGATGTTGAAGGTGCTCTGATACTTCTGTACCTTGACGACTCAGCAATCTTGGCGGACTCGCATATTACAACGAATCCTTGAAGCACTTCGGCACTACTGTGGTTTGAATAAGTTGGAAGTAAATGTTTCGAACACTGAGTTGATCGTCTCCAAGAAGTCGAAAAAAGTCACTATTTCGACGTACATAGTCCCTGCATCAAATTGTACTGGTTTGAAGTTTCTAAAACTTGTGTAAGGAGTAAATCGGTTGACAAACAGTGAAGTTATTCAATGTTACACATCGGAGGAACCGATGGCGCTGCATAATAAGCTCTGAGTTGAGTTACAATTCGTCTCAGAAAATCTCAAATTGTATTTATTTCTTATGTTTGTTTCTATCACTCGATGCAGAAGTCGCAGGAAATTTAAACTTTCCAATGACTGCCAAATTTGAATGATTTTTGAAAACATATTACATTACATTACACTCTCGATGCAAAAAGGAAAATTCGGTGCTTGAAGTTGTGCAATATTGAACTACATTCGGCTACTTTTTACTTCCAGGCATATGTCTGTCTCTACAAGGCGATTATGACAGGGCTAACGATCCAGCCTATGATATGCATGTGCTCTAAGCTCCAAGAGAAAACGATCACTGTATTGAATCCACACGAATAACTGCTGCAAACCTGTAGAAAACAGAAAGTCCCCAAACCAAATGAACTTCTCCGCAAAGAGAATCAATCGCCGGGCAAATCTTGATCTTCTAGCCCACCGTGCAGACTGGAAACATGATCTTGGAACGCATCGAGGAAATAAAGATAAGCGAACTGAAGGAAAAGCATAGCTGGTAGCCACGGTAGACATCAAGAATGCCCTCAAAATAATATTCGGAAAACTTGACTAAGAATGGTTGGGCTAAGCTATTTGCGGGGGGATGGTAGCAAGCTCCTTCATTCACAGAATCATGAATAGGGACACTTAGAAGGAATCATGAAGAGTATTGGTTGTCGTCAGCACACAGTCGTCCGGTCACCGAAAGCACGCCTAACGCATCACTTCAGATAGATTCCTTGGGTGGACGAGACAGCTGCTATTTGACGCGGATGCTTCCAGAAAGCGGGTACTTCAGGGACTACCTGCATAGATGTAAAAAGTGATGACAACGCGAATCATGTTTTCTCTGTATGTCCACAGTCCATTCCTTATCACTTTCACGAAACTGCAATCTCCGAGAGCATTGTGGAGGCGATGGTCTCACCAGAGGAATGCTCATATACCAAGTTTTCCAGCGTCGTCACGTCTGATAGAGTTGCACTGGAACGAGCGACAGAAGAAGTAGCCGATGTAGAAAGATGAAAGCTCTTTTTAATCATCTGAAGGAGAAGTGGCGGCTACGAAACTGCCCTCGGAGGTTGACCACCTCCCTATTTGATTTTCCAATAGCACACATAAGCTGAAGTTTTGGACAAATTGCATTATAATAGCAAGTTCATGTAGAATTGTGAAAATGGTGTAGGTCCCTAAGCGTGAAAGTTAGGAGGTGAGCGACGGTCATGAGAAGGCACTCGACCCGTTGGAAGGGGGATTGCTAAAAGTTTGATGACATTATTTCGTAATTATTTGAACATATTTTCTGTCATTTGCAAATTTCGAGGTTACTCGCTGTATGTATGGAAACTCACGAAGCATGAAGAAATACATATTTCTTCTCCATGATTTACTGATAAAGTACCCTTCATAATGAGTAATGTTACGCCAATTGAAAAAGACGAAGAAGTCATTCCATACCTTCTCAAGCTTTTTCAAATCGAAAATCTTCTATGAAACTTTGAGCAATTCTTTTTTTTCAGTGAGAAGAACAGTCTTTCATGGGGGTATCTTCTTGTTTAACCCTCAGAGTCAACACAGATGCGAATTTGCACCACCCAAGATTTCAAATGTGCCCCGACGCGAGAAATTTTGTTTTGGTTTTTCATATTTTATATTAGTTTTATGATAGTTTGAGTGAAATTATAATAGGCTAAAATAACTCCCTTTTACAAGTGACCAAAAACCTGAAAACCAAATTTGCACCTGTGTGGAGTTCCCGTGACTCGAATGAGGTGTGGAGACTGAGGGTTAGATATCACCATGGATTCCCCAACTTCCTGAAAAGTATGAATGATTGAATAAAAATCCTCGTTTCTACAAGCCAATAGAACGGTTTACTCATTATCAACGAATGGATGCGATCGACAGATTGGTTGTATCAAATGCCCATTCATTAATAGCTAGCGTCTTGACTTGTCGCAAGTATGGATTCGTTAACTATTGACCAATCAGTTTGCCTGGCGGATCCGCGAATTGCCATGGGTGGGAGAAGTGGGAGGGGGAGGGGGGGTGTACCACCCACCTCAGATGACCATAGGTGATTTAGACCACCCTTACCACCTACCTTCCGCCGGCCCTGACTTTGCCATTAATTAATAATAGGTAACAAGCCTCGGTAATCACAATTATATATATTATATATTATATATTATATATTATATATTATATATTATATATTATATATTATATATTATATATTATATATTATATATTATATATTATATATTATATATTATATATTATATATTATATATTATATATTATATATTATATATTATATATTATATATATTAGCTGGCGGGTTGCAAACTGCTTTGAAGTCATGGTGCAAAATTCCCTCGCAGAATGGAGCAGGATAGCCCACTCCAATTAAGATGAAACACAAGCAACGAAAAGTACTTTTCATTTACAGCTGCTGAAAGTGACGAAAAGGGCCTCGTTTCGCACAGAAATTAGTACACAAAAAAGGACTTTCCAAACACGAATGTCAAAAATATTTTTTTATATATAACTAATGAAGAAATCAAGTCCCCTTAAAAAATATAATGATCGAGGACAAAGCTGTGAAACAAGAAGAAAGTAAAAAATAATGAAATAGGAAAAATAAAAAAATCTCGAGAAACGTACTTTTGAATGACAATGTCCGTCGACATCATGTTTCCGTATTTCTTGATTTTTAAATTTCAATCCTATCGATTGGGGTTTTCAATGTTTAATTTTTCTGCATTCGCTACTCAGGAAACGCCCACACACATATCAATAATATATCTGCATTCACATCGGAACTTGATTCGGACACCCGCAAATTGACCCTGCAGAATGCTATTCAAAAATAAAATAATGTACACCTGTGACAAAATATATATGTCTGCAGCTCCTCTGGCGGGTCCACTCATATTTTCTCCTTATGAGCGAATATGATAAGCATCACCGAAACTTTACGGAGCACATCCATTTATTCATGCGCATTCCAATAAATCATGTGCTCAATTTAGACTGTAAGTGAGCATCAGCTCATATTGAGCAGCTGGAAAATCGTCAAGCCTTTTAAAAATTTTAACAAATGTTCTACGACATAAAAAAATATAGAGAGTATTATTAACATCGAGATTCGGGATAGTTTCACGAGCTCGTTATCAATCAAAATAAGCATAATTATTATTATCGCATTGCCTTCCTCATTAAGTTTGGGTTTTGAATAATGAGGTCGTGCGTTTTCTCCATTTCAAGACATGTAGCGAAAATTTGAGGATTGATGGAATTTCGAAGCCAAAAGGATGTGGTACATGAGAACATTCATTTGGTCAATTCCTCCTTTCAATTATTATTTGGGCTGAACCGGATCAGTGTCAGAAATTGATCCTTCACGTACGGGGTCCATATACGTATACCCAGGGAATTTTCTGTTCCAGTGCCCGGCGTCGGTATAGTATACCGACCTGACGGCGGGCTGTCCATTAGCAATTTTGACGAAAACTATTGAAACTAGATCAAATTTGCGAAAAGAGTGGGAAAGGTTAAGTTTGTTTGTGCCTTAATATTTCATAAAAATGTTTTTAATGTTTTTATTGTCTAATAAACTTTAGAAGTACAAGTTTTCTCTTGAATAATTCAATCTAGCCTCGTCATTGAAAAGAATCAACCGTTTGCAAGCTGGATAATTATTACTATTATAAATAAAACGAATATGAAAGACCATCTCGGTAACTACAATTCTAAAAAATTATATGAAATGAGAGTGTATAATAAAGTCAGAACCATGAGAAATTATTTTTCAACTCAACAATATTTTGTTATAATTTTTAACCACTCGGAAAGTCAGTTTGCGCCACTTGTAACATTGAGCTCCGGGCCCCGCTCGCTGAGACAAACCGAGCGGTAGCGGCCCCGTACCTGAAGGGTTAATCGAATGAAAATTTCGAGGTTCATAAAACATCCAAACTCATCACTGAACGTCATAGCAACAATATTCCACCCCCCCCCCCTCTTCCTCAATCCCGTCACATTCTTTGGGATGTCGTTTTCATCAAGATATGACAGTTCCTGTCAATAATGTACAAAGTAATGTAGTTGATATTTTGCAAAGTTGATAGATTCAATTTCAAACATTCAAGTTTTTTTTTAAAACACAGGTTTCGGAGCTCCTAATATTCACTCAAACATCTTGTCACACCTAACGGCAAAACTACCATCCGCCACAACACAGAATATTATAACTCAGTATGGACTAAGCGGCGGATTCACCACGAGTGTTGGCACGGTGGAGCGCACTACCTTAAATTTAACTGAAAAAACCAGAAATATGCGAGATTGGTTGCGACAAACGCGTATGCAGTCAACCAATCCCGTTAGCCCGGAGCAGACAACACTCTAAAAGATTGTTGGACGCATTGTTGCATTTAATCAAATATTTGAAGAATAGTAAATTGTTACCAATATTTATGGCCGAGCATAAATTTGGAAAGTTAATAAGAAAATTCTATGTCTACATGCCTACTTTGAACTACATTGTGATGACGTATATGATTATAGAGTACATAGTTATTTCATTCTATATCCAATGATCAATCGTCTAGTAGACCTTCAGTCAGTACTTTTGATCACCCAAATAGTTCAAGCATAGTACCCACATATTGAATAATTAATTATGGCCAGGCGCCAAAAGTTGAATGAAACTAATGATTCAATCGTATGCGAATTTCAATCGAAGAATAAATCTACAGACATTTTCAGGAATACAAAGTAAAGAGTACTTTTCCTGCTTTCTTCGTGATGTAGAAGTATTGCCCGAAAAATTGAGTGAATTTCAAGATTAAAGCATTCGTATCCAAGACGTCTCGACCATACAGGCATTACACCAATCAGTCTTGTATCTTCGAACATGACTTTCAGATTATTCGCATTTGTCTAGGTAAATCACTTAGTTCTGTAACATTTATATGCAATTCTCTTTCAAGTTTTGTTAAATGTACTTGTACTTCAAGCAAATCTCAAATTACGTGCTTCCCAAAATGTATGTACTTCCAATTGTATAATGTTTTAATGACAAATATAATATCAATAATAACATGCAATCAGTATCACGGGAACTTTATTTTTATTCTTATGCGGCATGAGCCAAAATAAACAACCAATGATGCTTTTACAGTACAGTCAACTCCCCCACCAGTGCACGTCCCACAAGTTGATGGATCCCTATAGTCAGTATCGTCATGACCCCATCACTCACTATCTCCTCAAGCGCGGCCTCCCCACCACTATGCAAATGGTTCCGCGTGACTTATTCTACTTCACTGCGCTTACTAGCAACCGGGAGTGGGAGAAGTAGGGGAGGGTCACTTGTGGGACAGGGCGGTGCAGTGTCCGGTCCCGCGCAGTCCACTAGTGGGAGAGTCGACTGTATCGCGATCTGATTCAGACTTTTATGATTTTCCATCATTTGGGTTAACTAGAATTTTTTTAGCAAAATTAGAAGAAAAAAAGCTGCAGACAATTATTGTAAATTTATCCAAAGCACTTTATTATTTTGCGGTTGAATACAGATAAATGAATATCCAAGTCTATCTTTCGTATTAACTTCCTCCGTTGCAGCTGATTAAAACCTCTATCATTCGTATGAATTCTGTAATATCTCCGGGAATACGTTACAGTTATGATATTGCCTCTCACAGGCATCGCCGCTGTTTTCGAAGATTTCTGGCTTCGGCAACCACGAAGTGAAATCGAAACGTCGGATGATAAACGGATTATGGAGAGACCCCTGCACAGCTGATAAAATTGGTGAAGTTTTGCATAATAACAACTTAATGCATTGTGAATCCAATCCATCAACTTCATCAATTAGTTGCTCCAGAAGACCAGGATTTTGTGCTTGGGTTACCAAACTATGAAGCTGAAAAAAAGAGGAGAATCACTGCGAATATAGTTAACTTAGCAATAACCATTATCGAAGCAAGCAGTTATTATCTTTCACATTTTGTGCCTACTCAACTATGTCTCATTCTTTTACAAATTTAAAACGCTAAATAATGTTTAGGCTCAACTATAAACTGAAAATTATTGTATATCTGAAATGCCATAAAATTACAGATTTTTCTAACAATATTTCTGGAAGCAGAATTCTTCGCTCGTTTGAATTTTCCCAGAAGCAAAGTCATCTATGGCATCATAGCGATCACCGTAGGTTCCAGGTGATTTCAATTTTTTCAACTCTCAACAATGGATGGGAAAATTACCTTTGGATTTTTCGAATTCATTATAAATTCCAATGCATTGAACTCATTACGTTGCTCTTCTGCCGAAATATTCTGGTGTTTTGTGGTTATATTGAAGAGCGAGCTAATCTGTGAAAGAAACATTAAATCTTATCATTACCATACATTCAGATTAATCTTAACAAAATGGTTGCATCATTGTAGTTCAGCCAGTAGTTTCAGCAGGAACAACCAGTCTGGTGATCACGCAGTTGTTCCTTTGCATTGTATTATTACGAATCGCCAGTGGCACGTGCTTCGCACGCGTATTTCCTTTTTCCGCCGCACTCACTGGTGTCGCGTCGATTTCGTCCTTACGGTTTTCGATAATTTCGATATACGAGGCCGGTGGCGCGTGGTTCGCACGTGCATTTCCTGTTTCCTCCCATTGACTGGTGTGGAGTTGGTTTCGGTCTTACGGTTTTCGATAATTTCGACATATATCGATATTTTCTTTCGTATCTCCTTTTTACTATAGGAATATCGTTCGTTTCCTTCGCCTCTTCTTTTTAGTGTAGGCATCAGGATGTTGCATTAATCGATGTTGTTTTTAGAAAGTATTCCTATAGTAAAAAGGAGAAACAAGAACAACTATCGAAAATCTCGATGATGTCTCGATATGTATCGATACCGCGTAGACCGTAAGACCGAAACCAACGTCACACCAATCAGTGCGGCGGAAAAAGGAACTGCGCGTGCCCAGCACACGCCACCGGTCTTGTCCACATAAATTGTACAGGATTGAACGCAAACAGACACACTACGACTTGCGATCTGTGTTTCTCTCAAAAGTTATTCAACATTCTCATACCGGAAAAACTGATGGCGCACCCGGTACAGTGCCGGAAGTTTGGCACTGTGGACGCCAATGCTTCCCACGTGGTACACGTGGCTTCAATCCCCGCCGGTTCCACTTGTAAATTTATGGTTTCTTCAGTAAAAAATAGAGGCGGAAGAAACTATCGATATATATCGAAATTATCGGAAACTATAAGGACGAAATCGACACGACACCAGTCACCGCGACAAAACGGGATATGCGCGTGCGCAGCCGGACTGGCAGTAGAAAAGGTCGGGATTATTTGGCTGGCGGCACTCGGGTAATTGACATTTGTGAGGATCCTTGCAATAGAATCGCTTAACATTTGAATTTTCTATAAAGAGATTATAAATATGCATGATTTCAACACAATAACATGCACTGACGAGAATTTACAGTATACAATCTGCTTTTACAGTACAATTAAAATTTAAATTACCACATGTGCAAGGAAAATAGCACTGTTGACAGCCATAGCTGCAATTCTTGTTGAATCCAAACCGAGGAGGTGTAAAAAAGCAGAGGCTACATTGCCAGAATCCATAGGTTTTGATTGTTTATTCAATTCATTTCCTTCTCCGTTTTTTAGCTTATTTATTCTATGCTCCAGACTTCCGGATACTAGGTCGGCGATTTCTTTCGCAATAGCAAAATATTTTCCGCCGTATTTCGTCTCATGATTACTGTCTTCGGGGTTACCTGCAAATAGTAATAATTACTGGAAATAATTCATGGTAATTGTAAAATAGCTGCAGTATAGATAGTTATGATAAAATTAATATTGTTTCCTTCAGTTATGGAAAACTTTCGGATAGAAGAAAATATTGTTTTGTTCCGAACTGGCAACTTTTTTTTACTTTAACTCGGTCCCTCGAAAGGGACTATTAGGCACCCATCCGTACAGCTGGGACCGACCTTCGCCATTCAAACGTCAGCATTTCTAACCACATCGTAAAGCTTCAGAAACCCCCCGTGCTACGATAGCGGACGCCAGTGATGGAACTCACCCTCTGAGTAATACTTAGCACCATCCGCAGACTATACTTGTGATGCGCCATAATTATGCAAGTTATGGGAAAAAAATCATGAATGATCAAATCCATATTTCTAGATACAGAATATTTATATTTCCATAAACACTTTTGCCTATCTGTAAATGATGTTTACCGTATTATAAGCGTTGTTAATTAGTTTTCACAATAGAAATGCTGAGAACATTTTGTCTAAAATCTAAATTACCTCGGAGTCTGCTCAGGACATTTTGATTCCGACATGTACACACACACACACACCCACACACACACCCACACACACACGCGCGCGCGCGCGCAGAGTCAATATATAATCGTGCTTACCTGTATTTTCAATCGCAAGTACTTCTCCTTTTTGCCTTAACACAAGTATCGAGTAAAGACAGAAAATAATCGACATCGCGTCAGAGATTGCCTGTCCACAATTCTAGGTAGCTGCTTCCAACTGTCCTAACGGGTATCCGCACATTGTAGAACTTATATCTGCGTAGAAAATTTGAAAAGGAAACAAGGTGATGAACTTCACGCTTTGCTACTCAACTGCAAAGTCATCAGTACGTGGTTGTGGCACTCATAAAGCAGATTTTAATTCAATAGCTTGTGAATAAAACAGAAAAAACCTAACTCTGCTATCATGTTGTTCGTGAAACATTGTCCGTTATTCTTCTTTACGATAATTGTCTCATCCGTTGGATTGGAGAAAGGGATAGATAGCCCATCAAAGGAAGTGCGCACTCTAAGTGAACTGCCTATGACTAAATTGATGCAAATAAAGCTGAGCTTAATTGGTGACATAGGTGAGCAATTTGTGTACTGATAGTTTACTAGGGATTAGTGATTTCAAATTACTGACTTTTAGATGATGATAATGTGGAGAACGATCTCGAAGGGAGAGCTGTGTTTTCCCATCCACTGTTATCTTCGTACAAAGACAATAGTAAAACGATACGTCGTCATGGCGAGTGGGAAGAAACTGGCAAAGATACAAAAATATCAAAAATATTTCAATTAGCCGTAACTACACTTTCATTTCTTGCATTCGGTGGATATCTTATAACTTTAATCATCACGGCCATTCGACGGAACGCTCTGGCAGCCAATACAGGGAACGTTATAGTATTTTCGGTAAGTGGCATTGACCTTATTAATTATTTCCGTATAAATATAGTGAGCAAACTTTATTTGTTAGTTCAATCAGTTAGACACAATGAAGAAATGAAAATCCAAAACCCAAAAATCATTCCAAAAGCAAGTCATAAGCCCGAATGCGCGTCAAATTCAAATTTGACATTTGAAGTACCAATATCTTTTCCGAAGTTGAAGATACTGTTAATCAAATAATCATTGATTCTGAAAAAATGAGAGCTTTCGGTTTTCCAATTTAGAGCAACCATCTTTTATGTTTTCTGTAATTATCGCGTACATATAAAATTTTTTCGTATCGCCTAGTACTTTTCCTCGTTCGGGGATTGATATTAACCCTGTTCCGAACCTGGAAAAGTAAAAGTCACTACGGGAAAAATGCTGTCCAGGGTGTCATTCTGGGGATTTTTGCTCGCAAAGTTTGCGCTCGAGGCGAAGCCGAGAGCAGGCAAAAGCGCGAGCAAAAATTCCCAAAATGACAGTCTGGAAATATACTATCTCAACACTGGACAAAATATGGAAAACACTCGAAACTTAATAAATTAACAGAATGTCAACAAATATTTCGTGTATATGACTGTCAATAACTACATAAGTTATGACAACTTGAACGATTATCATACTCTTGAAAACTAAACCTAAATCGATATCTCAAATATTCCCCTGCTTGCACTTGATGGAATTATTAAAATGTCAATGAAAGAACTAATGGACCAAAGATTTTGGGTCATAGGAATAACATGGTTCATCCAATGAATGGACTTAGATATGTATTTCAGTTCATCAAATCACATTCTTTTCAGAATCTGCAGAGTTTAACAAAATACAAACGCCCAAAGAGAACAGCGGCCATCATGGATACAATGCTAAATGATTCAGCTTGCGATAAATTTTATCAAGGGATGATCATGATATCAGAAGGATACGTAAAGTACACTGACTTCAAGTAAATTGTTGCTTTCACCTCTATGAGGATTAAGCTATTTCAAATGTTCCTAATTCCCGTCCTTTTTCCAAATACCTGTTAATGCATGTAGAATAAGAAATGTGTATTTAGTAAAGTGAAATGCAAGTCCGGACTGTTTAATCAATACATAGATTGTCGCCATTTTAAGGACAAGGAGCTTCAACTACAGTTCCTCCAATAAATGCAGTAGTTTCTATTCAACATCCCAAAATATTTATCCAAAAACAGATCGGAAATTTATAGTCCTCACAAAATAGAATACCAGATAAATCAAATACAGAAGAATCTTCTACATGTCTTCTAAACATCTGAAACCAACGCAAAATGGTCCTAATCATTCATTCATTTTTTGAACAATTTCGGCACTAAAAGATAATAACCGAATGCTTCATAGCGCTTCTCTACATGAGAGTCACAACGCGCTAGTCCATAGCAAGCTTGTATTCATTGGTGTAATGGAAATACGTCTGGTTTCTCACAAGAGCGGGAAGGTTGAATTTTCTGTCATTTCATACCATATTTTTCCCACCCCTCGCCGGAAAGTTCGTACTATAATCTGAATCTCAGGCTGCCATGAATCTTCGATCAGTGAATTTTGCGCTCTCAGCATCATCGGCATCCACAACAGCTTGAGTTCTTGGTAAAATATTCGTGAATCCAAATTCCAACGAGGATTAATACCACGGATATTTGGGGCGTGTCCAACCCGAAAGCTATGGAGTAAAATAAAACTCGCACAGCTGTCATCTAGATGTCAATGATAAGAATAAGCGGTCAGGGCAAATGGGAATGTGTGACGTCAAGTCGTTAGAAAATTAGTGCTACACAACGAATTTTTCCGGCATCCTTCCTGTACTGTGACGCTCGAATTCTTCGAAGTTCGCATCTCCAATTAATCGAGACTTTTATGGGTTTGTATGACGAGCCGCAGATTCCCTACTAAATTGTTGTGGATTTCTGCATCTTATTAGGCAAACCCATATATGGTTAATCCTTAGGTGGTCTTGCTATAAGCCCACATGGAGAACAATATATAGACGGAATATATAAGGACAGAGAGAGATAATAGAGACTACCACTGTCAACGGAACGGTTGCGCGTGACAGACTTCCAGATATTTCGAGATTCTGACAGTGTCTTTTTATAATAGGATAAATCGTCGAGTTAGCAAACCAATTTTGACATAAAACCCTTGGCTAAGCCGAATAAAGGCCAGGGCCTCAGGTAGCCCATAATCAAAACCACAGGTAACCTATACAGCGTCGACGTAGGAGTCAAATGCTAAAAAAGCACGACCACTAAACGGCGAACCCATCGAAAGCGTTAAATATTTGCACACATATTTATGTCCTAGAAGATGTATCTTCAGTTATGGATCAGCATCTATTCTTTTCCATGTTGCAGCATTACCCAGCAAGACCTTGAGTCTTATAGGGATTACAAATAAAAGTTTCAAAGGAGGTCTTGAAGACTACTGGTGTTTGTTTACGTCAAGCTCTTGAGACAATAGAGCATGCCTATACACAACGATGACAAGATAGAAATCGAATTAAATTTCACTCTCTCCTACAAGGAATAAAATTGCCCCTGAAGATGACGCCGCATGGGGTATTCGAAACGTTGGGCTTTATAACTCGAGTATTTACCTTATTGGATTGAAGCATGTCACAATGCTTCATCGCTTCGACCGAATAGGCCAATATCTCCATTGAATTTATCATCACGGTCAAAGAACTTTTCAAAAAGTACAAATAGAAGTGGAGGAAAGGATAAACACCCACACACACATGCGGACACGTTGAACTTTATTGAGAGACATTTTAGTACACTTAAAATCTGTGTATGGAATAACAAACAAATCTAGGTTTATGCTAATTAAAATCACTTCCCAACATCGGGAAATTGGTAATATAAGAATGCACAAAGGAACCAATTATTCTATTTTATCCTGGAAATTTTCACGGAAAATTCTCCATTGGACATTAAATTCTCACAAAAAATGTATTATAAAAAAAAACGGAAGCTGCAAAAAATAATGATTACTGGTGAAATTACGATGATGCACAGTCATACTATTTTGAGATATCAGACATTGTGGCACATCGAGCACGACATAGGACATATTGTAACAGATCCTACGGAAATTTAGCATGCTCATCTAATTTTTCTAGGGCATAATGACAACTCATAGAGGAATGTATGAAATGCGTCGAAAAAATAGAAATTTTTACTAATTTCGACAAAGTCTTTACATCGTTTGTACTACTTTTTGACAGATTCTGCACTGTATTTTTATTTGTAGTTTAATCAATTGCATAAAAAAAAGCGGTTCCCACAGCAATATCATTAAAGCGAATCAGAATTGACACAAACACGGAGAGAAGAGAATGATATAGTACCTTGCTAACTATTACTCAGATTTTGTCCGCCAAAAAAATCGACGTCTTTAATTTCTTCGGGAAAGTAATTTACGCCAGTAAAATCTTTGCGCGTCATATTGTGATCTGCCTCAAAATCTGAAAAAAGCAGAAGGACATTTTGTATACAAAAGCTGCTCTACTATGTGCAATATCCACAGTAATTTCCATTTGCACTTTTGTAATTGCTTGACAAACTTCCCTGTATCTTTGGAAAAATGTCAACACCTATTTCCGACAGTTGAGATAACTCCTCAGTTCTTTGAGTATTAGTAATAACGAAATGAATTCGCACGTCTTTCTGATCCTGATTATTCAAGGATTACTGTGATATGGCAATCTTACAGCTGCAATAGGTTAAAAGAGCTTTTCCTGAATATAGCTAGGAAATGAATAAATGAGCAACTAATACCTAATTTTGCCATGACTTCCGTAGGTAAATTTCTCAGATGCACAGGGACAGAATACTGAGCTCCTTCATGTTCAGCCACAAATCTCTGTGCAGCTCTCAGAGCATCCTCCATCAGTCTGCTTTTAGGGGCTCTTGCGAGGTAAATGGCGCATTGAGCAAGAAGAACATCGCACTCTGCCACTCCTATCATTTTACAAGCATGCATGGTATGCACTGCAATCCTCATAGCTTTTGGATCCTCAAGCCCGATATCTTCACACGCCATCCTGACCATTCTCCTTGCGATGTACACTGGATCTTCACCTCCAGATATCATTCTTGTTAACCAATATAGAGATGCGTTCTCATCACTGGCTCGGACGGACTTATGAAGAGCTGAGATTATATCATAATGTTGATCACCTCTCCTGAAAATAAGACAATAGCATACATAATACCACCCGTAATGATGATAATCAACCGTGGGCGGCAATAGGACTAGGAGGAGTGTAATCTGTGAAGGAAAAGCAAAAGTTTGCATCACGTCACTTAAGTAAAGTAGGTTAAGTCTGTATATGATTTAATCTGAAATATTATGAGCGTCACAGCTCGCATGAGCAAAAAATCTGCGAACTTGCGCTACGATCATCACACGCTGAATATGGCAAATCTTTGTCTCATCGAGAAAACCAGTGCAGGAGTGGGAACATTGTTCATCCCTGAACATATAGAGGAGGCCTTGTAATCTAGACAAATCCCAACAACCTTCATACCGACCCCAACACCGCATTGACCCTATTTGGAAGGCCGTCCTCCTAGTCATTTTATTGAGCAACTGACCAATTGAATGAAGCTCTAATTCTCACCCTGACACCCACTAGTTTCACTTTGTCATCCGAAAAGGTAAGAAAGGTAATTAGAGCAATTACAAGATATTTCATTACGATTCAACCTCCCCTGCTTATACATACTTGTGAACTTGCTCCAACGGAAACGACCCTAATTTCAAGATTGTCTTAAAATCGTAGGCGCGCCTCAGAGACCCTATGTTACTGTGAAACAGACACGAAGCGTGTTTCTGGTCAATCTAACTAATAAAGAGCACCACGTCGCACTGACTATGAGTAGAAATATTCGTGAAATTACATGCATTTCCATTTAGACATAAAAGTTACCGGTCATAAAGCATGTGAGTCTTCTTTAAGTTCTCTCGGATATCCTCCACAGATATAATAACAAGATCATGCTGGTGCTCCGTTGCTTTTCTATCAGGAACAATGGACTGGACAGCGAGTTCCAGGCCTGCAAGAGCAATTCGTGCATCTCCGTCGCATGTTTCCCCTAAAAATTTGATCGTATTTTCATCAATTATGAATTTGGGGCTCTTTGGAATCTCGTCTCTTTCTACTTTCAAATCTTTCCTGTGCACAATTCCATTCAGAGAAGCTACAGCCCTGACTAGGATTTGTTCAATATTATCCAATGTTAATTTTTCCAGGACCATTACACGACACCGACTCAAAAGGGCAGCATTCAAACTATATGATGGATTCTCTGTGGTTGCTCCTATCAATGTAATCGTTCCGGCCTCAATGTGCGGCAATAAAATATCCTGCTGAGATTTATTGAAACGATGAATCTCATCCATGAACATTACTGTCCTTCGACCAAACTTTAATTCATTAGTGGCGACCGTCATGGCTCCCTTGACGTCAGCGATCCCAGCCAATGCCGCTGACACTTTTACGTAACGAATTTGCTCCTTAGCATTATTTCTACATATAGTGGCGATAACATTGGCCAAAGAAGTCTGAAAAAAATTAATGAATGAGTGAATCAAGCGAATTGCCAATCTCAAAGTTTGAGAACAAACCTTGCCACATCCAGGGGGTCCCCACAGTATTGTATTGGGTATTTGTCCCTTAGAAACAAGCCGGAGGAACATACTCTGATTCCCAATTATGTGAGACTGTCCAACGTACTGGTGGACTGAGTTTGGTCTCATGCGTTCGGCAAGGGGAGCTGTATCCATAGTATACGATTTTGTATGGTTGAAACTGCTTCTGCTTTCCTGAGATCAACAATAGAAAAATCCACCATGAATTCCAGTAACTAGTGTGCACACTATATTTTACAATCAACAAAGAGTTCAGCAAATTCGTTACAGTATCAAACAAGCACCTTAATAGGCGGGAAAAAATGAAACAGAGAAAGTTTGATATACCGCAGGGAATTTGGCTGGGTTCTCCGCGAACCCGATGTAACTCACGCGGTGTCATTACAGCCTGGAAGAAAGTCTTCTGTCAACCCGAGTCAACCGTTTGTTACAACATTACCCGTAAATGTCAGTAATTGTCAGTAAGTTGGAATAAAAATGCTGTGGGAATTTCGAACATTTATTCCGTGACTAGTCTTAAATATTGAGCATACTCAACTAATCAGGATTCCCGTCGAAAATTTTATCGTAACTACGAATAAATGGAGAATGAATAGGCCTAAGCTTTTACGTCTTAGTTTAAAACAAAAAGTTCAATTTCCGTGTTGACACCGGTCATTATTACTAAACAAACAAGCAGACATAGTAAAGGATAGACATAATGAGATGTGGGGCACAATGGGACATGATCATAATTTATTGCTCGGTACTATTGGGCAGTATGAACGGTGTGTATGCGCTGCGAAAGAGGAGAGATTTCTAGTCAGGTACCGGGTGTGGGATCGGGGCGATATCTCGTCCAACCTGATGGTCCTATTTTGTGCGTGCTATCGAAAGCACACATGAATATTGTAGAGGTTATCTACATGTTTACAGCATATACATTGTGGCACATTTGTTCACTGTGTAGAAGACAACAACGGAAAATAGGCGGCCCTTCGGCGAACATCGATTACAGCAAACGAACAAAACAACTGGGTGCCAAAAAGTCTTACACAAAAACAATACATCCCGATATAACGACGAAATCAACACCAGGCCAGTATAGTGACGACGAAATGAACCCCACGGTGTTTAACTAAACGAGGTTTAGCACACGAGGTTCAAAGATCGAATCCTCGTACGGGGAGTCTCCTGTCCGTAGAGTTGAATCAACTTCTCCAGGCTCTAACTCATACTGTCTCACCGTCGAACGGAAGTTTCGTAAAAGAAACGTAAAATAAACTCAACACAAATTGAGATTTTCCACAGTTCCCCCTCAATTACTGAACAAATCAAGAAATACAATGTCCATTGGGTATTGTGCTCATTGCTCTAAACAGGGTGAATCCCCTTTGGGAAAAAGTTGATTTCCATTGGCACCGCCGGGGATGGTCACGGTATACCCTGCATCAAATCGAAGCGTAAATACAAAGATAATTAAAAAAAAAACAACCCCTTGTGGAAAAGTATTAATAGACGGCGACACGCTAATCTCACGGTATATTTAAGTTATGTAATTTGATCAATAATTATGAGTATTCACGGCTTTCGTTCATTAATTGTATATTACATGAACGGTTCCAAATACAATCACGAATATGAATATTGTCAACCTTTGCTGAAAATTTTGTAACTAAAAATTAAAATTGAAATTAATTTTTTCTTGGGAAAATCTTTTCACACATGCATCACATGTATCACAAGGACCGAGTAGCGGGAGGGAAGGGGGGGGGGGGGGGTGATTGATTGTGTCACCCCGTGCCTTTTTGTTTTAGAATCATTTTAAGCGTGATACAAGAGATTTTGATGCTGGCAGATAACTGGTTGGACAGGGAATTGTCGGTTGATACTACTTTTCCGGCGGACTAGGAGTGAATAACTAGTCACCCTCTCCCACATACTAAATTGCCCGTGCCGAAGCACCTGAGGGAAGGTGATTAGTTTCCGATGGCCAATTTGGCAATGGGAATTAGTGGTTTTCCAGGCCAAGGTCGTAAAACAGATTTTTTATGTAGAATAAAATACAGGCGCGCGCCGACTCACACGGAATATGAGAAAGTGAATGAGACCCTCGGAGGGACATTTTTAAATACGTTATAGTGTTAGTTGCTAGTTTATCGTCCATCTGTCAGTTAATATCATTGGTCTACAGTAGAGCTCCCTTTATTTTCCGAGCTCGGGGGGTGAACTTGAAGCAATTTCGTGGAGAAAAAAATTAAGGAAGCCCCCGACTCTGCCCACTGGTTGGTTGGCGTGGTGGGGGTTGTCGGGAGCGGAGGGGGAAATAAGAGCAGAAGTAAACGGACTATGTATCAAAAGTAAATAGGTTATGTTTCATGAATGCTCGGTCTCACTATTGAGACGCTGCGCAGTCTGGAGCGCATGACGTCGAAAACAAGGATAGTCAAAGTACGGGGAGTGGGAGAAGGTTTTTGAGGGGCGACAAGTCGTTAGGGGAGTACAGCGAAAATAAAGGAAGCGGAAAATTAAGGGAGCTCTACTGTATTTTGATCCACAGGAGACCGGTGGCGCGCGCTTCCCGCCAACGTTGTACCAGATTCAAATTTCGGGCGCTATCAACGTGACGTCTGGGGAGAACATGTCAAAGACATTTTCTGCAATAAATTAAACAGATTTTAAACCACAAATCATTGCTTATAACCATTTTTTTAACCTTCCAGGAATCGTTAGAGCGAGTATCACAGTCGCGGCACATTTCTAATAAACAGTATTTGATATGAAGACCCCTTAAAATCATTACCTAGATAGATGAATGGTATTTTAAATTCACTTACATTGTTAAGTTGCCGTGCATCATCTGTCTCCACTTCTTTATTAGCATCACTTGTAGGCTTAGACACATTGTGGACAATCGGATCTCCTTGAATGCCCTTAATAGGTATCGCCTTCCGCACCGGGCCTGCATTCTTTTTTCGAGGTCGCTCATTTAATCTAGATGTTTTCGAGAACCCTTGAGGCTCTGTCATTTTCTCATTGAGAAAAAGACATTTTGAAGCATGCGCCTCAATGCATTCTGGCGAAAACTCTTTCAAACAAATTGGACACTGGACTGCATCGTTCGCCATTTTTAAATCTCCAAAATTACCTTCACCCCAACAAGCGACCTTATTTTTTGCCAGTCTTCTTAACTTCGTCTACGATTTAGAAATGAAAAACAATAACGCTTTATGAATAATTCATAGGTTAGCGAAACGTAAACAAAAACATCGCCGAATGAGATTGCGAGTTCAGTGCGAAGAGAATAAGCCGCGGATTCTGGAGTTTGTCTGACTCCAAAAAAGTCTAGTTATCACCCCACGGGAGAGACGGCACGCAAGTCGGACTGTAGGTATTTCAGAATTGGGTACGAGAGTAACACATTTGCAGTCCCGATGGGCCGATCAGGAGGCACTGTGCACTTGGAAGAAACTTTTAGTTTTTTAAAACTTTTCTCTCTTTTTTTCTTGATAAATATTCAGGTGGTAATTTGCTGCAATTTAGGAGACATTAATTGCAAATTGCAATGGCCGATCAGGAGCACCTCTCTAGCGCTCTGATGCCCTCAGAGCAATTTTATGTTTTATAGGTCGACGACTGTTTTTTGATTAAATTAATTTTCAGACACTACTTTTTTCGCCACAAAACAGTCGTCGGAAATGGAGTGGCCAAAGCAACGGCTCGAAGAACATGAGTGAATATATAGAAATTTTTTACCGACTAAGCCCGGATTCTGCTGAGATCGCTACGTTTTTCATTATTTTTTTCAAATTTTAGAAAGATAACATTGCCCAATAAACAATACACACAGGGTCAGTTCTCCATTAAGTTAATCTCTATTAATGTTAAAATTAAGCGTTGTGATTGGCCGGAATTGAATGTTCGACCAATCAGAAGCCTTAACGGCAAAATTAAATATAGCGCTCAGCAATCAAGAACTGGCCCTCAGTATTTACTGACAATTTGTTCGCTCGGTTCTAACAGTGGTAAAGTCGAGCCGCTGTGAAAAACCCAATAACTCTTGGATGCTATTTAATAGATTATGTCTGACCTCTTTATAAATACTAATAGGGATGAAATGAACTCTAATTGAAACCCAATTAATTCTCTATTCATCGGTGCTCATCGCCTAATGTCGGTATCAACCAAATAAAACTGTCGGAGAAGTAAATTTGTTATGGAAAACCTAATGGTTTCGCGCCATAATTTAAAAATTGTCGCTACGGGCCTAATTAAAATTTAACGCAGTGAAACATTCTATATTCACCATGTTCTTCGAGCCGTTGTTTTCGTTACTCCATCTTCGACGACTGTTTATTGGGGAAGAAAAAGCGCCTGAAAATGAATTTAAACATAAAACAATTCTCGCGGTAAACCGATTATTTCCACAAAGGCGAATTCAGACTCGCTTCATTATCATGTTATTTAGAATGCCTGAATTGTTTTTTTTCGTAATAATGGCTTTACCCTAACAAATGATTGGATTAAAAATTGTCACTCGAATTGTAACTGCCATACAATTTATATGACCTCTAAAACAAAATTACTCTGAGAGTTGAGTCCTAGTCTAGGACTGCCAACTCGATACACCTTGTGCAGATACTGACACTTCCACGATATTCATCGACTAAATAATTTACACTCTTAAGTATGACCGAGTTGCCCTCCATGTTCATGTTTGTTATATAAATTTTTTGCCTGTGAGTAAAACTCTCCATATCTTTCATAGCAATCAATACTGCTCTAAGCAACGAGAGAAATGACTTAGTGCAATTTATGACGTTTTTTGACGTCGAAATAACATTAAGTCATTATTAAAAAAAAAATTGAACATATCCAACAAAAAATTGGAATAATATTCTTTTCACGTGTTCTCCTGCCATGAACAATTAATTGTTACGGCGAAAATATTCAGAAAACAATTTTTTTTAACAATTGTGGTGAAGTTCAATCACCATGCACGAAAAATTCTGCGGCAAATCCAAAATTCCAAAAGGGGAATCTTAACTCCACCATCTGCTAATCCAATCCAAAATCTCGAATCTCAAATCTCAAAATCCGAATTCTGAATCCCCCAATCCCTAATTCCAAATTTCAGGTCCTAAATCATGAATTTCAAATTTTATATTCCAATTGCAATTTGCAGCATCTAATCTCAATCACACATCCCGAACTCTAGCTATACTTTCAAAATGTAAAAACAAGTAGGGAAGGGTATATTCAGAGTTCGGCATGCGCATTAAAAATTCTCAATTGTCGATTTTTAATTTTCAA